>CM054123.1:11453825-12653825 GCA_028751855.1 Ambrosia trifida | reverse complement strand
GATTTGATTTGATTTGTGTGAATTTGTGGCAATGACGGCTGGTGCTGACGTGGCGTGTAATGATGTAGTGTGTAAGGTGGAAATTGAGGAAAAGTGTGGTGTTATTGGTGATACTGTTAATGGTAATGGTAATGTCGGTGAATGTGTCGGTGTGGATCGGAAGGAGGATTCGGATGATTCGTCTTATGTGTTTGTTAGTGATGGGGTTGAGGTGACTGGTGGTGAGGTTGATGATGCAGGAGGTGGTAATGTTGATGATTTTGGGTCGAAATCGGATTCGGGTGAAGGAGTTGACCGGTTGAAGAAGGAAGGGTTTGGTATGGGGAACGGGGGGTTGCGTGTTGATCCGATGGCGTTAGAGAGTAATGTGGATGATGTGAATTTGGAGAATGGATCTGTTGTTGATCCGCCTGTGGTGGGAAATGGTCATGTTGATAAGATCTCGGTGGAAGACGAGGCGGTTGTTAAGAGCGTTGAAGAAGTGGAGGATGCTAACGAAATGGATGGTGTTGGTTCTGGGGTTGGTATTGAGACGGAGGGTACTACGGACTTGATTGAGAGTTGTCCTGTTACGGTTGCTGAGTCGGATTCTGTTATTCATCCGTCTGATGTGATGGTTGATGAGTCGTTGTCTACGCCTGATGTGATCAACACACCAGATGTGGCTGATTGTGAAGTGATGGTTGATAATGGCCCAGAGTCTATTAGCATTAGCAATCTAATTGACAAGACAGATGATGGGTCCGGCAATCCATCTGATGGGTCAGAATCTTCTGTAAGTCCAACTGAGGGACGAGAAGGTCAAGTAACGGTTGATGAGTCCGGTAAGCGATCTGAGGATTTGGAATGCCAAGTTTCAGCTGAGAGGTTAGAATCTTCTGTAAGTTTGACCCATGAGCAAGAAGGTCGAGTAATAGTTGATGAGTCTGATAAGCGATCTGAGGATTTGGAATGCCAAGTTTCAGCTGATACGTTAGAATCTTCTGTAAGTCCAACCGAGGAACAAAAAGGTCAAGTAACAGTTGATGAGTCTAGTAAGCCATCTGAATGTTTGGAAGGCCAAGTAATGGTTGATGGGTCGGAATCTTCTGCAAGTCCGACCGAGGAACAAGAAGGTCTAGTAAAAGTTGAGTCTGGTAAGCCATCCGTGGATTTGCAATGCCAAGTTTCAGCAAATGGATCTGAATCTTGTGTAAGTCCAGCCGAGGAACAAGAAGGTCAACGAACAGTTGATGAGTCTGGTAAGCCATCTGAAGCTTTTGTTAGTCAAGTTACATTAGATGAGCCTGAATCTTTTGAAAGTTTAAATAAGGAACAAGAATGTGATGTGTCGGTTGATGTATCAGATTCCATTGTGAACTTAGTTGAGTCAGAACCTAGTGGTGATCATACCGAGGAAGTAGATGGAAAGTTGGAAGGTCAGGAGGTGTTAGTTATTGCCTCAGATATCAATTTAGAGGCTGAGCCAAATGAGGTCTGTGATGGGTTAAAAGCTGAGCATGAAAGTGTGTCGGTGTCGGTTCCTTGCCAATCTGAGAGCAAGAATACCGAAGGGACAGACATTGGCTTAAGCCAAGGGTCGGAAGAGAATCGTGAGTCGGTACTTGTGTTGTCTGAGGACACTGATGCCCTGGCGAATGGGCAAGCTGAAAAGTTTGATGGAAGTTTGGAGATGGGAGAGACTCTGATTTCTGAAACCGAGGTTGATAGAAGTGTAGCGTTGATGCTTAATGTTAAGAAGGAAGAACCAGATGAGAAGCTTGAGAAGCAAATGGAGGGAAGTTCAGAAACACTACTTGAAGTTGCAGAATCTGTAGAAAATGAGGTGCATTCTGAAGACAAGGAGACCGTTGAAGTAGAAGATGAGATTCGGGAATCTCAAATAGTTTCTACATATATTGTTAAAGATGATTTAAACTTGGAGAATAACACAACAGAATCTGCCAATGAGGCTGATGTACCATTGGAAACAGAAACTAACAATGAGACCGTTATACATGTGAATACAGATTCACAATGTGAAGTCAGCAATTCAATTGATAAACCTCAAGAAGGTTTCCGACCGGAGGGAACTTCTGAAAATATCGAAACTGTTGATCTTGTGATATCCGAACGCAATAACAGTGAGTTGCTAGTTGTTAAGGACAACGATTCACTCTCTACTCATGATGAATCGAGAGTAGTAGATCATGTCAAAGTAGAAGATGAGATTCGGGAATCTCAAATAGGGGCTACTGACATTGTTGAAGATGATTTGCACTTGGAGGATAACACAGCAGAATCAGTCAATGAGGCTGAAGTACCATTGGAAACCGAAACTATCATCAAGTCTATGTCTCATGCATGTACGGCTTCACAAGAAGGCTTCCAACCGGAGGGAAGTTCCGAAAATATTGAAACTGTTGATCTTGTGATGTCTGAATGCAATAACAGTGAGTTGATAGCTGTTAAGGACAACAATTCACTCTCTACGCCTGATGAATTGATAGTTGTAGAGCAGAAGGCTGAAATCGTAGGAAATCTAGATACGGATTGTGGATCTGGGATTGAAAATGTTGATGTCTCTGGTGATGGTGAAAAAGAAACTGAAGTTAAGGATGCTCTTGTTGAAAATGTACCTCATGCGGTTACAGAGGATAGAACTTCTGAAGGTATGGATTGTGGAACTGGGGTTGAAAATGTTGATGTATGTGATGATGAAGAAAAAGGAGCTGAAGTTAAGAATGCGTCTGTTGAATCTTTACCTGTTATAGAGAACCTATCGGCTAAAGGTATGGATTGTGCAACAGGGGTCGAAAATATTGATCTCCCTGATGCTGAAGAAAATGAAACTAAAGTTAAGGATGTCCCAGTTGGAGGTCCTTCCACATTAAGTTTCTCTGACACAATTGTGAACAGTGGAGCTGTGATTGAGTTTGGCTCAATTGGGCGTCATGAGACAGCTCATAACATACATAATGAAGAAGCAGAAGACCTTGATGGTATTCAAAGTGATGAGGTTCGTACCTCGTCTGTAGAGGGTTCTGTTGATGCCATTGATGTACAGAATGAAGAAGCTGAGGTTTTACCATATAACTTCTTGATAAGGATTCCTAGATGTGAGGATGAAAGCCTTAGGGAACAGATTAGACGTGCACAGTTGCTAGTTGAAGAGAAGACGCGCCTTCGAGATGCAATCCGAGTGGAGATCCAAGGAAAAAGGGTGAGAAACTCTGAAACCATTTCCCATTTTTTATATGAATTTAGAAATTTGATTAATGCTATTTGCCTAATGTTTTCTTCTACAGGCAAAGTTGAAAGCCCATAATGAGGCATACAATGCAGCTAAGACGGAGGAGACTGCAGCAAGGCGGTTAGTTAGATTGAAGAGGCAGGAAATAGACTCTGTCCAGGTTGTTATCAACAGGTTAAAGAATGCAATGTCTATTGAAGATATTGACGCCAGGGTATGATTCACTCCTTTTTCTTTTAAACAAATAAGCTGACATTCTTGCTAAATATCCTTGAGTGGAGTTTTGAGTGGTGTACGTTGTTTGAAGCAGATACTAAATATGGAGCATATGATACAGCATGAAACATTGCTTTTAAAAGATGAAAAACAGTTGATTCGTGAGATTAAGCAGCTCAAGACTATCCGTGATCAACTAGCCTCAAATATGGGAAGCCCAGAAGAAGTTCGACAGGCTATCGACCAGAAAGATCAAAATGAGGAACGTATGAAGGTAGGAGCGTTCAGTATAAATTACCGAAATATTGTATTTGTTATTCTTATACTTCTTGATATTAATTATCATCTTTTTTATTAGACTGAGCAGCAATTCCATTTCATGTCTACCAAACACATGTTGATTGTTTTATGTTCCATTCTAAAAGTTTCTTGGCAGCAAACACCGCCTTATAATCTGACAGTTCACCATTATCCTCATAGTTTGGCTTAAATATGGAAACTGATTTGAGTTTTTATTATATACAGACTTTGAGGAAGGAACTGGAATCCTTAAAAGATAAGGCTTCAAAAGCTGAAGCTGTTGTCAGAACAGTTGGGAAAACTTACAATGAGGAAAGTAGAATGGAAAGGGAACTCCAAGCTCGGTTTAGAGTTGCAGATGATGTTCGCCAAAATGTGTATGCTCAATTAAATAGTTTGAAAAAGCTATCATATGACAAGGTATGTTAATGATTTTTTTATCATGTGGATCTTTGGGGATATTCATGGCATTTAAGTTTGCACAGTGAAACATTGTATATGTGGCACAAACTTTTTTTGATGTTGTGAATTATGCATTGGATTTAGGCTTCAGAACTTGATTTTCAACACCTTATTCAGTGCTGTCTTTTTATTCCCATGCTTGTTTGGTGTACTATGCTTTGGAGCAGTGTTGTAAAAGGCGCCCCAGGCGGCCGCCTAGGCGGCGCCTAGGCGCTAGGCTGAAGTAAAACTTGGAATTTTGCCCTAGGCGGATTCCTGGGCGATTTGGCAGTTAGTCGGAGCCTAGGCGGTCCTAGGCGGTGTTATTTTTTATTTATTTTTATTTTTTTTATTTAATTTCTAAGTATTTCTAGGTATTTCTTAGTATTATGTGTATATATCTAAGTATTATGTGTATATATCTTAACATATTTTCAAAAAAACCCCTAAATTTTGTGTATATATATATATATATATATATATATATATATATATATATAATACGTATAAAATACCAAAACACCTAATTCCGCCTAATTTTCGCCTAGTCCCGACTAGTCCCTAGGCTGGACCTCACCGCCTGCCTAGCGCCTAGCGCCTTTTACAACACTGCTTTGGAGTTAGTTATGCAGACTAATTAGAAACTGTAACTGGATCAAAGTATAAATACATAATATGAATTTAATTGCAATTAGGACTGAGATGAACATACTGAAATTCCCTAGAAGTTGTTATCATAGTGTAACAACTAACACGTATGTAGACAATCAAATAGAAATTGAAGGAAATAGATGTTTATGTTGCACTTTTTGTAACCTCATGTACAGGATGCTACTTCTATTATTGAATAAAGGAAGTAATTCGTAGCATTGTTTAAGAACAATAAACCTTACCGGCTTACCCTTTTCAGGACATATTACACTCTTTTAAGTATAGTGTGGATCTGATATTACTAAGCACAATGATATGATTATAGGCTGTGCAAAATTTGGTTCATGTATCTAAATGCTGCTATATTTGAATTAAGGACTATGTTCCTTTTTTAATTCCCTTACTATAGTACTATTTCATATTTGTGAACCAAAAGCATAATTAATAATTTTTTCATAGGAATTGTTTCTCCTTCATCGTTCATTAAGTGACTTCTTTTTATATGATTATTCTTCCTTATAAATCTATCATATTAAATACAGACTGATTTTCAATGATATTGATCAATTTTTCTTGAATCTAGACCTAGACATAGTATATTCTGTAATGTTTCATAGTATGATCACTCCAGACAAATTGGTTACATGTCATTCATTTAATGTTTCATAGTATATTCTGTTGAATACTGATTATGAGCTTGTATGATCACTCCAGAGTTCGTATTAACTTGCAATCCGTGACTGAAATATGCCTAGTTGTGATAATAATAAATTTTAGCTACTTATATCTGCAGAACAAAAGTTTTCGCCAGTTCAAGGAAGATTTAACTGCAGCAAGGGATTTTGCATCACATAGAAATAAAGATGCACTTCATCGTTTGTGTGCAAATCAGGTTATTTAAGTAATTTATTTTGTTACAGTATACGTTTGTAATTTAATTTCATTAAAGCCACAGCATAGGCTGCATATAGAAGAATCAAGCATGCGTTTTAATTTTGGGATTAACACGCCACTTGTTGTAGGTGGAGACATTTATGGAACAATGGAACAACAATGATGAGTTTAGGAAAGAGTACATCAGCAGGTGCAGTACGATTGCAAGCAGGAGACAAAGGGCACTGGATGGAGGGCCACTTGTTCCTGATGATGTGGCGCCTGTACTGACTGGTAATGTGAATGAAAAGGCTGATAATGGTTCGGTTTCTACCCCAGGCGATGTGAAATCTGTGTCGGTGGTTTTACCTGTTGAAGAAGGAAAGATTGTTTCATCTACCGAAAAGAAGCACACAGATAGTAACAGTAATAATAGATCTATTGAGAATGTATCGAGTCAAAAGAATCAGACGTTGAAAGCCAAAGGTATTGCAAAACCGACAGGCTCAAGAACTGATGACGTGGCCGTGATTACTGAGCCGGTGGTGGACAACAAAAAAGAAGAAGAGAATGCACCGACAAAAGAGGAGATTGAGTTGGCTAAAAAGGCTGAGGAATTGAGGAAAGAAGAGATTGCTGCCAAGTTGAAAGAGCAACGCCGCCTGGAGGAAAAAGCCAAGGCAATCGAGGCACTTGAGAGGAAGAAACGCAATGCTGAAAAGGCCCAAATCAGAGCTGAGCTGCGGGCTCGCAAGGAAGCTGAGCAAAAAGAGAAGGTATGTTTTAACCACTTTTTGGTTTTTTTCTATTTACTTGCCTAAACTACATTGTAGCAGAACGTCATGTATGGAACTTTTTATGTTAAGCGTACTAATAACCATATCTATGGAGTCATTGATGGATTAGGGTTCATGATAGTAAAAGGTTTTTTGCTTTTTGGGTTGGGGGTTTGGAGTGGGAAAATAGAAACCTTAACAGAAACATCTTGGTTATAATCCCATAGGGTCGAATTGTCCCTTCAAGTTTACAGTCGATGTAAAAATAACTTTTTACTTGAGCAGCTCGTAGATTGTAACGCTTCCAATCATATCATTAGTACGATAATAGTAATAATAGTATTAATGTGAGCTTGTGCAGGAGAGGGAGAAGAGACTGAGAAAGAAGGAAAAGAAGAAGACAGGCGGCGTAGATGGCAGCATGAATGTAGAAGAAACAGCGGTGGCAAGCTCAGAAAGCGCAAACGAAGCAGCAACTAAAGATACCGAAACTGTCTCTAAGGAGAAGACCAAGAGAAAAACAGCAGCACCACCACCACATGTCATAAAGCAGCTGCAGCAGCTGAAACCGAAGCCAATCCCACCACCACTCGTGAACCGAAACCGGAAGCGGTGGCAACAATGGGGAAAAGTGGCTCTTGCTGTTGCTGCCATCTTTTTCTTGTTTATGCTGGGTAACACCAGCTACATTAGGCTGAAGTTCAATAGCCTCATCTGATTGGTTTATCTGCTGAGTATTGGATTGAGAGTTTTGGGTTTTAAAAACATCTATAGATTGATAGATAGATACATATATAGATACATTATGCGTTAACGAGTTTGTAATAAGTTTGGGCGTTTGATTGTTTGTTTTTTTATATAGTTTCTGAGTAAATTTATAAACTTCTTGTTGGAAGTTACAGGAGCAGAACCTTTTTAGTAGTATAATATAAATTTATTAATAAGCCTGCATTACCTATTATTCATAGTTTTTAATTCATGGTTGTGACATGTGCTACTCAACATTTGATTTTGGTGTTCTTGAAACCAATAAAACAGTCTAAGTTGAAGCAAGTCGTTTCGCAGGTTTAAGATTATAATTTATTATAGAAACTAAAGTTGAACAATGTTGGGGAAAAAATTATGGATGGGTAAAATTTTCGGGGTGAGTTTAGTCTAGGGATGAGATAGGTACTATACTATACCAAACTGATTCTGGTACCAAATTTATCGATATCGAGCTAAAACTTGGCATCGATATAGAAAACATACCGTACGGTATCGATACCTAAAATATACGGTACCGGTAATTTAAGGTGAAATACTGGTTCGAAACCGATAACGATACCGAAAATACCGCTATCGTAAATCTCCAAAACCTGGTACCAAAAATGGTTTGGTATATGTATTTTCGATACTAATTTGGCATCAGTATTTTCTACCGAAATGCAGTTCGTTTTTTGTTTTGTTAACTTTTAAGTACTTTTTGAACATTTTTAGTTTCTATAACTTTTGTTAAACGTAAATAACTGTTTTATGTCTTTATTTTTAAAATAAATTACATCATGTCTTTATTTTTAAAATAAATTACAACATAAAGTTGAGTATGTTTTTCTTTCATTTCGAGCACATTATTTTTCTTTCCAATAGTTTTTCATATAAGTGTATTGTTTTCCATTATAGCAAACATTGTATTGGTGTACTACTTATAATTATAATTGTTTTGTTTTACCATTATAAATAACGATACTACACCTAACTCAAACTTAACTCAAAGATAAAAAGATGTTCAACTATTTGTTGTAATAAATGAAAAAAAAAAAAAAAAAAATCAACAACTGTGATTTTTCCCAAAATCTCTTTTTTTTTTTTTTTTTTCATACATCTTAATCTTACATTGATCTATTTAATCAATGGTCTATAATCATCTTTGCACTTTTTAAAATGTCTAGGTTTGTGTAGTTGAACCTTCCTCTCTCTACAGGGCCGGCTCTGGGTGAACAAGTCGCACCCCGGCCGAGGCCAGTTATTCTGATGGGTCAAAATCGAGAACTCTGGGTATTCAAAATCAAGATTTTTTTAATTTGATATTCAAGAATTTTACACAAAATAGTTTTAAAGTGAAGAGAAGGATGAAGAAAGTTTTAACCGGGTTCAATTATTTTAAGAGTGTTTCTTTTTGCTTAGGCCAAGTGTAGTGGAACCACCGTGTGAAATTTTTCACTTTAAATGGAAGGAGATTGGCCCCAAAGAAAAGCTCCAAATTTATGCCGTGAAAAATTTGGCCCCAAAGAAATTTTGCCCCTTTCACGTTTGAGGAGGCAGTGTGGCCAAGCGAAATGGGGCGTTAAAATGTCCTTTCACGCTCAATTAACCCCACCACTGCATATAGTCTTACGGTAAAAGTGGAGAAAAAGTGAAGAAGATAAAAGAAAAAAAGTGAAGAAGATGAGATGTTTGTTTTCAACGACATTTTTCTATATATTTTTTATTTAACCCCAATTTTTTTTACATTGCCTCTCTTTTATATTATATTGATTTCATCTTTTTTATAAAAGCTTACGTAAATAAGCTTATGTTTCTTTGTTATTTCCTAGTTTCAACAATTTAAGTCAAAATTATCAGGGCCGGCTTTGAAAATTCAAGTGCTCAGGCCGAGCTGCAAAAATTGTGCCCCTTAGCCTTAGCTTTAGGTCTTAACGAAATAAATAATGTAAACTATTTTTTTAAGCTACGATTAAAGTAATATCAAATTTTATTTCTCACTTAGGTTGTAGTCTAACGGTAGAGGAAACAAACCCTTTTGGGGGAGGTTGGGAGTTCGAATCCCACAAAGGGTGAAAATATAAATGGGTGAAAGTTTAGCAATTAAAAAAAAATTGTTTCATAACAAAAATAAATGTAAAAGGAAGTCAAAACCAACCGGTAAAAAGCAAAACAACTAAGTGTGAGCCCTCTTAATTTCATCTTCTCCATCCTCTTTAGTCCTACACTCATTAATAAACCTGCAAATTTTTTTCTTAAACCATTTCATTTTCTTCTTTAATTCTTAACCTCTCTTAACATTTCTTTACTTTCTGTTTTATATTAAATACCCTTCACTTTGATTAATACCTTATTACCAATTTTTGGGCCCAAACATACAAAAATCAATCAAATTAAGGACATCACTGTTAAGAAAACTTAGATTGCCGGAGGGTCAATGTGCCCCCGAGAAATTGGGCCCGGGCCGGGAGTCCTCCCCGCACCCCTTAAGGGCCGGCCATGAAAATTATTTTAATATATTTGATTAATTAATAACTTTATTTAATTTAAAATTTAGTAAAGTTAACATTATCTGATTTATCATTTGTTATTATAGACAAACATATATGTATAATGTGACCACTCTGTAGGGGTAGGGATGTTCACGAGTCGAGTCGATTTGAGCGGAACTTTGTTCGTGTTTGGCTCGTTTACAATCGAACCGAGCGGCTCGTTTACAATCGAGCCAAAAACCGAACAAGCATTCTTCGAGCGCCGAGCGAGAATCGAGCGGAGAGTAATTTGGACGATCATAAAATTGGGACGTTTCCTTCGATGTTTTCATTGTCGGGTGACAACTAAGGTCGAACTGTCTGATAATAACACTAATATTGAGATCCCAGTGTCCAAGGATGAGGCTTAGATTGAGGCTGGTGAAGCAATGAGAATATGTAAGAAAACAGTTGTAATGTGACGTAGGGTGATATCAAGCGACAATTAGCGACGACTAATAGCATAAAGAAGTCAATACTGTCACCTCATGGCTTATGGTTTTACTATTAAATCTAGTGTAAATTTTTTATTGAGTTAAGCGAGCTAGTTATATTTTGTTTACATATATCGTGTCAAATCCAATAGAATGTTATATATAAAGCCTTAAATTTATCTTTAAATTGTGTGTATATTTATAATTAAATATATAATAAATAAATAAAAGATTATTCGAGCCGAACCGAGCTGAGCGTACCTTTGCTTGTGCTTGGCTCATTTACAAATCAAACCAAGCCGATCGGCTCATTTACAACCGAGCGGAAGATCGAGCAAACATTTTTCGAGCATTTTCCGAGCGAGCCACGAGTGGCGAGCGATTTGAACAGCCCTACCCCTCGGTAGTAAAGTTCTGGTTCCACCACTATATAAAGTATACATATTTAAAAGAATGAAAACGAAAAACTTATTTGACGCTCCATAAAAATTTAGAACCTTAAAACATATTGGTCATTTATAATTTATCTAAAATGTTATAATTTATATTGGCTCAATTTTACCCACGTTGATAATCCAGATATCTAATCATCTAATTATTTAATCTAAATAATAGTATAACAATAACAATACATTAAAAATATTGATATATCGTTAAATCGTCAATTAAAAAAATGCTAAGGAGCTTCACGAATTATCAATAAGTTATTACGGTATGTTATTTTGATACTATATTCGTGCTATGTTTATTGCTATAGTGTTAATCTCCGTTTAAAAAAAAAAAATAGTTCTTGGTATAATTCATTAGGGATAAAGGGCCCTTTTTTTTGCTCGATCGAAACACTTGAATTTTTAGGACCGGCTCTATCTATATACAGCTGCATGTAGGACATGCTCAATAAATACACTTTCTATATAATATTGGAAAATAGAAATAGAATATGTAATACGGTTATACAAGATCCCTTTTGTTTGAATATAGGAAATATCAAATATATCCATACATTTGTATGTATATGGTATGATGGGGGCTTACGTGAAGAAAGTCAAAAAGCTCGGTCACGTGGTTGTGCTCACAACATTGGGGGACGAACTCTGGCCTCATTATCCGATAGTATTACCCTACCAAGTTAAATTCATTCCACTATAAGAAATTAAAGGTGTAAACAAGCTGAACGTTTGTGAACTACTTGAGATCAACTTAATAAATAAAATTCAGGACGAACCAAGCGTTATGAGTTTAGTTCTCTCAATCATACAATTTGTATCGATTGATCTTGATTGATGTTGTCTAAGAAAATCCTCATATTTCTTAATGAACTGTCTTTAAGTTTCATTTTCAAAAGCCACAAAAACCTGAATTTTGATAATTTATTGTCTTTTTTCAATTTAATCTCCATAGTTTAGAGATGAGATGGATGTGCATACTAAGGTGGTGTTTGTTTTTTTCTAGAAGTACTTCCTGATCTCTTTTGTCTACGCCGCGCAGACGCGGGCAGACATTGAGGTACTACAGACCGTTTGTTTTTTGGAAGACATTGGGCTAAAAAAGGTCTGCCCTTCCTCTTCTTGGGCAGACATGCTCAAAACACTTCTCAACCTCTTCTCCCTTCTCTCAAACATCAATCCCTCATCCTCTCATCTCCTTCACACAAAAACCTAGAGTTCTCTTCCTACCCACCTGCACCACCGCCGGTCCTCCTCCTCCTCCGCGTGTCACCCTCCTCCCTCCTCCCCTGCGCGTCACCCCCTGCACCACCGCCGGTCCTCCTCCGCGTTTCCCTCCCCCTCCTCGTCTCCCTCCCAGCCTCCTCCTCCCTCGCCGCTGCCAGGCTCCTCCCTCACTCGCCGCCGCCGCTAGCCTCCATACATGTTCTTGTTGTTTTGTTGTGTTCTTCATATACCCATGTTTTAATTGATGATATTATGATGTAAAGATTTGGGTTATGATGTAAAGATTTGTGTTTAGTGTAAACTCTAAAGTGGGTTATGAGGTTGATGGGTATTTGATCTTGATGGGTTTAGGAAGAAGAATAGAGGTATGGTGTTTGTATGTGTGACTGTGTGTTTAGAGAGAGAGAGATGAAGAACAAATGGTTTTTATTTTTAAATAATAATAATATTACATAAATGAAGAAATATGATAAAAAGATAAAAAGCATCGGTGGCTATTTAAGTTTAAAACATTTCTTTGTCCCTTTCCTTTAATATACAAATTTCAAATAATATATTTTTGTGAATATTATTATTTGTTAATTTGTTTATGATTATGTGAATATTTATGGTGGATTATGGTTATGGTTATGGTTTTGAGTTACGCTGCAGACGTTAAAAAACAATCTTTCTCTTGCAGACTGCAGACCTTTGGTCCACCTCTTCTCCTGCAGATGTCTGCAGATGTGGTCCGCAGACTGCAGACCTTTTACCTCTTAAAAAACAAACACCACCTAGGTGTTTAAGGTTGGGGAGGAATGGATGGAAAAAAATATATATATCAAAGATGTGTATCCTACATGCTTATGCATTTTGAATTTATCTTAATTTTATCTTTTTAAGATGTGTATCCAGTATCCTTCATGCTTATTATGTGACTTGACCAGACTTAGACCGAAAAATTTATATTTGACTATCATGTAGGATGGGTTTGGGATTATTACAATTTATAAATTGAGTTAAGATTATTGAAGGGATAGGGAGCCTAATCCTCACGCGACCGACCTCCCTATCTCCCCTTTTCAATAATCTAAACGCTAACCGCACCAGCGCAGATAAGATTATCATATATGGCGCAAGAGCATAGTCCGCGGAGGCAAGCATCTTCAGCCTGCCGTCTCAACCCGCGGACCTAGTTCGGTGCAGGAAGTCACTTTAGGCGTGACGTAACTTCATTCACATCAGCACCTCAGGGGAATCTACACGCGTACCACCACGCGCGGAATATTCGCCCAATCTCAACTTTTAGTAGGAGGTACGGAAGATCAAGAATGAAGAAGATTCAATCAGATCTGGGCAGACTGTGCGCCAACCAGATGGCGACACGTGTCAGGAGTGGTCCAACAACAACTGACGTGAACAGCGACATGACTGCTCCCATGCTTTCACCATGCTGCTGTCGACACTACTGTACGACCATGCTTACCTGCTGCCAGACGTCACGTCAGACGCCAGCAGGTAAGTCAACCATACTGTGTCAGAGCAACATACCGCCGGCGCCTAACCAGAACGCGCCACGTGTCACTTTTGCAGACCAGGTCCAACTCCCCTCACGTCAGCATTTATTAACGTCCATTTTCCCGCCAATTTCATGGGCCGAAGACTAATGGGCCCGATCAAGGCCCGGATCAACCACAACATCTCGTGGGTCGTCCCCTTTGGCCCACGACTTCTCCTATAAATAGAAGACTTCATCTCCTTTGCAAAGGATCCAAGAATTATTACTTGTACAGCTGTACACAAGAGCTAGAATAGCAATAATCATTGTAACACTTTGTAATCTCCAAAGTAATAAACATTCGGCTCTTTACATTGGACGTATGTCATTAACGACCGAACCACTTACATTTTCGTGTTCTCACTTTCACCACACACACGCTCGTCTTTACTTTACGGTTTCGGTTCTATCTTCGGTGTGGGTAAAGAGTCGTTCCTGAGTAAACAAGTATGTTAACCACATGGTGATTATTATTAATCACCGTTATACTTGTTGTTTCTTTAATTATAAAATAATCTATACGTGTAAATAAAAAAAAAATTAAAGGATTATTGAATCAATATCTAAAAAGAACAAGGAGAAGTGTAGAAGATTGCCCCTCTCCTTATGGTGTGATGGTAAAAGTGTTGGAATTTCAAATGTAAGGTTGATAGTTCAAGCCTCATAAGTGGCCGAAAAAAATAGAGGTGTATTTAAAAGGTGATGTAAAAGGGTTGTAAAAAATGGAGTATGAAATTAGCAGTAAAAAAAAAGTAAAAAAAAAAAAAAAAGAAGAAGAAGAAGAGAAAGTGTAGAAGATATACCTATAAATACAATTCAAGATTCTAGAAACAAATGATTGAGTAAATTAGTGAATGGAGTTGATCAACATATTCTCTTTGTTGTCGTCATAAGTTGTTGCAAGTAGAAACTAGAAAATTGTCTTCACCCAAACCATAAAATTTAATGGTACTATCTAAAAACACCATTAATCTTATTCTTTATTTTTTTTTTTTACTTTACTCATGTATTTATAAGGAAAACTAAAGCTTATATTTAAGAAAAATAAAAGTAAAACCTTATATTTTATAAATAAGGTATGAAATATGAGAGAGTATTAAAAAATAGAAATTGATCTATGAAATGGCGATTTTTAGTTAAATAACAAGGATAAGGTTAAAGAATGAAATGTAAATGCTCTAAAGATAATAATATAGGGCAATGACGTTGACTTCATTTCTCTCTCTTGTTGTCTTCTTAGCCCTTTAACTATTAGTGTATGTGTAACATTTCGTAATTCAAATTATGTACGTTTATTATTCAATCAATAAAACGATGCATTTTGTCAGTCTAGTACGATCTAAAATAATAATAATAATAATAATAAAATATATTTTATGACATATTTGGGCTTATATAATCATATTACATACATATATTAACTAAAAGATAGTGTTTTATTGCAAAAAAAAAAAAAGGCAAGGACCGGGACTCGAACCCGAGTCCTTGGCCAGCCCAACATACACATACGTCTTAACCAACTGGTCTGCAACATGTTTTGGTGATTTTACTCTATCACAAACAAACAAATGCATTCCTTATTCACGCAGTTGACTTTTGAAAAGTCAACTGCGAATCAATACTTTCCAATACGCCTCCAATCAACATGTTTTTGATCGTGTTATTTGAGGAATGACTTTGGCCGACTTAATTGGCTTCATTCACACGCTAATCAACAATTAAAACTTACCAATTTTGGGGTTTTCACGCGTATACTAGTTAATGTGGGTCAAAATTCTAAAATTATGATTTCGCATGAATTAGTATAAATTGATACCCCTCACTCGAGCTCACGAGCTCAAGGCACCGATAATCAAATCCCCATAACCAAATTATCCTCTAACTCCTCCAAATCTGCATTTTTCTTGCTTGGTTTGACGTTTTCGTTTGACCAATCGTTCATCGCTTTAGCACCGCTGTAAGTATAAATTCGTTGCATGGTTTTATTAATCGGCATCTTACAAACAATAGCCCCAATGTTTCAGGGGCTATTGATCTCTATTTTTATCGATTGAGAAAGCTAGGGCTCGTATTCTTGAATTTGGGGGTAATAACTCTACGCAAAAACCATTTAAATTTCAAACGAATTGAATCCTATCACCAACTGATCCGTAGATTAGTTGGTATAAACCCGCTATGTTAAAACAGGGACCGGCCGTAGGCCTGGGTTCGACTCCCGCCCCCTATTTTCTTTTACTAAACCAGTTATTAAAACAAACAAAGTAGCAGTTATAACTATTTGAAATCAATGATTATCGTTCTCAGGGTCCAGACCAACCGGTCTGGGCTTGTGATTTAAGACACTGACTCGGCCAAGGATTCGGGCTCGAGTGCCGGCACATCAACCATTTTATTTGCATTTTCTTTTTATACGTATACATACTATATTATTTTAAAAATAGATGTTAAATACTAAAAGTGCCTTAAAAATTCTATAAAAATTATTTTATGTTAATCTAATAACAAAGTTTATTATACAATTTTTAGTTTTTCAAAAATCATTTATTTATTACATATTATAAATATTACAAGTTTATTCAAATATAATTTTAAAATTTTATAAAAATGTCTAAACGACTTTATAAAATCCCACAAAAATATATTTTAAACTTGTAGGTCAATAAGTATTTCAGAAATAAATTTTATTTCTGAAAAACCGTTTATTTAATATTTTTAATTAATTTTTGTTATTTTAAATCATAAATAAATCATAATAAATTCATTTTTCAATATTTTCATACCAAAATTTTACATAAATTACTTTTGTTCATTTAGAACAGAAATATAAATTTTAATTTGAAATTTCTTTAATTTTAATATTTTTTGATATTTAAATTATATTATTGACAAATAGAAATAAATATATTCAATATTCAATTTTTGAGAAAATAATTTTATAAAAATTATTTTCATACTTAAAATCTTATAATATGGCCATACTTAATCAAAAACCTACAAATAGTCTTTTATTTATTTATTTTCCAAATTTCTTTAATAACAATTTACCTAATTAATAATAAAACAAATACTTATCCCCAAATTAGGAACCCTAGAACTACTTGTAGACTAGAAAACTTAGACTTTTAAGCTTTCCATTTTACTCAATTATTGCCTTATAAATAGGGTGATAGTTGGACACAAGAGCCACAAATATACTATATCAAGGAACTCAATTCTAGCACTAAGGTGAGTTTACATAGCCCCTTTTTCTTTTTCACTATTTTGGGGTGAAACATGTTACAACATCAATTTATAATTCAAACATAAGTGTCTATGTGTTATTCTATGTTGCATTATGTCTTAAACATTACTAGGGTAAGCACAATTATTCTAGCATAATCATTAACATTGATCAGCCGACGATATACAATGATAGATCTATTGGACTGACAACCCCACCCGGATACGTGTACCTCCTACATAGGTAGCGTGGGTGATTGTTATCGAACATATAACAAAATCGAGTGAACCATATGCGTATGGGATGGACCACAATATTCTAGTCACAAGGTTTGATTATGCACTCAATTTACCTAATAGTTTTGTTTTCACATATGGACTAGACTTGCCATGACACTCGAATTGTACAAGTTTTTATTCAATGTTCAAACCTATGTAAATCTCACCAACTTTTGTTGACCCAAAATATTTTCAAAATTAACATGTTTCAGGTAACAATGAAGCTAAGGCTTAGAGTATGCTCGAAGGATTATTATGAAGTTATTTGAAGTTGTTTGCTTTAATTTATATTATGTACTAGAAATTTTGGGATTTTTAGACAATGTTCCATTTGGATATTTATGCTATGAATAAAGTATTTAAAATTTCAATATATACCATGTGCTACTGAACAATCATTCATACGTGACACCTCGATGTTTCCGCCATCGGTTGGGGTGTTACAAATTGGTATCAGAGCCTTGGTTATAGGGAATTAGGTTATTAGAAAAATAATCTAGTCTATAAACTTAGGATTTAAACCAGTACTTGCTTCTCTTACTTGTAACCCTAATTGCTTCCTTATTCTTATCCCTATCCTACACCCTATACAACCCTGAGCCTTACAAGTTGTCTACTCTTATTCGTTGCTGCAATACTGATCCACCTTTAGATTAATAGGACAAAATCCTCAGGCTTAGCATGAACCACCTTGAGATCTCGTCGAAGTTCTAGATTTTAATAACGAACACATGCAATCTGGAAGGGTGGACGCCTGTATTCTGAGTTTTCTGTCTAGGACTGGCATTGCGAATATATCCCAATCAGACGAGGGATCCGGATGCCTACCTGGAAATTCTCGGGATGAGTGTTCACTTATAGGCCAAAGCATGTCTTCACTATGTTATTAGAATCTAGAATCTTTGATAAGTCAACGTTTTCGTTTATTCGTTTTAATTAATGAATAAATGATTACATTCCTTATATTACCTCATTATCCTTTATTCATTCCATGTCTCATTGAACCTTCATTGTGGCTCTTACAGATCATGCCTACTCGTCGCAGCACTCGTCTTAACAATGACAACGAACGTGATGAAGAGAGCAACAACAACAACAATAACAACAACAACAATGGCGTTGATGTCCAACTGGCTGCCATCATTTCCCAACAAATGGCGCAACAAATAGCAACTCTGGTTCCTAACTTGGTGGCTCAAGTCATCCAAATGATGTCCAACTGGCTGCACCCTCAAACACTTCAATACTTGCAACCCTCCTAAGTTTAGCGGGGACGAAGGAGCCACTGGTCTTCTTCAGTGGTTCGAGGGTATCGAAAATACCTTCATTAATAGCGAGTGTCCTAATAACCTCAAAGTTTGCTATGCTATGAGTGTCCTCCACAAGCGGGCACTCACATGGTGGAATGAAGAGAAAAGGACTCGCGGGGCTGAAGTCGCACTGGCTATGACTTGGGAGCAAGTTAAGGAAGTTATGATGGCAAAGTTTTGTCCTCGTAATGAAATTAAGAAGTTAGAGGATGAGTTCCATGTCCTGGTCCAAGACAGTGGGGAAAACTTGGCCTACAACACTCGTTTTCATGAACTGAGCCTACTGTTACCTCACAAGGTCACACCCCTACCTATTGCTATTGAGAAGTATATTGGAGGTCTACCCATGCAGATTCAAGATACTATGTTGGGAAGAAATCCTGCCACTCTCGAGGAAGCCAAACGCCTAGCAGCTACTTTGACTGATAACCATGTGAAAAATGGAACTCTTTTTCGCAAAAATACAAAGAAAGCTGTTGCGAAGGATACTCTTCAACCTGCTGTCGAGGTTAAGTTTGAGCCCTCCACCAACAAGAGACGCAAGGCAAAGAATTTTACGATGGTTGCCACTCCTCCACCCATCAAGAAACCATATGTTGGACCCCCATCCTTTGTGTAATACCTGCAAGTATCACCTCCTAACCCAAGCGCCTTGTCGTCTTTGCACTAATTGTCAGAAGTATGGGCATCTCGTGAATGTTTGTCGGATTCCTCCTGTTAATGTCCCTGCGGCCCAGAATAACCCTGCTAGAAATGCCCCAGCTTCCAACCAACAAAACAATAGGCCTGCTCGTGGTCAGTGTTATGAGTGTGGCAGCCCAGATCATTATAGTAATGCTTGCCCCAATCGTGGAAACCAGAACCAGAATCGTAACCAGAACCAAAACCAAAACCGTAACCAAAATCAAAACCAAGGTGCTCATGGTCGCGCATACAACATCAATGCTAATCAAGCTCGCAACAACAATGAAGTGGTTAATGGTACGTTTCTTGTTAATAACCACTATGCTTCTATACTATTTGATTCGGGTGCTGATAAGTCGTTTGTGTCACTTAAATTTGAACCCCTACTTAACATGCCCCAAACTAATCTAGAGGAACCCCTAGTGGTAGAAGTAGCTAATGGGAAATCTATCTCAATCGATTCTGTTATACGTAACTGTGTGTTGAACCTTGATGAACATACTTTCCCTATCAACCTCATTCCTATGCAATAATGACCGGTAATGTGTCATTATCCCCTAGAAAAGCATACTTCAAATGGCTTGGCAAGTCTTTCAGCTCCAACTTTGGTGGCACTTCTAATGAGGGTTTGGTGCCCGAATCAATCTCCACTGGCAAACTATCAAACTGGTGGGACCATGGTGGTCGACCCTCCTTCAACGCTAGCACATCTTGCTTTTCTTCTTCACTCTCCAAATCAAAAGCATGTACCTGTTCAGAAAAATTACAAGCACACAGTTCCATTCCATCTTTCTCATACTCACATGGATTGCATCCCTCAATGACATCTGCCATAAAACATTCTTCAACACCGGAATCATTAGTATTGTTAGTAAAAACATTTAAACGCATTTTCCGGTTTCCAAATGTCATGTCAACCGTGCCAAATCTACAATCAATTACCGCATGTGCGGTGTTCAAAAATGGTCGACCCAATATGACATTTTGTTGTTGTTTTGAGTCTGCGGATGAGTAATCCAATACCAAAAAGTCAACCGGGTAATAAAATTCATCAATTTTTACAATGACATTTTGAACCATCCCCCGGGGTAACTTATGGGACAAATCGGCTAAAACAACCGTTGTCTCCACCCTAGCTAATGGACCAAAGTCATATTGATCATACAACCCACCCGGTAAAATACTCACCCCGGCTCCAAGATCTAGCAACGCCTTTGCCATTTGAAAATTACCAACTTGAATGTTTATTAATGGCGTGCCCGGATCTTGAAGCTTAGGAGGAAGCTCCCCATTTAAAACTGCACTCACTTGACCCGTAACATTTACCCGCTTAGGCATTTTTTTCTTTTGTTGCCTCTTTTGCGTACAAAATTCTTTCAAAAATTTAGCATATGCAGGTACTTGTTTTATTGCATCAAGTAAAGGAAGATTTATTTTTACTTGTTTAAACATGTCCCACATTTCTTCTTTTTGGGGACCTCTTGATGCAATAAAATTTTTCTTACCCGGGTCAAGTAGAGCCGATGGAAATGGAACTTGATTCGGCTCATTTTCAGTTTTGTCACTCTCACTCGTTTCCGGTTTTTTAATATTGATTTCTTTTTGTAAAACCGGTGAAACTTCATCATTTTCACTTTCCTCACCCGTGACATCCTCAACCACCCCCTCGACAAAACTTGGTGACAAGTCCACTTTAAATTCTTTCCCACTCCTTAAAACACTTACTTGATTAACATTAACATTGTTACCTCGTGAAGAACCATGTGACGGATTTACCTGCGTATCGCTAGGAAGCTTGCCTTTACCTTTCTTCAACTCCGCTACATCGGTTGCTAATTGCCCCATTTGAGTTGTTAATGCTTGAATGCTTTTATCACGAACTTCATCCTTTTGTATTCGGGCTTCATCAAGTTGGTTTCGCCTTTGCATATCTTGTTGCATAGCTTTAAGCATCTCCATCAGTTCATTTCCGCTTGACGAATCATGACCCGAATTTCGTTGTCCAGTTTGAGCTTGCCCTTGGTAGCCACTATTGTATCCGCCTCTGTAATTCCCTTGATTGTATTGTTGGCGAGGCCCATAGTTACCTTGAGCAGCTTGAAAATTCGGGTTGGCTTGATTAGAAGCATTCCCATATCTAAAGTTGGGATGATTTCGTAACCCGGGGTGGTAAGTATTGGAGTTCATGTCATAATTTCTCCCACCCCCTTGAATAGCATTCACTTCTTCACTTGGTGTTTCTTGCACACCCACTCCACAAACCTCCGCCGTGTGACCTATCTCTTGACAAGTGCTGCAAACATTATACAATTGATTAGTATTCTGCACATTACCACCTTCGACCGCATGCACCTGTGGTCTTTGAATCACATGTCTTGCCCTTCTTGAAGATTGGGCCTTCCTTTTTGAATTCACCGCCATTTGCTCTAAATATGCCCAATCATCTTGTTCAAAATTTGTACCAAAAGTACCATTTGTGATAGACATAAGATCCCGTGCATCCTCCGATGTCAAACCTTCATGAAAAGCATTTAACAATTCCCATAGTTGGATACCATGGTGAGGGCAATTTCGTAGCATCATGTTGAACCTCTCAAATGCTTCATGGAACATCTCTCTCGACTGTTGTTGAAAGCTTCTCAACCCCCTCCTTGCATCATTGGTCTTTTGCGAACTATAAAATTCATCCAAAAAGATTTGTTGCATATCGGCCCATGTGAAAATTGATGCGGATGGTAGAGTGTGAAACCATCTTTTTGCTTTATCTTCCAATGAAAATTGGAAGAGTACCAACTTGACATCATCCGGAGTAAATCCTTGGCCCCCAATAGTATTGCAAATTGAATCATAAGTTTCCAAATGAAAGTAAGGCTCTTCCGTTGCTAGCCCCTTGAATTTTGGTAGACTTTGAAGTGCGGTTGTTCTAACTTCAAAAGTTCTTCCATTTGCATTTTGCGGAATCACTATTGGTGATGGATTATTAGTGATGATAGGCCGAAAATGTGCTTCAATTCCCCGTACAACATCACGGTGGAGTCTTCTAGGTGCTCCCAATGGCGCTCTTGGTTGACCCATTTGCCCTTGCATTGCACCTTGTGGTGCAAATTGTTGTTGATGTTGATTCGGATGCATCGGTTGTTGTTGGTGATTCGGCCTTTGATGTTGAGCTTGCATATTTGGAGGCCGCATTTGATTGAGTGGTGTGGGACGTTGCAAATGCAATCCTTGCGGTCTAACATGTTGCACACCAACCGGTAGTCTTGCCGGGTCTTGAAATTGTAAAAGTGGTTGACTTACCTGACCCGTTTGAGCTTGCGAACCCACATATGCACCTTCTCCTCCATAGTAATAACCCTCTTCATTGTACCCACTAAACTGCTCATCATCATACCCATCGTCATACACATCTCTTTGAAATCTTGAATGTGGACCACCTTGGAAAGATGAATGGTAAAAACCCGATTGATTAGGTGATTGATACGAAGATGTGGTGTGGACAATTGTTGAACCTTGTCCTTGTGGGTGTGGAATGGTAGAAGATGATTGACCCGTAGTTGGAAAAAAATGGGAAAATGGTGGTATAGTACATGATGGATTAAAGTTAAGGTTTGGATCAATTTGAGTGGAATTTGGTTGGGTGGTATGGATTGGTGTTTCAGGACTGGTGGAAAGGTTAGGTAATGTGGTGTTGGGTGAAATGTGTGAGGAAGTAGGCAAGAATGACGAGGTCGTTTGACCCGTTGTTGGTATGTGAGAGTCTTGCATTATGTTTCTTGGGGTGAACGGTGAAGTAGGTGAATCAATGACTTTGTTTCTTCGAATCAAAACTCGGTTCTTTCTCAATGTTCTTTCAATCTCCGGATCAAACAAAAGTGGTGATGACTCGTGAGAGCCCCTAGTATGCATACACTTGAAGTACCTGCACACTAAACACAACCCGTGTAAACCCGAAAATAACAAATAAAACTAAAAGCTTAACACACGTTGCGCACTACTCCCCGGCAACGGCGCCAAAATTTGACGTGCTTGTCGTGGTACACGTAAAATTTCCCAATTACAACTAATGTATAGTGGTAAAAAGGTATCGAACACAGGGAGTTTGTGGAATATGTGTAAGCTAATAACTTTGTGAATTAACTAATATTTAACTACTACAAGATTAAAGATCAAAGATTTGTTGATTGCTTTGGGTTTAGACTTTAATAAAAAGAAAACTAAATTAATGATTTGAAATGAGTTTTGTTCTTCCAATTAACAAACAATGACCATCCTTGGATCCATTTTCCTTAAACCTTTATGCAAAAGTTCCACTAGAAAGAGTTACATAGACATAACTCGAGTTTAAACAATTATTGTGATAAAAGGGAACAAAGTACTCGGATTATAGCAATGCGAGGTTGTTTCCCGATGACCGATTAATCAATTATCCAACCCAAATCCTTCCCGCAATATCCCGATTGTTAACAACACCAAGAACGTACGATTAAGACTAGAAATTGAGAAATTGATTAACTACTACAAGCAATTGTTCAAACACCACAATAATCAAGCAACATGTACTAAATTATCATTCTAGAAATGAAAGGAACAAACATAAAAGAGTTCAAGAAAAACTTCACCAAAGATGATCATCTAAAGTTCTAGCCAAGCATGACTTGATTGATCATCATAACAACCATAGAAATGTTCATATGAATCAAAAGCTAAAACCAATGTTTGTGATAAGTTTCCAATGCCTTCTCTCAGCCAAAAATCGCCCAAAGTGTGATTAGAAACGTTGCAAGTGGAAGTGATAATGATAAGTCACCATTAAGTGCTCTTTAAAGAAGGAGTTACACAAAAGTGCAGGGGCCACCGTACCCCTACAGTCCCACCGTAAGGGTACGGTGGGCTTCAAAATCCTGACGGCAGTTTGGGCCTGCCATACGGCGGCCATTCATGGTCTGCAGCCACCGTAACCCTACGGCTGGGCCGTAAGGGTACGGTAGGCCTGTAGCAAATCTTCATTTTTTCTTTCTTTTGTTCCATCTCGTTCCGATGCGGTCCGATCCATTCCCAAGCCCGTATTCCGTCATTTTTAACTCCTTATTACACCTGCAACCAAAGCAACCGTAGTTACCCAATTCCAAGCAATAACACGAATAAATGTGGATAAACTAAACGTTTTAACACTATTAAAGGGTGTTCGTTGAACCACCCGTCACATCCCCACACTTACCCATTGCTTGTCCCAAGCAATCTACTACAACTTCTTTTCACAAATAAGCGATCATTTCAAAGTCAAGTTAAATGTGCAATCCTCGTACTAACCCATCCTCAACACCCCAATCAACACACCCCTCACAATATCTCTCCTCTCGGTATCAAGTAAGCTCTAGCAAAGATAAACTAGACACACAAAAGGCAAACGGGTGGTTGCACAACCATAAGCTTGTACCTAAATCAATAATCCTCCTAACATGAACATGAGTATAAATTAAAGGGACTTAACGGTTGTAACTTGGCTAAGTGTGAAGGTAGGGAATAGGATATATATAAGTAGCGCAAACTTTACCCGGTCTTTTTATTGCAACACAACACACACGAACAAAGAAACACTACTATATACAAACACATAACATAACATAACTTAACTTGCTCTTTCTTTTCTTTTCTTTTTCTCATTTCTTTTTTTCTTTCTTTCTTTCTCTTTTTTTTTCATCTTTCTATTTTTTTTCTCTTTTTTTTCTTTTTTTTTTCTCTTGCCAAACAAATTACATAAACATACTAACACTTACTAAACTCAACACTTCAATAATACTATTAATATAAACATAAACCAAACACAAAAGACCGGGTCAAGTTGGGTAAAATTTAGGAGCTAGTTTAAGGGTTATCAAACAATAAGCTTTAAGGCTCAAAGATGGGCAACTAAATGTCCAAACCCCGCCCCTCTCGCTACCTTGCTCATATTTGTAATGTATGAGGTCCAACCCCCCCCCCCCCCCAAAACCCACACTCGCACTCACATGACGAAGCTACCTAATGCCCTTATCATTTCTACACCCATGCCCAATCAAGGATTCAAGCTGTATTCAGGCACAAGTTCTAGTGCACCCCCACCCGTTGCCACTCTCACAAAGGAAGAATTTATTTATTTACATATGTGGCTTCAACTCTCACCAAGCAAAAGAAACGGGTATTAAGGGTTGCCGGTGTGTCTAATGGGGGTTAAATCAAGGTGTTCCAATTTTTACAACATTGCACTTGACCTCAAAATTTTTTTTTTAAAATTCTCCAAAAATTTCCTCCCATCCCCACACTTGGGATGCATTGTCCCAATGCATGGCTTTGGAAAGAAATGCTCATATACTCAAACCACAAATTTCTTTTTGTATTTTTTTTTCATTTTTTTAAACAAAAACACACATCCTACTACCACAACCCAAACTCATCAACAATTCAACATGATTCAATACACCACCCAACCACCCGAAACCCAAAGGTAAAAACACAAACATAAACAAACAAAATACAAAACTATGTACAAGAAGCACGACCTGATTAATAGTAGCGCGGCTGAGGCGGCCCGAACACCGAAGTGAACAAATCATTCCATTCGCCAAAGCCGAATGCTCCATCACTGCTTCCTCCTTGATCTGTGGGTTGCTGTTGCTGCTGAGGATTGACCCATTGGGAATGGTGGATTGGTGGGGTCGGATAGGAGATGCTTCCATCATACGGCGGTAGGGACCCGTAATCCACCGGTGGTGGATTTGCGACTACGGGCCTCCCCGCATGCCAATCATCATTCATTCTCCTATTCTGATCATCAATGTATCTGTGATTAATCTCCACTTGCTGAGCGTAAGCATGTCCACGGTTCCATAATTATTGACGATCAAAGCCTTGTTGCATCCTTCGCTCCATGCTAGCTCCCATCATCGTTTGATGATCAAATAATGTTCGTTCCGAACCCGACCAAGTATCAAATACCGAGGCTGGGGGGCGTTGACTTTCAATTACCTCATGCATCGATCCCCCAAAGGCCCAACCATCCACATATGCCCTCTCGGTAAAATCATAAAATCCTCCACCATGATATCCACTCGAACTCCCTTGGCCAATATCCAAATGTCCACCCGCCGGATTGTCTTCGTACTCTTCATCATCACTTGGTGGCGCTTCAGCTCCACTCTCGGGTTCATCCTCCTCATCGGGCAAAAGTGCCCGTGCATCTTTCTTTAACATTCTCCACTTTTGACCTCCACTTTTCAATTTATGATACCTTTCGGACTCAGAATATACCCAACCAGAACCCATTATTGCCAGATCAATAGGTTTAAACTTTTTCCTCTTTCTTCCTTCATCTTCATTAGTGATTGCACCTTGTTGCTTCAACAACCCAGTAATTATTCGACAGTAAGGAATGATTGTCCTCTCCGGTTAATTTCTACATATCCACACATGATTCAAGACCAAGTACCGAAAAGACAATTTCGGACCACCGTGCGTCAAAGCATATAAAATAGGAACCTCGGAAAAACGCACTTGTTCCTTATCAGCACGTCTCGGTAATACATTCAAGATGGTGAAATTCAGCAACAGTTTAGGCTCTATCTTCAAATTCTTTCGATATAACGTACCATGATAAGTACCCGGAAAAAAATAAATCACTCAACATGTCCATCCAACGTGGATGCTTGTCCGGATTAATTAACAACTCGTCAATGCTCGGATTCTTATATTCTTTCGCCGGTAAACTGTCAAACTTTGCAAGCCTTCGTAATGTCTCATAAGACATTTCCACCTCTATCCCATTTACTTCACCGATTAGCTTCATCTTTGAGGGTGAATCATATCTCGGACATCGTAATGTTGCCATCCATTCCTCTACCTCATCCAAATATACCCTTCTCTCTTCTTGATCATAGCAGTAAAGTGCAGCTTCCCATCCTAGCGCCTTAAACCTATCAAAAACCCCAAATGGCTCGAAATCTTTTCTGCTCACCTCCCTTTCATAGATAAATGCCCCTGGCCGATCTGACAACTTTTTAAGTTGATCATGAAATAAAGTAGCTTGCCAGATCCTTGGTTTTGCATTCAACGGGCCAGTCTTCCATTCCGGCTTCTCAGCCGGGTCTAACCTTGGTGGCTCCGGTGCTTGTTCCATCTCTACATCCGACTCAGTATTGTGAGAAACATACTTCCTTCGTTTGTACTGCTGAGCCGGTTGCTTTCCCTTAGCCTTTGCAGCAGACGAACTTGACCCAGCGGCTTCACCCGTGCGTGCCATTTCCTATACAATGCACAAACAAACAAACAAACCCAAAACAAGCAAAACAAAACCATTAGCCAACATGACAAAACATCCCCACACTTGCTTGTTACTATGGTAGTAGATGTTATTAAACATACATGTCCTCTTTGATTTGAAAAAATTTGGGCATGACGCCTCTACAATCATAACATTACCAAAAACTCATATTTTTCCTCTCAACAACACATCTACTACCACATTATTATCACACAAAGCTATTCACATACGACATTATTAACAAGCAAGTGGATAAAATCTAGGCAAAAACAAAAACCTAAAAATCTACAATGTAGCATAAAAATTAACAAATAAGATACATACCTTGGATTAGAAGATGCTAGAACACAAGAACACAAGAAAACAAGAAAAAATCCCCAATTTGCGATTTCTAGGGTTTGAAATCCGACCCCAAAAACGTGTTTATCTTCCACTTTACTCCTTAAAATCAGAAACTAGGTGAAAAACTAGCCAAGATGGACCCAAAAATCGTTGATTTTAATGAAGAATTGAAGGTTTAATGGGTGTTTAAAGATTGAAAAGAGATGGGTGTTCTTGAGGGTTAAAGGAAAGAAGAAGAAGAAGAATGAATAAGTTAGATGGAAATGAATGGTGGGCCGGTTTTGTTGGAACGAGTCAAAGAATTTTTTTTTTTTTTTTTTTTTTTTTTATAACACTTGCTGCTGCCCAGACCCCACCGTAGGGGTACGGTAAGGGCGTTCCCTTACGGTGGCTGCATTGCACAATTTTTCCGCCGTAAGGCAGAAGTAATTTGCCGTTGAGATTTTACTCCCACCGTAACCCTACGGCCGGGCCGTAAGGGTACGGTAGTACTGGGCAATTTTTTTTTTTTTTTAATAATAATGAAAATTAGTAATTTACAAAACATGAAAATTACCCTACCCCCTCGAAAATCCCGTGTTGTCCTCAACACAGTGCTAGAACCGTTTCGTGACCGGTACGTCCCCACACTTGTTTCAAACACGGATTTCGAACACACACAATCGAAAAATAAAATAAAATAAACGCTAACTATTTACACTACCAAACCTGGCCTCTCATGGTTGCACCTCTTCCACCGGGCTTAAGAAATATCCCGCTTTATCCATCTCCAAAGCATTGATGTCACTTCCATCCAAGTATGGCTTCAATCGGTGTCCATTCACCGTTTGTTGCTTGTTGGTGCTTTCGTCTAATATTTCAACTTCACCGAATTTACCAATCCTGCAAACAATGTATGGACCCATCCATTTACTTTTCAGCTTACCTGCAAACATCTTCAATCTCGAGTTGTACAACCACACCTTTTGACCCACTTCAAAGGTCTTCCTTCTCAACTTTGCATCATGCACTTTCTTCAACTTATCTTTATATGCCGATGCACTTTCATAAGCCTCATCCCTTATTTCCTCCAATTCACTTAATTGCAATTTTCTCGTTCGACCCGCTTCATCATAATCTGCATTTACCGTGGTGATTGCCCAATGTGCTCGGTGTGCCAACTCAATTGGCAAGTGACAACCTTTTCCATATACCATTCGATACGGTGTCGTGCCAATCGGAGTTTTATAAGCCGTACGATATGCCCACAAAGCATCATCCAACTTTCCCGACCAATCTTTCCTATCAACTCGAACCGTCTTCATGAGAATTTCTTTAATTTGACGGTTAGAAACTTCCACTTGTCCACTTGTTTGTGGATGGTACGGGGTGGCAATCCGGTGATTTACTCCATATCTCTTCAACAATTTGCCAAAATTGAAATTCTTAAAATGGGATCCACCGTCGCTAATGATCACTCTAGGAATACCAAAACGAGAGAAAATGTTGGATTGCACAAACTTGCAAACCACTGAATGATCATTAGTCCTTGTAGCAATTGCTTCGATCCACTTCGAAACATAATCAACCGCTACCAAGATATACAAAAACCCATTAGAATTTGGAAAGGGACCCATGAAGTCAATGCCCCAAACATCAAATATTTCTACAATCAAGATTGGTTGTAAAGGCATTTCATCCCTCTTGGAGATACTTCCCATCTTTTGACAATTAATACAATTTCGGGCAAATTCACAAGCATCTTTAAATATGGTGGGCCAATAAAACCCACATGATAGAACCCGGTAACCAGTCTTGTGCCCACTAAAATGCCCCCCACAAGCGGATGAATGAGCATGTGTAAGAATATCTTTCACTTCCGATTCAGGCACACATCTTCTAATCACTTGATCGGGTCCAACTTTGAAGAGATCCGGTTCATCCCAAATGTATTGCTTTACTTGGACCATAAATTGTTGTCTTCGCTTCTTGGTCCAATGATCCGGAATGACCCCCGTGGCTAAATAGTTAACATAATGAGCAAACCACGGTGCATGACTAGTAGATGTCGCCATCAATTGCTCATCGGGAAACCTCTCATTTATTTCCCCAAAATCATCATTCTTATCCACCGGAATCCGAGACAAATGATCCGCCACTACGTTTTCGCTTCCTTTCTTGTCCCGAATTTCAACATCAAACTCTTGCAACAATAAAACCCACCGAATCAAGCGTGGCTTGGCATCTTTTTTTTCCATCAAATAACGGACCGCACTATGATCCGAGTATACCACCACTTTGCTTCCCCAAATATACGAACGAAACTTATCCAAAGCATACACCACCGCTAATAATTCTTTTTCGGTTGTGGTGTAATTCAGTTGCGCTTCAGATAAAGTTTTGCTCGCATAGTAAATCACCACCGGCTTTTTATCAACTCTTTGGCCCAAAACCGCTCCAATTGTAGTTTCACTAGCATCACACATAATCTCAAATGGCTTCAACCAATCCGGTGGTTGCAAAATAGGAGCCTTGACCAAGTGTTCCTTCAAAACAGTGAAAGCTTGCAAACATTCATTAGTAAAATCAAATGGAACATCTTTCAAAAGCAAATTACATAAAGGTTTGGTAATGACACTAAAACCTTTAATAAACCGTCTATAAAAGCCCGCATGTCCCAAAAATGACCTTACCCCTTTCACATTCTTTGGTGGTGGCAATGATGAAATAACCCGGATTTTTGCCTTATCCACCTCCATACCTCTCTCCGAAATCACGTGACCTAACACAATTCCCTCTTGCACCATGAAATGGCTTTTCTCCCAACTAAGCACTAGATTTTTCTCAACACATCTTTTTAAAACTTTTTGTAACTCGTTGAGACAAGATTCAAAGCTAGTGCCAAATATTGAGAAATCATCCATAAACACTTCAAGCGACTCTCCAACCATGTCCGAGAAAATACTCATCATACATCGTTGAAAAGTAGCCGGTGCATTACACAAGCCAAATGGCATCCGCCTAAAGGCAAAAGTACCATAGGGACAAGTGAAGGTGGTCTTGTGTTGGTCATCCGGGTGAATTGCAATTTGGTTGTACCCCGAATACCCATCTAAAAAGCAATAGTATTTTTGACCCGATAATGTTTCAATAATTTGGTCAATAAAAGGAAGTGGGAAATGATCCTTAGAAGTGGTGACATTTAATTTGCGGTAGTCAATACACACTCGCCACCCGGTTACGGGTCGAGTGGCTATTTGTTCACCACTTTCATCTTTGACTACTTGAATGCCGGACTTCTTAGGTATCACTTGAGTAGGACTTACCCAAGAGCTATCCGAAATTGGATAAATAATTCCCGCATCTAACCACTTAATTACCTCCTTTTTAACTACCTCCCTTAAGTTAGGATTCAACCGTCTTTGCGCTTCTCTTGTGGGCTTTGCATCTTCATTGGTGATAATCTTGTGCATCACAATGGATGGACTAATTCCTTTGAGATCGGCAATCGTCCACCCAATAGCCCCCTTGTTCTCTTTCAACACTTCCAACAAAGCTTGCTCTTGAGCCATCTCCAAATTAGAGGCAATAATGACCGGTAATGTGTCATTATCCCCTAGAAAAGCATACTTCAAATGGCTTGGCAAGTCTTTCAGCTCCAACTTTGGTGGCACTTCTAATGAGGGTTTGGTGCCCGAATCAATCTCCACTGGCAAACTATCAAACTGGTGGGACCATGGTGGTCGACCCTCCATCAACGCTAGCACATCTTGCTTTTCTTCTTCACTCTCCAAATCAAAAGCATGTACCTGTTCAGAAAAATTACAAGCACACAGTTCCATTCCATATTTCTCATACTCACATGGATTGCATCCCTCAATGACATCTGCCATAAAACATTCTTCAACACCGGAATCATTAGTATTGTTAGTAAAAACATTTAAACGCATTTTCCGGTTTCCAAATGTCATGTCAACCGTGCCAAATCTACAATCAATTACCGCATGTGCGGTGTTCAAAAATGGTCGACCCAATATGACATTTTGTTGTTGTTTTGAGTCTGCGGATGAGTAATCCAATACCAAAAAGTCAACCGGGTAATAAAATTCATCAATTTTTACAATGACATTTTGAACCATCCCCCGGGGTAACTTATGGGACAAATCGGCTAAAACAACCGTTGTCTCCACCCTAGCTAATGGACCAAAGTCATATTGATCATACAACCCACCCGGTAAAATACTCACCCCGGCTCCAAGATCTAGCAACGCCTTTGCCATTTGAAAATTACCAACTTGAATGTTTATTAATGGCGTGCCCGGATCTTGAAGCTTAGGAGGAAGCTCCCCATTTAAAACTGCACTCACTTGACCCGTAACATTTACCCGCTTAGGCATTTTTTTCTTTTGTTGCCTCTTTTGCGTACAAAATTCTTTCAAAAATTTAGCATATGCAGGTACTTGTTTTATTGCATCAAGTAAAGGAAGATTTATTTTTACTTGTTTAAACATGTCCCACATTTCTTCTTTTTGGGGACCTCTTGATGCAATAAAATTTTTCTTACCCGGGTCAAGTAGAGCCGATGGAAATGGAACTTGATTCGGCTCATTTTCAGTTTTGTCACTCTCACTCGTTTCCGGTTTTTTAATATTGATTTCTTTTTGTAAAACCGGTGAAACTTCATCATTTTCACTTTCCTCACCCGTGACATCCTCAACCACCCCCTCGACAAAACTTGGTGACAAGTCCACTTTAAATTCTTTCCCACTCCTTAAAACACTTACTTGATTAACATTAACATTGTTACCTCGTGAAGAACCATGTGACGGATTTACCTGCGTATCGCTAGGAAGCTTGCCTTTACCTTTCTTCAACTCCGCTACATCGGTTGCTAATTGCCCCATTTGAGTTGTTAATGCTTGAATGCTTTTATCACGAACTTCATCCTTTTGTATTCGGGCTTCATCAAGTTGGTTTCGCCTTTGCATATCTTGTTGCATAGCTTTAAGCATCTCCATCAGTTCATTTCCGCTTGACGAATCATGACCCGAATTTCGTTGTCCAGTTTGAGCTTGCCCTTGGTAGCCACTATTGTATCCGCCTCTGTAATTCCCTTGATTGTATTGTTGGCGAGGCCCATAGTTACCTTGAGCAGCTTGAAAATTCGGGTTGGCTTGATTAGAAGCATTCCCATATCTAAAGTTGGGATGATTTCGTAACCCGGGGTGGTAAGTATTGGAGTTCATGTCATAATTTCTCCCACCCCCTTGAATAGCATTCACTTCTTCACTTGGTGTTTCTTGCACACCCACTCCACAAACCTCCGCCGTGTGACCTATCTCTTGACAAGTGCTGCAAACATTATACAATTGATTAGTATTCTGCACATTACCACCTTCGACCGCATGCACCTGTGGTCTTTGAATCACATGTCTTGCCCTTCTTGAAGATTGGGCCTTCCTTTTTGAATTCACCGCCATTTGCTCTAAATATGCCCAATCATCTTGTTCAAAATTTGTACCAAAAGTACCATTTGTGATAGACATAAGATCCCGTGCATCCTCCGATGTCAAACCTTCATGAAAAGCATTTAACAATTCCCATAGTTGGATACCATGGTGAGGGCAATTTCGTAGCATCATGTTGAACCTCTCAAATGCTTCATGGAACATCTCTCTCGACTGTTGTTGAAAGCTTCTCAACCCCCTCCTTGCATCATTGGTCTTTTGCGAACTATAAAATTCATCCAAAAAGATTTGTTGCATATCGGCCCATGTGAAAATTGATGCGGATGGTAGAGTGTGAAACCATCTTTTTGCTTTATCTTCCAATGAAAATTGGAAGAGTACCAACTTGACATCATCCGGAGTAAATCCTTGGCCCCCAATAGTATTGCAAATTGAATCATAAGTTTCCAAATGAAAGTAAGGCTCTTCCGTTGCTAGCCCCTTGAATTTTGGTAGACTTTGAAGTGCGGTTGTTCTAACTTCAAAAGTTCTTCCATTTGCATTTTGCGGAATCACTATTGGTGATGGATTATTAGTGATGATAGGCCGAAAATGTGCTTCAATTCCCCGTACAACATCACGGTGGAGTCTTCTAGGTGCTCCCAATGGCGCTCTTGGTTGACCCATTTGCCCTTGCATTGCACCTTGTGGTGCAAATTGTTGTTGATGTTGATTCGGATGCATCGGTTGTTGTTGGTGATTCGGCCTTTGATGTTGAGCTTGCATATTTGGAGGCCGCATTTGATTGAGTGGTGTGGGACGTTGCAAATGCAATCCTTGCGGTCTAACATGTTGCACACCAACCGGTAGTCTTGCCGGGTCTTGAAATTGTAAAAGTGGTTGACTTACCTGACCCGTTTGAGCTTGCGAACCCACATATGCACCTTCTCCTCCATAGTAATAACCCTCTTCATTGTACCCACTAAACTGCTCATCATCATACCCATCGTCATACACATCTCTTTGAAATCTTGAATGTGGACCACCTTGGAAAGATGAATGGTAAAAACCCGATTGATTAGGTGATTGATACGAAGATGTGGTGTGGACAATTGTTGAACCTTGTCCTTGTGGGTGTGGAATGGTAGAAGATGATTGACCCGTAGTTGGAAAAAAATGGGAAAATGGTGGTATGGTACATGATGGATTAAAGTTAAGGTTTGGATCAATTTGAGTGGAATTTGGTTGGGTGGTATGGATTGGTGTTTCAGGACTGGTGGAAAGGTTAGGTAATGTGGTGTTGGGTGAAATGTGTGAGGAAGTAGGCAAGAATGACGAGGTCGTTTGACCCGTTGTTGGTATGTGAGAGTCTTGCATTATGTTTCTTGGGGTGAACGGTGAAGTAGGTGAATCAATGACTTTGTTTCTTCGAATCAAAACTCGGTTCTTTCTCAATGTTCTTTCAATCTCCGGATCAAACAAAAGTGGTGATGACTCGTGAGAGCCCCTAGTATGCATACACTTGAAGTACCTGCACACTAAACACAACCCGTGTAAACCCGAAAATAACAAATAAAACTAAAAGCTTAACACACGTTGCGCACTACTCCCCGGCAACGGCGCCAAAATTTGACGTGCTTGTCGTGGTACACGTAAAATTTCCCAATTACAACTAATGTATAGTGGTAAAAAGGTATCGAACACAGGGAGTTTGTGGAATATGTGTAAGCTAATAACTTTGTGAATTAACTAATATTTAACTACTACAAGATTAAAGATCAAAGATTTGTTGATTGCTTTGGGTTTAGACTTTAATAAAAAGAAAACTAAATTAATGATTTGAAATGAGTTTTGTTCTTCCAATTAACAAACAATGACCATCCTTGGATCCATTTTCCTTAAACCTTTATGCAAAAGTTCCACTAGAAAGAGTTACATAGACATAACTCGAGTTTAAACAATTATTGTGATAAAAGGGAACAAAGTACTCGGATTATAGCAATGCGAGGTTGTTTCCCGATGACCGATTAATCAATTATCCAACCCAAATCCTTCCCGCAATATCCCGATTGTTAACAACACCAAGAACGTACGATTAAGACTAGAAATTGAGAAATTGATTAACTACTACAAGCAATTGTTCAAACACCACAATAATCAAGCAACATGTACTAAATTATCATTCTAGAAATGAAAGGAACAAACATAAAAGAGTTCAAGAAAAACTTCACCAAAGATGATCATCTAAAGTTCTAGCCAAGCATGACTTGATTGATCATCATAACAACCATAGAAATGTTAATATGAATCAAAAGCTAAAACCAATGTTTGTGATAAGTTTCCAATGCCTTCTCTCAGCCAAAAATCGCCCAAAGTGTGATTAGAAACGTTGCAAGTGGAAGTGATAATGATAAGTCACCATTAAGTGCTCTTTAAAGAAGGAGTTACACAAAAGTGCAGGGGCCACCGTACCCCTACGGTCCCACCGTAAGGGTACGGTGGGCTTCAAAATCCTGACGGCAGTTTGGGCCTGCCATACGGCGGCCATTCATGGTCTGCAGCCACCGTAACCCTACGGCTGGGCCGTAAGGGTACGGTAGGCCTGTAGCAAATCTTCATTTTTTCTTTCTTTTGTTCCATCTCGTTCCGATACGGTCCGATCCATTCCCAAGCCCGTATTCCGTCATTTTTAACTCCTTATTACACCTGCAACCAAAGCAACCGTAGTTACCCAATTCCAAGCAATAACACGAATAAATGTGGATAAACTAAATGTTTTAACACTATTAAAGGGTGTTCGTTGAACCACCCATCACTGCCTTAACTCACAAGGGTAAACCTTATGAGTGGGTACAAAAACAAGAGGAAGCATTTGAGACTCTTAAGTAGAAAATTTGTGAAGCTCCTATTCTATCTCTACCTGATGGTAATGATGATTTCGTGGTCTATTGTGATGCATCAAACTAAGGTCTTGGTTGTGTTCTCATGCAACGAGGCAAGGTTATTGCTTATGCGTCCAGATAGCTCAAGATCCACAAAAAGAATTATACCACCCATGATCTTGAATTGGGCGTAGTCGTCTTTGCTCTTAAGATATGGAGACACTACCTTTATGGCACCAAATGTGTGGTTTTCACAGACCACAAAAGTCTCCAACATATCTTCAACCAGAAAGATCTTAACATGAGGCAACGACGTTGGGTTGAGTTACTTAACGACTATGATTGCGAGATTCGCTACCATACTGGTAAAGCGAACGTTGTGGCAGACGCACTCAGTCGTAAAGAGCGCATCAAACTTCATTGTGCAAGGGTTCGTACTGATCTTCAGGATCGTATCCTCTAGGCTCAACATACCTCAGTCACCCAAGGTAACATGTACGAGGAAATGTCTTGTGGTGCTGAGACTCAACTTGAAACCAAACCCAATGGTCTACTTTATTTTCTCAACCGACTTTGGATTCCTGACCGTGATGACCTTCGTACCTTCCTTATGAACGAGGCTCATAAGACTCGTTATTCTATCCATCCTGGTGCTGACAAAATGTACCAAGATCTTCGTTATTCGTATTAGTGGCCTGGTATGAAGAAAGATATCGCTTTTTTCGTTGCAAAATGTCTCATTTGTTCCAAGGTTAAGGCTGAACATCAACGACCCTCTGGTATGCTTGAACAACCAGAGATTCCTGTTTGGAAATGAGAGAGCATAGCAATGGACTTCATCACTAAACTCCCTCGTACACCCAAAGGTTATGATAGCATTTGGGTAATCATTGATCGTTTAACCAAGTCAGCCCATTTCTTACCAATTCGTGAGAAATATTCTGTGGAAAGGTTGGCAAAGATGTACGTAAGTGAAATCATATGTCGACATGGTATACCTTTGGACATCATCTCTGATCGTGATGGTCGTTTCACCTCTCACTTTTGGGATTCTTTACAAAACGCTTTGGGTACCAAGTTAAACCTGAGCACTGCTTATCACCCTCAAATAGATGGTCAGACTGAACGAACCATCCAGACACTTGAGGATATGCTCAGGGCATGTGTCATCAATTTTAGTGGCGCATGAGATTCTCATCTTCCATTGGTTGAGTTTTCATACAACAACAGTTATCATGCCAGCATTAACATGGCTCCTTTTGAGCACTTTATGGTCGTAAGTGTTGTTCACCTGTTTGTTGGACCGAGGTTGGTGAAGCCCAGATCACTGGACCTGAACTGATCCAGGAAATCACAGATAAGATTCAATTAATCCAGGATAATCTTCTCAAGGCTAGAAGTTGACAGAAGAGTTATGATGATAAACGTCGAAAGCCCTTGGAATTTCAAGTCGGGGACTTTGTGCATCTTAAGGTATCTCCTTGGAAGGGAGTGATTCATTTCGGGAAAAAGGGATAACTAGCTCCTCGTTACGTGGGCCCATTCAAAGTGCTTGACAGGATTGGAAAAGTGGCTTACAAACTTGATCTTCCACCTGAGCTAAACAATGTTCACCCAACTTTTCATGTTTCAAATCTCAAGAAATGCTTAGCAAATGAGAACCTCCATGTCCCTCTTGAAGATGTGCAAATCGATGAAACTATGCACATTATCGAGAAACCTGTTGAGATCGTGGACACTGGAATCAAGAAACTCAAGCGCAGTCGCATCCAGATCGTTAAGGTTCGTTGGGAATCTAAACGAGGTCCAAAGTTCACTTGGGAACGCAAGGACCAGATGAAGTCTAAATACCCACACATTTTCCCAACAGACTCTCTATTAGGATCTGAGTTTGATTGTTTTGATATATTTAGAATAAGATGAGAAATGAATGATGTAAGTATATATGGAAAGTGCAGCGGAATGATAAACTATAATCAAAACAACAGGAATAAATGTTTTCAATGATCAAATGCTTTCATTAATTGAAAGATTACAATCAGTACAAATACTCCCCCTCAGTCTGATCACACAGTGATTGTTTGTCTGAGAGAATGTTTGTGTGTGATGTAATAGAACAGTACAAGCACTGTTCTATTTATAGACAAACCTAAACCACTGATGACCTGTGCTGACGTCACCTAAGATAGTGACCTCTAACAGAATAACAACATAAAACATCTGCCCTATACAAAGTACTGTTATATTACAAAACACTGTAAAGTAAACTACTGCTAAGGGAAAACTCTGATGGTCTTGCAACATCTGTTGGAGTCTAAGTGCTGTTGACTCCAACAGACCTTTAGTCTTCAGTACTTGATCAGCAGTTGTTTCTTCATCAGACCTTTGGTCAGCAGTTGTTCTCTATCAGTTGTTCTCTAGCAGTCCTTTGTATCAGCAGTTGTTTGGATGAAACAGTTGTTAGGGTCAGCAGTCTTTTGGGAAGAGTATGTTGTAAAGACTGTTTATTTGTGAGAATCAACTGTTAGCATATTTTGGCTTTTCAATCATTTGTTCTTCTGCAGGTCAGCAGACCCAACACTCTCCAACTCCAACTTCGGGATAAAGTTCCTAAAAGTAGGGGAGACTGTAACATTTCGTAATTCCAATTATGTACGTTTATTATTCAATCAATAAAACGACGCATTTTGTCAGTCTAGTACGATCTAAAAAAATAATAATTAATAAAATATATTTTATGACATATTCGGGCTTATATAATCATATTATATACATATAATAACTAAAAGATAGTGTTTTATTGCAAAAATAAAATAAAAGGCAAGGACCGGGACTCGAACCCGAGTCCTTGGCCGGCCCAACATACACATACGTCTTAACCAACTGGTCTGCAGCATGTTTTGGTGATTTTACTCTATCACAAACAAACAAATGCATTCCTTATTCACGCAGTTGACTTTTGGAAAGTCAACTGCGAATCAATACTTTCCAATACGCCTCCAATCAACGTGTTTTTGATCGTGTTATTTGAGGAATGACTTTGGCCGACTTAATTGGCTTCATTCCCACGCTAATCAACAATTAAAACTTACCAATTTTGGGGTTTTCACGTGTATACTAGTTACTGTGGGTCAAAATTCTAAAATTATGATTTCGTATGAATTAGTATAAACTGATAACCCTCACTCGAGCCCAAGGCATCGATAATCAAATCCCCATAACTAAATTATCCTCTAACTCCTCCAAATCTGCGTTTTTCTTGCTTGGTTTGACGTTTTCGTTTGACCAATCGTTCATCACTCTAGCACCGCTGTAAGTATAAATTCGTTGCATGGTTTTATTAATAGGCATCTTACAAACAATAGCCCCAATGTTTCAGGGGCTATTGATCTCTATTTTTATCGATTGAGAAAGCTAGGGCTCGTATTCTTGAATTTGGGGGTAATAACTCTACGCAGAAACCATTTAAATTTCAAACGAATTGAATCCTATCACCAACTGATCCGTAGATTAGTTGGTATAAACCCGCTATGTTAAAACAGGGACCGGCCGTAGGCCTGGGTTCGACTCCCGCCCCCTGTTTTCTTTTTCTAAACCAGTTATTAAAACAAACAAGGTAGCAGTTATAACTATTTGAAATCAATTATTATCGTTCTCATGGTCCAGACCAACCGGTCTGGGCTTGTGATTTAAGACACTGACTCGGCCAAGGACTCGGGCTCGAGTCCCGGCACATCAACCATTTTTTTTGCATTTTTTTATACGTATACATACTATATTATTTTAAAAATAGATTTTAAATACTAAAAGTGCCTTAAAAATTCTATAAAAATTATTTTATGTTAATCTAATAACAAAGTTTATTATAAAATTTTTAGTTTTTCAACAATCATTTATTTCATACATATTATAAATATTACAAATTTATTTAAATATAATTTTAAAATTTTATAAAAATATCTAAATGAATTCATAAAATCCGACAAAAATCATTTTAAACTTGTAGGTCAATAAGTATTTCAGAAATAAATTTTATTTCTGAAAAACTGTTTATTTAATATTTAGAATTAATTTTTGTTATTTTAAATCATAAATAAATCATAATAAATTCATTTTTCAATATTTTCATACCAAAATTTTACATAAATTACTTTTTTTCATTTAGAAAAGAAATATAAATTTTAATTTGAAATTTCTTTGGTTTTAATATATTTTGATATTTAAATTATATTATTGAAAAATAGAAATAAATATATTAAATATTCAATTTTTGAGAAAATAATTTTATAAAAATTATTTTCATACTTAAAATCTTATAATATGGCCATCCTTAATAAAAAAAACCTACAAATAGTATTTTATTTATTTATTTTCCAAATTTCTTTATTAACAATTTACCTAATTAATAATAAAACAAATACTTATCCCCAAATTAGGAACCCTAGAACTACTTGTAGACTAGAAAACTTAGACTTTTAAGTTTTCCATTTTACTCAATTATTGCCTTATAAATAGGGTGATAGTTGGACACAAGAGCCACAAATATACTATACCAAGGAACTCAATTTTAGCATTAAGGTGAGTTTACATAGCCCCTTTTTCTTTTTCACTATTTTGGGGTGAAACATGTTACAACATCAATTTACAATTCAAACATAAGTGTCATTGTGTTACTCTATATTGCATATGTCTTAAACATTATTAGGGTAAGCACAATTATTCTAGCATAATCATTAACATTGATCAGCCGACGATATACAATGATAGATCTATTGGTTTGAAAACCCCACCCGGATTTGTGTACCTCCTACATAGGTAGCGTGGGTGATTGTTATCGAACATATAACAAAATCGAGTTAACCATATGCGTATGGGATGGACCACAATATTCTAGTCACAAGGTTTGATTATGCACTCGATTTACCTAATAGTTTTGTTTTCACATATGGACTAGACTTGCCATGACACTCGAATTGTACAAGTTTTTATTCAATATTCAAACCTATGTAAATCTCACCAACTTTTGTTGACCCAAAAATATTTTCAAAATTAACATGTTTCAGGTAACAATGAAGCTGAGGCTTAAAGTATGCTCGAAGGATTATTATGAAGTTATTTGAAGTTGTTTGCTTTAATTTATGTTATGTACTAGAAATTTCGGGATTTTTAGACAATGTTCCATTTGGATATTTATGCTATGAATAAAGTATTTAAAATTTCAATATATACCATGTGCTACTGAACAATCATTCATACGTGACACCTCGATGTTTCCGCCATCGGTTAGGGTGTTATAGTATGTGTAGTGGGGGTTTTATGGGGCTCCATGTGAATAAAATATTAATAAAATACTAGTGGTAATGCCCGCACATTGCAGCGGGTTCGTTACGCGAGGAAAATATAGTCAGTATCTTTTTTCGATACCAGAACTTCCTATGAAGTGGCATCTGAAATTCCCGGTATTCAAACTTGTTAACGTGTTTTCAAAGATTAAAAGACCGAAAATATTGATCTAATGTTTTGTTGTTTACCTCTATGTGTGAAATTTCTTTCAATGGCCTATCAGCAAAATAGGCATATCAAGCTCTTAGAACAGCCTGCAATGCACAAATGCATTAAACCCATGTTTGCATTGCACAAATCTTTCAATGGATGAGTTGGGTAACAGGTAATTTACATACGGTTTGGGCCACGCCCACCAAAAATAATGTTCATTTGTTTTAAAAATGTTAATAAAAAACTAATGCCCTAAATATTATTCAAAAGCTATATTGATACATAAACATGTATTAAAATACACTTTACATCACGTTTAACCCGTTTTATTTTTAGTTTTTTTTACCCATCTGTGGAGGTAAAATTTTGTGGTTTCCTTGTCTTACCTGGTGAGATACGACTACAACAGGAGCAACTTATATTTAAGAAAAATAAAAGCAAAACCTTATATTTTATAAATAAGGAATGAAATATGAGAGAGTATTAAAAATAGAAATTGATTTATGGAATGGCGATTTTTAGTTAAGTAACAAAGATAAGGTTAAGGAATGAAATGTAATTGCTCTAAAGATAATAATATAGGGCAATGACGTTGACTTCATTTCTCTCTCTCTTGTTGTCTTCTTAGCCCTATAACTATTAGTGTATGTGTAGTGTGGGGTGTTATGGGGCTTCTTGTGATTAAAATATTAATAAAATATTAGAAGGGCATTATGGAGCTTTATGAAAAAAGATGGGTGTAGTGGGTGAGGGGCGTTATGGGGCTCCATGAGGATTAAAATATTATTATTTGATTAGATGTATTATTATTTGATTGCGTGTAGAAGAAGAGGGTGTGAAAATTGATTAAAAAAATGATTTAATCTTGGACAGCGCCGGTTATGTGTATAACGCCCCTCCCCCATAACGCCCCATAACGCCCAAGGGGGTGGTGTAAGGGGCGCTATGGGGCGCCATAATCATATTTTTTTTTGGAAGGCAAACTTTATTATAACCACACAAACAAGGGGAAAATCTCCAAGACGGAGACCCCCAAACCAAACAGGTTACATTACATCAAAACAAAATCTTTGCCAATCCTGCCAACCCATTGCCCCTTCGCTAAATCTACTGGTAAACCAAATGTAACCCATCGCTTTTATGTCCGCAACAATTTCCACCACATTCCGGTGCACATCCTTGAAGATGAGATCATTTCTAGCCTTTCAAATACGCCAACAAGTCAAAATAATAATGCCAAGTAAAACCGATTTCTTCACCTTAGACCATCCGGATGACAAGTAGATCTGCAATATGTCACTGACTGAGAAAAAATAAAATTGAGGAAGATTAACCCAAGAGGCAATCCCATTCCATACACCACACAACAACATGCAAGCCGTGAAAATATGCTCGACACAATCTTATTGTTCATTACAAAAGTTACACCTCATATCCCCACAATCAATGTTTCTAATCTGTAATGCCTTTTCGTCGGAATTCTATCCATCAACATACGCCACATGAACACATTACACTTAATCGGGAGCCATTTACACCATTCAAACGACAAATTCTGCTGCAATAACCGGTCGGAACCCAGCCACTTTCTGACTTCAAATACCGAAAACTGTTCTCCCGATCCAGAATCCCACACCCACCGATCACTATTAGGCTCTAAAGCTAGACCTTCAAGCAATTGCACACAGTCGAACAATTGATTTTCCTCTGTTTCATTCATGGGATTACGCCTCCAATTCCATTCCAATCTCCAAACTGTGTCATGAAACACAAGTCTCTCAGCCACACTACAATCCTTCGCGACTTCTAAACGAAACAGGTCCGGAAACATACATTTTAAAGGGATACAAGACACCCATGAATCTATCCAAAAACGAATATCCCTACCATTCCCCAAAATACCTCGAATCATACTCATACAGTTGAAGCCATCCACATTAATTCGATACCCATTATTAACCATCTTAGACCACGTGCCTGTGAACCTCGGGTTGGAAGGATAAGCTTCCCAATTTCTACTAGACCCGTGAATCGCCTCCACCACTCTTTTCCATAACGCTTCACCTTCATGACGAAATCGCCAAAGCCAATTAACCAAGAACGCCTTGTTACGCTCTTCTAATTTTCGAATACCCAATCCTCCTTGTTTAATAGATCTAGTCACCACATCCCAACTTACCCAATGAAGCTTCTTCGAATCTTCACTACCACCCCATAAAAACCGCCTCATCAAACCTTCTAACATATTTATTACCCCAATAGGCGCTTTGAAAAGAGAAAAATAGTATGAAGGAAGACTCTCCAAAACCGACTTAATTAGAGTTAACCTTCCTCCAATCGATAAAACTTTAGACTTCCATCTCGATAATCTTGTCTTAAAAACCTTCACAACCGGCTCCCAATTGTTTATTCTATTCATATTCGCACCAACTTGTATGCCCAAGTAGGTAAACGGCGTCTCTCCCGCTCGGCATCCCATACCTGCCGCCATGAAACCAACCTCCTCTACACTCTTCCCAACCCCATACCAAATGGATTTATGAATATTAATCTTAAGACCCGAACACATATGATAAATCCGAAGCAATCGTCTTAAACAACCAAAATTACTCTCAAGCCATTCCCCCATCACCAACGCATCATCTGCGTAAAGAAGATGCGAAACAACCGGTCCATCGTTAGGAAGATTCACCCCCCGAAATTGCCCAATATCAATAGCTTTTTTTATAAGACCCGAAAAGGCTTCCATGAGAATAATAAATAAAAATGGCGAAATAGGGTCACCTTGACGAATACCTTTACCACAAGCAAATTCAAAAGTAGGCGACCCATTAACTAAAACCGAAGACCGCGCCGAACTCAAGATACCTTCTATCCATTTACACCATGTAACCGGAAAATTCATTTGTTTCATAACCGAAATCAAAAAGGCCCAATTAACATTGTCATATGCCTTTTCAAAGTCAATCTTAAACATAAATAGCTCATTTCCTCTCCTCTGCGCCCAAGATAACACCTCACTAATAATTAAAGGGCTATCCAAAATATATCGACCTGCCACGAATGCCGATTGTGTCTCATTAATGAGGCTATCCATAACCAACTTCAACCTGTTCGCCAGCACCTTCGAAATAACTTTTGAAACCACCCCAATCAAATTAATAGGGCGGTATTCCCCAAGAGTAACCGGGTCTTTCACCTTGGGAACCAATGTAATAAAACTCGACGCCGCGCCACGATTAATATTACCACTTTCTGCAAAATTTATTAAAGATATCAATAAAATCATTAGCCAATAAATCCCAATACCTCTTAACAAAACGAAAATTGAAACCATCCGGTCCTGCAGCCTTATCACTACCACACTGAAAAACCGCCTCCTTGATTTCCTTCTCTAAAAAAGGACTTATTAACATCTCGGGTTGTTCACCGGTTAAAGTTTTTAAACCGAAGCACTTCAGCCTCGGTCAGACTGGAACGTCTTCAACGAATTTACTGCTGAAAAAATGCAACACCTCTTTTTTAATTTCCTTCGGCTTAGTCACCCACATCCCATCCACTGTCAAACCCACAATCGCATTGGAAAGTCTTCTATTATTAATCGACCCGTGAAAAAAAAACTAGAATTTTCATCTCCGTCTTTCGCCCACTGCACTCTAGATTTCTGTTTCAGATCTTTACTTTTGAAATAATCAAGCTGTTTCAAACGCTTTCTCGCTTCCTCCAAAATCCACACCTCCTCTTCTACTAGATCCCTTTCCTCCAAAGCAACCTCCAACTCCCTGACTTCATTAGATAAACATGTCACTTCCTCCATTTCAGCTTGAATCATAGCTTCCTTCTAGATATTAATACTCGAACGCAAACTTTTAAACTTTAGCAATAATCGAACATCTGGATCCCCTTGACAAACTACACTATTAAGCGTACTTTTAACCAACTCATCGAACCCATCACGGAGGAGCCAAGAATTGAAAACCTTGAAAGGTTTAGGTCCGAAATTACGAGATTCTATTTTAAGAACTAACGGGCAATGATCCGAACCATCCCTGTCTAAAACCCGATACTCCGCATTTGGCCATTCATTAATAAACGACCAATCAACAAAAATCCTGTCAATACGGCTAAGCTTATCACCTGAAAGAAACATGAACTTTCTTCCTTTAAGACTATACTCATGCAGACCGGCTTCCTCTACAAAATCGTTAAACTCGGATGTCTCCAACAAATTAAAATTAGAATTTCTCCGCTCAAGACGATCACGGACACAATTAAAGTCTCCACCCACTATCCATAAACCCCCATCGTCCGAAATTAAAGACTTTAAAAAATCCCAAACCTCACGCTTATCCTGAATTCGTTGAGAACAATACACATTAATAAGATTAACCTTCCTACCACCACCTTTTAAATACCCCGAAATCAACAAAACATTACGCCTCTTCAAGACCGAAGACATAGCGAAAAGTTTAGGATTCCACAACGAAATCAGGCCTCCAGAACACCCCGTAGCATCCACGTGCTCATACTCAAAATCGGACGTACCCCATAATCTACTAACATCAACATTATCCAGAGACTCAAATTGAGTTTCCTGAATTAATATACAACCAATATCATTCTCCCCTTTCATCTTCCGGCACCACCCATTTTTTCGATCCGAACCAAGTCCTCGCATGTTCCATGATAAAATAATCATTGACCGACAAGTTGAAAACCTTCCTCCTGAATAGCACCTGCAACTGATTCACTGAACCCATCAAATTCTTCGACGCCCAAGGCTGTACCAAGCTTCACCGTTTCCAAAACTTCAACTTCAATACCATACGGCTGTGACACCTCTTGAATTATATTTAACTCAGACTTGGCACTTCTTGTAACGGTATTAACGGACTCTTCCACTCCATCTACGGTTCTCTCCATCTCCTTATTACTAGCCAACTTGTCCCCGTCCCCATTAAGGTTGAATATAAACCTATCGATATCGAACAAATCTTCACTCTCCCTGGCTCTTTTCTTTGGTCGTTCTTGTCCCTGAGGAGATGGAGACTTCTGCGATCGGTCTTTCTTTCGAAAACCCCTAGCTTTCTTAATCTTCCCAATCGCTACATCCAGTTTATCCCCATTACAAGATGTGTCAACCCGTAAAATGTCTGCGTTTACCACCTCCTCCACATTAACCTCATTCCTACTGTCACTACCAATCTGCACTTGCTCCTCCCCTATAACCTCGTTATCTGCTGCATCGACACATTCCTCCATATTATTAACAACGTCATCCTCTATCTCCACACTCTTGCCATCACTACTCGCTCCTGCATCCTCCGAATATGCATATGGTTCTTCCAAACATTCAGGAACCCACTCGCCTAACTCTTCTTCCACCAAAACCGGGAAAACCTCTTCGTTCCAAACAACGTTCACTGTTTCATTATTCTCTTACCCGGCTCACAAAGGACTCCAATCATAACATACGAAAGATCCACCTCCTCTTCGCTGATCTCTGCCGGATGAATAACTTTACCATACAAGCTTCCAATCTCATTAATGAAATCATTGTCATACAACCCCAACGGTAAACCAAACAGATTAATCCAAACCACACGTTCCGTGGGAATTGCCTGACCATCCCATCTATCCAACGAATCGAAACACTCCTTCCAAACCTCCGAACTCTTAAGAAAACCTTCCATGAAATCAACAGAATCAAACAAAAGCACTACCCATAAACCACCCACATACCTAATACCAACCCCATGATGACCACCCGAATTCAACCAAAATCATAACTTGGATAACTTATTAAAAGTGGACAGTCTCCCAACTGCTCCACAACCCATCCACAATAAGCCCCCTTTGACCTTTGGATCCACCACAATCTCCCTATGCTTCATCTCCTCTACCGGGGCCACATTCAACAATGTATCCTTGAAGGATCTTCCGTCACCCAAACCACTACCCACGTTAGACTTTTCCACAGCAGGAACGGTATCATTACCCTTTTCCTCATTACCTTGAACCAGAATGTCATCCACCTTCTTCGTCGGGACCCATTGTTTACCCCATCCACAAATCGTGCCAGCGCAATGAAGAGTTTAAATGATCCAATCCAAACATCTGACATCTGTTTCTCCAATCCTATCGGATCACTCACATTCACAAAAGTAACGAAACCGAAACGCTTACCCAGCGTGTCAAACTTTCTAGCAATGTACGTGTTCTAAATGTTGCTAAAAGCCTTAAGCACCGTAACCAAGTCCGTAGATGCACAACCACCCGGCAAGTTTGAAACAAAAAAACTTTGGCATACCCCAATCCTTTGTCTTCGATGATTCGCCTTGTTCCGACCTCTTACCCTTTCTCGTAGGAGCATCGTACCATGTATTTACCTTGTACCTCTCCTTAATCACCATTGAAATTGAAGAAGATAACCAATCCGCCTAGTAGTCACCGTCAATTCGCCGTCAACTCCCCTATAACGCTCCACTACACTTGCCCTTAGATATTGTTAGGTTTGTTATTTTTTCCTAATTATGGTAATGATATAATAGCAAACTCTAACAATGCATTTTCGCTAATTGTGTGGGTGGTGGGGGTGGGGGTGGGGGGGAGGTGTAGGCTTGTTGTTGGCTTTTTAAAAAAAGCCTTTTAACATGCAAACTAATAATAATATGTTCCTCTTATTTGCACCTTGAAAAAACTTATTTACACATGTCTCTATTGGTCGTAGAGGCCCTTACGGCCCGTAGAGAATGTCCCAATCATTGGCAATTATTGACTTTGACCCTCTGCGACCCGTAGGGACCTCTACGACCCGCATAGGGTCACATGAATACTTTTACCTTCGTTTGGTTTGGAATGAACAACACTATATCTTCTCTGCGATCAATAGACGCCCCTACAAGCCGTATTGATGCACATAAATACTTTTAGGTTCGTTATTTGCGTTAAAGGCTTTTACTTTGTTACCATTATCCTCTCGAAATGCGGGTAAGCGGTTTTTCGTTTCCGTTGTCTCGATAAGCGTGTAAGCGTATAACAAACATTTATATAATAGGCTTTTATTTTGTTACTGTTATCGTCTCGAAATGCGTGTAAGCGGTTTTTTTGTTTCAGTTGTCGTCTCGATAAGCGTGTACACCATTTTTTGTTTTTGTTATCATCTCGATAAACGTGTAAGCGTATAACAAACATTTATATAATAGGCTTTTACTTTGATACCGTTATCGTCTTGAAATGCGTGTAAGCGGTTTTTGTTTCAGTTGTCATCTCGATAAGCGTGTAAACGTAAAACAAACATTTAAATAAATAAACAGACAAATATAAGCAAGCATGTCAAAACATAATATAAAGAAATATCATAACTAGGGTGCGTTGGGCTATGAACGGGGATGAGAACTCGGCTTTTTTCCATGGGATAGTCAATGGTAGGAAAGCTATCAATGCTATTCCGGGTTTATTGGTAAATGGGGTTTGGGTTTCAAAACCGGCTTTGGTTAAGAAGGAGATATTAAAGCATTTTCGAAGTCTTTTTGCTGAAAGATATGTGGTGAGACCCTCTTAACAGAGCTCGCACATCAAAAGGTTAACGACGGAGTGGTCTACTTCGTTGGTGGGGAGGTTTTCAAAGGAAGAGATTAAAGCTGCTGTTTTTGATTGCGGGTCAGACCGGGCTCCAGGACCGGATGGGTTTAACTTTAGCTTTGTGAAGTTTTTTTGGAATCGCCTTAAAGACGATTTCTTTGGTCTGATGGATTCCTTTTTCGAGTCGGGAAAGATTGATAGAGGGTGTTGCTCATCCTTTATTACTCTGATCCCAAAATCGAAAAATCCGGTTGGTTTAACGGACTACAGGCCGATTACTTTGATTGGTGTCATTAGTAAAGTGGTCTCCAAAGTGCTTGCTTTACGGTTGAAGAAAGTATTGAATTTCGTGATCTCAGATACGCAATCGGCCTTTCTCAAGGACAGATTCATTTTGGACGGGCCTTTGATGTTAAATGAGGTCTACGGCTGGCTTAAAAAAAAGAAGAAAAAAGCATTTATGTTAAAATTGATTTCGAGAAGGCATATGATAATGTCAACTGGGGTTTTCTTCTGTCGATGATGGAACAGATGGGTTTTCATTCTAGATGGAGGCTTTGGATGAAAGGTATCTTAGAGTCAGCGAGATCTTCGGTGCTAGTCAACGGGTCGCCCACCTTCGAGTTCCAATGCGAGAAGGGTATTCGTCAAGGGGATCCTTTATCTCCTTTTCTTTTTTTGATTGTTATGGAAGCGTTTTCTTGCATTATAGAGGAAGCTCGCATTAATGGTGAATTCAAAGGCATTGAAGTTAATAATTCCGGTCTCGAAGTCTCTCATTTTCTTTATGCTGATGACGCGCTAATCATAGGAGAATGGTCCAAAGATAATATTGAGACGACAGCCCGTTTGTTACGAATTTTTTATATGTGCACAGGTTTGAAAATCAATATCAAGAAGTCTCATCTTTTTGGTATTGGTGTTGACGATGTTGAGCTCAGTGAGATGGTTAACATTCTCGGTTGTAGAAGTGGTAAATTTCCTTTTGAGTACTTGGGTATTAAAGTCGGCGCCAATATGAATCGAGTGAAACATTGGGACTCGGTGGTAGATACTGTTCGGGCTAGATTGTCGACTTGGAAAGCTAATTCTTTATCTATAGGGGGCCGCGTTATTCTTATTAAATCCGTTTTGTCCAACCTCCCTAATTATTATTTGTCCATATATAAAGCGCCTACACAGGTTTTGAACGAGATAGAGAAATTAATGAAGAGTTTTCTTTGGGGCAGCTCCAATGAAGCAAAGAAGATGCATTGGGTCTCTTGGGATGTCGTCACCACTTCGAGAAGTAAAGGTGGCCTGGGTATTGTTCGGCTAGAAGATGTTAACAAAGTCTTGATTTTTAAATGGGCTTGGAGGTTTAAGAAGAACCCGATCAGCAGTTGGAGTAGGATTGTCGAGGCGATTCATGGTGGTAGAGGTACTTGGTCTTTATTGCCGGTTAATAAGGGGCTGCCTGGGTGCTGGAAAGCGATTGTGACGTTGGTCGGGAAATTAAAGGAGGAAGGTATAGATGCTCAGAAAATGATCAGAGGCAAGGTGGGTGATGGCTCGGCTATTCGATTTTGGTCGGATTTGTGGTACGGCGAGACGCTTCTTATGCACAGATGGCCGTGTCTTTTTCGGTTGGACAGGCAGAAAAGCTGCTTCATTGCAGACAGAATTAGGTGCCAGGAGGGATCTTTTTCTTTCGTTTCTCAATGGAGGAAAGGCCCTTCCACAGTTGAGGAGTTATCGGAATACCAGGACCTACAAAACATGCTCCTTCACTACAACGATTCCAGCGGTAAAGATTCTTGGACCTGGGAACCAGATCGGCAAGGGATGTTCACAGTTAGGAACGCCAAGATACTACTGTGTCGTGATCGTGAGGTCTGCAGAAATTCTAATATGGTTTGGACAGGTTGGATTCCGCTTAAAGTTAAATCCATGCGTGGCATTTAGAAATGGACCGGCTCCCTACCAAAAAGGCACTGGCTAGGCGGAACATCTCGATGGAAGACATGTCGTGTGTGTTTTGCAGGTCGGCAGATGAGTCCGCGGATCACATCTTCACTGGTTGTTGGTTCGCTTGTGGCAAATGGAATTTCGTCGAAAAATGGTGTGGTCTAGAGCCCATATTCTTATTCGGCATAGAAGATATTATGAAGTTTCCAGGTTTCATTCGAGGTTCAAAGTGGAAGAAGGATATTATTAGAGGTATTGTTATGACGGCCTGCTGGGTGATTTGGAGGACGCACAACAAAGCGATTTTCGATAATGAAGTGCCTAAACTTTTTGATATGATTGCTTGTATTAAATCTTGGTCGTTTTTATGGTTGCGGAGTAGGACTAAATTCCGCGATCTTAGTTGGCAGGATTGGAATAGAAACCCCTTGTATATTGTATAATGTGGTTTTTGGCGGTTCTCGTTTTGAGGACTTAGCCGTTGTTTAATGAAGTTTAACGTTCAAAAAAAAAAAAAGAAATATCATAATATAATGTAAACAAGTGTACTAGAAAAATACATCACATCAAAATAAAACTACTAGGGGGCGACTGCTTCTGCGTGGTGTCATCAACGGGCGACGGCTGTAGTGAGGACGTCCCTGGCTCCTAGGAGGACGTCCCGGCATGGGTGCCTGCACTAGGCCGTGATAATGGTCCCAAACCCATAGCCGCACGCCTCTCCTCCTCGCTCGCAAACAGCAGACTGAGAGTCTGATCAATCTGCTTCACCCGCTGATCCACTCTCACCCGCCACTGATCCACCTCCTGCTGCAACTGACGTGCCACCACAGCCTCATCTGCTACCAGCTGTATCTAATCCATCACACTTGAAGTCATCCTCGACGACCGAAAAACGTGTCCCGGATGCTGTTGGGCCTGAAGATCGGGCTCGGGCATCGGGATCTCCACCTCTACCCCACCTTCCGCAACCAGCTCTACCACGTCTACCATCTAAACCTCAGCATGCCCCTCCTAAAGACCACGATGTACCAAAGGCTGCGGTACATACTTCGGCTCACCCTTTTGGGTTATAAGATAATATCTGGGTGGGCGACCCTTCGTCTTCTCTGCCATGTACATATTTCTCATCGAATCCAAATCTAACAGTCTGCAACACAAAATTATAATATTATTAACAATTATAATATCAATAATAATAACAATAAAATAATAATAATAAATAAATAAATAACGGCACCGCTTGTGCGGCATGAAGCGTCCCAGTAATAACTCACCGTCGCTGGTAGCCGTGAAGTATCGGGGACCATGGGCATGTTGTGCTAAGGCACAGATGATCCCCCCGCAGGCTATGACTGAAGTATCCGTCTTATGCGAGAGCGACGAAAACTGCTCGGCGACGCAACGATGCATGGCACACGCTCGTGGCCTGAGCATGCAATAAAGAAAGAAAAGGTCGATCTGCGTGACCTTTTCATTACTCTGTGTTCGCACCGTGATAGAGAAAGTAAGGCAGCGGTGCAGGTAATAAATCAAAGGGTTGGGAATTTCAGACTCCTTCGCAAACCTGCACAATGATGTTTTGAGTAAAACAACAACAACAACAACAACAACAACAACAACAACAACAACAACAACAACAACAACAACAACAACAACAACAACAACAACAACAACAACAATACCTATCTTTCGCTCGTGGGACACCATATGTATCTCGCCACCGATGGTGGGCCACCATGCAGCTAGCTCATCCAAATCCAACCTATGGATGGCTGTAGTGTAATGATCCTGTACGAGCTCGTCTGGCTCGTACAGCCCAGTAAATGTAGCCCACTCATCCAAAGATAGTCGCTTCTCATGATCAAACATCCTAAAGTTGATCTCCGATTCGTCCCCCTCCTCACCAGCCACACGTGGGCAGAAGCAGAATGTCGACAAAAACTCAATAACAATCAGCCTGTAAGCCTCCCCGTCGCACATGATAAACAAGCGATCCCAATAGCTGCCAACCGGAACCCACTGCCTCGCCCTCTCCTCCGCACCTAACGCTCTCAGCGCCTTCCAGTCTAATCCCCGTTATCCGTAGACTGCGCGCTCACGTAACCTCAGAAAGCGGTCGTGCGCGGTGGACTCCTCTAGGAACTGACAGGGGGGAGGGGGTAACCGTCAAGGTTCCCCCCGAACATCGGATCATGCACCTCATCTGCCATACCTGCAAGAAACAAATGATATTGTTTAGGCATTTTTGTTCAAATGATATTGTTCAATGAAGCACCTAAACTATTATAGTTTAGGCGTTTCAATGATGCGCCTAAACTATAATAGTTTAGGCGTTTCTAGAGAAGTGCCTAAACTATAATAGTTTAATAGTTTAGGCGCTTCTCTTGAAACACCTTTAGTAAAAAAGAGAGATGAATGAACACGGCAAATAAAGAGATGATGACGTCAAAACACAATATCAACCAATATAAACCGACCCAAGGCGCAAACGGTTTTACCTACACAATATCAAAGCATGTATCTATCACACTATCATATATTATACCTAAACATGCATGGTATATCACATATGAACAGAAACTTGTTATGCCCAAACCAGATTACAGGATTAACGAATCTTGTTATAAAAGAAGATAGTTATGATCAGAAGATTAACGAATTAACAACAACACACACATCAAAAGATTGGCCCTAAATTAGCAATAAAACCCCAAATTAATTTCTTCCAGATTCAATCTGATCTGTTACAATTTGACCCCAAATTAGCAACATCAAAATGTTCTCACAAAAGGCAACAAAAATCATACCACCATAACCTAACACAAACACAAATTCCTAACATAACCTAACAGAAACTAAAACTAGTTATTAACAATAACAATAATAATAATAATAATAATAATAATAATAATATACCTGTTTATAAAGAGCTTTGGTGGTGGGTGAACGGTGGTGATATTGACGATGGTGGTCGTCGGTGGAGCTTCGATGGTTGTCGGTGATAATAACAGAGGTGGTGGTCGTCGATGGTGAGGGTGGAGACGGTGGTGATGGTGGAGAGGATGGTGGTGCTGATGATGGTGAACGGTGGTGATGTTGACGATGGTGAGGGTTGGTGATGTTGACGATGGTGAAGGGTGGTGATGTTGATGGTGAGGGTGGTGTTGATTGGGGGAAATGGAAGACTAGATAGCCCGCCCCCTTTTGAACGTTTTTAGTGTTTCTCTACGACTCGTAAAGACCTCTACGGGCCATAGAGGGAATTAAAATTAAAATTAAATAAATTAAAAGAGAAGCTTACAGGAGAAGCTTTGTAGCCCTGCGGCCCACAGGGACCTCTACGAGTCGTAGAGAAACAAATTTAAAAAAAAATAATTATTGCTATTATTATTATAATTATTATTATTTAAAAAAAATAAAAAGGGAATATAAAACACTAAGTGTCTCTACGACTCGCAGGGGTCTCTGCGGGCCATATAGAGGGGCTCTATGAGCCATAGAGCTCTTCTATGAGCTCGTTTTATTTTTTAATCAAAAATAATGTTTGAGGCTCTACGAGCCATAGAGGCCTCTACGCTCGTATATCTTCCACACTCTACGAGCTGTAGAGACCTCCAGGACCGTAAGGGTCTCTACGACCCGTATAAAAACCTTTTTTTTTGTGTTTTGTTTATTAAGTTTATGCATGTTATTTGAGGTTTTATAAAAAAAAATTTCACTACTTGTTATATCTATAAAAGAGCGTAAACGAAAAAAAATCAATTAAATACATTACACGTTATAATTACAACATAAGATCCTGTGCCAGACGATCCCAATATAGCCTCACCAATGGGTTTGTATGAACGTTATGTTCCCCAACCATTTGGTTGCAAAAATGATGCGTATGTGGCATTGGAGCGTCTTTTGCTGTATTAAGCACGATGTAGTGGTCTCTATTCACAAAGGCTAGTGATATGATTGGATGTCTAGGTAAGTCATCAGGATGAGTGAACACAGGGAAGTAATTGGTAGAAAATCCTCTTGTAGGGTGGAATATTTGAAGAACCACACCATATCTCTCACAAATCAGAATTCCTTGGCCCTGCAAGTCCATCCATTTGTCTTGGGGCGCGGGTCCGGTTACTTTTTCCAAAGTAGTCTAATGACTCTATTAAGGCAGAGATCTGATACCAACCCCACCTTGAGTACATCGCTTCCCACATAGCATGGCGTTCAAGTAGTTCGTGCATCAAGTCCTGGCAGATCGTAGCCCAGCCATTCTCATCACCCCCTAAAGCCACAGATACGGATCGGAACCCACAGTTACTGTCTCCCTGAACATTTTTAATATGTGTAATAAACCGGTAATACTCTATAGGAAGCTGGCACTTCCATTGCATGATTTCCAGTTTATACATGTTAACGCCAAAATTAAGAAATCATGACTAGGGTATATCTACGTATTTATGTGCTTAAAGAAACATGTATGCATGGATATTTATGTACCTATTACCCACCAACAATGGAAAATGTTTTTCACAAATGATATTTTTGTCTTTTGCTGCTATGTCGCATGCATTCATCAATGTCTGGTCACAATCGGTTACTATAACACGTGGCTCCATACTTTCATCATGCAACCCGAAGACATTGTGTTACGAATTGGTTGTTCAGATGGTATTTTCGCCGGAGAAAATGTGGAATCGTTGGAGAAATTTTTTTAAAAGTTTGAATGGTCGACTGAAAATGATGCATGGTTGATGGTTTAAAGTGCTGATAGAGATCTCTGCGGGTCGTTGGGGTATCTACGTGTCGCAGAGGCTTATAAATGCTCCTAACTACCATATCTCTGCGGCCCGTATGGACCTCTACGAGCCGCAGATGGGTGATTTAGTCTGAATTTCCAGTCTGTTATTCAAATACCTCGTACTTTCTAACCCTATACGACTCACGTAGGTCTCTACGGGTCGTATAGGGTTTAATTGCACCCAACTACCATATCTCTTCAGCTCGTAGAGGTCTCTACGAGTCTTAGAGGTCAGCTGACAACCTGTATATGCAGTCTGGTCATTGAATGTTCAGCCTGACACATGTATACGACCCGTAGAGGCCTCTACGGGTCGTATAAGGTTCAGGTTTTTAGGACAACAACCCTATACGACCCATAGAGGCCTCTACGGGTCGTATAGGGTGGTGTTTTCAGTTGGCATTTATTGCTCTGACAACTCTGTGACTCGTAGAGGCCCATACGGGCCGCAAAGGGCTGTGCAACCCTAAAAGTGACTCCGGTGCGAATAACATAACCCTAATAATATTATTCTCATCACCCCCATCATTTTTAAGCTTGAAAAATAAAGCCTACATGTGCCACGCCACAGGACAAATCATGCCCCTCTTTTACCCCCCACTCCCCGTATTCTAATATCAAGTTGTCAAATAATTTTCACAATTTCCCCATATTCCATGACATTGGTTTGGTGGTGTAATAAACCTTTCGTCTAATCTGATCGAGGGGTTTTTTTTTTTTTGGACAGTTACTATAACATACATGTTTTAGGAGGCATTTAAGTCAAGAGAGAGGCTATTGTACAAAGGCTCCTTAAAATACAAAGTGTAAGAAGTAATCCTGACCATCGATCTTTGTTTTAATCAAAATTATCCTAAATTAATTACCCACGTTTGTTTTTAGGTTGTAAAAGTTTACAATCCCTCCTGATTCTCCTCCTCACAACCATCCACCATTACCGGATCTTCATCATCAGCACCGTTCAACTAACCTCCGACCACCATCAAAATCATGCAACTTGAATCTTATTACAACAATCGCAGGTGAAGGGAAGGAAATCTATAAGCTTACAATCATCAACAGAACATTGTTTACCAAGATTTGGGATTGCTAGTGTACCCATTCTCAACCAAGCCAAACAATATTGTTTTGCAATTCTCATTTCATAACAAGCGATCAATCGATTTGATCTGAAACATGCTCTGTTTTTTAAGCAATAAAACAGAGGATTATACAGATGTTGAAAAAACACTCCAAAATAAAAGAATAACCATCTAAACGTAAATAAATAGGATGAAATGTATAAACGTGCGTTATCCTTGTAAAAAACTTTTATGAACGCAAGTTCTGTTTTCAAACGAAAAACAGAGCATGGTTAAATATAAACAGAGCTACAAAAAACTAAAAATGCACCCATAAAACGCACTAATAAAAACAAAAACGCACCCATAAAATCATAAAACGCATCCATAAAAATCATAAAACGCACCCATAAAAATCATAAAACGCACCTTCATCTCTCAAAGGCAGAACAACAAAATAAGAACTCAAAGACATGCACCCATAAAACGCACTCATAAAAACATAAAACGCACTCATAAAATCATAAAACGCACCCATAAAAATCATAAAACGCACCTTCATTTCTCAAAGGCAGAACAACAAAATAAGCACTCAAAGACATGCACCCATAAAACGCACTCATAAAAACATAAAACGCACTCATAAAATCATAAAACGCACCCACAAAATCATAAAACGCACCCATAAAAAAAATCAAAAAACACATGCTACCTTGATCGTCATTTTTATGTAATCACCCATAAAATCATAAAACGCACCCATAAAATCATAAAACGCACCTTCATCTTCGTATTTTTATTGATCATCAAAAATCTTCTTCTTCTTCATTTTGTTCACTACCTAAATGATCGTTGTTTTTCAGTAAACATGTAGACTTGATGTTGACCCGATAGTTTTGGTGAGTGACATTTTAGTCATTATTCAACTTCTCTGGTAAGTTTCAGGTGCCTACATTCTCGAATTCTTCATCTATCGCATCCGTGAATGGATTCAATTGTTGCAGAAGCCAAAGACGTTGTTGAAATCTGAATCATTAGGGTTTTTATTCAACTGGTCATGTTCCACTGTTAAGAATTTGGAATCCATGAATGGATTCAATTGTTGCAGAAGAACGTGATTTACTTTGCCCTAGAATTTGACTGCAATTGGGTTTAATTAGGTTAATCATGGTTTGGTTAAATTGACAGGTGGTAAATTATAGTGGCTTCCTACACTTCTCATGTTAAGGATACTTTGTATCCTATACTTTCTCTTAAGTCAAAAATACATGAGTTCCTTTGGATTTCAAAGTTTTCACTAAGATAAGGAGGAAATGTTTGATTCTTAAGCTCTTTATATCTTCCTAATCAGATGTATTAATGCATACAAAGGAGATTCAAATTGTATATTTTATCCTTAATTTTGTATAAGATGTCTTATGTGTACCTATACCTCTATGTGTGTATAATGTATACAAAACAAATTAACTTTTGTTAGACCATGCGTGGTGAGGGGCTTTATATATAAAGCCCCCCTTTCTGATTGGTCCACGTGGCAGCTGAGTCAGCGTGGAGAGAGAAACTGAAAAATGAGTGTAGTGGTAGGGGCTTTATATATAAAGCCCCTATTAATATTTTATTATATCTTTTAAATTAAAAATAATAAAATAATAATAATAAATAGATAGTATGAGGTGTCAACTTCTGATTGGTGGGGCTTTTTTCTTCCGGGCGTTAGTTTTATAGCGCCAGAGCACATTTTTGAAAAATGGAGCCCCCCCGTAGCGGTGTGGGGGGCGCCATTTTGGTGCCACGTCTGCAAGGGCGTTATAACTCAAGCCCTAGTACAATTAGTCTTAGCATTATTGCAATGAACATATGAGTTTCTTGTACAATTGTACTACCTTGATGTTGAAATGGAATAATGTAGAACACACACAAACCCATAAATCACATCATAAAACATTTACGTACATTGTTGAAATATTATTTTTATAAAATCATATGTGGAATTATTCTTTAGAATTCATTTAAGTAGAGTTTGTAATAAAAATAATTTAAGATAAAGTATGTGTTAGAAATAGAGAAAACCACATAAAAGTTGGAGAAAAAGAAAGAAAAAATAAGAAAAAGTTATTAAACAAAATAGGAGATAAGATAGAAAAGGAGGTCGTAACCGAAACACGTGGACCGCCCCAAAGTTAACACAATTATGTTTCTTATCACATTTTTGTTAGTATTTAGTGATATCAATCAAACCGTAACTTGATGGGTAAACTCGAAACCTGACATATTTGGAACGGGTTTGGGGTCAGGTAATCGGGTATGGGTCCGAGTATGGGATTAGTTTTTATTTTTTTCGCGGGTTTGGGATTTGATGATATACCCATTTACCTGACCCGATTGCCCGATTAGATACCCAATGTAATTTCCTATATATCTTTTAAAATATGTATTTATAATATATCTAATTGTCCATCTAGATAGTCAGTCATCTTCTTCAAAAAAAAAAAAAACACCAATTATTTGTGTATAATATGTGTTATCTATGTCTTTTAGTGTTTTTATATGGTTTAACTATTTTATATTTATACATTGTAATCATTTACATAGATATTTGATAATACTAAATGTATAAACCCGACGGGTTTTAGGACGGGTTTGGGACAAGCATACCTAATCAGGTATGGGGTTGGGATTACCTAAACCCGTCCTAAACCCGACCCATTGCCATCCCTATTAGTATTTTAGTTGCTTTTAGTTTTTTATTGATATTATATTCACAATTATTGAAAGTTTTTTTGTTCAAAAAAAAAAAAATTATTATATCAAGTATATATGGTTTTTAAAACATTTATTAAACAAATAATGTGGTAAAACAATTTGTCAACCTGCTTTAACCCATTTGATTTTCCTTTTAGCTAATTTTATAAACTTTGTTTATTTGGAGTTTATCTATAATTTTGACTAAAACTATCCCTTTCAAGCCTCGCCAGGATTCCAACCCCACCCTACCACAGCCCAGTAGCCCACCGCACTGCCACACACATATTTTAATACCAACTTTTAAGTAAAAAAACTAAAAACATTAACTTTAATCCCTATTATGAGTATTTAGGAGTTTTACATCAAATAAACAACTTCAAAATAACAATAATTAATATTTTATCCCCTAAATTTGTTTTCATATTAATTATATTACTTTCATCTCATTTAAATGTAATCATATTTTGTCTCAAAAAATCTACAAATTTTACAATTTTTAAATCTTCATTACTAACCATGTAATATTTCTTTTAGTCAACTCATATATTGTACTTGTTTTTAGATTTATGGCTAACTCACTCACCCTTTAATCTTACTTATAATTGTACATATTTGTCTGTCCAATATGAACCCTCAAGGCAATGGGTAGACACTTTCTTCACACGGTAGCATGATTAGGGATGGCAATTTTGTACACGAACCAAAACCCGACCCAAACGTGACAAACGTGATGTGAAAAAAAGGTCGGATTCGGGTTGACCTGTATTAATAACAGTTCAGGTTGACCTGTATTCAAAACAGGTTGACCCATCATCTTGTTTAAGTATTTAGAATAAAAAATTATATTTTTGCTTTTGTTCATTCTGTTATCATTTTACATGGTTAGTTATAATAATGTTAGTTTTGGCACACCATATTATTTATTTGTCACAATCATACTCACCGTTAAATACGTTATCGATAACCTACTTACAACCTAACAACCCGTTTATAATTCATCAACATTTATGATTTTAAAAATACGGGTTACACAGGTCGGGTTTTGGTTGACCGGACTTTATGTGTGTCAATGTGTGAGGGTTAGGGTTGAAATATTTGATACAAATAATAATATGGGTCAAGTTTGGATTGTATATTTCAACCCACTAACCTCCCAACCCATCAGCACGACACGGTTGACACGGGTAGATATAAGCATTTTGTGTGTGTATACACACCATAATAATTTTTTTTATATAAAACATTACCTTAATATATACATACCACGCAAATGAGGAATATGATTCTAATCGGACGGCTCACAAGGTGTGGGCCTACTTGACTGCATCATCAAAAATTAAATAACCCAAAAAGCAGCATTTATCATCGCTGAATTTCTTTCTTCATTCATATCCGTCGATCAAATCCTTCGTCATCTTTCCGTAATTGTCCCCTAATCTTTACTTTTCAATTTAAGCCCTTCTACTAGGGGTGAGCATTTCGTAGTTCGAACCCACAGGAACCTTGGACCCGACCCACAAGAACCTTGGACCCGAACCTTTTTAAATATATGGGTCGGTTTCCGGTTCTAGATTTATATGAATTATCGGTTCCGGGTCGGGTCGGTTCCAAACCCATGGTTCTAATATAAGAACCATAAGAACCGTTTGTATTTTAATTAAAAAATAAAAAAATAATCTTTTTAGTCTTTTCACTATTCGTTTTTACGTTTTATTGTAATCGATTTCATGTAATGTTAATACAATATTAAAAATATTATTTATAATAATAACAATGTATTTTTGTTAAAAAAAATTGGCTTAATGGATATGCGTAGATGTGATATATTATATAATATATATTATATCCAAATTTGATGTAAATATTTATATGTGTGTATTTATTATGTATACATAATAAATTCACATAATGTTTCTATTGATGAGAATGACAAAATTGTTACGAAAACATAAGTCGAGAAACGAAAAATGACTTTAAAAAAAACTCATGGGCTATTGTTAGACAGTTCGTTGTGGAAGCGCGAGTAGCACGACGCGAACGAGGTTTCAGTGCTCGTGCTCACCCCCAGCCACAACCGCCCTACGCAAACAGTCACGGCGCGAGCACAAGCGATGGTGGTCGCGTGGGTTAACGGGAAAAAGTGACCGTTGGTCGCGTCGTTGCTCACCTCCAGCCATAACGGGGTCAAGTGACCGGATTACTTGATAGTCACATCGGTGGCTTGCGCACGTTCGTTCGCGCATCCACAACGGACGACCTTAGAACCATATGGAGGAATTCTTTTACGAGCATGGTAAAAGAATAGGAATATGTAAATCCTCTAAAGGTGGCTATTGCATTAAAGGGTTCTAGAGGGTCACACCCTTTTACCCGACCCATCAGAACTTTTTGGACCCGGAACCACATAGCCTTTTATGGTTCGGTTCGTGGTTCCTAATTTCAACAATAAAAGGGTATACGGTTCTGGTGGGTCCGGGTCGGGTCGGTTCCGGACCCTTTGCACAGCCCTACCTTCTACTATCTTAGATCATTCACATGTTATTACCAACAAAAGAACCCGAACAAGCTCTAAAACTTACATTTTATGACGGGTGTAATATATTATATTTAAAAAAGTATATGGGTCTAACAAGGGTATGATATTAGATAATACAGTTTGATTATCCAAATATGTTTACACATACTAAAATTGTATAGTAAAGTTATTAAATTATAGAATTGATAGAAGTGTAATTGTCTAATTGAGTATTTGATGTATATCAACTGCGTTTTTAATGTGGGTTTAAATATTCGGGAAACTACATCTTAAGGAGTAGTTTTATGCGGTTGTGTTGATGACGTTTTGAAGTTTATGAAGAGCCAGGAATGATCATGTCTTTAATAATAAACAAGTGGCGGTTGGGAAGATATTGAAAGAAATCAAGGTCATGAGCTACTTATTGGTTACAAATCGGTCAAGAATGGTGGATATGTCTTGGGAGTCTTGGCGTAGTTTGAAGAAACAAAAATGGGATAGTTGTAGCTTTTGCGGGTATTTTGTACTTTGATTTGGGCGATTGTCTTTTTTTCTTTAATATCGGATTGTAGATGCGGACAATGTATTTCGGATTTTGTTTGCTAGCACCTTGCTAGTTAGTTAATGGAGTTTTTGTTGGCCGTTCAAAATAAATAAATAAATAAAATAAACTCGATATTTACAGTTATACTTACAAACCCAACAGGAACTAAGTAATGAGTAATGGTACCCTAAAAAATACGAGACACTATTTTTTAGTCGTGTTACCAAATAACGTCCTATTATCATCTCACCACGAAAGTCTCTCGTACGTTTTTTTAACTGCCACTATATGTTTTTTCTAACACAACTCACACATCTCTAATCCTATTTTTTTGAACGACTAAATCTTTCTCCCCTTTAAACACGCCCATTTTTGCCTTTTATGAGCCATGAACTTTCAATCTCTCATTTAAAACACCAACACCTTTACCACCACACCACAAGGAGTGGGTCACATCATGATACCGCTAAGTCATATGTATAGTGGGTTCTACCAGGGAGCAAAGCATAGTGGAGGCCCGAGGATGGCCCGCCCCCCGTTGTTTTTTGTGCAGTTGTGAAATTTTGTGATTTTCGTAGGTTATTTTTATATTAATTTAGTTCGGCCTCTACCGATTTGATCTTCAGGCCCCTACCGATCAGAAAAAATGAGTCTGGCCCTACCGATTCCATCTTCAAACTTCACCACTGAGTTCTGCTTTATGTAAATATACAAGACGTAAATATATTAAACTATTCTAGTAAAAAGAATATATCACTATAAGACTGATAGGAGTGGGGGCGGGAAAGCCTTGGCGTGGGGCTTTCAAGGGGCGGGAACACCGCCGCCACCCTTGGCGTTGCCCCTTTGGCGTGAGGGATTCCACCGGCGTGGGGCTTGGGGTGGGGACACGTGGCATCTTCTGATTGGTCCGTTTTTTTTTTTTAACTTTAACAGAATATAATATTATTTCCTTCCTCCCCTCTTCCACTCCCCACAATTATTTCCCCCCCCCCCCCCCCCACACAAGGGTCCCACAAGTGCCACATGACGCTTCATCCCCCTCTTCCCCCCCCCCCCCCCCCCCCCCCCCCCCACCCACTCCTTATAGTCTAAAAGAAAGGTAAACCCAATGCACGGGCATGCATTTTTAGCATGCAATTTTACAAGAGACAGTTTCAATAACTCTTTAACCCAACTCATGTTGGTTCATAATTTTGCTCTTAATATATATGAAATGAATTCCCATAACCAAATCCACCACTATGTTATTATTGCAAAACAATGGAGGGTGCAAAGTGAACCTAACCCAAAAGCTACAAAACTTATCATCAAATCTTTAATTAGCATATAAAATAATATGATAATAATAATCATCAAAATATAAATAGTCAGTCATACATGACCGCCTTACAATTTCCTTTCAATCCCTTTCGACCTTCCCCAGTCTTTCCTCCTTCTCCATTCACCTTCTGCCTCTCATTCATATACCTTTCACACACACACACACACACACACACAGTTCCTCTGTTTTTTCTAGGTATTTTTTCTACTCTTTGATCCTCTGTTTTTTACTCTGTTTTTCTTTAAATGTATGTTTTTTGTTTATATAATTCAAAGGGTTTGTTCTAATCCCTTTAATCTGATTTGGGTTCCTTTAAAACAGGTTAAAGATTGAAGCTTGCAAGTTAAACCTCAACAAACTCATGGTAATATATGTTTTCTTGAACTGCATAAAGATTTGAGTCTTTATTTGTTTATTGAAAGTATTTTTGTTTATTATATTAAACCCACTTTTTATTTGATGAATGCTAACATAAACTGTATCTGATTAGGTGAGTCCTATTGGGAAAATGGATAATCAAGATTTTGGTCCTCCATGGTTGATACCAATGCTAAAAGCTGATTACTTTAATACTTGTCGTTTCCATGGTGACGCTAATAAAAGTGAATGCAATATGTTTTGTCTGGATTGCTGTGGTGATGCTCTGTGCTCGTATTGTTTGACCCACCACAAGGATCATCGTGTTGTGCAGGTAAATTTGTTGATTAAAGTTTATGCACGCCATGAGTTTGATGAAATGCCTGACTGAATAATATTGTTGTTTTTTTTGTGAATTTAAGTGCAGAAGTTAATGTTGTGATTAACTTGTTGTTGTGGTTGAATAGATTCGGCGATCTTCGTACCATAACGTGGTTAGGGTTAGTGAGATTCAAAGGTTTTTGGACATCACATGTGTGCAAACCTACATTATCAATAGCGCGAAGATCGTGTTCTTGAACGAACGGCCGCAGCCTAGACCCGGTAAAGGTGTCACCAACCATTGTGAGATATGCGGTCGGAGCCTTGTTGATGCCTTTCGGTTTTGTTCCCTTGGTTGCAAGGTATAAGTTACTCCCCTTTGTTCACATTTAAGGGTGTAAATGAGCCAAGCTCGAGCTTAGGCTCATTTAATAAACAAATTTATTTTTAGGCTCCAGCTCATGTTTTGGCTCAAGTTGAATTTTTAGCCAGCCAATCTCGAGTAGCTTGCGAGCAGCTTGGCTTGTTTACGCCCTTAATTATAAAGCACATTTCATACATTTAGTTAGTCAACTACATTTGAGTTTGTAGGTGTTCCAAATTATTGATTTGTGGTTGTTCTATGTTTAGCTTGGTGGTATGAAGCGCGGTGATCGCGAATTGAGCTTCACACAAAAGATGAAACATGGCCGCGATAGTTACGAGCCAGACGAGCCGATAACACCCAAGAAAGTGCGAAAGCCACATGTGTTCATCGACACCCCTATGTTTCAGTACAATCTTTATGCACGAAATGGTCATTCTGAAATGTCGTCTTCATCTACATCAGGCGATGAAACCACCCACAACATGTCTCCGGGCACCCCACCAATATCCAACCACCGGAATTCGAGTAGGAGAAAGGGCATACCTCGGCGTGCACCATTTTAATCCACCGGGGTGAAAGAAAAACAAGGGTGCTGTGGATTTTAACCTTCATGTAGTTCGTCGCATGCTATAGTAGTATTATCTGTGACGAAATGGTAAGAGGGTTCAAGTTTTACTCTATAGAAAAGTGAATATACATATCAACATATAGTATAGTTGTGAAAAAAATGATATATAATGGTTACTATAACTTAGCATAAGGTTTTATGTTGATTTTCATACATACACGTGGTTGAAAGAAAGAAGGTGAAAATTGTATACTCAATGTACAGGAGTAGGTACTCAATGTATATGTAGAATATTGTGAATGTTTTTATGTGCTATGATTTGGGTTATGATGCAAAAATTTATAGTGACTAGATGTGTATTGTTTGGTTGTGTGGTTCTAGTAGGGTAGAGTATAATTTTTGACTCTGACATTGATAATCCGGGAACAGTTTGGTGGCGTCATTGATAATCCGGAAACAGTTTAGTTTTAGGTCGTCACATCTACTCTATTCACTAACGTGCGTCATTTAAATGGAAATGTCGTGTTTAAGCTGACATGTTTAACTCGTTTAATTAAACTTATAACCCATCAACCCATTTAAAAGATGTATGTTATACAAGTTCAACCTATATACGACTTGTTTAATTCACTTATTACAACCCATTAATTTATGGTTTGATTATAGCATGTTTACTATTCGTTTGATTCGCTAAGATGAGCGGGTTTACTACTTGTCCAGAATCATTTAGATGAACAGGTCGTACGAGTGGACACATTAAACTTTTTTATGACTTTGATTACAACTTGTTTACTATTGTCCCGTTGGTTTAGGTAAATGGGTCATACGAGTCATGTTCGGTTGCATGATTTTAAATTTCTTGGTTATAGTCAATGATGTTCGGGTTGATTAGTTTAACCGCTTTTTTAGGCTTAAACTGTAGATCAGTTCTACCTTTCTCGTTTATGGGACACGATATGTATGTGAATAATGTCTATTCTTAGCTAAAAGTCTTGGCAAAATGCATGTATGTAACATGTATGCAAGATGTAGATGAATGTACAAGTGTTTGAAGCATGAAAGTGGTTCAAAAGTATTGATGGGGATGTAAATGGTTGTACAAGTTGGTAAAGCATGATGTACAAGAGTGGTCAATTGTGAAGTGGATGATGAAGAAGAGGCGTGTAGGATCGGAACTAGTTTGTGGCAAATAAAATAAAGGAATGAATAGATTAGAAAATGAAAGATTTATTTGTTGTATAGTGTCAACATATCACTTTCAAAAGTCCCATGGTTTGGAGAACACGTATGTGTCTTGTTTTATGTACAATTATTTTTTTATTTTTTTGTGCAAATAGGTTCAGTAAATAGTCTAGTAAAGCATGGAAAATGACAACAAGCAATTGAAATTTATATCTACTAAACATGACGACATAATCTAATTTAATATTTCTTAACTAGCTTATACCCCGGGAGCGTCCCGAGTTGAGAAATCTAAGTGAAGTGAATAAAATTAGAAATATCTAAACTATAAAAATGGCATTTATGTATCAACTTACATTAGATATTTTTAAAAAAAAATATATACCAAAAGATCCATTTCACCTTACAACATCAACACCTAAAACAGAATATTAAGATCTCAAGCACTTTAAGGGGACAAAGATTGTTTAGCACCAATACATTCAGTCAAAGGTCTTTAACTACATACAATAAGATTTAAGCTATTTCAGAATATGGTAGAAAAAGAAAACATACAATTACCTGTTGGAGAGCATCCCGGGTTGAAATATCTAATATGACATAATAAAATATCTAATATGACAACATAATTAATGACTTGCCAATATATGATTAATGAATATTATTATTATAATTATTATTATCATTATTATTATTATTATTATTTTAAACAAATCTCTACCATAAGTTATCATATTCTAATATAAAAAAGGGTAATTGGGTCGGGTATCACCTAATCCCAGGCCCGACCCAAACCCACAATTTTTTTTTAAACTAATATATCCCGGGAGCGTCCCGGGTTAAGAAATCTAATTTGAAATATCAATTTTACACCTGAAATAGACTGATGTGTTTTACAGTTACATGCAGGAAAGCTTCGGGTAGCACTTAACCTAAAACAATTAACAATGTATTTTCAATGTTAGTGCATAACCTTAAACACTGTATAACTCTAATATTAAAACCTAACCTAAAACAATGTACAATCCAATGCTAACACGTGTTGTAAATAAAAATCATATTTACTGGTTTGAACATAACTAATGACTTGCTTATACATGATTAATGAATAACCTGAACACTTTGTGTTTTTTTCCTGTATGAACAAAACCACACAAAAAAAAAAATACTCGTTTTTTTTCTCCGTTTTTTATATAGCACTATGGTACCCGTTGGAAAGATAATAAAACGCTCGTTAATTTGGTGTAATTTTTTTCTTTAAAAAAATCTCGTATATAAAAGATATTAACGTTTAAAAGTTATGGAAGAAAACATTAGAGATAAAAATCTAATTTTGTTTTTAAATTTTAAATTATTATTTTCCTAAAATAAAACCCTTGCCACATGGGATGACACATGGCACACTCAATGAAGAGAATACCCTCTTTGAGTGTCATATCATTAAAATTACTTTGGTTTATTATATATATATACTAGATTATACCCCGGGAGCGTCCCGGGTTGAGAAACTTAATATGATACATCAATTTTACATATGAAATAAACTGATGTATAACTCTAATATTAATATCTAACCTAAAACAAATTAAAAATGTACAACTCCAATGCTAACACCTAACCTAAAAGAATGTAGAACTTTAATGTAACTCTAATATTAACACCTATCCTAAAGTCTAAACAAATGTACAACTCTAACATACTAATATTGATACCTAACTTAAAACAACGTATAACTTTATTAACCTATTCGGCTCTGGTTTAAAAAAAATTTATATTTACTGATTTAAACATAATTAGTGACTTGTCTATACATGATTAAATATTTACCTGAACACTTTGTGTTTTTTTCCTGTATGAACAAAACCACACAAAAAAATTTCTTCGTTTTTTATATAGCACTATGGTACTCGTTGGAAAGATAATAAAACGCTCGTTAATTTGGTGTAATTTTTTTCTTTAAAAAATCTCGTATATTAAAAATATTAACGTTTAAAAAGTATGAGAGGAAACATGAGGGTGAAAAATCTAATTTTGTTTTTAAATTAGTTTTTTCCTAAAATATCTCAATGCCACATGGGATGACACATGGCACACTCAAGGAAGAGAATGTCTCTTTGAGTGACATGTCATTAAAATGGCTTTGGTTTATTATATGTATAGATAGATTAAGGCATTTTCATGCCTTTTTATTTGTTTAAAATAAAAAAGTAAATAAAAATATGAATAGGGTTTAGCAGCTTCAAGAGATACTAGGGACTGAATTAAATAATGTTCTTTAACCTGAGATAACGAAAGGCCAAATATCCCCTTAAAAATCCTTTATCTCAACTCTCAAGGCCAAATATCCCCTTAAAAATCCTACACAAGGAAATACCGGTTAGTAGTGGTGGAGTTTGAAAAAAAAAAAACCCGGTGGGTGTCAAAAATCCCGGGGCCCTTAAAACGGAGAGGCCGGACTTAATACATATAAAATTTCCGGATAAAAACATGTAAAATTACACTACAGAGAAAAAAAAGTGAAGGCCGGGGCACCGTCCGACCCCTACAAAGCTTCGTCCATGCTGGTTAGCTTCACCACGAAGAGAAGGTTAGGTCCTCGATGGCCAATTCCGATGTGAGAATAAGCATGTAGGTTTGCATTTCAAACAATTTTTTATATTTAAACAAAATTTAGATATTAATAAATAGGAAAATTAAGATTGAAAAACTAAACAATTAAGGTATTTTCATGCCTTTTTATTTGTTTAAAATAAAATAAATAAATAAAATATGAATAGGGTTTAGCAACTTCAAGAGATCACTAGGGACTGAATTCAATTTAGGAGGGTCGAGGCGCTTACCATGAATCTCACGGGTACTTCACTATCAATATGGTAATTTAGTTGCTCATGGTGCTAGTAGTGGATCCGTAAAGGGTTTAATTGACTTAGTTCACGGTGTGGTAAAAGAATCGTGACATATTAACGTGCGTGGTTGGAAAACATGAAAATGGAAGGATCATGAGATATTATTACTTTTTTTTTGATCGGCGAACAATTGTGTGACAACCACCCTTGCGGGGCGCCATGCCCAAGAATCGACTACTCGACCTCCAGCAGCCCTCGCCTTCTCCCGATGCACGGAAACCCGAGCCCCACAAGCCCGAAGGCACGACAGTGTTATAGAACTCGGTAAAACCTCGCCGCCCATCAAATTCGAACCGGCGCCACCCGTATTCGATCTTCACCCGGATATCAAACCATAAATGTTGGAAGTGGGGATTGAACCTTTAATCACATAGGTGAAACAAAAGCCACTCCACCACTCCACCACTATAAATATGAGATATTATTACTTGATCTAGGGGATATGCATTGGGTAAAAATAGAGGAATGATAATGGGGAAAATTCAGGATTTGTACACTGCAATTTGGGGGATTTGTACACCGTGTGAAGAAAAAAATCAATATATATTAATTGTTTTAAATGAAAAACAAACAAATGAATCAGTAAAGTATTGCCTTCAAAAAACAGTTTCAATGAAGTGAATCGATAAAGTGATGTGGTATTGCATGATTGATAGAAATCAGTAAAGTTAAAAAAACACAAATAGAGTGTCCATCCCCTATTGTTCTTTTAAACTAAGATAACGACAAGGCCACAATTTCCCTTAAAAATCCTACACAAGGCAATACTTGTTAGCTTCACCACGGAGAGAAGGTCCCTCTTTGACTAACTTCGATGGGAGAATAAGTATGTAGGCACTGTTTTGGACCGGACCGGTCGGTATGGCCAAGAACTGGTGGTTGGACTGGTCCGGGTCATGGGTTGAACAGGCCATGCAGGGAACCGGTGATCGGACCAGGTAAAAAGGGGGTCGGACTAGGAATTTTATAATTTTGTTGGATTTTTTTAATGTTTTGTCGGTTCGTTGGACCGGTCGGACCGGTGACCCGGTTTGGGGTCCGGTTGTGTGGTTTTGAAAACATTGTATGTAGGTTTGCATTTCAAACATTTTTTTATATTTAAACAAAACTAGTTGTATTAACAAGCGCGTATTGTCGCAATGTGTGATAGGTTTTCATGCTTTAGTTAATACCATGGAATACCAGTGTGTATTATATTGAAATTGAACAATGGCAGTTACACAAACATTTTGAATCAAATCACTTGCATATATATCCTCAAAATCAAAAGTGCGTACATTCCGTACGACCTTTAAGTATAAAGCGGCCACTAACACAATACAAATTTCACACTATGTGACCAAAAAACGCGTATAAACTATCGTACATAGTGTCACTGCCTAGTTTTACAAATCGCAACAGTTAATGTAGCACGGGTGAAACCCGACCACATGATTCACCTATATTATCATCTTCCTTAAGTATGGATATTATGTCTTGTAGTTATATAGCGAGGTCGTCACATATGCTTTATCCTGATTATTGCCCTTTAAGCGCGGACGTTATATGTGCTCCACTTGGATTATTATTATTATTATTATTATTATTATTATTATTATTATTATAATAATAAGATGTGTGTTCTTTAGCTATTAATACTTGATCAAGCAATTAAAGTTAAAAAAAAGCAGCCGTCAAATATGATCCACTTGGATTATAGTCGCTAATCATTAATATGTGAAGAGATATGTACCCGCGCGTGCGCACGGCCCCACATCTCTTTACACGTCAGCAGGAGCGCTGACTAAAGCTTCTAGAAGCCTGTGCACGTTTCCTAGTACGTGCCAGCTGTTTACCCAAACCTGATGTTAAATCTGGCTTCACTAAAGCCAATGGGAAGGGGACAACCTTAACTCCCCCACACTTATCCTTGGACTCGGTGGGGTTTTCGTTAAAATACTTTTCACAAAACCTCTTTTTAAGATTTTTCATTTCAGTTTTAGTTTGTGAAATTTTACCCTGATCACCACCATTTTCTGAACCATCACTAACATCAGTAGAGAGAAAACTTACAGCATTAATTTTTGCAGTTCTAGTAGTCTTTGAACTTGATTCCTGATGTTGTGGGTTAAGGTTAGTGTCACTAGGAAGCTTACCTAGGTCTCTCCTGTTCTGAGCCATCTTTGATGCTAGCTGAGTCACTTGCGTTTCCAAGGTCTGGTATGCTTTAGCCTACAACTCTTGTTCCTTCCCGATCTGCTTCAGCATCTCTAGAACTTCATTAGTTGACCCACTAGACTGATTACCCGCTCTGCCCTGATCAGAACCCTGTTGGTAATTTCTCTGGTTTCCTATATTATAACCCCCTTGGTTCGGATTATTGTACCTAAGTTGTCTGTTCTGGTATGACTGTCCCCCCTGACCATAAACCATGTTTACCTCTTCTTCTACTGCTTTGTATTGATCTGGACAATCCTGTGCAGAATGGCCCAATTCACTGCACACCCTACATACTGGATGTGATACCCCGCAATTTCAGGTTCTCACTTTAACTAAACTCTAGTTACATTCCTTGCATTATACTTAACTAGGGCTAGCTAGATAGGACACACGTTGCACAGTTATATGTTAATAACTGCATGAAGTGGTAATTCAGGGAATTACCAAACTGTATACATGATTAGTGAACCTCAGACGTTGGTGAACAATGAAGTTAAATAATTGTGAGTTAATTGATTGAGATTGATTGCAATTACGTGCTTCTATGATACTTTGTGAAACTATGTGCAAACTGTATGTGATTACGTGAACTTAAACCGAATACGTTAATAAAAATCGTTAAAGGTGAACCATTAGGATGGTTGGGGTCTTAACACATGGGGGTACACTTTCTATAGTCCAAAATAGCGAAAACATCGAAGAAAACACGCAATACAAAGAAGCAGGCCACCCGGTGCGGGCCGAAGAGGAGTGAGCGGCCGCTCACTCCCTCCAAGCGGCCGCGCGTGGGTGACAGACTCCACCAAACCGACTTAAACTTGTATTTAAGCAACCTTAAGCCTCTTGTACCTCCTAAACTCAAACCCTAATCGCCCCTACTGCCCTATTTACGAAATATTAACCCCTAAACACCTGCTAAGGCGCAAGAACATCGATCGGGAAGTTTCAAGAGCATTCGGTTGATTGGCTCGAAGAGCTTGCGGTATAATCTTTAATCTATTATGCTTTAAACTTCTTAATATGTTATAAAAACCTTATAACTAAGTTTGTCCAGGTCTGAAACCTTTTTATAAAGATTAAAACTTGAAGTTTATAAAGATTTAATGGGTTAAACATGATCCTATGCGATTAGTAATATGATAGGTTACTTGTTGCGCAAGTTTGTGATGTTTTGATCGTTAGGGTTTATGATTTTGCATGTGTTAGGATAGGTTCTGATCATTCTAGGTCTTATGAATTTTCTGTGATGATTATTGATTGTTGTTGATCGATTATACGCACACGTAGTCGTTTAAATAAGAGTTTATGCATGATTAAAATCTGGACCATATGTTTAGGTCAACTTGTAGGGTCTGTTACATGACTTAAACATGATGCTTTTGATTATTTCTTTGCATGGTTGTATTATACCTGGTCTTAGCTTTTCATGATGGGTAAAATCAAGTGATTTGGACGTCGTTTGAATAGTTTTTGGAATTTTCTTTGAATAAAGGTCATATCAGATTTTCGGATTAACAAACTGAGTCAACTTTAAACCATCATAACTTGAGTTTTACAATGAATTAAGTTATAAAATTTGAACAGTAGGTCAACATTGGAGTAACTTGGCTTTTCCAAGTGTATTCATCCCGTTTGAATGAATACACGATTTTTGGGAATTTTTCTACTAACCTGACCTGTTGTAGAAACTTTCTAGACATACCTGTGATGTACGATTTTTCATAATTTTTGTGTTTAGTTTTTAGACAAAAAAAAAATATGGGTTAACAAATGAACCCCAAAGAATATTCAGTAAAAATTTGGGAGTTTAATTCGTTGATTAAGTATTTTAAATAAATTAGTTTTCGTGGTGCATAATTTGTCTTAAAAACACAGATTGTGTATTATGTGTTTATGTGACTAATTGGAGTCCTATGTGGTATGTATTTGACATGTACTTGAATGGACACTTATATGAGACGCATATGAAGTGTAGAACTAATGATAACTAACATATTCACCAACGGGTCCGTAGGGTTTACTTATGCATGTATAATCACTAGGTGTCACTTACACGATTTTGAACATTTAAACGTCTTGGACAAACGGGTTATATGGTGTAATGGTATTACACATATACTTACTTAGTGACACATATACTAGGGAGTCGGTAGCACACCCTACTTTGGAGTTTGGATTTATTTGCTTGCATACTAAGGTGAGTTTCACTACTTTTTCTCAAAAGCATGCGTCTCGGGTATGAGACAACTTTCAAAAAATTTTCTAGTTTGGTTTGGGACTACTTTTACATCTCGGGTTTTGAGATGCTTTGACTCCTTGTGTGGGTCGGGTTTTGACTCCTTGTGTGGGTCGGATTTACGATTCCTTTTGTGGATCGGGTTTTGATCAGTTTAAAACTTATTGGTCCTTTGTGAACTAAACACTCTATCACTTGAAAAGTCCTTGCACATTATTGGGTTAATCGCTGGAGGCGAGCGGGGTATTAGTTGATAGCGCTATTAGGTTGTGCAGCAACCTCATGCCTGAGGTGCTTGGGTCACGGGCATGAACTTCTGACCACAATTGAGAACTAGTGTTGATAGACACTAGTTATCGAGGCAAATTATTATACTACTAAAGGTGTCCCAATAATACTGTTTAGTTGCAATGAGTGAGTGAGCTAGCTACCCCTGACACGCTTAAACTGATAACACTTGAACATTTTGGTCTGGAGGACCTACGCTTATACTTGGTTACGTGGTTTCAAAAACCAGCGCATTTACTTACTCACTTTCTTTACCTTGTGAACTCACCAACATTGTTTGTTGACCCACGATATACATGCTTTTGCAGGTAGTTAGCTTCCGGTGCCACGATTAGAAAGCACTGCACACTTCACTGCATTTGAGTCTTGGGCATACACCTAAATTACATATCATGCTTTTATGTTTTCTTTCATATGGTTTTAATTTGGGCGCGTTGTTTTGCGCATGGTTTAAAAAGGTTTAAATTTGGTTTACGCTTCCGCAGCTTAACTAAACTTGGTTTTTGAAAACGAACTAAATAGTTTGGGCATTTAGAGTTCGTTCATATGACTTATGGCTATGGGATCCTGGTATGTCACGCGCCTCGCAGTATAAACTCCGCAGTGGAAATTTGAGGGTGTGACACTGGATAAGACTGAGCTGCATGTAGTGTGTCTTTTCCTCCTAAACCTTTCAAACTCGCCAACAGCCTTTCCAATATTTCCTTCTCCTTCTCTAACTGGCCACCCTGGCACGTGTAACACTCGTAATGGCCTGTTTAGTTATTGAATGTTTTTTCTTCCGGTCAGACTGAGCTTGTCTCTTGGAGTCTGCAGCTACTGTCTCTAGATAATCCCAATTCACATCAACATGATTTCTTAAAAAGGTACACCCAGTGGTAGCCTTAATATCCCTGATATCATCACTAGATAACCCATCATGAAACGCAGTAATTAACTCCCATCTTTGAATACCGTGATGAGGACAATTTCTAAGCAACTGATTAAATCTCTTCCACGCTTCATAAAATAACTCACCTGGTAATTGTTGGAACTCTCTAATGGCTGCTCTGGCCTCACTAGTCCTTTGAGGAGTGTAATATTCTTCAAGAAACTGTTGTTGTAACTCCTCCCAATCATAGATACTTGCATATGGAAAAGATGTAAACCAATTACGCGCAGCATCCTTTAATGAGAACTGAAACAACACCAACTTTACCTGATTTGGTGTAAACCCATGACCCCCAATCATTCCACAAACTGCCTCAAAGTCCGCAATATGCACATATGGCTCCTCACTACCCTTCCCGTGAAAGGTGGGAAGCATGTTTAAAAGGTGAGGCTTAGCTTCAAATGTTCTACCTCCACGAGCTACAGGCATGACTATAGGTGACGAGCTCGGTGCTATCCGAGGCCTGAAATGAATGTCCACTCCTCTAACATGAAGATCTTGTACTCGTGGACGCCTTTGCCTGTGAGGAGGGTTCATTGGTGCCCTGTTCAACATAGGTGGGTTTTGATACCCACGTCCACCTTGATCCCTGTTTAGTGGGAGATCATACTGATCTCCTTGATTCTCCTCATAATCTTCCTCATCAGTCCACTCCTGACCATTATCATAACCTTCTTGATATTCCCCATCATCCTATTCATATACTCTGGCCCGAATATTATCTTCATTGAAAATACTGTCTGCCCTATGTGGATGTGGCTCTCGGTTCAGGTGAGTGGAATGGGTTCCTGAAAGATCTCTATGAACAAACCGAAGTGGGTTAGGCTGTGGTGGAATATTATGTGGTGCTGGGTTAAATGGTTGAGCTGGCGGTTGATGTTGGTTGGTGAAGTCCTTGGTTTATTAGGCTTTAGGGTTGACATTAGAAGACATGGGCTAGGCCCGGTTTAGTTTTCTTGGTCCATAAGTTTTCTTGTGTAACATCGCAAAATTTTTCCCAAATTCTAATACGTACTTTATATTTTTATCATTCATTTTATAATGTGCCTAAGTTTTTATTTTACTACCACACAACTTATATATATATATATATATATATATATATATAAAGGTTTATAATAATAATAGTAATAATAATAATAATAATAATAATAATAATAATAATAATAATAATAACTAATATAATGGTAGACCTTTACAAAACAAACAAAACAAACTCCCTCTTTTCTTTAAAACATGCAGCCCACCAAACCTAACCCAACACCCTTGAGCCCAACAGCTGACCAGCCCAAACCACTCCTCCTCTCTTCCCTGTTGAATTCGCGTCCAAAAAAAAGGGGAATATTTCTTGTTGCATACGGGAATCGAACCCGCACCACATCAACAAACACACAACACCTCAAAACCAACTGAGCTACAGCTCATTTCTGTTATAATTCCAACCCGAAATATATATAAGGGCTATCTAATATGCCTACCTTCTTCCTCCTCTGCTCTCCCGACTGTTCCGATCTATTTCCGGTAAGTCCCAGAAATTCCGGCGACTTACCATTCCCACTATACGCGTTTTTCAGCTGTGATAATTGTGACATATAGTCCACCACCGACACCTCTACACATTTAATAAGCCTTAATTATCGTTTAATCACGAGCCATAAATCCGGCCATTAGCACCAAGGTTTCCAATCCGTCGCATACCCATGGTTGTATAAATAGGACCCTTAAAACGATATCAGTATCACACGCAAACCTGTTTCCACTTGAAAGTCCACCAAAGAAACCACGTTCGTTCACCTTGAGGCTCTCCGGCGTGCACGGTCCGGCCACCTCTCCCCGCCTTCGTTCGAGCCGTGATAGGGTAAGATTCCTGTGCCGTTTCGTTTGTTATTATCCATAGTATAAAAGCCCCATAATTATCTAGATTAACAGAGCCTTAAACGGGTTCAATTGAATTCAAATGGAAACTAGGGTTCTTAGGGTAATGATTTGGGGAAGATGACTTACTAAAGCTTTGTTTATATATATTTTGAAATCAACTATAAACACAAAACGTGATTCAGATCAGATGGTTCAGACTGCTGTTGTTTAACGAAAGGTCACGGGTTCGATCACTGCCATGAACAATTCTTTTTGTTCTTTCTTTCTTTCTTTTTTCCCCCTTTTATGCTTATATAATTATTATTATTCTTTTAAAATTAGCTTTAAAATACTAAAACTCATTTACAAATTCTACAAAAATTATTTTATGTTATTCTAGTGGAAAAGTTTAACATACAATTTTTAGTTTTCCAAAATTTATTTATTTAATATATATAATAAATAATTCAAGTTTATTCTATTTTATTTATAAAATTCTATAAAAATATCAAAACAATTATATAAGTTTCCACAAAAATTATTCTAAGTTTATATAACATTAAACTTTTCTGTAATGATTTTTATTTCTGAAAAATCATTTATTTAATGTTTTTAATCAATTTTTGTTAGTTTTAATCACAAATAAATCATAATAAATTCATTTTTCAATATTTTTGCACCAAAATTTTATATAAATTATTTCTATTTATTTGGAACAGAAATACAATTTTTAATTTAATAATTCTTTAATTTTAATATTTTTAAATATTAAAGTTATAATTTGACAATTTGAAATAAATAGATTTAATATTCTATTTTTTAAGAAAATAATTTTATAAAAATTATTTTCATATTTAAAACTTTATATTGTGACCATCTTTAATTTAAAATTTACATAAAGATTCTTGTTTATTTATTTATCAAATTTCTCTTATTTATTAAACATTTTATTTATTAATCAAACGAACACTTATCCCCAAATTCGAAACCCTAGAATATATTTGTAGATTAGAAAGACTTAGACATATTTATTACCTTAATTATAGGGTAATACTTGGCATCATTAGGCAACACATATTCTATTTTCACGAGACATAACATTTTGCTAAGGTGAGTTTACATAGCCCCTTTTCTCTTTTACATTTTTGGGGTGAAACATGTTTAAATATTTTATACTATCATTTACTCATACTTACTTGTGATTCAATTACACTATCATTCTATCATTTGACTGTAACAAAAAGACACAGTACAATCATTAACAATGATCAAGCCGCCTGTTTAGATTATAGCGCTATAGGTCTGACAAACCCATCCCCCCCGCATAAATTCAGGGATGATCGATAACAGTAACAACATTTAACTAAATTGCGAGTTAGTCCTCAGTCGACACAAGGTTTGATTGTACAAAGACGCATTGTTACATGTCGGACTCATACTCTATCATTATACAACTATGATTGTTGTACAAACTATTATTATCAATTATATTCAAAAACCTATGTATTCTCACCAACTTTTGTTGACCCAAAATATTTTCAAACTTAACATGTTTCAGGTTCTACCTGCTTGAAGATTTGAGTTAATGCTTGAAGATGTGTGCATAGCATTATTCATTTTGATGTACGAATTCTTGTAGAACAATTGTATGTAATTTATTTAAATCATTTAATGAAATTTATTATTTACCATGAGCTACTGAACAATCATCAATACGTGACACCCTGATGTTTCCGCCATCGGTTGGGGTGTTACAGATTGGTATCAGAGCCATGGTTATAGGGAATTATGTTATTAGAAAAATAATCTATGTCTATAACCATAGGATTATAACCAGTATTTGCTCCTTTTACTTGCTATTCTCTATCTCCCTCCTACTTCTTATCCCTACTTTCATCCTTACAAGAATGTTGCTCTCCATCACTGGATCTACTCGTAGATTAATAGGACAAATTCCCCCAGGCTTAGCCTGAACCACCTTGAGATCTCGTCGAAGTTCTAGATTTTAATAATGAACACGTGCAATCTGGAAGGGTGAACGCCTGTATTCTGAGTCTTCTGTCTAGGCTGGCATTGCATATATATCCCAATCAGACGAGGGACCCGGATGCCTACCTGGGAATTCTCGGGATGAGTGTTCACTTATAGGCTAAAGCATGTCTTCACTATGTTATTAGAATCTAGAATCTTTGATAAGTCAACGTTTTCGTTTATTCGTTTTAATTAATGAATAAATGATTACATTCCTTATATTACCTCATTCATTTCATTATGTCTCTTACAGATCATGCCTCCACGTCGCAGCACTCGCAATAACAGTGGTGGAAATCAAGAGGAAGGTAGCAACAACCACAACCATAACCACGACACTAACCACAACAACAACAACAACAATGGTGTTGATGCCCAACTGGCTGCGATCATTTCTCAACAAATGGCACAGCAGATCGCGACTCTTGTTCCTAACCTACTGGCTCAAGTCATTCAGATGAAGGTAACGGCAACAGAAACGGTAACAGCAACGGAAACGGTAATGGACACGGAAACGGAAATGGAAACCACAACGGGAACGGGAATGGTCTCCCAGCTTGCACTCTTAAGCACTTTAATACCTGTAATCTTCCTAAGTTCAGTGGAGATGAAGGAGCTACTGGTCTTCTACAATGGTTCGAGGGTATTGAGAATACCTTCATTAACAGTGAGTGTCCCGATAACTTTATGTTTATTCAACACTTCATGTTTATTCATGTAGACTTAAACTTACAATAGACATTTGAATTGCTAAACTTTTATTCTTAAACTTAATTGCTTGACATGGCTTATGTATTCTCACCAACTTCTAGTTGACCCCCCCCCCCATTTTTCCAAACTCAACAGGAAATATTGATGCTTGGAGTCTAAAGCTAGCATGAGGAGTTATTTGAAGTTTTAAGTTTCATTTGTTTGTTTGATGTATTAGACCTTAATGTAATTAATGTAATGTAATAAAGGATTATTTAAACATATGTATTACCATGAGCTACTGAACAATCATTCATACGTGACACCTCGATGTTTCCGCCATCGGTTGGGGTGTTACAGATTGGTATCAGAGCCATGGTTATAGGGAATTAGGTTATTAGAAAAATAATCTAGTCTATAACCATAGGATTATAATCAGTACTTGCTCCTTTTACTTGCAACCCTACTTGTTTCTAATCTCTATCTCCCTCCTACTTCTTATCCCTACTTTAATCCCTACAAGAAGATTTCTCTCCATCACTGGATCTACTCTTAGACTAATAGGACAAAATCCCCAGGCTTAGCCTGAACCACCTTGAGATCTCGTCGAAGTTCTAGAATTTTAATAACGAACACGTGCAATCTGGAAGGGTGAACGCCTGTATTCTGAGTCTTCTGTCTGTCACACCCTCAAAATCCACTTGCGGAGTTTTACCGCGAGGCGCATGACAAACCAGGATCCAAACCAACGATCACAATAAACAAGTCTAACATGAACATAATGCAATTTCAAAACAATGTTTAAAATCCCCGTTTACAGCGGAAGCTTATACAAAACAATTATTCAATATTAAACCAATGTTCAACGTTTGTAAAACCATGCAACTCTAACTAGACGCCGTGCAGACGCGTGCGCCCTAGTTCCACTGTGCTACCTTAGCGACCTGAGAAAACATGTAAAAGTTTACGTCAGCACAAAAATGCTGGTGAGTTTACAGGTTTTGTATCCAAGTACCAAGTCCACCTGTCCATACTATAATAATCGAAAACCAGTATACGCTAGCTAGGCGTACGTTTTGTTACTACCACGATTGGAAAACCATTACTAACGCGAATACCAAAAGTATGCCCGATGTAAGTTCCTGTTGTTCCTGTTGTTCCTGTTTGAGACAATATGCACCCGCCGACCCTCCAAGTCGACGAGCGGGGTTGGTCACTCCCAATAGCGCTATTCACATTTCCCCGTTGTGCAAACCCGCACATTCATGGTTCCCCCCGGGACTTCCAAAGATCGTGTAGTACACAATAGAAACCCATAGTATGACAGTAGTTACCAAATAATAGTTTTAACACATGTTTTCTCCCCCGAAAGTATGAAACCAGTTTAAAAGAGGGGCCGTAAACTCACCTTAACGTGCAAGCAAAGAATCCGAACAGCAAGCAATATATGCTACCGACACCCTAATAACAGTGTCGCTCAGTGAGTATAGGCGTAATATCATTACCCATATAACTCGTTTGTCCAAGGCGTTTTAAATGTTCAAAAGTGTGTATACGACGCCTAGTGATTCTACATGCAATAGTAAACCCTACGGACCCGTTGGTGAATACATTGGTTACAATTAGTTTCTACATTCCGTATGTGTCTCAGACAAGTGTACTTCAGTTACATATCAATTCCATACCACCTAAGACCTCAATTAAGCACATAAGCACATAATACACAATCTGTGTTTTCAGGACAGATTGTGCGCCATCAAAACTAATTTATTTAAAATAGCAAACCAGTGAGTTAACCTCCCAAATTTTTACTGAATTTACTTTGGGATTCACTCGACAATACCTATTTTTGTTTTGTCTCAATTCCAAACACAAAAATTATGAAAATTCGTACAACACAGCTAGGTCCAGAAAATCTCCTCAACAGGTCAGTTTAGTAGGAAAATTCTTAAAAATTGTGTATTCATCCAAACGAGATGAATCCACTTGGAAAAGCTCTATTTTTCCAGTATTGACCTACTGTAAAAATTTCATAATCTAATTCCTTGTAAATCTCAAGTTATGACCATTTAAAGTTAACCCAATTTACAAATCCGAAAATCTGATATGACCCCTAATCAATTAAAATTCCAAAAACGACTCAAACGACGTCCAAATTCGATGGTTTTGCCCATTATGAAAAGCTAAGACCTTGTACGTTACAATCATGCAAAGAATCGATCAAATCAATTGTTTTCAAGCCACGAAACAGACCCTACAAGTCGACTTTCAGAATCTGTCCAGATTCTGATCGTATAATATCATCAATTATATCAAACCCTAGTTGCATATTATCAATCAATAATACCTAATAATCATCATACAACTTTCCTAATACCTATTCCCATCAGATCCTATTATCAAACATGTCAAGATCAAAGCTTTTAAGATCAAAACACCAATAACTTGCGCAACAAGCATCCTATGATGTTACTACGCGTTTATTAATAGGTTTAATCCGTTTAATCTTCAAAAAGACTCATGTTTTAATGTTTATTAAACCCAATCAGACCTGGACAAACTTGTTATAGGATTTTTACAATAAAACATAAAGTAAAAAGCATAAGAAATCATGAGTTATACCCTTAGCTCTTCAAATCAATCAATCGCGCGCCTTGGTGCCTCCCAATTGATGATCTTAAGCCTTAGCAGGTGTTTTTGGAGTGAAATATTCGTGTGGGGCAGTAAGGGGGCGATTAGGGTTGAGTATGAGGGCTGCATGGGAGTTAAGGATGTTTAAATATGAGTTTGAGGCGGTTTAAACCCGTCAGTCCCCTTCGCGCGGCCGCTCGGAGCCTGTGAGCGGCCGCTCACAGGTCCGGGTGGCGCGCTTTTGTTTCGTTTCGCCTCCCGACGCGTTATCCTTCGACGTTTTCGTTATTTCGAACCGTAACAAGTGTAACCCCATGCGTTAAGACCCTAATCAACCTCATACTCCACTTTTAATAATTTTTATTAACGTGTTCGATTTAGGTTCACATAATCACGTATGGTTTTCACATAAGTTTGTCAGATATCACCGAGACACATAAGTTTGTTATTCACCAACGTCCGAGGTTCACTAATCATGAAATCACATGTTAACTCACACAAGGAGTCAGAACCCGACCCACACAAGGAGTCAAAGCATCTCATAACCCGCAGGTTAATTAGTCCCTAGATGTCCAAACCGGACTAGAAAACGTTTTGTAAGTTGTCTCAAACCCGAGACAATGCACGTATGTCCTTTCTAGCTATCTAGCTAACCCTCGTTACGTATAATATACGCGTGACTCGCTAAGGTAGACTTTCATCTAGACAATGTTGTTAACCAGAATTTGCCGGGTGTCACATCATCCCCACGTTAAAAGAATTTTCGTCCCGAAAATTGCACAAGTACCAAAAGATAGAAACCAAGAGAGAGAGAGATTCACCCGAGTTGTCACATCATCCCCACGTTAAAAAGGAATCTCGCCCCGAGATTCATTCAACTGCAGTGGAGACATATCTAGACTCGAACGCTTCCTTAAGAAAGAGATGAGGATACTTAGACTTCATCTGATCCTCCCGTTCCCACGTGTACTCAGGTCCCCGGTTCGAGTTCCATCGAACCTTAACGATACGAATCTTGCTGTGACGTAGGCTACGAATCTTGTAATCCAGAATCTCCACAGGTTCTTCCACAATCCGAAGACGATCATCAACCTTGATCTCTTCCAGTGGAACGATGAGAGACTCGTCAGCCATACACTTCTTCAAGTTTGACACGTGGAAGACGTTATGTACGTTACCGAGTTCCGTCGGTAAATCAAGACGATATGCCACCGGTCCAATCCGTTCCAGGATCGTAAATGGTCCGACATACCGTGGATTGAGTTTGCCACGCTTCCCAAAGCGTATGATGCCCTTCCACGGTGAGACTTTTAGAAGTACCTTGTCATTAACTTGGAATTCCAGTGGTTTGCGACGCTGATCAGCATAACTCTTTTGCCGGTCCCGTGCCGCCGCCAACCGATTTCGAATCTGTACGATCTTTTCCGAAGTTTCGTACACTAGTTCAGGCCCAGTGAGTTGACTCTCACCCACTTCAGCCCAGCAAAGAGGAGAACGGCATTTCCGTCCGTACAGTGCCTCGAACGGAGCCGCCTTGATGCTCGTGTGATAACTATTGTTGTACGAGAATTCTACTAACGGTAGATGAGCTTCCCAACCCTTGCCAAAATCGATCACACACGCCCGTAGCATGTCTTCTAAAGTTTGAATCGTACGCTCACTCTGACCGTCAGTCTGTGGATGGTAAGCCGTACTCATGTCTAGTTGGGTACCCAAAGCCTTGTGCAAAGACTTCCAGAAGTGAGAAGTAAAATGGGAATCACGATCCGAAATAATAGAAACTGGCACCCCGTGCTTAGAAACAACTTCCTTCAAATAAAGGCGAGCCAAACGATCCATGGTGTCGGTCTCCTTAATAGCAAGAAAATGAGCTGATTTCGTCAACCGATCGACAATCACCCATATCTTGTCGTTCCCGCTTGGTGATTTAGGAAGTTGTGTGACAAAATCCATAGTAATCCGTTCCCATTTCCATTCCGGAATTTCAGGTTGTTGCAGGAGACCCGACGGTTTCTGGTATTCCACCTTGACCTTAGCACAGGTCAAGCATTTGCTCACGTATGAGGCTATGTCCGACCTCATGTTTGGCCACCAGTAAAGCACCTTCAGATCTTGGTACATCTTATCCGAACCAGGATGAATAGAATACCGGGACTTATGAGCCTCATCAAGGACAAGCTCCCGTAGTCCCCCGAACAAAGGAACCCATATACGTTCTGCGAAATAGTGCAGGCCATCAGACCTTCGCTCTAGGTGCTTGTCGGCACCGTGCATAGTTTCAGCTTTAAGGTTTTCCTCCTTCAAAGCTTCTAATTGAGCAGAACGGAGTTGATCAGGTAACGACGAATGGATGGTGAGCTGCAACGCCCGAACGCGACGAGGTTTTGTAGATTCCTTCCTGCTCAAGGCGTCTGCCACAACATTCGCCTTGCCAGGATGGTACTTAATAGCACAATCATAGTCGTTCAAAAGTTCGATCCAACGACGCTGCCGTATGTTCAAATGTTGTTGGTCGAAAATGTGTTGGAGACTCTTGTGATCGGTGTAGATGGTGCATTTGGTACCGTACAAGTAATGTCTCCAAATTTTCAACGCGAATACCACGGCACCCAACTCCAAGTCATGGGTGGTGTAGTTCTTCTCGTGCACCTTGAGTTGACGAGGAGCATACGCAATCACCTTCTCGCGTTGCATCAACACACAACCGAGACCACGAATAGAAGCATCACAGTAAACAACGAAATCATCAGGGCCTTCAGGTAAAGACAAAATAGGAGCAGAACACAGTTTGGACTTCAGTTCTTCAAACGCTGACTCTTGTGGTTCACCCCAGTCGAATTTCCTATCCTTCTGAGTGAGAGTGGTGAGGGGTTGAGCGATCTTCGAGAACCCCTGAATGAAACGACGATAGTAGCCCGCAAGGCCTAGGAATTGCCGCACCTCAGTTGGCGTCTTTGGTGCTCCCCAGTCCTTGATCGCTTCGATCTTAGCTGGATCGACATGAATTCCTAGTTCATTAACCACATGTCCTAGGAACTGAACTTCGCGTAACCAAAAATCACACTTTGAGAACTTAGCGTATAGTTGTTCCCGTCGCAAGAGTTCCAAAACTAACCGCAGATGTTCCCCGTGTTCGGTCTCGTTCTTGGAGTAGATCAGAATGTCATCAATAACACAATGACGAATTTATCAAGATATGGTTTACAGACGCGGTTCATCAAGTCCATAAAAACCGCCGGTGCGTTTGTGAGACAGAAAGGCATGACCAAGAATTCGAAATGGCCATAACGTGTTCGAAAAGCAGTCTTTGCAACGTCAGCCTCCCTGACGCGCAGCTGGTGATAACCGGACCTCAAATCGATCTTGGAATAATAACTAGAGCCCTGAAGCTGGTCGAACAGATCATCAATACGTGGAAGAGGATAACGGTTCTTGATGGTCAATTTGTTCAGTTCTCTGTAGTCTACGCACAATCGGAAACTCCCATCCTTCTTCTTAACAAATAAAATCGGGGCTCCCCAAGGGGAAGAACTTGGCCTGATGAAACCCTTGTCCAAGAGTTCCTGTAACTGACTAGATAATTCCTGCATCTCGGGAGGTGCAAGACGGTAGGGGGCCCGAGCAATAGGAGCAGCCCCTGGTACAAGATCAATACCGAACTCGACTTGACGATGTGGAGGAAGACCAGATAAATCATCGGGAAAAACATCAGGAAACTCGCGTACAACTGGAATATCGTCGATCTTCTTCTCATCACCCGAGGAAACAGATAAAAGTGCCCAAAACGGCTGGATAACCCTTTCGAAGACACTTAAGGGCTTTCATACTAGAGATGATATTCAGCGGGACACCACCCTTGATACCGTAAACAGAAAGGAATTCTCCATCAGGGAGAGGAATCCGAATAACCTTATCGTAACAAACAATCTCCGCGCGGTACAATGATAACCAATCCATGCCTACCACTACGTCAAAACTACCCAATGGTACCGGCATAAGGTCGATGGGGAACGATAAACCCGACAACTCTAATCGGCACTCCCGAAGGACACTAGTAGCTTCAATCGTTTTACCGTCAGCCAACTCAATAATATACTTAGTCTCTAATGGTACGGGTACTACATCTAGCAGTCGACTAACATCCATGGATAAAACGCTAACAGAATCAAATAAAACGCTAACAGAGCGATTATTGAGAAGGAATGTACTGGTAACTGTGTCAGGATCCTGTCTAGCCTCAGCGGCTCCAATGACGAAGGCACGTGCATTTCTGCCGCCGCCCCCGTTGTTCCCATTACCGTTGTTTCCACCCTGCTTCAGTTTTGGGCAATCCTTCTTGAAATGCCCGGTCTCACCACAATTGTAACATCCTTGTCTTCCTGTAGTCCCTTGAGTAGTCGGGGCTGAGTTAGTAGTCGGATCCTGGGTCGATGGAAGTGTAACCCGACAATCTTTAGCATAATGCCCTGTTCGTTGGCAGCGATGACAACGGTTACTTTCGCAGTGCCCTTGATGATGACGTCCACACTTGTTGCATTTGGGCAGTTTTCCCGCATAACCACCCTGCTTGTTACCCGAAGAAGATGAACCCTCATTATCAAATCTCTTACCCTGCTGTGTTGGCCCAGATCCTTTCCCGTCATTTTCCCACTTGCGCTTGTTGTTCTCCGGGGCCTTAACAGTCGAACCCTTCGCAGGCAAAATACCCTCATTCACCTTTAAGTTGGTCATCCTATGAGCCGATCGAACCACCTCTGCGTATGTAGGATGATTTCCCGCAGCCACTAACCCTGCGATTTCCGGTACTAACCCCGAGGCATAGTGTTCAATCCTCCTGAACTCTGGCACATGCAGATCAGGACACAGCACTGCCAACTTATTACGCCTTACCGTATACTTCTCAATCTCAGACCCAGTCATCTTGAGGTTCCACACCTCCACGACCGCCACCACCACGACCGCCACCACCACGCCCACCAGCGCGGCCACCTCCACGTTCTCCTCGCACTCCAGACATGATTCCGACAAAAAGGACGAGATAATTTAGTTTCACAGCTAATGGTAACCACTAGCGTTCGCAAGATCAAAGCTAGATCCAATCCAGGACTATCCATTCAAACCCAGAGCTCACTAGGGCTTCCATGCATTTCGGTTTATGATTTTGTGTGCACCCAAAATGATAAACCGCTCTACATGGTCCTCCAAGTGTTCTCCTAGTTCAAAGTTCAAATCACCGAACATAGACTCTTAGCTACACACCGTAATGCTACGATAGTTTATGGCAAGTGTTTCTATTGGAGTGCGAAAGGGAGATGTCCGAGCCTTGGACAAATCTCAAGAGCACACGAGTTACTCCAATAGACTACCTGCCTAGAAAACAAGTAACCCAACCTAAGATAGAACGGATGATGTAACATAGAAAGACCAACGATTTAGAGACACCCCGACAAGACCATACGTAAACCACTATAACGTTTAGTACCATGTGATCGTCTAGTGTGTGCGACTCGGCTATAGACTAGACCCTACATGCAGTCCTAGTTCACTATAACCATTGGCTCTGATACCAATCTGTCACACCCTCAAAATCCACTTGCGGAGTTTTACCGCGAGGCGCATGACAAACCAGGATCCAAACCAACGATCACAATAAACAAGTCTAACATGAACATAATGCAATTTCAAAACAATGTTTAAAATCCCCGTTTACAGCGGAAGCTTATACAAAACAATTATTCAATATTAAACCAATGTTCAACGTTTGTAAAACCATGCAACTCTAACTAGACGCCGTGCAGACGCGTGCGCCCTAGTTCCACTGTGCTACCTTAGCGACCTGAGAAAACATGTAAAAGTTTACGTCAGCACAAAAATGCTGGTGAGTTTACAGGTTTTGTATCCAAGTACCAAGTCCACCTGTCCATACTATAATAATCGAAAACCAGTATACGCTAGCTAGGCGTACGTTTTGTTACTACCACGATTGGAAAACCATTACTAACGCGAATACCAAAAGTATGCCCGATGTAAGTTCCTGTTGTTCCTGTTGTTCCTGTTTGAGACAATATGCACCCGCCGACCCTCCAAGTCGACGAGCGGGGTTGGTCACTCCCAATAGCGCTATTCACATTTCCCCGTTGTGCAAACCCGCACATTCATGGTTCCCCCCGGGACTTCCAAAGATCGTGTAGTACACAATAGAAACCCATAGTATGACAGTAGTTACCAAATAATAGTTTTAACACATGTTTTCTCCCCCGAAAGTATGAAACCAGTTTAAAAGAGGGGCCGTAAACTCACCTTAACGTGCAAGCAAAGAATCCGAACAGCAAGCAATATATGCTACCGACACCCTAATAACAGTGTCGCTCAGTGAGTATAGGCGTAATATCATTACCCATATAACTCGTTTGTCCAAGGCGTTTTAAATGTTCAAAAGTGTGTATACGACGCCTAGTGATTCTACATGCAATAGTAAACCCTACGGACCCGTTGGTGAATACATTGGTTACAATTAGTTTCTACATTCCGTATGTGTCTCAGACAAGTGTACTTCAGTTACATATCAATTCCATACCACCTAAGACCTCAATTAAGCACATAAGCACATAATACACAATCTGTGTTTTCAGGACAGATTGTGCGCCATCAAAACTAATTTATTTAAAATAGCAAACCAGTGAGTTAACCTCCCAAATTTTTACTGAATTTACTTTGGGATTCACTCGACAATACCTATTTTTGTTTTGTCTCAATTCCAAACACAAAAATTATGAAAATTCGTACAACACAGCTAGGTCCAGAAAATCTCCTCAACAGGTCAGTTTAGTAGGAAAATTCTTAAAAATTGTGTATTCATCCAAACGAGATGAATCCACTTGGAAAAGCTCTATTTTTCCAGTATTGACCTACTGTAAAAATTTCATAATCTAATTCCTTGTAAATCTCAAGTTATGACCATTTAAAGTTAACCCAATTTACAAATCCGAAAATCTGATATGACCCCTAATCAATTAAAATTCCAAAAACGACTCAAACGACGTCCAAATTCGATGGTTTTGCCCATTATGAAAAGCTAAGACCTTGTACGTTACAATCATGCAAAGAATCGATCAAATCAATTGTTTTCAAGCCACGAAACAGACCCTACAAGTCGACTTTCAGAATCTGTCCAGATTCTGATCGTATAATATCATCAATTATATCAAACCCTAGTTGCATATTATCAATCAATAATACCTAATAATCATCATACAACTTTCCTAATACCTATTCCCATCAGATCCTATTATCAAACATGTCAAGATCAAAGCTTTTAAGATCAAAACACCAATAACTTGCGCAACAAGCATCCTATGATGTTACTACGCGTTTATTAATAGGTTTAATCCGTTTAATCTTCAAAAAGACTCATGTTTTAATGTTTATTAAACCCAATCAGACCTGGACAAACTTGTTATAGGATTTTTACAATAAAACATAAAGTAAAAAGCATAAGAAATCATGAGTTATACCCTTAGCTCTTCAAATCAATCAATCGCGCGCCTTGGAGCCTCCCAATTGATGATCTTAAGCCTTAGCAGGTGTTTTTGGAGTGAAATATTCGTGTGGGGCAGTAAGGGGGTGATTAGGGTTGAGTATGAGGGCTGCATGGGAGTTAAGGATGTTTAAATATGAGTTTGAGGCGGTTTAAACCCGTCAGTCCCCTTCGCGCGGCCGCTCGGAGCCTGTGAGCGGCCGCTCACAGGTCCGGGTGGCGCGCTTTTGTTTCGTTTCGCCTCCCGACGCGTTATCCTTCGACGTTTTCGTTATTTCGAACCGTAACAAGTGTAACCCCATGCGTTAAGACCCTAATCAACCTCATACTCCACTTTTAATAATTTTTATTAACGTGTTCGATTTAGGTTCACATAATCACGTATGGTTTTCACATAAGTTTGTCAGATATCACCGAGACACATAAGTTTGTTATTCACCAACGTCCGAGGTTCACTAATCATGAAATCACATGTTAACTCACACAAGGAGTCAGAACCCGACCCACACAAGGAGTCAAAGCATCTCATAACCCGCAGGTTAATTAGTCCCTAGATGTCCAAACCGGACTAGAAAACGTTTTGTAAGTTGTCTCAAACCCGAGACAATGCACGTATGTCCTTTCTAGCTATCTAGCTAACCCTCGTTACGTATAATATACGCGTGACTCGCTAAGGTAGACTTTCATCTAGACAATGTTGTTAACCAGAATTTGCCGGGTGTCACATCTGTCTAGGTTGGCATTGCGCATATATCCCAATCAGACGAGGGACCCAGATGCCTACCTGGGAATTCTCGGGATGAGTGTTCACTTATAGGCTAAAGCATGTCTTCACTATGTTATTAGAATCTAGAATCTTTGATAAGTCAACGTTTTCGTTTATTCATTTTAATTAATGGATAAATGAATACATTCCTTATATTACCTCATTGTCCTTCATTCATTCCACATCTCATTGAACATTCATTGTGTCTCTTACAGATCATGCCTCCACGTCGCAGCACTCGCAATAACAGTGGTGGTAATCATGAGGAAGGAAATAGCAACAATAACAACCACGACAACCATAACAACAACAACAACCACAACAACAACAATGGTGTCGATGCCCAACTAGCCGCGATCATTTCTCAACAAATGGCGCAACAAATAGCGACTCTGGTTCCTAACTTGGTGGCTCAAGTCATCCAGATGAATGGAAATGGAAATGAAAATGGAAATGGACATGGAAACGGCAATGGAAACCACAATGGGAACGGGAATGATCTCCCAGCCTGCACTCTAAAACACTTTAATACCTGTAATCCTCCTAAGTTTAGTGGGGATGAAGGAGCTACTGGTCTCCTACAATGGTTCGAGGGTATCGAGAATACGTTCATAAATAGTGAGTGTCCCGATAACCTCAAGGTCCGTTATGCTATGAGTGTTCTTCACAAACGAGCACTCACTTGGTGGAATGAGGAAAAGCGCACCCGTGGAGCTGAAGTCGCACTAGCCTTAACTTGGGATCAAGCTAAAGACATTATGAAGGCAGATTTCTGCCCTCGTAATGAAATCAAGAAGTTGGAAGATGAGTTTCATGATCTTGCCCAAGATAGTGGAGAAAACCTTGCCTACAACACTCGTTTTCACGAACTTAGTCTACTGCTACCACACAAGGTCACCCCCTTGCCTATTGCAATCGAAAAATACATTGGTGGCTTACCCATGCAGATTCAGGACACGGTGTGGGGAAGGAACCCTGCTACCCTGGAGGAAGCAAAGCGTTTGGCGGCCACCCTAACAGATAATCATGTGAAGGCAGGAACCCTGACTCGGAAAGGGGAAAAGAAAACTGTTGCGAAGGATACTCCCTAACCTGCCGTTGAAATTAAAACTGAGGCCTCAACCAATGGAAGGCGCAAGGTCAGGAATTTAGCAATAGACGCCACTGCCCCACCCAACAAGAAACAATATAACGGGAACCAACCTAAGTGTGACACCTGTCAGTATCACCACCCAACCCAAATGCCCTGCCGTCAGTGTACCAATTGTCAAAGGTATGGGCATCTTGCGGATGTTTGTCGAATTCCTGCTACAAATGCCCTTGCTGCTCCAAATAATCCTGCTAGGGACCCTCCAGCCACTTAACAACAAGCTCCACCGTTTGAATGTTATTTTTGCATTTAAAATTCTATGTATTGACGCTTTTGATTCAAGTATTGAAATTTTTGTCTTTTAATTAGTATGATCACTACACTTGGATGCATGCTTGTTTGAATGCAATAGATCTATTATTGAGTATCGCCGGCTTGGCCATAGCTAATGATTATGTATGTTGAAGCGTAAGTCTAACTGTTGTTGTTGTCTAAATCATGCGGCATTAAAGTTTACAACTAGACATGTATGTAGAATTGCTTAAGTATAATGTTGCAAGTATAAAGAATTGCATAAACATGGTTACGTAAACTCACCTTAGCAAAGTATTAAGTCTCGAGAAAAGTATAAGTGTAGCCCCAAAGTTGCCAAGTATTACCCTATGTATAAGGTAACAAATAAGTCTAAGTCTATCTAGTCTACAAGTATTTTCTAGGGTTTCGAATTGGGGATAAGCATTTGTTTGTTTAATAATCAAATTGTTTATTAAATATAAGAAATTCAATAAATAAATAAACAAAAGTCTTTGTGAAAACTTTAGATTAAAAATGGTCACATTAAAAGGTTTTAAGTATGAAAATAATTTTTATAAAATTATTTTCTTAAAAAAATAGAATATTTAATCTATTTATTTCAAATTGTCAAAATATAACTTTAATATTTAAAAATATTAAAATTAAAGAATTTTTCAATTAAAATTTGTATTTCTGTTCTAAATAGACAGAAATAATTTATATAAATTTTTGGTGCAAAAATATTGAAAAAATGAATTTATTATGATTTATTTATGATTAAAAATAACAAAAATTGATTAAAAATATTAAATAAAGGATTTTTCAGAAATAAAAATCATTTCAGAAATGTTTAATGTTTTATAAATTTAGAATAATTTTTGTGGAAATTTATATAATCGTTTTGATATTTTTATAGAATTTTATAATTAAAATAGAATAAACTTGAAATATTTATTACATGTCTAGTTGTAAACTTTAATGCCTCATGGTTTAGACAACCACAACAGTTTCAACAAGTTTCAACAATACATAATCATTAGCTATGGCCAAGCCGGTGATACTCAATAATAGATCTATTGGATTGACAATCCCACCTAGATTCGTTGACCATCTTTTATGGGGAGCGCGGGTGATTATTATCGTTCCAACATATTATTAAGGTGAACCGTGGATGACGGGATGGACCTAAACTAGTCGGAGGTTTGATTATGTCGATTCAACATTTCATGTTTATTCATGTAGACTTAAACTTACGATAGACATATGAATTGCTAAACTTTTATACTTAAACTTATTTGCTTGACATGGCTTATGTATTCTCACCAACTTCTAGTTGACCCCCCCCCCCCCCCATTTTTCCAAACTCAACAGGAAATGTTGAGGGATGCTCAATTTATAGATTAACCTACGGATCGAACAAATTGGAAGGTTTGACTCACATTACTCGTATACGCGTAATTTAGACTGAAATAGGTATGTTTTAATGGTTAATTGGCGTGGTGATCAAGCAGACGAGGTCAACCTAATCATACCATAATTGAATCAAACTCATAACGCGGATTTGAATGTTGATTATGGGGAGATTGACTCGCAATTGACTTCTCGCTAGTCAACTGAAGTTCTAATCTTAATATAAGTATATTCCAATTCAATATAATCTCAACTTGAAGTTGTAGACCAGATGGTGGGACTGTTGTGGTGTGTGTTTGAACCGGCCATGGGCTCGGGTTCGAACCCCGGCCCATGCAATAATTTTTTTGACAATTATTTCACACACATATATATATATATATATAATATAACCTTATAGTATGATACTAGGGGTCCAAATGCGTCACGAAATATTTTTAAAGGGCGCGATATTGATAAAAATTTTGGCATTTTATACAATAATAATCGCAACGTACATAGGATTAAATGCGAAATGTTACACAAATGAGTCGGATTAAATATTTGACGTGTAAATTTAAGTTACTCTTAGTTTTGATGTCGCAGCCAACAATTAAAATACTAATTAAAGATAAATAAATGCTTGATTTTATGGTGTAGTTTCTTCAAAGAAAGTAATCAAGCATATAAAAGTTTATTTAAGTTATAAAAATATGAAACTGAATTTATTAAAAAACAAAAAAGGTCAGCAACATGGAGTCATGGACAAAACCCTAGATGGTAAAACGTAGAAAAATTAACTCGAGATGACGTCTAAATGCTACATTACCCATGCTAAGCATGAAACACACGCTCGTCAACGCTTTAAAGCGCAACAAGCACGGGGCATAAAACAAGCAAATGGTACAACATGCGGGAAGCACAAGGTAATCTTCACTATCTAGCTCTTTTAAAAGTCCAGTGCTCCACCTAAACGCTTGCACGCTCAGACGCAATACTAGACTGGGGGGACTTGAAGAGGTATGGTACTAAACCTACAATTGGGCCTGACCCATTAGGTTTGAGGCCCATAATAATGGCCATGGAGTCTCCTATTTAAGGGGTGTTAATCTCTCATCTAGAGCATGCTCTCATGAAGAGCCGCCACCCCCATTCTCCTAAAATGTGCAAATCCAAACAAGACAAGGAAGAAGAACAAGGTGTGGTTCTCTATTTCTAGTCGAAGACGATCCAAATTTTTAACGATAAATGCATGCCCCTTGTAATCATTCTAACTTATATCAATGAATATCTTTTCATTTCTCTTATATGTTTGAGTATATTTGGATCTATGCTTCTTCACTACACATTGATGTTTGTAAGTGAAGAGTTAAGGTAAGTTCTATTGGACTTGTTTCTTTATTTTTTTGGAATGGAATACATACATATATTAGATTGTGTTGAAGTAAATTGATGTAAACTATATTAGCTTGTAGAGTTGTATTGGTCAAGTTAGCTAGTATTGCATGGTTCTTTGATAGTGATGACATAGGGGATCATCGATCATTTCCCAAGTGCGTAAAGTATATATGACACCAAGCTTCTCGTAATTAAGTTAGAGATGCACTCAAAAAATGGAATGGACATAAAGGTTTAGATAAGGAAAGAGACGTTAAAAGTGTTCAAATAAATGCAAATGTTTATTCAATTCACATGTTTCTTCTTATATACGAATGATTTATGTGAAATAAAAACTTTAGACTTATCTTTAACCTATACGGCTATAAATTTCATCATAATTTTTAGGAGAGTAAGACTTTTAGTTGCAAAAGTAAAGCGCATGTTATTCCGAAGTGCAGAACCGGTCCTGAGGATTTAAATGTTTCGGCCAAGAAAAAAAATAAAGCCTTTTTGCCCTAACGAACTATATAAAAAATATTTTTTTTGAACAACGATTAACGTTATAGCAATAAATACAGTCTTAGATTAACATACCTTAATATTTGTTAATATTTCCTTATATACACGGGTTAAATAAATAAAACGACCCAATACCATAATAGCAAAATATATATTATTAAAATTAAAATATTGTTATATTTTATTCTGATTAAATAATTAGATGATTGGGTATTTGGATTATCAATCATAATAGGGAAATTGGATTTTAACACCCTGAACTATTGACAATTGGCCGCTAACGCACTGAACTACAAAATTGAACAACATCGCGCTGTACTTTCAACTTATTGGCAAGTATCACCATCAGACTAACCATGGTTAATTTTTGCTGACATGGCATGGTGATGTGTCCATTTTTTGCTGACATGGCATGGTGACGTGTCCACTTTTGCTAACATGGCATGGGGAATTGGATTTTAACACCCTAAACTATTGATTATTGGCCGCTGACGCACTAAACTACAAAATTGATGGATTTAAGCTTGGTTCAAGAGTTTCAAGTCATCATCTTTGTTTTTTGTGGTTCGGTTATTTGTATTGTTCGATGATTAGGCTCTTCGTATCATTGGACCAAGATCCATCTTTGTGGTGAATCATTTTGGACAATAATCACACTTGAAGATATTTCGTTTGTGTTTGATTTGTTAACCATTTATATGTGTATGTTAACAAAATGATTCACCACAAAGATATAAATGGCTAACAAATCAAACTTGTTAACCATTTATATGTGTATGTTAATAAAATGATTCACCACAAACCAAATCAAACACAATCAGACTTGAAACTCTTGAACCAAGCTCAAAACTATTAATTTATATGTGTATGTTAACAAAATGATTCACCACAAACCAAATCAAACACAATCAGACTTGAAACTCTTGAACCAAGCTCAAAACTATCAATTTTGTAGTTTAGTGCGTTAGCGGCCAATAATTAATAGTTCAGGGTGTTAAAATCCAATTCCCCATGCCACGTCAGCAAAAATGTACATGTCACCATACCACGTCAGCAAAAATTAACCATGGTTAGTCTAAGGGTGATACAAGCCAATAAGTTGAAAGTATAGTACGGTGTTGTTCAATTTTATAGTTCAGTCCGTCAGCGGCCAATTGTCAATAGTTCAAGGTGTTAAAATCCAATTTCCTATCATAATATAACAAATTTGGCCCAAATGCGAAAACATGTTATAACGTTACACATACTTAAAACACGTTTAATCTAGATTCTATAGCATGAGACAAATGCGAAAACATGTTTAATACTTAAAATCATACATTAGTATACACTTAAAGATAAAGCAAACTAATCATGTAACATTCAAATTTACGTGTCATAGTGACAAGGGCCCACCAAACATCACCAATTGCTAAGACCACCCGTAGTGGGGCTTTATTTTTCAAACTTTTTAAAAAATAGCGCCCCCCACACCGCTACAGGGGGCGCTATATGCTAATTTTGGGTTGGGGCTTTATATATATAACGCCTAATGCTTATTTGTCCATCCAATTAAACGTTGCCATGTGGCAAGGTCAAAGTCAACTTTTTTTTTATTTTTAATAATAATAATAATAAACATAATAATAATAATAATAAACATAATAATAATATTAATAATTGAAAATTTTAAATTTTAAACGGTTACTGTTCCAAACCGTTTGAAATTCAAAATTTCCCCCCAAACCGTTTGAATTTCAAAATTTGAATTTCAAACGTTTTCCCTCCAAACCGTTTGAATTTCAAAATTTGCTAACCCTATAAATAGGTAACCAAATCAGATTTATCAACCACACCTCCAATTCCTCATCCTCCTCCTCAAACCATAATATGTCTGGTTTTCAACCAGGAGCCTCATCCTCCTCTAACCTCCGACAGTACTCTCGCCGGTATCCCAGGGGACGGGGCCGCCCCCGGAGACTACCATTCTCCTCATCTCTTCCTCCTACTGCTCCACAACCTCCTATTTATCCTCCTCCTCCTCCTCCATAACATTGGTTATATCCCCCTCCTGCTGCTGCTGCACAACCAACCTTTCCTCCTCATCCTCCTACCGATGATGACTGGACGGATGAGGAATTGGTCTGGGCTATGGATTATGTCATGGCCCAGCAACAAATGGAGCGACTAACGTTGTCGCCCCCTACCCCCTGGGCTGCTTCAGTCCCCCAACACCAGACTACCCCTATCCCCATCCCCCAACACCAGACTACCCCTATCCCCATCCCCCAACACCAGACTACCCCCACCCCCTACCACGAGACTTCCCCAACTGAGGGGGACTTGGAAGCCCTCAGGGAGATTGAGGAGGAGGAACTCTACTGGAGCCGACCTACCCCTCCTAGTGAGTGCTATTACTTCCCCTCGGATGCGAGATCCGATGGACGGGATAGCTCACGTTCCATCTCACCCGAGTACACCACCCTCCCCTGGGACAACTACTCTCCATAGTGGAGAAAATTAGGATTAATAAGTAAATTAGGATTAATAAGTAATTTAGGATTAATAAGTAATTTAGGAATTTAGGATGTGTGTAACTTTTTTTTTAATATTAGTTGTAATTTTTTTTAATATCAGTTGTGTGTTTTTATTATTATTTGTAATTTTTTTATATTTATTTGCATTTTTATTTTAATTATTTTGAATTAAAAGATTAAAAAAAATAAAAAAATCAACCAATCAGCATCAGGGGCTTTATAAATAAAGCCCCACCACTACACCTCTTTTTCAGTTTCTCTCTCCACGCTGACTTAGCAGCCACGTGGACCAATCAGGAAGGGGGGCTTTATAAATAAAGCCCCCCACTACACATGGTCTAATGGTGTGTTTCAAAATCACAATAAATCAAATCGGCCGGTTTGAGTGTTTTAACAAAAAAAAAAAAAAATAATAATAATAAATAAATAAATCATTAGTTTCTTTAAACTAAGACCATGTGTAGTGGGGCTTTATATTTATAAAGCCCCTGAATATGATTGGTCCACGTGGCTGCTGAGTCAGCGTGGAGAGAGAAACTGAAAAAGGGGTGTAGTGGTGGGGCTTTATTTATAAAGCCCCTTTTTGTGATTGGTTGATTTTTTTATTTATTTTTTAATGTTTTAATTCAAAATAATTCAAATAAAATGCAAATAAATATAAAAAAATTACAAATAATAATAAAAACACCAACTAATATTAATTAAATTAAAAAAAACAAACAAGTTAAATAAACTACAATACCAAATTAAAAAAAAACAAACAACTTAAATAAACTACTGCAGGTTATATTTCGCAAGGATTTGTTGTCTGTGATGCATCGCGAGGAGTAGGGCTTCTCCCTCGAGGTGGTCGATCGGTTTGGACAAAAACTCGATGTCCTTTTCCCTTTGCCTCGCCTCTTGAATGTCGACGAACCTCTTATTCTGGGCCACTCTCTGGTCCATAGTATGTAGACGTCTTTGGCCGAGGTCTTGAAGATCCTGTAGTCGTCGATTCATTTCATCAAAACCACCTGCTGTCGAAGACGACGACTCCGCCTTGCCACCCTTTTTTGATCGTCTACCGGGTGGTCTTGGAATATCAAACTCCTCCTCCTCCTCCTCATCCTCCAAGTCAACAGGATCATCTAAACTCACAAAGCGAGCATCGGATGTCGGTGTATCCGGATCTCGCGACGTGGAGGTGGTTTTGCTTTTTTTTGACGGTCCACCTCCTCCTGCTCCTCTCCCTCTCCTAATCTTGCGGCCACTGCCCGACCCCATAGGCGGGACATCAGCCCACTTAGGACTATGTCTCAACATCTCCCATATCCTCAAATACGGGAACGTCCCGCGGGTCTCTCTCATCTCCTCCAACGCCCTGGCCAAGACACCGTCATCACCTTCTCCGCTGGCCCTGTTGTCCTTGCAGCGTTGGTAGACCTCGGCAAACCCGTGACATTTGTTATTAATGTCCGACCACTTTCCAGATATGGAGTCGTTGTCTCGATGCTCCCCTCTACCCACCGCCTCAAAAAACAGTTCCCGAATCCGTTGCCAAAAAACCGGGGTATTTTGATAGTTAGCTGCAAAAAAAAATAACACACGATTTAAAAAATATATATATAAATGTAAACACAAAAAAAATATATATATAAATGTAAACACAAAAAAAAAATACTAACCAACTTCCGGGTCCTCGGATATGTCGAGCCATGCTCGCGCTAACTTGAACTCCTCATCTTTTTCCCAACGCTCCTGTTGCTTTTTTTGGCGAGGAGCGTTCGGGTCTTTCTTTTTATGCGAGCGTCTCCCGCGCCCGCGCCCACGCCCGCGCCCAGAACCCTCGGGTTCGTCTTGAGTTTCTGTTACCGATTCGGGCTCCTCTTGTGAAGGTTGCATATAGTTTGGTGGAGGAAAAAATTGGGCGGGCATGTTTGGGCCCGGATAAAATTGACCGGGCATGCCCAGAAGTTGCGCGTATTGCATGGTACTCGCGTCAAACTCGCCCCAGTTTGGTGGCAGCGGAGCAGTAGTGTTTGGCCTCGTGGTGTTTGGCCTAGCACCCGGTCGACCCGGGACCCCGAACGGTGAACCATATGGAAACATGTTTTGTATTTTAGTTTGTGGGTGGTGTGTGATTTTTAGTTTGGAAAGTGTTGTATGTTGTATGTTGTATGTGTGTTTGTATATTGTGTTGTGTATATATAAGTTTTTAAAAAAAAATAATGTTACCGTTCAAAAATAATGTTACCGTTCAAAATAAATGCATGCCCAACGGTCAATTTTTGACCTTTTCCTTAACCCCTCGGCCACGTGTCAAATTTTAATTGGGCAAATTGAATTTGATTTGGCGTTATAAAAATAACGCTTGCCCCAATTTTCATAAAATAGCGCCGGTATGTTCCGGTGTTACCGGGCGCTATTTTCCAAAAACAAGCACAATAACGCCCCACTACGGGTGGTCTAACAAAAGCCTATAATACATAAGTGTGCATACTCCATGTTCCAATAATGAAACACACACAAAATAACCATTTAATGACCGATTTCAGTTGTCAAAGGACATGGTGTGGTGGTAAGGTGTCTCCCTTCTATCCTAACAGTAGAGGGTTCAGATTTATGAGTATTTAGAAGTAGATTAGTTTGTCATAAAAAATGACTCGCTCCAAGTTCAAACTTAAGCGACATCAACAAGCCACGAAAACGCAAGTGTTTGGATCTTAAACCGATCAAACCCTCCAAGATGATTTTTGGAGGGTGTGTGGGGGCTCCAATCCATTGATCTTTGTTATTGCTTTTCCTAAAAGTACCCTCATTCACTCATCACAATGTGCATGCTTGGTTGGTCTTGATTACTCTCCACTCAACATCCCTTTACTTTTCTTCTGCCCAATAAGCCATAAAACAAAAAAAATAATACTATAACCACTAACTACACACACTTACACATATATATAGTCACTTCTTTAGTTACCACATATCTCCAATAAAATGAGGACAATGATAGACTTGGGAAGGGAAAGAGGACCTATGGAAATGCATATGATCACTACAGCAACCACCGTCGACTGCGGCAGCAGGGAGGTTGGACTGCGACGTTCTCTACGCTCCATGCTTGACCGCATTGTCCCAGCTTGTTGTGCTGCTGGTTTTGAACCACAGCCTGCTAAAACTAACTTTTCTCCGAATTCTTCCTCTTCCTCCTCGGTTATCTCAAGCGATACAGATTCACCATCGTCGTCACCATCCACTGTAAGCATAAAGATTCTTTGTTAAATGGATTATGAAAATTGATTAATATTTATTAACATTTTGTTAAGTGTTACCATTTGATTTATTATTTAGTTTTAAGTTTGTTTTTTAGTTATTAGCGTTTTATCATTATCATTAGTTGGTTAGCTTTATCATTATTAAATCATGCAGAATCGCTCGTTGCCATCGTCCACCACCACCGTTAAAGGTACATTCTTCGGCCAGAGAAACGGACGAGTCAGTTTCTGTCTACAGGACGACAACCACTATCAGCGTACACCATCACGAAGAACAAAAGCCGCCACCATCTCATCATTATCACTCTCACACCCTCTTTTACTTTTGGAATTCGCTATTCCCATATCTTATTTAGCAAAAGAGATGCAGCATGGCCTCCTCCGCATTGCTCTAGTGGAGGAGGCCAGTGCTCGCCTCCAACAGCCGCCAATACACATTGGCGGCTGTGGAATATTTGAAGTACCTGTCTGGTCTATGTATTGTGATGGCCGAAAAGTTGGTTACGCCACAAGACGAAAGATGACAGCTGCAGACTCGGCTACCCTTACCCGTATGCAATCTGTTTCTGCAGGAGCAGGGGTTTTGCCACCAGAAGATGGTCATGGAACTGATGGTATCATGTACCTCCGAGCCAGTTTTCGACGAATCATTGGTTCAGCAAACTCAGAGTCATTTCACATGTTAAACCCTGATCATGATGGGCCACCATCTTCTAATAGTCATAGTTCTGGGCAAGAACTCAGTATATTTCTTCTTAGATCATCTTCTTAACCGAAATATATTTATGCATCATCAATCATTTGTATATATGTCTGTATGGGTGTGTGTTTTCTATCATTTGTAATTGACTAATATTACAAGTTTTCATATGACACGTTATAAAAGTCAACATGATCCAAAGTTGCTTACCAAAATTCTTTATATCATGTTTAATAGAACAGGGTATTTGATGTCAATCGTGACGGGTTGATGTGTTGAATTGTTGTGCCCAAACATGGCCCATATATTTATTAATGTCAAAGAAATCAACCATAAGCTTGTGGAGCCCAAACATGACCCATTTAAGTATTTAACCCCTTTGTCTAAATGAGTCAAACGGATTGATGGGTTGTAAAGGTTGGTGAGTCCGGTGGCGAAGCTTGGTTCTCGCATCGGCGGCGGCCGGGCTCAATTTTTTCCGATCAGTAGTGGTAAATCGGCGGGGGCCAGACTCAACCTGAACTCAATTTACCTAAAAAAATCGCAAATTTCTACGCCTACGCCTAAAAACGGGAGGGGCCAGGGCCACCCCTGGCCCATTGTATGCTTCACCCTTGGGTGAGTCGACTTGGGTTATAAGACCAACTCGAACATGACATGTTTAGTTTTCAATTCGTATATTAAATAGGCTAGATATCACAACCTAAAACCTGATAATTTTGGTTTCGCGCTAGTAATTGACACCCCTAGACCAGGGGCATTATTTGGTGTAATAGAAATGGAGCTTATTCATCAAAATTAGAATTAGATTACCCTAAAAAAAGTTGGTGCCAAAAGCTTAAAACTGAAGTATATTCCTACACATTTCAGGACAAAACATACATCACTTTGTTTTGTTAAATAATCCTCTTACTTAGCAAAATCTTCATATTAGTCTAATAGAAAAGGCTATTCTTCGGAACCTGAATATGGCCCATATATTTATGTGGATTAAAGATATCAACCCTAACCTGAATACACTTAATGTAAGCCTTTCAACACATTTATTTAGATTAGTCAAACGGGTTAGTGGCTAAACACGACCCGACCCGAATTATTAAATGGGTTACATGATTAATATGCACAGGGGCGGACATATATTCTAATTAGGGGTAGCACCCGCTACCCCTCAACCTTACCGACGTAGTGCAATTTTGTTTTGTTTTTTTTACGTTTTTTTGTATTTCACTACCCCTAAAAGTAAATTAACGCTACCCCTCAATTTTTTAAAAACCCACTCTTCAAGTTTTATTATTAATCCACCATAAAAAAAATAGAATCGCATAAGTTCACAACCCATTGACAAATTTCGTATATTAATTATAAGATAGAAGTCCATAAGGCTTATGCCCAATTAGTTAGTTAAAGGTATATGTGCACATGTCAGGTTTTTTAATACCCAGTTCAGGGTATGGAACCCGGTTTGCGTATGAACGAGTACAGAAAAATCGGGTAAATCGAGTACGGTTCAGTACTGGTATTGAGGGAAAATCATACCTATGTACTGGAGTAGGATATGATCGGGTTCAGGTATAACCGGGTACTGGACCGAGGTATGGGACAAGGTATTTACAACACTTTGAAAAATGAAGTTTTTATATTAAAATTCATTTAAATTATATTTGGTTTGTAATTTGAAGAAAAATAGAAAATAAATTACAATAACAGAAATTATCAAAGTACAAATTATTTGCTTTATAATATGCATTTAAAAAAATATAAAATTTATAAAGTATACATAATTATACTAAAAATTCGGGTATTTAGTCGGGTATTAAAACAACTGGTATAGGGTATAACATATAACTGGTTTCAAGTTTTTCGGGTATAAATTGAGTACAGTTAATTTCGGATACAGTTAATTGAGTACATTAGGGTGAAAAAAATATAATAAGTTAACGGCTCCACAAATACTGAAAGAGATTATATATTTTTTATACATTGTTTGAAAATACGGTAAAAAAATTTTTTTGAACGTTACCCCTAAAATTTCGATCTAGATCCGCCACTGAATATACATACATTAGTCATTTTATGGTTTCATGTTTTATACAAGCTACTAGAACCCACATCTGTTCAAAAAAAAAAATCTAGAGCCCATCAAATAGCCCAAAACATGATCATAAGGAGCAGGTAAAACATTAAGAATCCAAAGATGATGTCCTTGGGCTTGACTTCTTATAAAAATACCAGAAAACCTATTCCACATTTAAAATTCTTCTTATTTTTCAGGATCAAAAGGTGTGTAATTAAGGATAACAAAACAGGCGGATTGGGTTGTCAAAACGTGTTTGGGTCGGGTTCAGGTTTCTACGATAATGATATCAGGTCAAATTGGGCCGTTTTAAATAAGTATCACCCTGATTAGGGTCAAAACGAGTTTGGACCAAAGTTAGCTTGGGTTGAAATGAGCCGTTTTCAAAGAGAGTATCAAAATAGGTTCACCGGTGTACGTAATCGACCCAAACCCAAAAAATGTAGGTCCAATAGTCATGTAATTCTTGTTGCTTTTAGTATGAAATGAAAAAAAGTAGAACAAAAGACTTCAATAGTCATGTAATCAAACCATAACCGAATCTAACCGAAAAATACAAATACAAATACCCATAACCGAACCGATTGGTCATATATCATCAATAACCGACACCATCAGTTTCTCTGGAACCCATGTGAATTATATTTTGTTAGGCAGCCAAGGTATGAAATAAAGACATAGTGCCCTACCACTTTGGCATTATGCTTTCAACATTTTTGTCTTGTTGGCTCTAGCCTCCACTTCTTTTGTCTTTTTCCATTTGAAGAGACAAATGAGAAGCATTAAAACAAAATGACCCAAATGGCTGAGCATAACATGTGCAAGATATAAGTGGTAAACATCAACTCTCTACTTGTCATGCTATATATGTTACTAGTTCTTAAAAGGTAATAAACCAAAATCTTCTGGATGTCTAGCACCAATCTGAAAGATCTTTAAATAAAAATAGAGAGGGAAGACAATATGACATTGAAATTTTAGATGATGTTGGTAGTGGCGGAACTAGAAGTTTTTAACTGGGATGACAATAATGTCTCTTTACATTTGTAAATCAAATAATGGGCATTGTAATCAAAGTTCAATTAAATATCACATAAAATTCTTCATGTCAAATAGCACAATTCATTCAAGAATTTCATTTAACATCTTGTTTCAATGGAAACAATTCGAATTGTGCTTAAACATTATGCATTATTATTATTAGCTGAATGGAAAGAAGATGGAGAAAGTAGAGAACTGTTAAAAAGAAAAGTAACGATAGTCTAATTCAATTACTAATACGTTATTTAAGTCGTATTGGAATATTGTGATATTGTAATGTTTTGTATTGGGCTAATAAGTTTGTTGAGTGTGTAGGTCAGCTGGGCTTGACTTATTGATAAATGGACATGATATTTGGTAGCTGAATGGGCTTATCTTATTGCTGGGCTCTTAGCCTTATATGGTGGGCTTTATTCTTGATCGTTGGATTTAATCTGACGGTTGAGATTGTTGGCGTGGATTGAAAGCTGATCGAACCTTCTGGGTTCTCATATAAAAGGAGTGTCTCTCTGATCATTTGTCCTACACACTGATATTTTCTTATTTTTCTCTTTGTAGTTTCTTTCATCTTTCTCTCGTCTGGTATCAAGTGTCTGTATTTGTTTTACTCGTCTGTAAGTCTTTGTATTAGTCTTGTATCATCTATCTGTCTGCTGATCTAAACAATCAGCAGACTAACATTGTATTCGTATTATTCTTTATGATCTCAGTGATTTGCTGAGATCTTGGTATTGGGGGTATTTTTGGTTTGGGTAAACTAATAAGATTTGGTCACTTGTTTTGTCGCTATTTTGGTGTTCTTGTATTTGTCTTTGGTTGAGTATTGTATTTAGTTTAGATCTTGTATTTTCAACATGGTATCAGAGCTTAAGGCTCTTGATATTGTGGTTTCTTGATTTGTCTTCCGCTGTGGTCTTGTTGTTTGGATCTGATCTGTTTAGATCTGGTTCATGCATGGTCAGATCTGTTAGTTTTCTTAACAGATCTAAATAGTTGTGTCTTGTTTTTTGTATTTTAGATCTTACCTAATTAATAGGTGGTGATCTGATATTGTATTTCAGTAGATCTTATCTTCTTAGTAGATTTGATCTATTGATTATCTTGTAGTGGTATTTGTCTTGTATTATTGTTGATTCAGATCTTGGGAAAAGTGCATTTGTTGCTGATCTTGGAGGTGTACGTCTTGTTGACCTCAAGTCTCTGTAAGGCTGTACCCTAAGTGAAGGTACAGGTTACAGCGTTGGTGGATCTTTGTGGAACTGTATTGGATACTGGACCTGGAGGAGTGGTCCTTATTGCTTCAATTGCTCCTGTAGCTCTGTACCCTAAGTGAAGGTACAGGTTACAGGTTGGAGAACCCTAACTTGGGTCCCCCTCTTGGTGAGATCGTTCTGTAATCTTTGTTTTTGTTTGTTGTCTATCGTGTGTCTAGGGCCACTGACCGGGTTAGGTGGACCGGTATTGGGCCAACTCTGTGGTGTCTTGTTTTGTCTTGTGTGTCTGATTTGTCTGGGATTTGTTGTGTTAATTGTCTGGTTATTTCTTTGTATTCATTTTTTTTCTCTTAGTTTAAAAAGACTCCTGTGTTAAGATCTGGGTGGGCACCCTTGAGTGATGAACCCACTATCTGAACACTGACACAGTTTCGTCTTCTTAGGGTTGGTCATCTATTTTTTGTGTGATTGTGTTCTGTTTTGTTTGTTTCGTTCTTTGTATCTGTTAGTTTTTTGCTAACTGTACTGTGTTTGTCTGTTAATTGTCTGTGTGATTAATTGATTGTTCCAAAATGGTTGATGATGATAACTCTACCCAGGGTGGTGGTGGCACTGCTTCTGGTGGAGGGTCCATTGTCAATGTTGGAACCTTAATTAGTAAATTGGATATAGGAGACCCATTGTATATTCACCCTAGTGACACAAGTTCCTTGACCATAATAAGTTTAAAACTAAAGGGAACTGAAAACTATAAGGTGTGGTCTAATGCAATGAAATTAGCTCTTGAAACTAAAAACAAATTTGGTTTTATTGATGGTACTGCTGTTAGACCTATTGATGATGAAGTATTAGGAAAACAATGGGATAGATGCAATTCTGTGGTCTTGTCTTGGTTATTGAATTCTGTGAGTGATGAATTGTATCTTGGTCAAGTATTTTCCAAATTTGCTAGAGATGTTTGGATAGATTTAAGGGAAACATATGATAAGGTGGATGGGTCAGTAGTGTTTAACTTGCATCAAAACATTTGTTCTATGAGTCAAAATGGTAGTACTGTGTCTGAATATTATCACAAGTTAAATACAATGTGGAAACAGTTTGATTCCATAGTTCAGTTACCTACATGTACTTGTGAGGCTTCAAAAGAGTTTAATAATTTCAGTAGTCTAATAAAACTTATGCAGTTTTTGATGGGTCTTGATGAAATTTATCAACCTGTTAGAACAAATCTTTTGTTGCAAGATCCACTGCCTAGTGTCAAACATGCTTTTGCAATTGTGTCTAGAGAGGAGTCACATAGGAAATCTAATAGTAATGGAAAAAATACCAGTGTTTCTTTCTTTACAAAAACAAACAGTCAAGTTAATAATAGAAGAAGTGGTAATGTAGGACCTAATCCTAACTTAAAATGTACACATTGTAATAGGATAGGTCATACTGTTGATAGATGCTATGAGATTGTTGGGTATCCACCAGATTTTAAGAAAAAACCTGCTACTCAAAATTTTAGAAATAACAATACTGGTAACAGGTTTGGTGGAAAGTCAACAGTCTCTAGTAATAATGTTTGTACTTCTTCTACTGCTCCTGTGTCTCCATTTACTTCTGAGCAGATTAATAAGCTGATGAGTTTAATAAGTGAGAAACCGGCAACAGATCCTCAAAGTTCGAATGTTGGAGGTGAGTCTGTTGTTGTAACAGGTTTTTCAAGTTTGTCTGTCTTAAATAAATTGTCCTCTATGTTTAAAAATGTCTCTTGTTGTTCTAGTCTAGTTAAGTATGCTTTATTGTTTGGGTGGATAATGGATTCAGGGGCTAATCAACATATGGTAGGATCAGATAAGTATATGATTAACTGTGTTGATGTTTCTAAACTAAATCTGGAAGTAAAACATCCTAATGGTACTCATGCTAAAGTGTCTAAGATAGGAGACATAAAACTTGCAGATGGGGTTATATTGACTGATGTATTTTTTATACCTGATTATTGTGTGAATCTTGTTTCTGTGCACAAACTAGCTAAGGATAATAAACTAGATGTCTTGTTTAATGAACATAAGTGTTGTATTCAGGATTCCAAGTCAAAGAAAATCCTGGTGACTGGTAGACAACAAGATGGTCTATATTTTGTAGGCAATAATGTGAGTATTAGTAATCTATGTTTTAACAGTATTAGTGAACAAGGTCTTTGGCATAGCAGACTAGGTCACCCATCTAGTCAAGTTCTAGCTGTGTTAAAAAATTCTTTGAACATTAGTGAGTCTGAATCAAGTCCGTGTGATGTGTGTCATAAGGCCAAACAGGTCAGGGTACCTTTCCCTCTTAGTGATCATAAAACAAGAAATGTAGGGGATCTTGTGCATCTTGATGTATGGGGTCCTTACAGGGTCACTAGTAGGGAAGGATACAAATATTTTTTGACGGTCGTTGATGATTATTCAAGGTCTGTATGGGTATATATGTTAAAAGGAAAAGGTGAAGTGTTCGAAAATTTACTAAATTTTTATGAGTTGGTAAAAACCCAGTTTTCCAAATGTATAAAGGTTTTCAGAAGTGATAACGGGTCTGAGTTCGTAAATAAACAGATGACTGATTTTTGTAATAAGAAAGGAATTTTACATCAAACGTCATGTGTTTATACTCCACAACAAAATGGTGTTGTGGAGAGAAAACATAGGCACCTTCTTAACACAGCTAGGGCTTTACTTTTTCAAAGCAATGTTCCCTTGAGATTCTGGTCTGATTGTGTGCTTACTGCTTCGTATCTTATTAACAGGGTTCCTTCGTCTGTTCTAGGTGGTAAAAGTCCGTATGAGGTTATACATGGGTTCCCCCCAACTCTTAGTCACCTTAAAAATTTCGGTTGTGTAACACCCCAACCGATGGCGGAATCATCGAGGTGCCACGTAGTGACGATTGTTCAAAAGCTCATGGTACTAAAATGTAAATATTTGATTATTGAATATTGTTTTACAACATGTGAAATTCAATACAGTACAACAAAATAAAGATAATTAATTGATTTAATCTAAGTCCAAAGTCCTATGTGAAGCGTCAAGCAGCTTATCCTGAAACATGCACGAAAATAATTTTTGTCAACATATGATGTTGGTGAGTACTACTTAGTTTTTGTACATATAGTATAAGTTTGAAAAGTAATACAATTCATGTGTCTAGTATCACCAAGGCATTATGTAAACACGCAAGTAACTAAACAAGACAAAGATCAAATGTAAAGTTTGTACAATGTAATTGATAATGAGCACCTCAACACGTGTGAGTCTAAAAGAGCACCATAACACAAAGTTATGTCTAAATGAGCACCGTAACATAAGTTACGTCTGAGTGTAAAGAGCACCATAACATAAGTTATGTCTAAATGTATGATTTTGTATGCAAGCTACGTTCATGTTCAAGCATAAGCACAAAGATAAACAAGACACGTATATGAACTGTAATTGAATAAAAATGTATATGTAAATGAATATGAAGATTTTGTATACTTGTGCATGAATCACCCCAAAAGTTGTAAAAGCGAAAAATGGGATAAGTAATACTCACCTTAGCAAGGCGGTGAGTCTTGTGTAATTGAATAAGTATATTCCAACGTTGCCAAGTATCACCCTATGTATAATGTAACAAATAAGTCTAAGTCTATCTAGTCTATTGGCATTTTCTAGGGCTTCGAATTTGGGGATAAGTATTCGTTTTGATTAATAAATAAATTGTTTAATAATTAAGAGAAATTTGGTAAATATATAAACAAAAGTCTTTTTGTAAATTTTAAATTGAATATAGTCACAACATAAGGTTTTAAGTATGAAAATAGTTTTATAAAATTATTTTCTTGAAAATAGAATATTTAATCCAATTATTTCAAATTGTCAAAATATGACTTTAATATTTAAAAATATTAAAATCAAAGAATTTGTGCATTAAAAATTGTATTTCAGTTCTAAATGAATAGAAATAATTTATGTAAAATTTTGGTACAAAAATATTGAAAAATGAATTTATTATGAATTATTTATGATTAAAACTAACAAAAATTGATTAAAAATATTAAATAAATGATTTTTCTGAAATAAAAATCATTTATGAAAAGATTAATGTTATAAAAACTCAGGATAATTTTTGTGGAAATTAAGAAAATCGTTTTGATATTTTTATAGAATTTAATGAATATAAATGAATAAACTTGTATTATTAATAATATATATTAAATAAATTATTTTTGAAAAACTAAAAAAATTGGGTAATGAACCTTATCATTAGGTGATCATATGATAATTTTTGTAGAATTTATAAAGCACTTTTAGTATTAACAATTGATTTTAAAAGATTTAGTGTATTAAATATATATATATAAAAGTGACAAAAATACTTGTTGGTTATGGGAATCGAACCCGGGCCTCTGGCCGGTTCGGGTTTTATCACAAGCGTGGCCACCAACTGAGCCACACCCTGAGAACGGAATATATTAGATTTAAATTGATTATATAGATTTAATGGTTTAATTGAAAAAAAAGAAAAGAAAATCAAATATGTGTGTGGGATTCGAACCTGGCCACAAGGCCGGTTCGTTCCCTTGGCCTACACGTGCAAACCAACTGAGCTGATCAGTTGGTTGTGTTTCTTTTCCCTCAATTTAATTATATACCACATAGTTTCAAAGTGTTCTTCCCCATTTTAAAACAATTCGAGCCCTAGCTAACCAATTGAAGCAATTAACAACGATACCCACAGAATTTTATGGGGTTAAGGTTTAGGTGATTACGAAGAACAGAACCAGTGGTTGAATTGAGACTTACAGAGTGTGATTGGAGCAGGAACACGGGTCAACGCGAAAGTCAAACGGTAGAGATTGTGCACAAACGCGTGAAGGAACGTACAAGGTGATGGTGGGGTTTTGTTAATCGCTCATTTCAGAGTTCGAGTGCGAGTTTAATTAGATTATAAACAAGTATTTATAAGGATTCAATCGAGCTCATATGGAAGGTTTATTAATGGTTTTAAAATCACAATTAGTCAATTCAACGCGTTGAATTACGCGTTTTTATTGTTTTAGAAAGAGAGGTGATAAGGGTGCGTGATACACGGATTTGATTTGTTCATACGCGTGATTATAGGATCGGGTATAAAAATCTTGGTGTGTTTCTTGCTGCTGTATTCGAACAGCAAGGAAGAAGATGGGAAGGCCGCGAAACAAGGTTTAAAAATAATAGGATTCAGCAATATTCAACAAGGCAACATGTGGTGTAGTGGTTGTGGCGCGTGTGTGTCTGTGTGGTTACTCGGGTTCGAGACCCGGCATAGACAAATGTTTTTTTTTTTTTTTTTTAGCAGCTTTGGAGGAGGGGAAGGAGCTGGGCTTGGGCCAGACTTCTGGTGGGCCGATTCTTGGGCTTCAGAAAATGGGTAAAGGGACATGAATTGGGTTGAATAAGGGTTTGGTTATGGTTTGGTTTGGGTTAGTTTTAGATAAAAAAAATATCCATACAAAATCTGAATTTTTTTTATTTATATTATTATTATTATTATTATTATTATTAAGGAAAAGTGACGGATGTCACAGCATCCCCTACTTTTAGAAACTTCGTCCCGAAGTTATTTGAGACATACGGTTATGGATGCTTGGGTAGAAATTAAGGTAGCAGTGGTTTAGAAAACTCGAATGATTTGGGTAAGAGGTTTGATTGGATTAGGTTTGTCTCGAATAGTAAGTGGATAAGAATCTAGTAAATAAACTGCAAGTTTTAGGAATCCTAAAATAAATGTACGAGTTGATTGACTATAACAAAACCAAATGAACTACAAGCAAACAGAGTTTGTTCCTGGTCCGACTTCCAGCCTCACTTTCAATGCATCATTAGTGTTTGTATACAGGGTGTACCGCAGCTAACCCACCACACCTTTGATACCTTGAAAACGTACTGGATGCCTACCAAAAACTCTAATAGAATTTCACACTACCCTAATGCACCTGTAAATTCATGATTACGTTCCGGACCGGAATCATCAATTTACCTTACATTAGGGTTTTGTGTCCTCCTATGACCCCACCGATTGTTGAGCAGGTTCGATAGCCTCCACCAGCCGTGGAGTAGGTTGTAGGGCCTCTCCCGACTGTTTGAAAAGGCATAGCGACCTCTACCAATCGTTGAGTATGTTCAATAGCCTCTACCAGTCGTGGAGCAGGTTGTAGGGCCTCTCCCGACTGTTGAAAAAGGTATGATGACCTCTATTAAGTGCAGCAATTATTATTCACATAGATTGCAAATTGATAGCATGTTTATGCAAGCAAGTTTGTAAGTACTACAACCATTAAGTGTAAGTGTTATCATGAATAATTAAATGTTTACGAGTATCATGAATAATTAGGTGTTCAATGCATAGTCAATTTAAGAGAAAAATCTAGTTTCATGTAATAACCAATGATGTTTTCTTAGAAAAAGCATCTGTAAGATCAAGTATCAAGTCCAAACGTTTCAAATAAATGCAAGGTAGAGTCTTGTATGATAAATATAATAAATTTCCAATCTGTGTTAATACACAATAATACGCAAGGAAATTTCTAGATGTTGTATGCTAATGAGTGCGACAAAATTGGATACAAAATGAAAATAGAATTATGAAAATGAAAACACAAGTGTTGGGTTCTCGAGTCTTGGGAAGATTTCATTCATGGCTTAACCAGTGGGATTAACGTCATCCTGATCAGTTGTTTCGTTGGTATTGATATTGAAAGCTCGTCCATGTGCCACCAGGTTTACATTATTCAACTTAGGGCATTGAGGTCGCATGTGGTTAGGGTCTCTACAATGATAACACGCCCGACCGTTAGTAATCTGTAGTGGTTCCTGAGCAGCTGTTTGATGATTACCCTGTGTTCCAACCATTACTCGACAAGTGGTGACAAAGTGTCCAAACCTTCCACATCTAGTGCATTGACGGCATGGAAGATTTGTAGGGTGATGATACTTGCAAGTGTTGCATTGAGGATGGATTCCCGTGTAGGCTTTCTTGACAGGGGGTTGAGCCACATGATCCACAATAGTATGGTTCAGATTATCGCCCATTCGTTTCTTAGAGTTCGAAGCAGTAGTGGCGGCCTTTGCTAAAATAGTCTTAGATTGTTCAACAACATTGGTGGTTTTCTCAGTAGGTGTCTTGGTGCCCTTCCTAACCAAGTTTCCTTTCCTTACGTGTTTGTCTGTTAGTATAGCTGCAAGTTGGATGGCTTCTTCTACCGTAGTGGTTTTGCCTCCAGTGACAACGTCTTGAATCAGGTCTGGTAATCCCTCGATATATTTTTCGATTGCTCGAGAGACTGGGGTAACCATGTGTGGAACCAGTATGCTAAGTTCGTGATATCGGGTATTATACGCAAGATTCTCCCCACTGTCTTGTTTCAGTCCATGGAACTCTTCCTCCAGTTTCCTGATTTCGTTCCTAGGGCAAAATTTGGCGATCATGAGTTCCTTAACTTCAGCCCAGGATAAAGATAAAGCAACATCAGCTCCTCGATTGCGTTTTTCGCCATTCCACCAGGTTAACGCTCCCTTTTGAAGGACACTGGTAGCATAGCGAACGCGGAGTTCATCAGGACATTCACTGTTCACAAAAGTACTCTCCATGCTTTCAAACCATTGGAGGAGGCCAGTAGCACCCTCTTCACCAGTGAATTTTGTGGAGTTGCAGGAGTTAAAGTGTTTGAAAGTGCACCGAAATTGAGTCGTACTCCCTGTGTTGGCACTGTTACTATTCTGGGTTATCTCACTGACGAGGTTTGGGATCACTGCAGCAATTTGCTCGGCGACTAAAGATGCGAGGCGACGATCAGAACGTCGTCCAGAAGCACGAACAGGGCGTTGGCTGGCATCACGGAGCATGCGGCGAGAAGACATCTATCAGGTAGTTAATTAATAATCATGAGATTAGAAAATGTAAGTGTATAATCGTACAGATGATTATGAAGATGTGATCTTGTAAGCAATCATGATATGCAAAGTATTGTATATGAAATGAGAGGGTATTATTGGAAAAACTTGTACAAAATGCTTGGAGTGCCCTTGTCTAGCTGTAAAGCTCAACAAGAACGTTGACTTTTCAAAGGAATTGAACCCAATGGTGATCAAAGGAGACATGCTTTAGCCTATAAGTGGACACTCACTCCAGGAATCCCCAGGTAAGCATAACAGGTCCGTAAATGGATTTATGCGCTATGCTTGCCTATGCCAGAAAACCCAGTGTACAGGCGTCCACCCTTCCAGATTGCACGTGTCCTTATCACACTCATTAAAGTTCAACAACTTCGAAGGAGTAAAATAAGAGTAGGTATTATGTCTAAGAATGTCTTCATAAAAGGTACTGTTCCCGTATGATGATGTAAACTTTCCACTCCCTGTAGGACACCATCTCTATGCACCATGATGAAGGATGAGAAGAATGGAGAGAGAGAAGGAGGGAAAGATAGAAGAAGGAAAGTAGAGGGAAATGAGGAGTAGGGTAATTCAGGAAATATTATGCATGCAAGTTGTAGTTCGGTTATAGTCTAGGCCTTTTTCATCTAGTAACCTAGTTCCCTATAACCATGGCTCTGATACCAATCTGTAACACCCCAACCGATGGCGGAATCATCGAGGTGCCACGTAGTGACGATTGTTCAAAAGCTCATGGTACTAAAATGTAAATATTTGATTATTGAATATTGTTTTACAACATGTGAAATTCAATACAGTACAACAAAATAAAGATAATTAATTGATTTAATCTAAGTCCAAAGTCCTATGTGAAGCGTCAAGCAGCTTATCCTGAAACATGCACGAAAATAATTTTTGTCAACATATGATGTTGGTGAGTACTACTTAGTTTTTGTACATATAGTATAAGTTTGAAAAGTAATACAATTCATGTGTCTAGTATCACCAAGGCATTATGTAAACACGCAAGTAACTAAACAAGACAAAGATCAAATGTAAAGTTTGTACAATGTAATTGATAATGAGCACCTCAACACGTGTGAGTCTAAAAGAGCACCATAACACAAAGTTATGTCTAAATGAGCACCGTAACATAAGTTACGTCTGAGTGTAAAGAGCACCATAACATAAGTTATGTCTAAATGTATGATTTTGTATGCAAGCTACGTTCATGTTCAAGCATAAGCACAAAGATAAACAAGACACGTATATGAACTGTAATTGAATAAAAATGTATATGTAAATGAATATGAAGATTTTGTATACTTGTGCATGAATCACCCCAAAAGTTGTAAAAGCGAAAAATGGGATAAGTAATACTCACCTTAGCAAGGCGGTGAGTCTTGTGTAATTGAATAAGTATATTCCAACGTTGCCAAGTATCACCCTATGTATAATGTAACAAATAAGTCTAAGTCTATCTAGTCTATTGGCATTTTCTAGGGCTTCGAATTTGGGGATAAGTATTCGTTTTGATTAATAAATAAATTGTTTAATAATTAAGAGAAATTTGGTAAATATATAAACAAAAGTCTTTTTGTAAATTTTAAATTGAATATAGTCACAACATAAGGTTTTAAGTATGAAAATAGTTTTATAAAATTATTTTCTTGAAAATAGAATATTTAATCCAATTATTTCAAATTGTCAAAATATGACTTTAATATTTAAAAATATTAAAATCAAAGAATTTGTGCATTAAAAATTGTATTTCAGTTCTAAATGAATAGAAATAATTTATGTAAAATTTTGGTACAAAAATATTGAAAAATGAATTTATTATGAATTATTTATGATTAAAACTAACAAAAATTGATTAAAAATATTAAATAAATGATTTTTCTGAAATAAAAATCATTTATGAAAAGATTAATGTTATAAAAACTCAGGATAATTTTTGTGGAAATTAAGAAAATCGTTTTGATATTTTTATAGAATTTAATGAATATAAATGAATAAACTTGTATTATTAATAATATATATTAAATAAATTATTTTTGAAAAACTAAAAAAATTGGGTAATGAACCTTATCATTAGGTGATCATATGATAATTTTTGTAGAATTTATAAAGCACTTTTAGTATTAACAATTGATTTTAAAAGATTTAGTGTATTAAATATATATATATAAAAGTGACAAAAATACTTGTTGGTTATGGGAATCGAACCCGGGCCTCTGGCCGGTTCGGGTTTTATCACAAGCGTGGCCACCAACTGAGCCACACCCTGAGAACGGAATATATTAGATTTAAATTGATTATATAGATTTAATGGTTTAATTGAAAAAAAAGAAAAGAAAATCAAATATGTGTGTGGGATTCGAACCTGGCCACAAGGCCGGTTCGTTCCCTTGGCCTACACGTGCAAACCAACTGAGCTGATCAGTTGGTTGTGTTTCTTTTCCCTCAATTTAATTATATACCACATAGTTTCAAAGTGTTCTTCCCCATTTTAAAACAATTCGAGCCCTAGCTAACCAATTGAAGCAATTAACAACGATACCCACAGAATTTTATGGGGTTAAGGTTTAGGTGATTACGAAGAACAGAACCAGTGGTTGAATTGAGACTTACAGAGTGTGATTGGAGCAGGAACACGGGTCAACGCGAAAGTCAAACGGTAGAGATTGTGCACAAACGCGTGAAGGAACGTACAAGGTGATGGTGGGGTTTTGTTAATCGCTCATTTCAGAGTTCGAGTGCGAGTTTAATTAGATTATAAACAAGTATTTATAAGGATTCAATCGAGCTCATATGGAAGGTTTATTAATGGTTTTAAAATCACAATTAGTCAATTCAACGCGTTGAATTACGCGTTTTTATTGTTTTAGAAAGAGAGGTGATAAGGGTGCGTGATACACGGATTTGATTTGTTCATACGCGTGATTATAGGATCGGGTATAAAAATCTTGGTGTGTTTCTTGCTGCTGTATTCGAACAGCAAGGAAGAAGATGGGAAGGCCGCGAAACAAGGTTTAAAAATAATAGGATTCAGCAATATTCAACAAGGCAACATGTGGTGTAGTGGTTGTGGCGCGTGTGTGTCTGTGTGGTTACTCGGGTTCGAGACCCGGCATAGACAAATGTTTTATTTTTTTTTTTTTAGCAGCTTTGGAGGAGGGGAAGGAGCTGGGCTTGGGCCAGACTTCTGGTGGGCCGATTCTTGGGCTTCAGAAAATGGGTAAAGGGACATGAATTGGGTTGAATAAGGGTTTGGTTATGGTTTGGTTTGGGTTAGTTTTAGATAAAAAAAATATCCATACAAAATCTGAATTTTTTTTATTTATATTATTATTATTATTATTATTATTATTATTAAGGAAAAGTGACGGATGTCACAGGTTGTCTGTGCTTTAAAACTATTTTGAATGAGTCTGATAAAATGTTTAGTAGGGCTGACAAAAGTGTTATGCTTGGTTATTCTTTTTTGAAGAAAGGTTATAAAATTTTTTGTTTAGAAACAAAAGAAATAGAATTTTCTAGGGATGTAAAATTTTATGAAAACATATTTCCGTTTAAAACTGAGTTTAAAGAATCTGTTTTTCAAGATTTAAATCATATTAATTTTTTTGATAGTATGGAAACTGAGGTTTCTAAAGGTGACAATGTTACAACTTGTAACACAAATCTTCCCGATGATGAAGGGGGAACTGTTAGTGCTCATGATGTTTCTCCTCAGGATGGTTTAGATGACTTTCCTAGAGCTACTAGTGAGGTAGATCGTTCAAGAGATCAGCCACCTAGTAGTTCTAGTGGTAAAGGGACTACCACCTCGGATGTTGAAACATCAAATGATGAGACTACGACTCCTGAGGGAAATAGGTCTAGTAACATAAGACATTCTCATAGAGAATCTGTGTTACCGAAAAGGTTTAGTGACTATGTGTTAGATGGTAAGGTTAAATATGGGCTTGATAAGGTTGTAAATTATTCAAACTTATCAAGTGAAAACATGTGTTTTGTGTCTAATGTAAATAAGATTAGTGAACCGACATCTTACTATGAAGCCTCTAAGGATCCAAGGTGGATAGAGGCTATGAATAGTGAGATGGAGGCTTTGTATAGAAACCAAACGTGGACTGTTACTGATTTGCCACCCAATAGGAAAGCTATTGGGTGCAAATGGGTATACAAAGTGAAGTATAAGTCCAATGGCGAAGTAGAAAGGTTTAAAGCACGTTTGGTTGCTAAAGGATATAATCAACGTGAAGGCATAGATTTTGGAGAAACGTTTTCTCCGGTAGTTAAGATGGTTACTGTTAGGTCCGTCATTAGTTTAGCTGTCCAAAACAACTGGTCGTTATTCCAACTCGACATAAATAACGCTTTTCTTTATGGGTCAATTAGTGAAGATGTCTATATGTCGTTGCCCGAAGGGTATAGTTCAGGAAATGAGTCTAAAGTTTGCAAGCTAATTAAGTCGTTGTACGGGCTTAAACAAGCTCCGAGACAATGGAATGAAAAGCTTGTAAATGTGTTGTTGAGTATGGGTTTTGTTCGTAGTGTGTGTGACTACTCAATGTTTATTAAGTCTAATAATGGTGTTTTTGTTGTGTTGCTTGTATATGTGGACGATATTGTTATTACCGGTAACAATGATAGTGAGATTTGTAATGTTAAAAAATTGCTTAAAGAAAACTTTCAAATAAAAGATTTAGGCAAATTAAAATATTTTTTGGGAATAGAAGTTTTATATTCTCAGGAAGGAATTTGTCTAAATCAAAGAAAGTATTGTTTGGACTTGTTAAGTGAATATGGATACTTGGGTTGTAAACCAGTTAATTTTCCTATTGAACAGAATTATATCTTAACTATGAAAGGTAATAAGTCTGAAAAACTTCTTGATGATGTTACTGGGTTTCAAAAATTGATAGGAAAACTAATCTATTTGTCTATAACTCGTCCAGATATCAGTTATACTGTTCAGTTTTTAAGTCAATTCATGCATAAACCTAGTGAAGCGATATTACGTATTGCTTTAAGGCTATTAAGGTATCTTAAAGCTTCACCAGGGAAAGGTCTGTGGGTCAAAAAAAGTGATAAGTTTGTATTGTCTGCATATTCGGATGCAGACTGGGCTAAATGTATTCTTACTCGGAAGTCGGTTACCGGTTTCTGCATTTTTTTAGGAGATAATCTTATCTCCTGGAAAAGCAAGAAACAAAGCGTTGTTTCTAGGTCAACGGCTGAAGCCGAGTATCGAGCAATGTGCTCGACTACTTGTGAGCTGATGTGGTTGTCTAATCTTATGTCTGAATTAGGAATTAAATCTGAATTACCTCTTAGGTTGTATTGTGATAGCAAATCTGCAATTTCGATTGCTGAAAATCCGGTTTTCCATGATCGTACAAAGCACTTCGAAATTGATCTTCATTTCTTTAGAGAAAAGGTTAATTCTGGATTTGTTCAACCTATAAAGGTTGATACAAGTCAGCAGATAGCTGATATATTCACGAAAGGTTTATATGGTGCACAACATGAGTTGTTGTGTGATAAGCTGGGTTTAACAGATGTATTTAGTAATTGAATTAAGGGGGAATGTTAAAAAGAAAAGTAACGATAGTCTAATTCAATTACTAATACGTTATTTAAGTCGTATTGGAATATTGTGATATTGTAATGTTTTGTATTGGGCTAATAAGTTTGTTGAGTGTGTAGGTCAGCTGGGCTTGACTTATTGATAAATGGACATGATATTTGGTAGCTGAATGGGCTTATCTTATTGCTGGGCTCTTAGCCTTATATGGTGGGCTTTATTCTTGATCGTTGGATTTAATCTGACGGTTGAGATTGTTGGCGTGGATTGAAAGCTGATCGAACCTTCTGGGTTCTCATATAAAAGGAGTGTCTCTCTGATCATTTGTCCTACACACTGATATTTTCTTATTTTTCTCTTTGTAGTTTCTTTCATCTTTCTCTCGTCTGGTATCAAGTGTCTGTATTTGTTTTACTCGTCTGTAAGTCTTTGTATTAGTCTTGTATCATCTATCTGTCTGCTGATCTAAACAATCAGCAGACTAACATTGTATTCGTATTATTCTTTATGATCTCAGTGATTTGCTGAGATCTTGGTATTGGGGGTATTTTTGGTTTGGGTAAACTAATAAGATTTGGTCACTTGTTTTGTCGCTATTTTGGTGTTCTTGTATTTGTCTTTGGTTGAGTATTGTATTTAGTTTAGATCTTGTATTTTCAACAAGAACCCACAACCATTTTCACATGAGTTCTCCCTTACACATACCTTCACCCTCCTTCAAATTTTCCTTAGCACGTACAAGTAGAAAAAATAGACCCTTAAACATTATTGGGTTCAGTTGAGTTAACTAAGAATTGTGTTTATTTGTTAATACCACCCGTAGTGGTGTGGATATTGGGCGCTAATGGGGCATTTTGGTGCCTGTTTTGCGCCATTACACCCCCCCCCCCCGGTTAACCGGGCGCTAAAGCCCTATCCGTAAAATATTTCACGCCACATTTCACCTCCATTCCACCAATCATATGAAGCCTTGTGTGTGTTTTGTACCGTTAAAAAAATTCTACCGTTAATATTATACCCGTTGGAAAAAAGTGACCGTTCATAAAAAAAAATATTTAAAATTCAACTTTTAAACCTATATAAACTCCACATTTCACCTCATTTTTTATACACATTTCATCTCATTTTTTAAAAAATCAAACTTTTAAACCATGCATCCATTCCCCCCACCTTTCGGTGTTCCATCTCGCCCGGGCAACCCAAACACGTATCGCCCAAGTACCACCCAAGCTCAACCAACGTTTAACCTTTAAGATTTCGACACCAACACGTTGGGGCTTTCACAATTACTAAACATGCCCCAATAATATTTTCAAGGTCCAATGGGATACGCTAATATAAATATTAGCGTTGGGGATATGTCGGGGTATCAAGAAGAACCCGAGCATGTGCCGGAGACGCAACCCGAGAGCTCCCAACCTAAAAAACGCTCGCATAAAAAAAGGGAGAGGCGACCCAACCCAAAACACGAAATCCGTATCAATAATGGACCAAAGACGAGGAGTACGCGCTCGCACGAGCGTGGCTAGACATTTCGAAAGATTCCGAAGTTGGTATGTGCCTTTTTTTAAAGTGTAATAATATATTTGTGATATATTATTTTTTCTAAAAAAAGTTTGTCTTTAAAAAAAAAACAAACAAACCGCAAGTCTTTTTAAAATTAATAAAGTTTTTTCATGTAACAAGTTAAACTTTAAATTCAAAGTGTGTCATGAATTAAGACACGACTAAAAAAACCACTACTTTATACTTTGGTATATATTGCTTCATTTAATACAGAAACTAAATGACTTGAGCAAGAGTAACATCATAGATAACCACAACTTCGCAAACGATTTGCAAGCATGACCAGTGGCGAAGCTTGACCCGAAGGTTCGGGGGGTCGAAAGTCACCGGGGGTTCGGAAGTCACTGGTTTCAGGGGGTCGAAAACCAGTTTCGGGGGGTCGAAACCCTATATTTTCAAAAATTTTTATACGGATATTATATAATCGGAACTTCTGCGCGAAAATCCGGGGGGTCGGCCGCCCCTCCCCGCCCCTACAAACCTGCGCCACTGAGCATGACATTTAATATGTTATGCTCCATTTCTATCAATTCAACAAACAATACCAAAATCATGCAAGCATCGTGTTGTCGTAGAGAGAAGCCAAAACTCTAGCAAGGCTTGGAACAAGACATCGCTCACAAAATTTCCACTGGTTCATGAGGTTCTCATTTTTTTTTTTTTAAACAGCAAACCGTATGTGTTTTTTGTTTTTTTTTTTTAAACCGTAAGTTTTTTTTAAGTATGTCTTTTTTAAAAAAAAAAAAAGTATACTAATATATGTTTTTTAATTTTTGTAGCAAACTATCAAGGTTCTCCTCATTTTGGTCAAGAATTCGGGGGACGTTTTTCAAGGCGATGGGTAGAGGAGAATACCAGGAACCGGACTCGATTTCGGGAAAATGGACCGACATCATGTACAAGAATTGTCACGATTCTTGGTATGTCCTTTGGTTTATGATATTTCATATCGTACCAAATGGTTTGGTTTACTTTTAATATTTGAAAATGTTTATGTTATGTACTTCTTACATTGCAGTGCGGTATTTATTTATTTAAGCTGTAATGTTTATATTAATGGATTATGCTTAACCATATAATAATTGGAGTACTTTTTTAAGTTTTAACTGTATCGATTTTAGCTTTTTTATGCATTGTTTATCTAGATCCGGCCAATTAATTAGTGAAACCAAACAAAAAAATTATGTTGTTTACTTTGATAAACTAAGTTTGGCATACAGTTTAAATTTAATATCGTTATAACAAAATCTTTAAACACGCTTTAAAGGCACGAAACTATAAAGATCTATGTTGAATTTGAAACTTTAAAGATGACGCATATGTGTGTGTTTGACTTTTCAAATTCAGGGTGGGCTATTTTTTGGGTTGATGTTTCCTTTATACATATGTATTTTCATTTTGCATATTCTCAAAATAAATTAATAAAGTTTTTCTATGTAGTTAAACTTTAAATTCAAAGTGTGTCATGAATTAAGACACAACTAAAAAAACCCGTCGGTTTTTAGTTGACAACCGAATAATTTTCATCTCAAGTTAAATTTTTGGTTATTAGTTGACAACTGAATGGACCAAATGTTCATAACCGATTTACCAAGCTGAAATAATTGAAACCCGTCGGTTTTTGAAATACCTTAATCGAAAGTTATGGTTATGGCTCAAAACCAAATTAAGCCAAATAACAACTTGTACACGCCGTGAAAATCACCAACCGAAGTTTTGTGGTCACCGCCGTAATGTGCGGGCAACCCACTAGTTTACTACTTATTTGCATACATTGTTCTTAACAACGAGATAACAACCCCTTAAAATCTTTGATTATCAATTTTTTAAAAGCCGGTTTTTTAATTATACCAGATTGGCTAAAAAATGGTTCAACCGGTTAAACCACGTTATACCGGGTAGTTAAACCGGGTTGATTAGTTTGCTATATAATTTCATAAATTACAACACTAACACAAAAAATAATCTACTTATCAAAAAGTTAATGAATAATTAAAAATAATCTAAAGTTTTAAATTTTTTAAAAATTATTCCTTAATAAAAAAAATAATCTAAAAATAACCTAAAAACTAACCTATGCCGGTACCGGTATAGCGGTTCAAACCGGCATACCGGATTTTGCTGGCGGTATAAAATCGATACTGTTTCTCATATTTACTGAAGTGTCTCATACCAGATTTTTATCCGAAAACGGTAATAGCAATATAACCGGTCAGTATTTATCGGTTTTTAAAACATTGTTGATTAGTTTGACCAATGATATTTCCGAAAAGAGCAATGTCCACGCGGCCCACTTTCTACTTTTTTTCGCCTACTAATTTGTTTTACAAGTATCGTGATTTTTAAAAAAATATTTAAAATGTATCGTGTTTTTTTAAATAATATTTAAAATCAAGACAATTTTTGTTCTTTTTGTTTTTTTTTTTTAAATGGTTCAGTTGCTTTTTTTTTCTCTTTGAACGGTGGTTAAACAATTGGTTGACGCTATCCTTTTCTAAAATGATTTTTTAAAACATTTATGTAAATTTTTATTTATTTAAAGTTTAGTCGTATTCAATATGTTGCCATACCCGAAAGCTAAAATGCAAATTGCAAACATATGATTAGTAGTTTCCACATACGAATCACAAAGAATACAACTATACAACTTAAAAGGCCAATCTGGATTTTCCTCCTACCCGATGCCTCAATGGAGGGAAGTCTGTTCATTTACGCCCTCTATATAAATATATTAGATATACGTAGGGCTGTAAACGAACCAAACGAACACGAACAAGGTCTTGTTCGTGTTCGTTTGTTAATTAATTAACGTGTTTGCGAACTGTTCACGAACACTTACCGAACGAGATTTTTTGTTCGTGTTCGTTTGTTAAGAAAATAACGTGTTCGCGAACTGTTCATGAACACTTACCGAACGAGATTTTTGTTCGTGTTCGCTTGTATATATTTGCTAAATTTAGGTGTCGGCCAAAAACGAACACAAATAAACACAAATGAATGTAAACGAACACAAATAGGCATTACTAAACAAAATCGAGAACAAACTAACACGTTAAATTCTGAAAATTCGCATTTTTTCATCACTGACATTGTCTGCCCAGAATATACTAATCCAATTACCTAAATATACGTGACATAATCTTGATCACATAATGTCTTATAAAAACACAGAGGTATCATATTAAACTTAAAATCCTCATTTAATCAAGCAAAAATAACCGTTAATCAAAATAGTTAAAGTAATATTAACATGTGATACACTAATACATGTTAAATAATCTACCACTGGGAAATCTGAAATACTTACATTAAATATAAAAAATTAAAAATCCTAATAAACTAACGAACAAAAACAAACATACACGAACACGTTACCGAACGTTCACGAACATAAACGAACGAACGCGGCCTCTGTTCATGTTCGTTTGTTTAGCTAAACGAACAGAATTTTTTGTTTGTGTTCGTTCATCTATTAAACGAACGAACACAAACAAACTTCCCGCCAAACAGTTCACAAACTGTTCGCCGAACGTTTGGTTTGTTTACAGCCCTAGATATACGTGAAGCCTATTTGCACCAATCCATCACAAACCCCTGGCTTACATCAATGTTTGAGTACATTAATTTCTTACCCGAAGACATCGAAAAAATTCATATAGGGTTCCCCAACCAAATCCATGAATTCGTATGTTAGGTTCTTTTGCACTGAGCCAAACAAATTGTTTAGTTGCTCCTACTTCAATATCTTTTCTATTGCAGCAAGTTGCTTTTTGGTCACTACCCAACCAAATATCAACCAAAAACTAAAGTCTTCCCTTTTCCAAAAACTCAATTATATTTGAAAGTGATGACGTGGATAGCTCAAAGCAAAAATAATAAACGATATCACAGAACAATGCTTAAAGGGTTGAAAGCTTCAACGGTTCAAAAGGCAGAAGTATCCTAAGTCAAAAAGATGACTTGTCCTATCACCTTTTCATCGAGTAAACAACCAGTTGCTGATGGAGTAACAACACCAAACAGACCGCAGGTCAATAGCCACCATCGGCTATTAGTGGATTGTCCTTTTGTTGCAACAAGGTCCAAGATAATATTCTTTCCTCTAATAGAGAGTCATTTCCTCTATAAATCAGACCTGTCTTCACAGATCTAATCACACCATCTCACATCACTTACACTCTAAACTTCTTATTCTTTTGGTCCTCACACGTGAAGAGAATATTTCTCTTCACTCGGATCTTTAGAACAGCCACTTCTGGTTTCAAGTATATCTTAAACCAGAAATCAAAAGCATTAACAACAATAAAATTATCTTGAACCTCGTTCTACGTTTGCAACGTAGGAGGACACCACGACCTGCGTTAGGCGGAGTGGAACCCTTGAACCCCTAAACCCTTCCTGTGACTCAGAACCAACGTTAGGCAGTTATTTGTTATAGCAACAGAAAGAAACACAAAACAATACCTTTTTATTCCAGATATGGATAGCGAGAGTTGGGTTGAGAACCGACAACAAGGATTTCAAAACACAAAAAAGTTATATATTAAAATTTGTTTGAATGATTGTGATACTTTTAAAACACTCCACTTTCTACTCATTTAAACATTCACCGATCACCATCGTCGAACAAGAAAAAAAAAGAAAAATAGGTTTGGGACATACTCTTAATAATTATAACATTTCAATTAAGAAATAATAGTATTGTGAAATGATAATAACTAGCGTTAAGCTCCACGTTTTGACGTAAAACCATGCCAAATTGCATCAATTACACATCATTGCCAGCGACCACAAACACCGAAAACAGAGGCGAAGCATTTAAAGGGCCAGGGGTGGCCCTGCCCCCTCTGTTTTTTGGCTCAGTAGTGGAAATTTGCGATTTTCGTAGGTAAATTGAGTCCGGCCCCTGCCGATTTGCCACTACCGATCGAAAAAAATTGAGTCCGGCCCCTACCAATTTAAGAACCAAACTTCACCCCTGACCGGAAAAACTTGTAAAACAAAAAAATTATAATGAAATGAAAAGTAAAGGTAAAAATGTTGAACCATGCACGTTCGTTGCGGCATGTTAGTGAGCCAAAATTAGACCGAAACATAAAACACAATGTGGTCGTTAAACGAGAAAAAATAGAGGTAAAAACATTGAACCATATATGCACGTTGCGGCGTGTTAACTCGAAAAATTTAGACTAAAACGTAAAACGAAATATTTATAAAAGATGAAAATTATAAATGACCGTTGTTGAAAGTAAAAAAAGAGTTGCGGTTCAATGTTAAAAATGAAAACTACCAGGGTTTAAAGGAAAAAAAGGTGCAACTTAAAAATAAGAGGTACAAACCATAATGCATAATCAAGTTTACCATGATGCATGTTTGATACCTAAGTCTTAGAATTTACATGGCTGGTCATCATTGTTCATTGACGGATAATATGAATGGTTGCTGAAATAGATGGACGTCTATTTTTAACTGAATTGCAGGACACATGAAATCAATGTTAAAGACTCATGTCTATCCAGTGGCGAAGCTTGACCTGAAGGTTCGGGGGGTCGGAAGTCACCGGGGGTTCGAAAGTCACTGGTTTCAGGGGGTCGAAAACCAGTTTCGGGGGGTCGAAACCCTATATTTTCAAAATTTTCTATACGGATACTATATAATCGGAACTTCTGCGCGAAAATCTGGGGGGGTCGGCCGCCCCTCCCCGCCCCTACAAACCTTCGCCAGTGTGTCTATCAGAACATAAACACGTACTAACACATGAGAGTGAACATCTTAGAAAACAAGAAAACCTAAACCAAACCACATGAATTATAATAATCCTAACAATCTATGTATACTAAACAAGCATTTTATAAAACACGAAAACCTATACCACTTAAACAACTTTGGTAGCCTCTGAATGGTCATTAAGAGGTTACCTCTTAATGACTCATAGTCTCTTAATGATTAAGAGGTAACCTAAGTCTAAATGGTTAATAGGTAACATCTGAATGGTTACCTCTTAACCATTAAGACTTAAGGTTAACTCTTAATCATTAAGAGGTTGTTTGGGATTGATTGTTCAAAATAACTTCTGCGTTTTGAAAAGAGTAGGGGTGTAGCTGCCTTTAGATTATTGCGTTTTGATAGCTTAAAAATTAATTTCAAAACTCAACCCCAAACATTAAAAACTAATTATTTGCGTTTTCAAAATGCAGTAATCTAAAAATTCATTTCAAAACGTAACCCCAAACACCCCCTAAGATGCTATAATTACCATTAAGAGGTAGCCTCTTAATGATCATTCAGAGGCTATCAAACAGCGCCTGAATGAAGACACAATCTTGATTCAAAAATCTAAAAACATGACTCTATAAATAAATAAACTCAACCGAAGAGTCACTTATGTCTCTAACGCACTTGGTTATATGACCAGCATGATTAGGTCCAAAGAGCACCCTACTAATAGTTGTTCGTTCACATTGATCTTCACAACAACGTTGGATCACCGTCTTCTTGAACCATCTCGACCTTTCTCAAACCCCTCAGCCTCTACCTTGGCCATGTCCAATGTCTTTACTTGACACTTTTGATCTGACCTTCGCTATCTCGGTACAACAATTTCTTATTGGGTTTAAGCAAAAAAAAAAAAAAAAAAAAAACACACACACCAATGGGCAAAATCAATAATATCTTTCTATACCAATCGAAGACCGACTCTCAAACTGTATCCTTGATTCCTTGCTCTGATACCAATCAAAGGCCCAATTCGGTTAGGATAGAACCACTTAAAGTCTCAACCAAAGGTGCTACATCCACAAATGTGAAATTAGAGTTTTGAAGAATAAATGAATTTGGTAACCATATGGATATTGATTGATTCATGAAAAACCAAACACTAAACGGGAAACTATCCGTTATATCTTTCTATAGGTCACTCACTCATTGGAAAATTATGATGTAAGCTTCTTATGGGTATTGATTGATGGATTTCAAATATACTCCTAATTAGGTGCCAAACACAACATTTCATTACATGAACTTTGAGGATGACTTGCACTTATGGCCAATAGTAAATTAGGTTTGAAAAAGGAGGGGGGGGTCATGAAATGCATCAAGCATTAAAGTTTGCATTTTAATTTCAAACATAACTTTTATGGCATATAAATTATTAAAAATCAAGTGCTTTCACACATATGTATCCCTTTTTTGTGTTTCAAGGTTGTTCATGATTTATCCAAACAAATCTTTTTATTGTGTTTCAAGGTTGTTTATAATTGGGATGAACGACCACACACCATTGAAAAAGTGAAAGCAATGAGTCGTAATGTGTAAAAAGGTGGCATGCATTTACACATGTCATAAATTTGCTCAATGTTATAATTACTTGATCAACTTTGAACATAATTTCTTTAAGAGTTAATTACGGTTTGCTTCCCTATAATTTGATGCTAAAAGAAGATTGAGTCTCTGAGGTTTTCAATTGCATGCAATCGCATCCAAGCAGAAACTTTAATATAAGAAAAGAGAGAACAAATGACATAATGTAAGACAATAAATATTTTTTTCTCCTCTAACATTAACTAGTGAGATTTCCCGTGCTATCAAGTCAGGGTTCTAGTCAGCATCTGTTCGATTTGCTACACTGCCGGTACGATGCATGCACTTCATCATTTAACAACCAATACGTGTTTACATTGAGTGAAAACCACAAAACCAACACTGACACAGGTATGGATGTTGTTGGAATTGCACGAGTTCGATTCGTCATGGTATTGGTTTTATCATGGCAGACGAAGTTGTATAAATAAAATATTATTGAAACCAAAAACTATAAAAATAAATACGGGTACCGGTACTCATTTCATTTCGACTGGATTACAAGTTTTGTCCTTTAAGTTTATACCATTTTTCAATGACTGTCCTTTAACTTTAAAATTGATTGGTTTTGTCATTTATCTTTTAAAATCTTGCACGCTACGTCCTTTGACACTAACTCAGTTAATTTTTTTCGTTAAGTGGAGGGTAAAATTGACTTTTTACCCATTCATTTAGAAAACCCCTCCCCCCTCTTCTCTCTCTCATTTGTCAGCACCACCACCCACCTCCATCCCTTCCACCACTGTAACTCCATCGCTCACCACCACCCACCTCCATCCCCACCACGACCCCTTCCTTTTCGTCAAAACCCTAACCCCAAATCCCCAATATCAGACCAAAAAAGACAGTCGCCGACCACCACCAGACACCGGTCCACCACCACCACCTGGCCGACCACCAACACTACCACCCCTTCCATTCCATTCCATCAAACCAAACCCTGACCCCAACACAAAACAAATTCGACCACAACCACCTGACCACCATCATTACCCCCTTCCCCTGTACACATACACTTTAGAGAGAGAGAGAGAGAGAGAGAGAGAGAGAGAGAGAGAGAGAGAGGTGTACACGGCTGTTAAAGCTTGGAATCTGATGGTTAATACCTGTGTTTGCCGACAACCTGATGAAACAAACGCCGCCGCCGCCGCCGTGAACCACCATCATCTCCTCATCTTCTTTTCTTCCGGTTTCCCTCTCTCTCCTTTCTTTTCTCTCTCTTTGACCCCCCTCTCTCTCTCTACAGATCTGTGTCTCTCTCTCTCCCTAAATATGAACCGGGTGGGTGTGTGTGTTGGTTGGGAGTGACGCCATCGGAGCTCCGCCGTTCACCACCGCGTAGGGTGGTGGCCTGAGATGGTGTGGGTGGGTTTGGGGTTTTCTTCGAGCAGCAAGAAAGGTTGTCGGGCAGTAAGAATGGTTTGGGGTTTTCTTCGAGCAGCAAGAATGGTTTGGGTTTTATAAAGAGGGAAATGGTAGGGTGGTGGCCTGAGATGGTGTGGTGGTGGTAGGTTGTGGTGGTGGCAGGGGAATGGTTGAGAGAGGGAGGGGGGTTTTATATTAATTTTAAATTTTACATTTTGTCCAAAACTTTAACTTAATTACCAAAATAGGCCCTAGAATAGTAAAAAGGCGATTTTACCCTCACATTTCAGTTAAAATCTAACTTGATTAGTGTCAAAGGACGTAACGTGCAAGATTTTAAAAGATAAAGAACAAAACCAATCAATTTTAAAGTTAAAGAACAGTCGTTGAAAAATGGTATAAACTTAAAGGACAAAACTTGTAATTCAGTCTTTCATTTCAATTAAGTTGAATTTTGTAATTTTTCTTTTTATTTTTAAGGCACAACTTATAATGACTCTTTTGTATTAAAACAATTTAAACACAGTAACATAATTGTTATGTATTATATAATAAAATAATATGAGTACTTGTGTTTAGGCTTATAAAACCAACGTGTTGCCGGAATATTAGATAACAAGTCACAACATTAACTAACCGAAATGAGTCGGTGAAAATGAATTGGTAGTTTTCTTGTGGAGTTGTGCCGTTGTGGACTTGTTTTTAAAACACTTAAAGAATATGTCAAAAGTTAAATATTCTTTTCTCATTTTGTAAGGGGTGGAGCACTACTAGTAAATAGGATTGGTACCCCACTGTTCTTACGGCAACACCCGTGAATTTTGGAGACTTTTGTGGGGTTATTTTTTTCAAGGTACTTCATCGTTGTGATGCCTCTAAATTTGTGTTTTAATGTAGTACTGAATCAATGAAGTGATGCGACAGTACAGGATTTATAGAAATTAGGATGGTTAGGCGAAGTTCGAGGTAGCACACCGCCCTAACATATAGGTTTCTTGTGCATAATCGTGGAACTTATTAGGTGGAAGTCAAAAGCTTCAACAATAAAAAGTGTTCAATTGATGTATTTAAGCTCAAGAAGTCAAAATGTATTCAATAGTTTAATTGAAATGTTTTAAGTATAACCACTCACTGTCCAACTTAAAGTGATGGGACTCCCTTCTTCCCGACGGTTCTATGTCTTAAAGATCAAATACAAACACTTTTTGACAACGAAGTTAGTGAAGTTAATTTTGTAAAATAAATATATTTAAATTAAAATTTAATCGGTTTTATAGTTTTGATGGTTTAGCATACAAGCTAGATGACTAATAGTATCATAGGGGTGGATCAAATGAGAAAAAACTTTATGTGAGAACAAAAAAAGAAATGATATAATGATAGATATTAAATATTTTAACTCTTTTTACATTAATTATTATATTTCAAATTAATTAGTCATTAACACTTTAATCTACACATTATCAAAATTTGTCCTAACTCCTACACATATCAAAATTCATTCTACATATATAAAAATATCATATGTTTATCTTACACATATCGAGATTATCATACGTTTATCCTACACATATAAAAATCATCCTACGTATATCCTACATATATCAAAATCATCCTTAACTCTAAATTAGGTTTGCTTTGAAAAATTATATTTTAAAAATCAATTATGAGTTTCATTTATTTAACTAGTTTAAGGGGTTACAAAAATTAATAATTTATTTAAATAAAAGATTTCTATTGGTTAAAATTTGTTTTTTTTTATTCTTACAAAATATTTTCTTCTCATTTAAATTCTTTACTATGTATGTAAAGAATATAATTAAATGATAATCTATACATATTATAAACCAAAGCATCTTTGATGACGTGGCACTTAATAGTGCATTCTACCCCTTAAGTGTGCCACTTGTCATCTAATGTGGCATGGGGTATATAAGTTTTAAAAACATAATAATCCATCACAATAATCCACTTTAGAGATTATTAGAAAACCCTAAAACAAAACACGCCTCCATCCATCTTCTCCTTTACTCCATCCATCTTCTTCTGCCATCTAATCACCACCACCAGCCCTCCACATCCCTTTTGAACGTGCTCTTTCTTCCTCAACGACCTCCAGCGCCGGCCAGGATAAAGCTTTCTCAACTGATCTAGAAAGAGAACCGAGGGAAAGATAGATAGGAGGCAGAGCACAGGATTAAGAATAGTGGTCATCGGTTCTCCGGCCAAGCTTCCAACGACCTCAACAACTACTATTGTTGCATTCTCAGAAGCTTCCGGCCAACCTTCTGGGTCAAGTAAAACAGTAAGTTATTTGGATTTTCATTTTTTGACTTCGGTTTTGATGAAACTGAGTTAGAATTTTGTTCAATAAGGTAGTGTTATGCTCAATAGTTTTCTAATTGTGTCTTGTGTTTGTGGAATACAATTTATTTGTTAAAAATTTCAACTTTATCAACCCTAATAGGATAGATACATAGATTAATAGAGATAGAGATGATAATAATAATAATAATAATAATAATAATAGTGGAGTTTTGGTATACTGTTCTTCCTGTAATCTTTGAATCAAGGCTTAATCATGGTGAGTTTTCACATGTGTCTTTAGTTCTTGGAGGTCACTAACTTATTTTTTTTATTAATGCTTGGGAATCACATCATTGTAATACTTATGGCAATATTTTAGTTGTATTTGCTTTAGGAATAATGTCATTATATTGCTTATAACAGTTTATATATTGTATGGAACTTATTTTCCTTTAACATCTTTTTAGTACTCTGCTACTAAAGGCTAATGAATTTGAAGCCACTTTCACACTTGGCAGGTGTATTTAGGTAGCTGTACTTTTGTGAACTATCATTGACAGAAAGCACAATCACAAACTGAAAAAAATGCGCAGCAGCGCGCACCGGGAACCACCGCCTTATAGGATTGACGAACCATTATATCCATCCATCATTCGCAGAAAATCTCTACCACAGGTGCAGCCTTTTCAGGTTACGGTTGTGCAGCAGCAGCCAAAGTTTAAAAGAACGGAAATGCGCCTCGAGGATTCTCTTTTTTTTCCGATTTGTGTTAATCGCGTGTATGTTCTTTATATTGTTGTTTCCGATTTCTTTGATATTTTCACAATAAGTATACCTAATTGAAATAGTTTATTGATATCTTTTATGTTTTCACAAATTTGTGTGCCTAATTCGTTGATATTATTTTCTAAATTAACGGTTGTTTGTTAGTTTGATGTACGGTTGTTTGTTAGTTTGATGTAAGGTTTCTTTTAACAATGTCCGTACGGAGTTAGAAGAATCGCATCCAAGCGATCCTTCTATAGCTGTTTTCAAGCAAGATATATGGCGTGTGAGGGGTCTTATCCAGGTAATATGCGCTATATATGATACACACATTTTATACTTTTGACATACTGATTTGTAAACAAAATATTGCAGGTTACCAGGGCTATTGGTGATGCGTATCTGAAGCGAGCCCATTTCAATAGAGCCCAGTTTATGCAGTCTGTACCGTTCAATAAACCAATTTTAAAAGCTGAACCAGCCATAGAAAGAAGGGGGGGATTATTCCAGATCCAGATATAGACACTTTTATGAAGGTAACATGCTGATATTCTTGAATTTAACTTAACGATCTTTAAGTATTAGCTCTTGAAATTTTGTTGTCTTATTTATGAAGCCTAAAGTTATGCCACCCTTCAGGGCATAAGGAAGTCAGAACTCATCTTTCTTTTCCATTGAATAGTCAATTGGCTGGAGTGTACCATCAAAACAACAAAATCTTCTGTAGTCGTGTTGTGTACATTTTGAGAAAGAATGATAAAGCAAACAAAGACATGTTTCCCCCATTTGTAATTATGTACAGTCCCACTTGGTGTTACACACACACAAAAACAAACACATTCTCATACTCAACCACGTTTGATTTCTGTAGGCAATATCCATTGAAGGACAAAATACAACTCTTAAGACAAACTACATACTGAAGGTAACTCTTTTAGCCTATGAGAGCTTATGATTATTATTATTATTTTTTGAACGGCTATGCGAGCTTATTATATACTTTTTTCATATATGGATACGCAGAATATGTTGATTTTCTTGCCATTATCATGGTATTTCAGATTTTAGGACTTGATATTTGTGCTGATACAATGTTTGGAGATGCCATAAGGAGAGGAATCTCTGGTGGTCAAAAGAAAAGATTGACTACAGGTAACTTTTGATTTTAGTCAATGAGTATACAATTGCAACTGCTATGTTTATGCAAATATAACTTAAATTGTATGGGTGTTTGCAGGGGAGATGATTGTCGGTCCCACAAAAGCTTTATATATGGACGAGATATCGAATGGATTAGACAGTTGACATGGTGGACATGGCAACTGCCGCTAAGGACTATACAGTTGACATGGCCGTGGCCGCAAAGGACTACACGGGTTTTTCTTCATGACACTTTGTGGTGGTGCTAAGACAACGTAGCTGTGGCCGAGAACGACTACATGGTGGACATGGCGACTGCCGCTAAGGACTATACAGTTGACATGGCCGTGGGCCGAATACCAATGCAACATACCTTCATCTTTACCAATAAACTTTAATAACTTATAATTATATTATATCTAAACAATGTATTATATTTGATTCCATATTTTGACCATATTGGCAACAACCATAACTTCCTATTATATTATATCTGAATAACGTTAGACTTTCATCCCGGGACGCTCCCGGGTATAAGCTAGTAACTAATAATTAAATTGAATCTGAAATTAGAAAATTACTCAAGCCACGTATACATATGATACTTTAAAACAAATTTTTAAACGGACCAAGCGTGTTTACAATCGTATTCCCCCGAACTTGTCTAATCTCTATATAAATTATAAAATGATGAATGAAAGCATGGGTTGTAGTTTATCTACTATGAATAGACTGGTTTTTTAGTATGTTGGTTGACCTAAACTAATAGTCTAATACAATAAGAATCCGATCATCTAATCCTTTATGTGTTGTCTTTTTTTATCTTGCATGTTTCATCATTTATTTACTATTTTTTATTTAATTAGGAAAAAATGGCAGAAGGATTAAAAAGTAATAAAATACAAAATTGTCAATATACAATATATAGATTGAAACTGCAATTAAGAAAAATTTAATTCGTTGATGACTAAGCAAATGATGTTCTACTAGCAATTTTTTTTAACAGCCAACGAATCAATTTTCGAGCACTCTCGGACACTCTTTTGGCGAATCAGGTACTCGAGAGTACCCGGGCCACCAATTGCCACCAATTCCCGGGAAAACCCGACCACTCACCCGCTCGAAGGCACGACAGTGAAATAATCGGTAAAATCGGTCGGAATCAGGACTCGAACCCAAGCTAATGGCCGGGTCATCCCTCATTTCCCCTCCACTAATATCCTCTAAATGTAGCTAGTGGGAATCGAACCCAAGCCTCCCATAGTTCTATAGTAAATTAAGCTACATAATAGCATCCAAGTTGTAGAGATCGAAGATGGGACTGAGAACATTGTTGTGTGTTGGTTTCATGTTTAGAGACAAAGGCGGAAGGGTTAATACCGTAGAGGAGGAGAGGATGTATTAAATACAACTATATATGATGCATCCATCATTGATTGGTACCTGATAAGCCATATAGAGTAGAATATAATATATATTGACTTGCGAAGCGTACAAATGATTCATGATGTAATACATGAATCTTAAGACGAAAGTAGTTGCATCCGTTTAAATACAAAGGGTTTTAGATGTACCGTTGTAAGAGATTGAATGCAACATAATAATCACACATATTATTGATACATCAAACTATAAAAAATAACACACACCATTCTGTTTAGTATGAGTGAGAGTTATTAATATAATCCATATCAACATTTTCTAGAAAAAAATACGTCATTTTTACTACACATCAAGTTAAAGGTAATAAAATTCTCGACTTTATAGTCTAACCTTTTTTAAACAAATAGTTAATTAATTGAATTTTTATATATATATATATATAACTATATATAAATGAAAACTCAATAATAACATCTACCTTTCTCTTACAACTCTTAGCCATATTGCATTTCAAATAGTGTTGTAGGTTTAAATTAACCCTCACCAACTATATGGCTATTACATCACTTGTATACCAAACATTAATTTTCCCCAAATACAATAAAATCAGATCATCTAATCCTTTATAAATTTGTCTTTTATATTGCATCCGCGTGCATGCTTCACTAATTAAGTATTTATTTTCTAGTTTAAACACGTCATGATCCCTTTATATAATATAAGAGCGTCCTCAATAGAGGTTTTTAGGGGAGGTTTTTGGTCGGTGGTTATTGTGAGGTTGGTTTTTAGAGGAGGTTTTTGGTGAAGGTTCTTCATAAAAAACCTCTAAAAACCTAAGAGGTGGGTCCGGGTGGTGGAGTTGGGATATTATTATAAGATAAATAATTGAAAATAAAGGTTAAAGGTGGTGATGATGTGACAATGTTTTTAGGGGTTTTTAGGTTTTCTTATTGGGTATATTTTTAGTGTTTTTGAAGAATGAGTGTTTTTCTGATGTGGCAGCTGACTGGACAGGTTTTTAGGGGTTTTTAGGGAACCTTATTGTGGATGCTCTAACTAGACTAGTTGTTGAAGCTACATTTATAGAAACTAGTGGGGTGCCTGCGCATTGCGGCGGGAGCACAACATTACTAAAAACGAAGCAATAAAAAAAATGTGTGATGATAAATGCGAACACGGGTAGGGCATGTGTCATATTGTTTTGTTACCTTTTACATGAGACAAATAAGGATATCATAGACTCATCATGATGGCTTGGCACCATGATCAAGTTTCGATATACGTGTAACTTTTGATTAATATATAGTAGTGTAAGGGGGGACGGGGTGCCTACCGAATTGTCCACGGGTACCAACTACTAGCACGGTAACACCGCCGCCACCCACGCTGGTAGTGGTCTCGTGGACCGTTTTGCTGGTTCTGTTTACCGTGCTGGTACCGGTTGTTCTGTTGTTTTTTATAAAATGCAAAATTTTCAGTTTACCCCCATGTGTTTTAGTGTTTTTTTATTTTTACCGTTTGTTTTATATGTTTCCGTTTAAATAAATAAAAAACATAAATAAAAAACATTTCATTAAAACATAAATATTAAAAATACATAAAACAAAGAAAAATAAACTTAAGGTTGGCGTAACAAGCACCATGCCTCGACGTTGTCGAATTCTTGGCCGTATCGAGCCTCATACTCATAGTTTGTGAAGCCGATAGCCAACTCGTCATCGAGGTCCGGATCGTCCTCATCGTTTACTCGTAAAGGGTTGTCCACCTCGCACACTTGATATTGAGATCGTCCCACTTGACCTGGAGGTCTTGGATGGTCTTGGTGGTGTTGGTGCCCACGTGTTGGATGAAGTCGCTAAACACGTGAGCCCAAAACACATCCGCGGGGTAGGCTTCGCCTTCGTCCCTAGGTAGTTGTTGAATTTCGGGGTCGTTTGTGGCGTCCTTGTGGCACACCACTAGTGCCATCTCTTCTTCTTCGGTCCACAGATTCATCTTGGTGGTGGGTTGGTTTTTTTTTAACGGTTTGTTTTTGTGGGTTTTAACCCCACGGTTTGTTCTATTTATATCCAAAATTTTGAACGGTCCACTATTAAAATTAAATTTTACTGACCGTTTAGTTGGCCTCAATTCAATTTAGACAACGGTTTCCAAGAATTAACACTTAAATATGCTGACTGTTTGGTGGGACGGTTGTAATAATATGAAAGTCAATATTATTAACCAGTTTAAAAGTTTAAACCGTGTGAAATGTTAAAAAAAGTTTGGGTATTTAAATGAAAATATAAATGAAAGAATCAGTGGAGTGCTGCCTCCAAAAAAATGTTTCAGTGAAGTAAATCAGTGAAGTGATGTGGCATTGCAGGATTAGTTAAAATCAGTGAAAGAAAAAACAAACTCTACAAGGGCCCCTCCCCCCTAAGGTTGGAAAAAGAGAAGTTTGTTTTTAAAATTTTTGGGTAACCTTTCTAAATACTTTATAACATAGATATAGATATAGATAAAAGCATTTAGAAATTCTCTATATCTAATTCTTATAGTCATGTATGTACAAGTGTTGTTGACATCGGTTGAGGGGAAAATTTTAACCATTGTATTTTTCCACATCTTTAGTTACTACTAAAGATTCATTGTCTTTATTGTTTTGAATGATATAGTTTTATTGTTTAAAATTAAAATTATTCAACTTAAACTACCGGCTCGATTATTACAAATTTATTTTTGATCTATTTTTTGCATTTTTTATTTTAACTCTCATGTTTATAATAAATAAACATAGTTCATTCATTGTTTTACTCTATAAATATGTAGTAAGTTTCCATCATTCCATGCTATGTTTATGTCTCAATTTATAGACATTGTTTAGGTTTATAATTATTCAACTTAAACTACGGCTCGATTGTTACGAATTTATTTTCATTCTATTTTTTACATTTATTATTTTAACTCTCATGTTTACAAAACATAAACATAGTTCATTCATTGTTTTACTCTACGAGTACGAGGTAAGCTTCCCTCATTGTATGCCATGTTTATTTCTCATTTTATTATAATAAGTCAAATGGCATCGCCAGTTTAAATAATTAAAAATATATGACATTGATTAATCGGTCCATATGCAAGTTGTTGTCCACAATATATGACATGTAATGAATGAGTGTCTTTTTTCAACCAACAACCCAATTGTGTATACCACTATATAATCGTCAGATGTTATATATTGTATTCAGATCATATGGATATTTTGTGATTTTTAATTGCAAAAACTTATTTTTTATGACAACCCTTAAGATTTTTCTATACATTAACCCATGAGTAAAGCCATAATATGGTCATGTTTCTTATGCATGTCAAACCTTAACATACAAAACCATCTCACTCTACCTTATATATCAATTTTTGTACCTTACCTATCAATTTTATGAGCGACTACGATAGTTCCATGCATCAATATATTATTCGATTTCTTTTCTATGAACTTCCTAAATATAAAAATACAACCCAAGATATTAACTGTATAAAAGATTATAAAAACAATAAAGTATGGATTCGTTGGGGGGGCGTAAACACATAATGTTTGTGTAACATTCGCGATTTTTTTTGTAACTTAACTATATCTTTAGTGTCCTATATATATATATATACGCACACACACATAGATCTAATAACAAAATAGTTTTATATAGAAAAAGGTATTTTTTTATATGTAAATAGATTTTTTGATTTGTTAATGTTATATGTTAATTAAATATATATATATATATATTTTTTTTCTACCGATAATACTAGTCGTAAATAGATATAGAGTTGTGGTGATTAAATTAATATTATACTAACATTCAAAAAAAACATATTTAGCTTCATTAAGAATTTAAATGCATCCGTTTATCTTTTCAAAATTTATTTTATTTGAATTGTAACTTAAAAAGTATTAAGTGACTAATAAATTTATAATAATAGTAATATGACTAGTTCATCATTGTAACCATCAATTCATTTTTATTTGCAAAAATCGTTTTAGTGATAATAATAAATGATAAGAGTTAAAAGACATTGAAGTCATTTTAAACTCTAAATTTGAAGTCTTTAGTACGTTTTTTTTTTGAGAATATATATTTTGACATACTATGTATAAGTATATACATAACCACATGGAAATCTTGGGTTTCATCCCATCCCCTTTATAAAACAACCTCGCAATCACATTTCAACCAATTTGCAATTTCTATTTCAAGAACACATCAAAATGGTTTTCATCTATGCAAATAAGGTAAAGATCTAACTTTATTTTTCTTTATCATCAAGTTTAGCCAAATGAGTATTATTTTCGATTTAAGAAACATTGATACAAAAATAATTGGTTTCTGCGAATTGTTATAAAAGAAGACGATGATTTTTATGTTGGCCACCATATGTTTCTAAATCTCTTGGTTCGATAACCATGCACCATAACCATTTTTCTTTTAAACATCTATGTGTTGGTATTTTGTGATAAAAGAACAGTAATATTTTATGTACTAAACTTTAAATAAATATGACATATTTTTATTATAATCATTGAAAATTTATAGACTAGATATATATATATTTTTTTATTTATAAATAAACTATTTATGTAAAGTAGTTTATGTACAACCAATTAGAATCATTATTGCATATCGTAATATAAAGTGTGTTTGAATATTTACACAGAAAGTAGTTCGTCACGGCGAAATATATTAAATGACGAAATTAAATCGTTGAATGGTTTAGAGTAGTCGGGTTATGTGTTGATATTGGATTTGGTAGTAACCATCGCTTATTCGGTTATAGAGTTCGTTTGAGGACAATGTTCGTGGCAGTTTAACGTGTAGGTTTGATCGCTTTCTCAAACTGTGAGTATATCTTTCCCCTTTTTCATGTTTTACTCTTTTGGGGCTATTCATGTACACTGTTACTAAATGTTATTCTTTCACTAAATGCAATTCTCATGTGTGTTTGCGTTATGTTAATTTGTGTGTCTATGACTTGTCAAAATCATTAACCTTTGAGGGCCTGGCATTTCAATGAATAGTACTATGGTATATACCCTTGTGACTCTGTTGAGAGTCCTTGTCATTGCTATGTATTACATTACTACTAGCGCATACTATATATATCTGCTTTTCTTTACATAGGGTTGATTTTGAACGGATATTACTTATTACATAATTGCAAATGGTACCGCACATGAATTGCTAAACACTTCTCCTACTATGTTTTATTCAAACAGGGTATGCTCACCAATACATTTTGTATTGACCAACTCATTTTCGTACATGTTTCAGGTTATTTATGAGATGACTTTTAAGCTTTTGGAATTTTACTTAGATTTTGGATTCATTGTATTTCGGTTTAGTTGACATTTAGAATCGTTGTAATTCATTTCAATGTAATAAACTATTTAATCAATGTATCAATATTTACACTTTTAGTCCATGAGCTATTGAACAATCGTCACTACGTGACACCTCGATGTTTCCGCCATCGGTTGGGGTGTTACAGTTTGCAAGAATATTGTTTTAATGGTGAACAAAAGGTTACCTTAAGATCAGTACCCTATATTTCACAAAATTTTGAACGACCAAAGACAACACAACAGTTATCCGCAATATTCTTGTACACGAAATCCCATATGAATTTGCAGAAACAAAAGAAAATGGTTCATTAATTGTTTTCATGGTAGAATGAAGCCATAAGATATCAATAAGAATAAGGCCTCATAAAGGTACAAATTGAAGAAAGAAGCCGGTGACAATGTCTGCTAACAAACCAAAGATTATAAGAGAGTTGTTTTATTAAGATGTATATAGTACCAACACAATGACCACTATTTATAAGACTCTAATAGAAGGTCTAGACATAAATGAAATAAAGGAGTTAAGAACATGGATAGTCACTAATAACATTATTATCTCATAATCAACTTAATTGTTAATGTAAAAAAGACAACTTCACTCCTTTACTACCTTCATTAAGTTATTGTACCATATACATTATATGTTACTAGTGGGAATACCCGCGCGTTGCGGCGGGTGTCCCGACACATCTATGAGGACAGTGGGATAATGTTACCGAACTCACCCAACCTCCATTCAATATAAATTAATTTATGCATATCCATATTACCATAAAAGATAAAATACAATGTTTGAAGATCTGTAAGAAACAATACAACATACTGTATTAAACTATTTTCTTTGTAAACACACCATTTTATAGCCAGTATTCAGTACGTTATGGGGTGCAAGAAATGAGGGTGGATATATGCATGCTATGAAACTGAATGATAAATATATATATATATATATATATATATATATATATATATTGTAAATATATTTTTATAAACTAAGTACATTGTCTTTAAATCAACTTTTGGTACTTTAGTGATCAACAGACACTGGCCTAAATTATGATGTCCATGATAAAAAAAAAAAAAAACAAACAAACACCAAAGCCGCTCCATGGACACCGTATGTATTCGCCTTGTTTGGTGACCCAAAACCGATTGTCGTTGTCACCTGCAAGTTAGCGGCAACCTCAGGAAAACAAACACCAACAGATACCAAAACTTATCTTCAATTAAGGAAAATCATATAGTTACTTACCTTGATCAAGGTAGGTTTATCAGTCACGGCTTTAGCTTCTTTAATAGCAGCACAGATTTCATCCTAACCAGTGTTTCCATTCTTCACCCAAGTTATGTGCCACCCAAGGGCTTCAAAACGTTGATCAACATTCTCAGTGAAGGCGATCTCTGTGTCACCATCAATGGAAATGTGGTTGTCATCATAAAATGCAATCAACTTTCCAAGTCCCCAATGGCCGGCAAGTGAACACGCTTCATTTGCAATCCCTTCCATTTGACAACCATCTCCAAGAATACAGTATCTGAAGCAAAACCTGCAAATAGTTTTTAGACATCATCGAATTAGTAAAAACACCCTAAGAAGAAATTTGGAATATTACGTGTAGTGGTCAACAATCTCAGCATCAGGTTTGTTGTAATGAGCAGCCAAATGCTTCTCAGCAAGTGCAAGACCAACAGCATTGGCGATACCCTGATCAAGGGGACCTGATAATAATAACAATGGAAATGAATTGCCTATTTGCCTATAGTCGAAATGATTGCATTTAAAAAAAACCGAGTACTAACCAGTGCTGACTTCAACAACAGGAGTTTCAAAGTTCTCGGGATGGCCAGGAGTTTTGCTTCCCCATTGACGGAATTGCTTCAAGTCCTCTTACTAACAGTTTTTTTAATAGATTATTAATCAAGCAATGAGGCAATCATATTAGCTAATTAGTTACTTAAAACAGAAGCATCACGTTGCAAGGATCCAACAAAATCAAGAAGTTTGTAATAATTTAATCCATAGTTGTTAAGCCAGCGCCTCTTGCGCCTAGGCCCATTTTTCAGGCGAGGCGATTGCGCTTTAATTCTCCTTTTGATGCAAGAAACTTCTGGAAACTTTTTCTCGCACCATCGGGAAGATCAAGAGTTTATGACATGACAATTCTCATAAGTAGATGTCCACCTCCATGTCTCGGAGTTAAACGTGGATCTTTATTTATAAATGAAATGAAACTCAGTAAAGAATAAATCCAGAAGATGCACAAATTATAAAGTTAGCAGACAATAAAGTGCATACTATCTTTGCGTACAGTATTTCCTCCTCAATAACTGCATCACTTCTACCATGTAATTAAAAAACATGAGATCTTGACTTATTGCTACTTATCCATGATGTATGCCTGCTAGTAGCAGCAATTTTTTCTATCAGATTATGAAGAAGCAATGAACACATCTAGTTTAAGATAAATTTCAATATTTTTACAAAGTGCATGATACTAACCGTCAAGGGTCATAGCATACTTGAGAACAAAGAATGGAACTCGACAAGCTGATCTATATAGCAAAGAAGCATTCACAACGAGATAAGATTTCAAAGTGTCTTATAATAATATAGTTAACCGATGCATGACTCGCTATCAAAAGCAGAAAAACAAAGAAACAGAATTAAGCACAAATATACTACTTCATAATAAATGTAAAGGTGATAAATTCAAACTAATTACATTTGAATGGGGTAATTTGGGCTCTATTTTATCTCAAACTATAATTCAAAGCATACCTCAATGGAGATACTTCTTATGTCTTCACCAAGAACATCAACCTCTTAGTGTCTGGATAGCTTTTCACCTAAGATGTTGTAAAGGATGTCTGATCCCAATAACAACTCTAGTGATTCCTGCCTAAGGATAAAGCCTCAAATGCATGTAGATTTAAGTAAAATAATTCATTAAATTTAAGTATAACATCATTTTATAACAGAAAGTTAATTCAATATATCAAGTATCAACAATCATCATCATATTTCTATTAAGAATCTGAGTCAATTTGCTATTTCATATTCCTCTGTTTAGAAATGCAAACCTATTATTATTATTATTATTATTATTATTATTATTATTATTATTATTATTATTATTATTCACAACATGAAAACAAAGAAAAATACAAATGAAAAAAAAACTTAATAAAAGCAGAGACAACAGTGTAATCGCCATGGCAGTCACCAGGCTCCATGTTAACATACGCCGTGGCGCCATGGCAGTACTCTCCGGCGGCCTCCGTTACCTGAACCTTTCATCTTCAACCAATGTATTGGCTTCCCTAATTGCCTCTTCTATTGTCCAAATAAGCAAAAAATAACATTTTCATAGATTTTATGTCATATATAACATTGATGAGGGTAGTGAGGGGACGTGGAAGAGATAAGGGTAACTGGTAAGCGATTGAACATTGATGAGGGTAGTGAGGGGACATGGAAGAGAGGAGGATGATGAAATGTCTAGATTACCCTCTAAAGTGTCTTAATTGTCACCAACATTCCTATCTTACCCTTATCAAGTGAGCTTAAATATGTTGTACATGATGCTTGTTAAGTTGTATGGAGGTGAAAATGACCATGTTGGCCATCACTCCTCCTTAATAAGATAATATAGATAATTACTTAAATTTGGTTGAAATCCTTCGCTCATGCTTTATAATATAGTATAGATTATCAAAGCTATAGTTTTGAAATAAATATTTCTATCTATACAACAAAAATCAACACAATTCTACTTGGCAAAGTAGAAATTACCACTATATTATTAGATACTCGTACTCTAATGGTGTGATGTAACATTTCGTATTATTTTCATGTACGTTTGATACATTGATTAATAAAAATGTTGCATTTTTATCATTACCGTACCTTCTAAAAAAATATTTTGTGACACTTTTGGACTCCTAGAACCATACTATAATCATATATTAACATTAAAACTTTGAAATTATTGCCAAAAAAATAAATGTTTGGGCCGGGATTCAAACCCGCGCCCAAACCGGTTCAGCAACTTAATACACACAACAAACCACTGAGCCACGTTGCCACCTTGTGTCTTTATCCAAGAACAATTAAATTTAACATCTCTTAAAAACGTGGTAAGTCAATTCAGAAAGTCAAACGCAGTTGACTTCTTCAATTCAATTCAAACTCGGGCGCCATGATCTAATTGTGGAAGCAATTGTGATTGACAGGCCATTCCGCGTATTATACACGCCAATTCATAATCAAAACATTCCATATTAAGGGGTAATTACGCGTTTGTATTAAAGCATTGGTCAAACTTTCTAAATCATTCGATTAATGGGTGTTAGTATAAATTGAGGCCTTCCCTACGAGCTATACTCGCCGAAAAACAAACCCCCACTCTCAATTTCTGTAAACAAACTGTTTTTAATCAAGAAGTTTGCGCGGTTGACTTTTCGTTTGACCAAGCCTTATTCTTCGATATCAATCTGTGGGTAACGATTCTTATCATGTTTTCAATATTTGTTATAATCCAAACAATAACCCTATGAATTCAGGGGTTATTGTTTGTTGATTCGAATTATTAGAAAAACTAGGGTTCGACTATGTCATTTGGGGAAGATGATACATAACAGATGCTGTTTTTATTTAAAACAAATCGAAACCTTTCACCAACTGATTAGTAGATCAGTTGGTATAACCCCTCTATGTTAAGACACGAACCGGCCGTAGGCCCGGGTTCGAGTCCCACACGTGTGTGTTTTCTTTTCTTTTTCACAAAACAATTATAAACATGAAACAGATAAGCTATATAATTAATTGCAATCCAGATTTACTCGTTCTCAAGGTGTGGCTCAGTTGGTGAGCCACACTTGTGATAAGGATTTGGACCGGCCCAGACCCGGGTTCGATCCCCACCAACAGCAACTTTTTTTTTTTAAAAAAAAAACCCTTTCTTTTATATTTTTGTTATTAACTTTTGAAAATGGTTTTAAAATACTAAATCTACTTTATAAATTCTATAAAAATTATCTTATGATATGCTGATAATAAAGTTTAACATACAATTTTTAGTTTTTCAAAAATCATTTATTTATTATATATTATAAATATTACAAGTTTGTTCCTTAATAATTTTAAAATTCTATAAAAATATCAAAACGACTTTATAAAATTCCACAAAAATTATTCTAAACTTATAAATCAATAAACATTTCTGAAATAAATTTTATTTCAGAAAAATCATTTATTTAATATTTTAATCGATTTTTGTATTTTTAATCAAAGAATAAATCATAATAAAATCATTTTCCATTATTTTTACATCAAAATTTCACATAAATTATTATTAATCATTTAGATCAGAAATATAATTTTAATATTTTTAAATATTAAGTCTATATTTTGTCAAATAAGTATTAATATATAAATATTCATTAATTAAGAAAATAATTTTATAAAAATTATTTTCACATTTATTACATTATAATTCAACTACTTTTAGTTAGTATTGGTCAGAAATATTTTTATTAATTATTTCTTTATTTATTAAAGTTTTTAACAATTATTCAAATTTACTCATAAATCAATTATTAATCCCCAAATTAGGAACCCTAGCACATTTTAGAATAGAAAACTTAGACTTATTAAGTTTTCCCCAACACTTATTTATTACTTTGAAATAGGGTGATATTTGGATACACACGAGCCACATTTACTTATATAACAAGGGTCTTCATTCTAACACTAATGTGAGTTTACATAGCCCCTTTTTCCATTTCACTTTTTTTGGGGTGAAACATGTTATAACATTCAAATTACAATTCAATCATAAGTGTCTACGTGTTATTCTATGTTGCATTATGTCTTAAACATTACTAGGGTAAGCACATTATTCTAGCATAATCATTAACATTGATCAGCCGACGGTATACAATGATAGATCTATTGGACTGACAATCCCACCCGGATACGTGTACCTCCTACATAGGTAGCGTGGGTGATTGTTATCGAATTTATAACATAATCGAGTGAACCATATGCGTATGGGAAGGACCACAATATTCTAGTCATAAGGTTTGATTATGCACTCGATTTACCCGATTGTTTTGTTTTCACATATGGACTAGACTTGCCATGACACTCGAATTGTGCAAGTTTTTATTCAATTATCAAAACCTATGTAATTCTCACCAACTTTTGTTGACCCAAAAATATTTTCAAAATTAACATGTTTCAGGTAACAATGAAGCTGAGGCTTAGAGTATGCTTGATGGATTCTATGAAGTTATTTGAAGTTATTTGCTTTATTTGATGTTATGTATTAGATATTTTGGGATTTTTAGACATTGTTTCATTTGGATATTTACGTTATCATTAAAGTATTTAAAATTTCAATATATACCATGTTCTACTGAAACAATCATCAATATGTGACATCCCGATGTTTCCGCCATCGGTTGGGGTGTTACAGATTGGTATCAGAGTCTTGGTTATAGGGAATTAGGTTATTAGAAAAATAATCTAGACTATAACCTTAGGGATTTAAAACAGTACTTGCCTCTCTTATTTGTAACCCTAATTGCTTCCTTATTCTTACCCCTATCCTACACCCTATACAATCCTAAGCCTTTACAAGTTGACTACTCTTATTCGTCTGCTGCAATCCTGATTCACCTTTAGATTAATAGGACAAAATCCTCAGGTTTAACCTGAACCACCTTGAGATCTCGTCGAAGTTCTAGATTTTAATAATGAACACGTGCAATCTGGAAGGGTGAACGCCTGTATTCTGAGTTTTCTGTCTAGGACTGGCATTGCGCATATATCCCAATCAGACGAGGGACCCGGATGACTACCTGGGAATTCTCGGGATGAGTGTTCACTTATAGGCTAAAGCATGTCTTCACTATGTTATTAGAATCTAGAATCTTTGATAAGTCAACGTTTTCGTTTATTCGTTTTAATTAATGGATAAATGATTACATTCCTTATATTACCTCATTCATTCCATGTCTCATTGAACCTTCATTGTGTCTCTTACAGATCATGCCTCCTCGTCGCAGCACTCGCCTTAACAGTGGCAACGAAAATGAGGAAGGGAGCAGCAACAACAACAACCACAACAACAACAACAATAACAACAACAACAATGGCGTTGATGCCCAACTGGCTGCGATCATTTCCCAACAAATGGCACAACAAATAGCAACTCTGGTTCCTAACTTGGTGGCTCAAGTCATCCAAATGAATGGGAACGGCAATGGTAACGGCAATGGGAATCATAATGGGAATGGAAATGGAAACGGGAACGCTCACCCAGCCTGCACCCTCAAACACTTCAATACCTGCAATCCTCCTAAGTTTAGCGGGGACGAAGGAGCTACTGGTCTCCTTCAATGGTTCGAGGGTATCGAGAATACTTTCATAAATAGTGAGTGTCCCGATAACCTTAAGGTTCGTTATGCTATGAGTGTTCTTCAAAAATGAGCACTCACGTGGTGGAATGAGGAAAAGCGTACCCGCGGAGCTGAAGTCGCGCTTGCTATGACTTGGGATCAAGTCAAGGAGATAATGAAAGCTAAGTTTTGCCCACGTAACGAGGTCAAGAAATTGGAGGATGAGTTCCACACCCTTGCTCAGGATAGTGGGGAAAACCTTGCTTATAAGACCCGCTTCCATGAGCTCAGTCTGTTGTTGCCCCATAAGGTCACTCCCCTACCTGTAGCTATCGAGAAGTATATCGGTGGTTTACCTATGCAAATTCAGGACACGGTATGGGGAAGGAATCTTGCCACCTTGGAGGAAGCCAAGCGTCTAGCGGCTACACTAACTGATAACCATGTGAAGAATGGTACTCTGTTTTGCAAAGGTGCTAAGAAAGATGTGAACAAAGCTACGCCAGAGCCAGCTAAGGAGATTAAGACTGAGCACTCTGTTAACAAGAAACGCAAGGCCCAAAACTTTGCAGTGGTTGCCACTCCCGTACCCAATAAGAAACCGTATACCGGACCTCATCCCTTGTGCAACACCTGCAAGTACCACCACCCAGCTCAGGTTCCTTGTCGTTTTTGCACTAATTACCAAAAGTATGGGCACCTCGTGAATGTTTGTCGAGTTCCTCCTGCTAATGTCCCTGTTGCCCAAAATAACCGAGCCAGAAATGCCCCAGCTCCCAATCAACAAAACAATAGGCCTGCTCGTGGCCAGTGTTACGAGTGTGGCAGCCCAGACCACTACATTAATGCCTGCCCTAATCGTAACCAAAACCAGAACCGTAACCAGAATCAAAACCAAGGTGCTCGTGGTCGCGCGTACAACCTCAATGCTAATCAGGCCCGCAACAACAATGAAGTGGTTAATGGTACGTTTCTTGTTAATAACCACTATGCTTCTATACTATTTGATTCGGGTGCTGATAAGTCATTTGTGTCACTTAAGTTTGAACCCTTACTTAACTTACCCCAAACTAACCTAGAGGAACCCCCAGTGGTAGAGGTAGCTAATGGGAAATCTATCTCGATCGATTCTGTTATACGTAACTGTGTGTTGAATCTTGATGACCATACTTTCTCTATCGACCTCATTCCTATGAATCTTGGTAGCTTCGATGTCATAGTAGGCATGGATTGGTTGTCAACCCATCGTGCTGAAATCTTATGTTTTGAGAAAGTTATTCGTATTCCTCTTGAATCTGGTGACATTTTGAAGATCTATGGTGAGAAACCTTGTGGTGAACTTAAACTCATGTCCTGTACGACTGCTCAAAAATACTTACGAAAGGGGTATATGGCTTTCTTGGCTAACGTGATAGAAAAGAAAGACAAGGGCAAGAGTATCCAAGATATTCCAATCATTCGGGACTATCCTGAAGTCTTTCCAGAGGATTTACCTGGTTTACCTCCTACTCGTCAAGTTGAATTTAGAATCGATCTTGTTCCTGGTGCAAATCCAGTTGCCAAAGCTCCTTATCGTCTTGCACCCTCTGACATGCAAGAACTTGCCAGTCAACTGCAGGAACTCTCTGATAAAGGTTTCATACACCCCAGTTCTTCTCCATGGGGAGCCCCTGTGTTATTCGTCAAGAAGAAAGATGGATCCCTCAGGATATGTATCGATTATCGTGAGCTTATTAAACTCACCATCAAGAATCGTTATCCCTTGCCTAGGATTGACGATCTTTTCGATCAACTTCAAGGAGCAACCCACTTCTCGAAGATTGATCTCCGTTCTGGTTATCATCAACTTAGAGTACATGAGGAAGACATTCCCAAGACGGCCTTTCGTACGCGTTATGGTCATTACGAATTCATGGTCATGCCATTCGGATTGACCAACGCTCCTGCAATGTTTATGGATCTAATGAATCGGGTTTGTAGACCCTATCTCGACAAATTCGTGATCGTCTTCATTGACGACATTTTGATTTACTCTAAATCAAAATCCGATCACGAACAACATCTTCACTCAATCTTGAGCCTCCTAAAGAAAGAACAACTGTATGCCAAGTTCTCGAAATGTGAATTTTGGCTTAAGGAAGTTCAATTTTTAGGACACGTCATCAATGAGAACGGAATTCATGTTGATCCTGCGAAGATCGAAGCTGTCAAAAATCGGAGTGTTCCTAAAACTCCAACCGAAGTCCGTTCCTTCCTTGGTTTGGCTGGTTATTATCGTCGATTCATTGCCAACTTCTCCAAGATCGCTATTCCTCTCACTGCCTTAACTCACAAGGGTAAACCTTATGAGTGGGGACCAAAACAAGAGGAAGCATTTGAGACTCTTAAGCAGAAACTTTGTGAAGCTCCTATTCTGTCTCTACCTGATGGTAATGATGACTTCGTGGTCTATTGTGATGCATCAAACCAAGGTCTTGGTTGTGTTCTCATGCAACGAGGCAAGGTTATTGCTTATGCGTCTAGACAGCTCAAGATCCACGAAAAGAATTATACCACCCATGATCTTGAATTGGGCGCAGTCGTCTTTGCTCTTAAGATTTGGAGACACTATCTTTATGGAACCAAATGTGTGGTTTTCATAGACCACAAAAGTCTCCAACATGTCTTCGACCAGAAAAATCTTAACATGAGGCAACGACGTTGGGTTGAGTTACTTAACGACTATGATTGCGAGATTCGCTACCATCCTGGCAAAGCGAATGTTGTGGCAGACGCACTCAGTCGTAAAGAGCACATCAAACTTCATTGTGCCAGAGTTCGTACTGATCTTCAGGATCGTATCCTCCAGGCCCAACATACTTCACTCACCCAAGGCAACATGTACGAGGAAATGTCTTGTGGTGCTGAGACTCAACTTGAAACCAAACCTGATGGTCTACTTTATTTTCTCAATCGACTTTGGATTCCTGACCGTGATGATCTTCGTACCTTCCTTATGAATGAGGCTCATAAGTCTCGTTATTCTATTCATCCTGGAGCTGACAAAATGTACCAAGATCTTCGTTATTCGTACTGGTGGCCTGGTATGAAGAAAGATATCGCTCTTTTCGTTGAAAAATGCCTTACTTGTTCAAAGGTCAAGGCTGAACATCAACGACCATCTGGTATGCTTGAACAACCAGAAATTCCTGTATGGAAATGGGAGAGCATAGCAATGGACATCATCACTAAACTCCCTCGTACACCCAAAGGTTATGACAGCATTTGGGTAATCGTTGACCGTTTAACCAAGTCAGCCCATTTCTTACCAATTCGTGAGAAATATTCTGTGGAAAGGTTGGCAAGGATGTACGTGACTACGTGAGTGAAATCGTATGTCGCCATGGTATACCTTTGGACACTATCTCTGATCGTGATGGTCGTTTCACCTCTCACTTTTGGGACTCTTTACAAGACGCGTTGGGTACCAAGTTAAACCCGAGTACCGCTTATCACCCTCAAACAGATGGTCAGACTGAACGTACCATCCAGACACTTGAGGATATGCTCAGGGCATGTGTCATTGATTTTGGTGGCGCATGGGATTCTCATCTTCCCTTGGTTGAGTTTTCATACAACAACAGTTATCATGCCAGCATTAACATAGCTCCTTTCGAGGCACTCTACGGTCGTAAGTGTCGTTCACCTGTCTGTTGGACTGAGGTTGGTGAAGCCCAGATCACTGGACCTGAACTGATCCAGGAAACCACAGATAAAATCCAACTCATCCAGGATAATCTTCTCAAGGCTAGAAGTCGACAGAAGAGCTATGCTGATAAACGTTGAAAGCCCTTGGAATTTCAAGTCGGGGACCTTGTACTTCTTAAGGTATCTCCTTGGAAGGGAGTAATTCACTTCGGTAGAAAGGGAAAACTAGCTCCTCGATACGTAGGCCCATTCAAAGTGCTTGACAGGATTGAAAAAGTGGCTTACAAACTTGATCTTCCACCTGAGCTAAGCAATGTTCACCCAACTTTTCACGTTTTGAATCTAAAGAAATGCTTAGCAGATGAGAACCTCCATGTCCCTCTTGAAGATGTGCAAATCGATGAAACTATGCACATTGTCGAGAAACCTGTTGAGATTGTGGACACTGGAGTCAAGAAACTCAAGCGCAGTCGCATTCCGATCGTTAAGGTTCGTTGGGAATCTAAACGAGGTCCAGAGTTCACTTGGGAACGCAAGGACCAGATGAAGTCTAAATACCCACACCTATTCCCACTAGACTCTCCAACTCCAACTTCGGGACGAAGTTCTTAAAAGTAGGGGAGACTGTAACATTTCGTATTATTTTCATGTACGTTTGAGACATTGATTAATAAAAATGTTGCATTTTTATCATTACCGTACCTTCTAAAAAAAATTTTTGTGACACTTTTGGACTCCTAGAACCATACTATAATCATATATTAACATTAAAACTTTGAAATTACTGCCAAAAAAAAAATGTTTGGGCTGGGATTCGAACCCGCGCCAAAACCGGTTCAGCAACTTAATACACACAACAAACCAGTGAGCCACGTTGCCACCTTGTGTCTTTATCCAAGAACAATTAAATTTAACATCTCTTAAAAACATGGTAAGTCAATTCAGAAAGTCAAACGCAGTTGACTTCTTCAATTCAATTCAAAATCGGGCGCCATGATCTAATTGTGGAAGCAATTGTGATTGACAGGCCATTCCGCGTATTATACACGCCAATTCATAATCAAAACATTCCATATTAAGGGGTAATTACGCGTTTGTATTAAAGCATTGGTCAAACTTTCTAAATCATTCGATTTATGGGTGTTAGTATAAATTGAGGCCTTCCCTACGAGCTATACTTGCCGAAAAACAAACCCACTCCCAATTTCTGTAAACAAACTGTTTTTAATCAAGAAGTTTGCACGGCTGACTTTTCGTTTGACCAAGCCTTATTCTTCGATATCAATCCGTGGGTAACGATTCTTATCATGTTTTCAATCTTTGGTATAATCCAAACAATAACCCTATGAATTCAGGGGTTATTGTTTGTTGATTCGAATTATTAGAAAAGCTAGGGTTCGACTATGTCATTTGGGGAAGATGATACATAACAGATGTTGTTTTTATTTAAAACAAATCGAAACCTATCACCAACTGATCAGTAGATCAGTTGGTATAACCCCTCTATGTTAAGACACGAACCAGCCGTAGGCCAGGGTTCGAGTCCCATACGTGTGTGTTTTCTTTTCTTTTTCACAAAACAATTATAAACATGAAACAGATAAGCTATATAATTAATTACAATCCAGATTTACTCGTTTTCAGGGTGTGGCTCAGTTGGTGAGCCACACTTGTGATAAGGATTTGGACCGGCCCAGACCCGGGTTCGATCCCCACCAACAACAACTTTTTTTTTTAAAAAAAAAAAAAAAACCCTTTCTTTTATATTTTTGTTATTAACTTTTAAAAATGGTTTAGAATACTAAATCTACTTTATAAAATCTATAAAAATTATCTTATGATATTCTAATAATAAAGTTTAACATACAATTTTTAGTTTTTCAAAAATCATTTATTTATTATATATTATAAATATTACAATTTTATTCCTTAATAATTTTAAAATTCTATAAAAATATCAAAACGACTTTATAAAATTCCACAAAAATTATTCTAAACTTATAAATCAATAAACATTTCTGAAATAAATTTTATTTCAGAAAAATCATTTATTTAATATTTTTAATCGATTTTTGTTATTTTAATCAAAGAATAAATCATAATAAATTCATTTTTCATTATTTTTATATCAAAATTTCACATAAATTATTATTAATCATTTAGATCAGAAATATAATTTTTTGATTCGAAATTTATAAATTTTAATATTTTTAAATATTAAGTCTATATTTTGTCAAATAAGTATTAATATATAAATATTCATTAATTAAGAAAATAATTTTATAAAAATTATTTTCACATTTATTACATTATAATTCAACTACCTTTAGTTAGTATTGGTCAGAAATATTTTATTAATTATTTCTTTATTTATTAAAGTTATTAACAATTATTCAAATTTAATCATAAATCAATTATTAATCCCCAAATTAGGAACCCTAGCACATTTTAGACTAGAAAACTTAGACTTATTAAGTTTTCCCCAACACTTATTTATTACCTTGAAATAGGGTGATATTTGGATACACACGAGCCACATTTACTTATATAACAAGGGTCTTCATTTTAACACTAATGTGAGTTTACATAGCCCCTTTTTCCATTTCACTTTTTTTGGGGTGAAACATGTTACAACATTCAAATTACAATTCAATCATAAGTGTCTATGTGTTATTCTATGTTGCATTATGTCTTAAACATTACTAGGGTAAGCACATTATTCTAGCATAATCATTAACATTGATCAGCCGACGGTATACAATGATAGATCTATTGGACTGACAATCCCACCCGGATACGTGTACCTCCTACATAGGTAGCGTGGGTGATTGTTATCGAATTTATAACATAATCGAGTGAACCATATGCGTATGGGATAGACCACAATATTCTAGTCACAAGGTTTGATTATGCACTCGATTTACCCGATTGTTTTGTTTTCACATATGGACTAGACTTGCCATGACACTCGAATTGTACAAGTTTTTATTCAATTATCAAAACCTATGTAATTCTCACCAACTTTTGTTGACCCAAAAATATTTTCAAAATTAACATGTTTCAGGTAACAATGAAGCTAAGGCTTAGAGTATGCTTGATAGATTCTATGAAGTTATTTAAAGTTATTTGCTTTATTTGATGTTATGTATTAGATATTTTGGGATTTTTAGACATCGTTTCATTTGGATATTTACGTTATCATTAAAGTATTTAAAATTTCAATATATACCATGTGCTACTAAAACAATCATCAATATGTGACATCCCGATGTTTCCGCCATCGGTTGGGGTGTTACATGTGATAATATATTAATTTTTATATTTACACACATATAGAGAGAGGAGAGGGATATACCAATAACATATTAGGGGGTGAGCAAATGTCGGTTTGGTTTGGTTTTTACATATAACCGAAATCGGTAACCGAAGTTCGGTTTTAGGAAAAACAATAACCGAAACCGATCGGCTACGTCGGTTCGGTTAAAATGTAGGTTATCGGTTCGGTTTCGATTATGTTTGGTTAATATCCAAACATAAAACTTGAGCAAAATTATAAACTTAAAATAATTAGTAAAGTGTTTGGATTTTTTTCAAGAATACAAATATATATATATATATATATATATATATATATATATATGGATGGGTTATTTTGAGAACCATGTTGAGTTGAGAGAACCATAGGAACCATTGTGAGCCATTGATCTTGTGAAATCAATGGTTAAGATTACATCTTAAGGGTTTTGTCTTCACATGATTAGGGTTTTGTCTATACATGTTATTTTAAAAATAATAAAGTACAATTAGGGGTGTTTTAGTAAAAACACCATGGAAAGAGAAATAATTAATATAAAACTATACTAATTTTTTATTTAATTATTTAAAATATCATATTTTTTACTATATTTTATTTTTTAAATCCTTTGATTTTTTAACACAAATAATAACATAAATCTGACGAGGATGATTTACACTGGTGTAATTATTTACACCAGTGTAATTCTACCATGATTTACATCGGTGTAATTATTTACACCGGGGTAATCTACCATAAACAAACCTACTACACAAAAACACTAGTGTAAAAACCAAAATCAACATATATACATTCGTATTACACCACCGTAAAATGCCTTAAAACATTAACAAATGTGTGTTACATCAATGTAAAACAACCAAAAAATTATAAAACTCATACTACACATTAGTGTTGAGAAAAAAAAAAACCTGCTGCTGCATCTACAAAAAAAGATCATCATCATCCATCAAAACTTCATCTTCTTCAAAACATCATCATTTTCACATCTTCTCCCTGCCAAAAACCCCCTTGCTACACAAAAACCCTGCTACACAAAAACACTAGTGTAAACCCCAAAAACATCTATAATCTATACATTCGATATTACACCCTTTGTTTCAGTTTAAAAAAAAAAAACAAACCCTTGAAACAGAAAACTTTGTTTCAGTTTAAAAAAAAAAAAAAACCTTGAAACAAAAACAAACCACTTCTATAACCACAAAAAGTGAAACCATATCTAGAACCACAATTTACACCAGTGTTTTTTTTTTTTTGAAAGGAAAATAATAATAATAATAATAATAATAATAATAATAATAATAATAATAATAATAATAATAATAATCTATATACACTTTCTGGTTTTGTTAAAACTTAAATAATAATAATAATAATAATAATAATAATAATAATAATAATAATAATAATAATAATAATAATAATAATGGTTACCTGATCGGAAAACCACCGGAAAAAACACCCTCACCCCCGTCGGACTTCTCCTCCCCCTTGTTGTCATCATCGAACCACCATCACCCACCGGAAACCCGCCACCACCGTCTCCACCACCGTTCACCACCCCCTACACCTCCAGATCTGTGTTCAGAGACCAAACCCACTACCAAAAATCGACCCCAACCAAAAACCACCGCAGTCCTCCGCCCCCTACCCCCACCAAGACCACCGCCTCCCGCTGTAACGTTCCGTTACTTTCTAGAATACTTAAACGATATTAATAATAATAATATATATATAACTCGCATAACGATCTTAATCTATTAACAATAATATTTCGTTAACAAGAGATACGTCTTATTTATTTGTATATTAAACTATTTAATTACGCTATTAGTGTGTCGAAAATAACATTGGGTTATGCTAGATGACTGACACCTATCCTTATAAATTTAATCGCGACTAAAAATATATTATAACAACTATACAGTCCAACCACTCGTTTTAAGTCAGTTTATAGAAATAAACTTAACAAAATATCTATTTTAGTGGTTTAACGAGTTATTAAATTTTAACGAGACCGAATCAGTAGCTGGCTCGTATACGCGGTACCCAACCACTTAACCTACCCAAGACCCTACATATCCATTATTTAAACACCTTAAACCACCCCTACCTTCTTAATCCTTCTTCCCCCAAACCCTAGCCACCACCACTAACCTTTACCTCTTCCTTTCTCTCTCTCTAAAAAAACCGCTGACCTTATCTCTCTCTCTCTACTCTCTCTCTCTCAAACCGCAGCCCTTCTCTCTCTCTACCATCCTTGCCTCTCCTTCCCGATAATCCTCCCTCCCGCCCCTGTGACAACGAAAACCGGCCACCACCAAGCTCGGGTGGTGGCGGCGCAGGTCTGTGAACCTGAAAACACAAGCAAAATAGCATCAATAGTGGCGACGTGAAGGCTCGATGGTGATGTTTAGTGTTGTGTTGGTCCACGACAGGTTCGAAGGTAATGACGGGTTGCTCCAGATCCGGTGGGTTCAGGGGTCCACGTCAGGTTTTGGTCAAGCTTATGTTTGGTCCGGGTTTTTGGATTTGATGGTGCTCGGTTGGGTTTGATCTGGGTAGGGATGGCCGGAGATAGTGGTGGTTGTAGCAGTGGCGGCGTAAAAGATTTAAACCCGTAAAGGGGTATGGATGACGACCGACCACGAGTAGTTTCTGGTTCAGATTTGGCTACTGTAATATCGATCGGATGGTTGAAGCACGTTTGGGGCTATTGTTCAGGGTCAGCGGATGTTCGGTTCAAGTTCAGTCACGGTATTATCTCTGGTCGGGTCTGTTCCGTATGGATCTTGGTGACAGATTTGTTAGTGTTTCGGGTCAGGTCTGTTCGTCTTGGTTATCTTTCTGGTTCGGGTTGTGGTACAGCAAGAATGGTGTCCGTTTGGGTGATTGGTCCGGTGATGATGGTCTCGTTTCGTTGGCAGATTCCGCTTAGTCATGGTGATGCCGAGTGGTTAAATGCAAACAAGGCTGGTCAACTAAAGTCAAACCTGATCAAGGTTATGGTCAACTTTGGTCCACAATCAAAGCTGGTCAACACAAAGCCGAGACCAGGTTACGTGTCGTTTCGTTCACGAGCTTATAAATGGGAGGTATAAACGCGCGCCACGATCTTAGTTATTCTCATTTTATTTTTATTATTTTTTTTCATACATATTGTAATTAAATATTTATTCTAAAATCTAAACGAACCAAACCGAGTGGTAACAAGAACTATTTATTTGTTTGGTTTGCTTGACGAATAGAATCACGACTAGCTTATGATAATACATATTGTTATTAGAATGGTTAAATGGCGAACTATAACTGTATGTATCACTTTACAAACGTATAACCACTCGTTCATTATAATTATAGCTTTGATAACTCGAACCACTTGTTTTAATATAAAGACTTGATTAACTTTAGTTGAACTATATTGGGCGATTAATTTTTGGGATAAAAATAGACGACTTGTGTTGTCTGGTTTCTTACAAAAACAGAGGAAACTCTGCCCAAATTTTATAAAAAGTATAAGAAACTAATCGGCCTCCCAAGTTTATAATTACGTGAAGATGAGATTATGTTTTTACAACTAAACTCTAACTTTCAAATCTTACGTCGTCGAAAATAGAAAAATTTGTATTTATTAACAAGTATGTATAATACGATCCAATCTGCGAAACGAGTCAACTTGTGAGTTGAGCCACCAAATATTATTTTCTTTAGCAAAAATATGTCTTTACCAATAACATCAAATCGTGACCTTGAATGAGATATTAAAGCAATTATTTCAAACAACTATACATACGCTTATATTTTCAAGAAATCCAAACCAAATTACTATCGGTTCGCTAAGTCATACAAACTTTAAGACGCGCATTCATTCAATGCGAGTCTAGGTAGTTGAATAAACTATCTATACAATCAATAAATGAAACAAGCGTATTTGCATTAGAATTTAAGGCATCGTTTGTTTGTAATAGGATACAGGAGTTCAATTAATTCAAGTTCAGACTTTTTGCTACTTGCAAATACTTACACAGTGAATTTCAGGTGAGTTTACATAGCCCCTTTTATCACCATTTTTGGGGTGAAACATGTTATAACACTTTTCATTGCAATTCAATCATCAATGTGTTTGTGTGTTTTCTATGTTGCATATTGTCTTGAACATGATTAGAGTAAGCACATTCTAGCATAATCATTAACATTGATCAGCCGACGGTATACATTGATAGATCTATTGGACTGACAATCCCACCCGGATACGTGCCTCCTACCAAGGCTACGTGGGTGTTTGTTATCGCATAACATTATTGGAACCATAAGTGTATGATATGTATCATTTTATAACAGTCAGCAGGGTTGATTATGCACTCGATTTATTTCTAATATGTTCTCACATATGGGCTAGATTAACATGACACATGAATTGCATAACATTTTATTCATTTATCATCAAAAACCTATGTAATTCTCACCAACTTTTGTTGACCCAAAATATTTTCAAACTTAACATGTTTCAGGTTATAACATGCTCGAAGATTAGAGTTAATGCTTGAAGATGCGTAGCTTGTTATTTTCATTTTGATGTACAAATTCTTAGAACATTTGTATGCAATTTATTTAAATCATTTATTGAAATTTATTATTTACCATGAGCTACTGAACAATCATCAATACGTGACATCCCGATGTTTCCGCCATCGGTTGGGGTGTTACAGATTGGTATCAGAGCCATGGTTATAGGGAATTAGGTTATTAGAAAAATAATCTAGTCTATAACCATAGGATTTAAACCAGTACTTGCTTCTATTACTTGTAACCCTATTTGCTACCTTATCCCTATCTTTATCTCTATCTTCATCCTTATTCTTAGCCTGACTTAGTCTTGCCTACTCTCTTTCACTTATTTGCTACAATCCTAACGTACTTCTACTTCATTAGAGCAAATTCCTTGGACTTAAATCTTATCAGTTTGATAAGCCAACATTTACGTTTATTCGTGGTTAAATATCTACAATCTTTGTGTTTCATTTCCATTTATATCATCTCCCTCTCATTTAAATCACAAGATTTAAATCTCAAAATTTTCGCAATTCAAATCTATTTTCTTCCTCATATAATCCCCTCGTTAGTCTAAATTCCATGAACCATTTGTGGATCTCAAAATCATATTTCATTTTACAAACTTGTAATATTACCCGCTTGTTTAATCATTTTCAACATCCAATCCAAATCGTATATTTCTCTTTACAACATATTGCATAATCTACTTCTTAAATCATATTACATTACATCCGAGCCAATTTTATTTTAAACCTCCTTACATTTCTTTTTAAAGGTATCCTCAACCATAAAATTTCCTCATGTTCAAGATTTTAATATCCTTGTTCAAACTATAATCTCATAACCTGTTTATAGGAGATATTCTAACACCAACACTGAAGAGTACTAAATTTTCTCAAAAATTCATCACCTAAGGATTTCACAAACTATAACAAATAGATATTTTGTCAAAGAGTCTTTTATTTTCACAAAAATTATTTTCTAAATTCCAAATGTTTATGTGACAATTTATTGACGTAACAAATAATTTACGATAAAAAAAGTTTTAATCTATTAAGAATGACTTCTTTTATGTATTACTCGAAGTCTATTATACAAAACGTCTGAACAAATTCTTGATTTTTGTAATCCGACATCGTGTTTAAAAACCTATGACTCATCGAAATATTTTGATATAAATCAATTTAGTGGTACAATTTAATGACTTTTGCTTTATATACAAAACCAATTTTGAAAATAAAATCTTTCCATCCACAGGAACAAAATTTTCTCTACAATTTTTCCATTGACACCTACTTATTTTAAACTTGTTCGAATTATTACAAATTTTTGGCAAATACCACGATCATGTTTTCTCATACGCTTGATTCTAACCGTTGATCCAAACCCCACAATTTGCACTCCCACATAATCTCCTTACTATAAAATAAACTCCTTGTCAACTATTTTCACATTCAATATCTCTCACAACTTTAATTCTGCTTCAAGATTTTTCACCATCCCCTCAAGAATTAGACTCATATCCTTCATCTTCTCAAACATGAACTAGTTACCCATGATAACCAAACTATTGAAACTTGATTGTGTATTGCATCAAACTTAATCCTTAGTTATACATGAGGATTCGATTATCTACCATATTTGAACATTTGATACTAGACGTCAGGGAATATAAACTATTTGCTATAAGACACACCTAGAGTCATTAACCTTGTCTAGGGCAACTCTATTACAACTCGCATGCTATACTTGATACTTGATTGCTTACATGTACATATTATCAATTTGCAATTCATGTGTGTAATAATTGGTACACTTAATCAAACAACTGATAGAGGATGAAGTACTTGCTCAACAGTCGGTAGAGGTTCTAATAACCTGCTCAACGATTGGTAGAGGTCATCATGCCTGCTCAACAGTCGGTAGAGGTTCTAATAACCTGCTCAACGACTGGTAGAGGCTATCGCACCTGCTCAACAATCGGTAGAGGTTCCTACTCACTGACTGGTAGAAGTCTTTTTCCTGCTCAACAGTTGGACTCATCTTTAGATACATTATACATGTAAATTGATACAAAGAATTATTAGACTCATTGATACAAAGATTCAATCACAAGGTTATTTTGCATTACTTACATGTGTGTTTAGAGTCATAGAAGGACACAAAACCCTAATGTAAGGTAAATTGGTGGTTGCGGTCCGGAACGTAATCATGAATTTACAGGTACGTTAAGGTGGTGTGAAATTCTATCAAGGTTTTTCGGTAGCTAATCAATTATAAATGCTAGTTACCTAGTAATTCATTTAGTCTTTCCATAGTCAATCAACTCACACATGTCAAAACTCTTACCCGAATTATTCGAAACATATTATTCTATTACTTATAAATTCACATTATGCCTTAACCCAAATTTACCAAATCACAGTTGCCTTAATTTCTACCCAATCCCTCTCAACCCTATGTTTTAATAACTTCGGGACGAAGTTTCCTAAAGTAGGGGAGACTGTAACGTTCCGTTACTTTCTAGAATACTTAAACGATATTAATAATAATAATATATATATAACTCGCATAACGATCTTAATCTATTAACAATAATATTTCGTTAACAAGAGATACGTCTTATTTATTTGTATATTAAACTATTTAATTACGCTATTAGTGTGTCGAAAATAACATTGGGTTATGCTAGATGACTGACACCTATCCTTATAAATTTAATCGCGACTAAAAATATATTATAACAACTATACAGTCCAACCACTCGTTTTAAGTCAGTTTATAGAAATAAACTTAACAAAATATCTATTTTAGTGGTTTAACGAGTTATTAAATTTTAACGAGACCGAATCAGTAGCTGGCTCGTATACGCGGTACCCAACCACTTAACCTACCCAAGACCCTACATATCCATTATTTAAACACCTTAAACCACCCCTACCTTCTTAATCCTTCTTCCCCCAAACCCTAGCCACCACCACTAACCTTTACCTCTTCCTTTCTCTCTCTCTAAAAAAACCGCTGACCTTATCTCTCTCTCTCTACTCTCTCTCTCTCAAACCGCAGCCCTTCTCTCTCTCTACCATCCTTGCCTCTCCTTCCCGATAATCCTCCCTCCCGCCCCTGTGACAACGAAAACCGGCCACCACCAAGCTCGGGTGGTGGCGGCGCAGGTCTGTGAACCTGAAAACACAAGCAAAATAGCATCAATAGTGGCGACGTGAAGGCTCGATGGTGATGTTTAGTGTTGTGTTGGTCCACGACAGGTTCGAAGGTAATGACGGGTTGCTCCAGATCCGGTGGGTTCAGGGGTCCACGTCAGGTTTTGGTCAAGCTTATGTTTGGTCCGGGTTTTTGGATTTGATGGTGCTCGGTTGGGTTTGATCTGGGTAGGGATGGCCGGAGATAGTGGTGGTTGTAGCAGTGGCGGCGTAAAAGATTTAAACCCGTAAATGGGTATGGATGACGACCGACCACGAGTAGTTTCTGGTTCAGATTTGGCTACTGTAATATCGATCGGATGGTTGAAGCACGTTTGGGGCTATTGTTCAGGGTCAGCGGATGTTCGGTTCAAGTTCAGTCACGGTATTATCTCTGGTCGGGTCTGTTCCGTATGGATCTTGGTGACAGATTTGTTAGTGTTTCGGGTCAGGTCTGTTCGTCTTGGTTATCTTTCTGGTTCGGGTTGTGGTACAGCAAGAATGGTGTCCGTTTGGGTGATTGGTCCGGTGATGATGGTCTCGTTTCGTTGGCAGATTCCGCTTAGTCATGGTGATGCCGAGTGGTTAAATGCAAACAAGGCTGGTCAACTAAAGTCAAACCTGATCAAGGTTATGGTCAACTTTGGTCCACAATCAAAGCTGGTCAACACAAAGCCGAGACCAGGTTACGTGTCGTTTCGTTCACGAGCTTATAAATGGGAGGTATAAACGCGCGCCACGATCTTAGTTATTCTCATTTTATTTTTATTATTTTTTTTCATACATATTGTAATTAAATATTTATTCTAAAATCTAAACGAACCAAACCGAGTGGTAACAAGAACTATTTATTTGTTTGGTTTGCTTGACGAATAGAATCACGACTAGCTTATGATAATACATATTGTTATTAGAATGGTTAAATGGCGAACTATAACTGTATGTATCACTTTACAAACGTATAACCACTCGTTCATTATAATTATAGCTTTGATAACTCGAACCACTTGTTTTAATATAAAGACTTGATTAACTTTAGTTGAACTATATTGGGCGATTAATTTTTGGGATAAAAATAGACGACTTGTGTTGTCTGGTTTCTTACAAAAACAGAGGAAACTCTGCCCAAATTTTATAAAAAGTATAAGAAACTAATCGGCCTCCCAAGTTTATAATTACGTGAAGATGAGATTATGTTTTTACAACTAAACTCTAACTTTCAAATCTTACGTCGTCGAAAATAGAAAAATTTGTATTTATTAACAAGTATGTATAATACGATCCAATCTGCGAAACGAGTCAACTTGTGAGTTGAGCCACCAAATATTATTTTCTTTAGCAAAAATATGTCTTTACCAATAACATCAAATCGTGACCTTGAATGAGATATTAAAGCAATTATTTCAAACAACTATACATACGCTTATATTTTCAAGAAATCCAAACCAAATTACTATCGGTTCGCTAAGTCATACAAACTTTAAGACGCGCATTCATTCAATGCGAGTCTAGGTAGTTGAATAAACTATCTATACAATCAATAAATGAAACAAGCGTATTTGCATTAGAATTTAAGGCATCGTTTGTTTGTAATAGGATACAGGAGTTCAATTAATTCAAGTTCAGACTTTTTGCTACTTGCAAATACTTACACAGTGAATTTCAGGTGAGTTTACATAGCCCCTTTTATCACCATTTTTGGGGTGAAACATGTTATAACACTTTTCATTGCAATTCAATCATCAATGTGTTTGTGTGTTTTCTATGTTGCATATTGTCTTGAACATGATTAGAGTAAGCACATTCTAGCATAATCATTAACATTGATCAGCCGACGGTATACATTGATAGATCTATTGGACTGACAATCCCACCCGGATACGTGCCTCCTACCAAGGCTACGTGGGTGTTTGTTATCGCATAACATTATTGGAACCATAAGTGTATGATATGTATCATTTTATAACAGTCAGCAGGGTTGATTATGCACTCGATTTATTTCTAATATGTTCTCACATATGGGCTAGATTAACATGACACATGAATTGCATAACATTTTATTCATTTATCATCAAAAACCTATGTAATTCTCACCAACTTTTGTTGACCCAAAATATTTTCAAACTTAACATGTTTCAGGTTATAACATACTCGAAGATTAGAGTTAATGCTTGAAGATGCGTAGCTTGTTATTTTCATTTTGATGTACAAATTCTTAGAACATTTGTATGCAATTTATTTAAATCATTTATTGAAATTTATTATTTACCATGAGCTACTGAACAATCATCAATACGTGACATCCCGATGTTTCCGCCATCGGTTGGGGTGTTACACCCGCCTCCATATCTGTTCAGAGCCCAACGAAACACCAAGAACCACCGCCCCTACCCCATCACCGTCTAGATCTGTTCGTCACGATCACTGTCGTTTTCGTGGAAAAAACCACCCATATTTTAGATCCACAAAAATCACCATTCACCATCACCAACCCGTAACCAAAACACCACCATCGACCATCGAACCACCATCATCGTTCGTTCTGTGAGAGAGAGAGAGAGAGAGAGAGATAGAGAGAGGGGGGGGGGGGTCTGTGTGTGTGTTAGAAAGAGAGACTTGTATGTGTGTAAGAGAGAGGGAGATGAGAGTATTATGTGTGTGTTTATTTTAAAAAAATATCAGATTCACAATTATTAAAAGGTGTGGAGTGGGGTATGGGTGGTGATAATTTACTTTTGTGCCCTTTAATATTATAATGCTATGAGGTATATGTGTCAACTTATCATTGGTTTATGTAGGTTCTCAAGTTCTTACAACTCAAGAGGGTTCTCATATGAACCCATTCCTATATATATATATATATATATATATATATATATATATATATATATATATATGAAACGCAAAAAAAATACATGAAATACCGAGGAAACAAATAAAAAACGCTTCAAATATATAGATATACATGAAAAATACATGAGTTACACAAAAGATATATTTCAAATACATAGATATGAAAGATACATGAAATATACCAGAAATACATGAAAATATGTTCCAAATACATGGATATATGTATGAAAAATACTTAAGTATATAATTATCGGTTCGGTTTCGGTTGTTTCGGTTATGAATGAAGGGAAAACCGAAACCGTAACCAAATGGTTCGGTTTTGGCCATATGTTACCATAACCGATCTGTTAATTCTATTTCAGTTATTTTCGGTTCGGTTATCGGTTCGGTTTCGGGTTTTTCGGTTATCGGTTTTCGTATGCTCACCTCTATAACATATTGAGTGTAGTGATAAAATCAGTGGCGCAACTTTTAAGGTGCCCCCCCCCCCCCCGATTTTTCGCTCAGAAGTTCCAATTATATAGTATTCGTATATAAATTTTTTGGTATATACGGTTTCGACCCCCTGAAATTTCGGGTCAAGTTTCGCCACTGAATAAAATGACCCTTAATTAACACAATAACGAGTATATATAGGGAGTTAATATTGGTACTCTACTTTCTTTTTCTTTCTCTATATATGTAGAGCCAGATAGAGAAGAAATGATGTTTCAATAATAATTTTGGATGTCTTAACAAGATGACCCATACCATAAAAGCTTTTGGCCTAACTTCATATAATGTGGTGGTACTAACTTAGAGTATAATATTCTAGTGACATGAAAGTAAGAGTTCAATCCCCACTTAGAGTATAATATTCTATTGACATGAAAGTAAGAGTTTAATCCCCAGTTCCTTACTAACTAGAAGAAGAATACGCTTAGCCATTAAAAAAATAAAGACAATTTTGTGGTGAATATATAAGAAAAGCTAGATTGATGTGTTTTTTATTCTACCAAACATAATAATTGTGTAAAAGAGAGAGAGGGTTGTTGGCCTCCCCAATCCTTTCATCATTCTCAATCATTCTACTTTCCAATTTCACTTGTTTACCCAATTATTAATTATATCTCCTTCTTACCATGTTCCAAAAATTATTATTTTCTCCACTATATGCACTATAATTTTAATATTATATAAATGTGTTTATTAAGGTAAAAGTAGTGTTTCGTATGTGTGTGGTGGTGGGAGGTTAAAAATTCGTACACCATAAGATTTGTTTTAGCATCTTTGATTACATGTAAAATCAAACACACAAATTACACCAAATTTACTATGGATAACAAGTTAGTACTCAAGACTACTTGGTACTGATAGCAAAATCTTGTTGTTGACATCAAGTTACTAGTGATGTATAAAGATACCATTGACAAGAGTTGTCACTTTGTGCCCGCCTACTTTCGAAGTACTTGAATTTGTCAAAAAGATACCCGAGAATGCTCGGGTTTACTTTATTGGTTGTTAAAAAAAAAGAATGAAATTAAAGTTGATACAAGTTTCTACTAATGCTAAATTGTTGTTAATATTGTAAGTTCCAAATGATGGTTACTTACCACTGATGAAGACTAAGGGGGTGTTTGGGGTTGCGTTTTGAAATGGATTTTTAGATTATTGTGTTTTGAAAACGCAATTAATTAGTTTTTAGTGTTTGGGGTTGAGTTTTGAAATAAATTTTTAGGTTACCAAAACGAAATAATCTAAAAGCAGCTTCACCCCTGCTTTTTCAAAACGCAGAAGCTGTTTTGAAAAATCAATTCCAAACACCCTCTAAAAGTGTAATTTTGCCATTGATGACAAGTTATGGCTGACGGAGAGCAAACCACTAGAGTTTTAGGATTGTTGAATGAATTGTTTTCTTTAATTCTAATCCATACATTGTATATTTGTATTTCGATGATTCTGATTATTGACTGAAGCAACTAATTTTGAAAACCATATTCTTATCACATTTGCTATATAACTTCTGTTATTATTGCCCTTATTGTGATAGTCAATAAAACAAGTCACAATAAATCATTAAGATTATCCGTTGTGGCCCGCGAGCGATTAGCCGCGAACTACAAATTGGTACACATGGATGGCTGGCCCCATAACACCCTTTCTTTATCGCTCTCGCGAGCTAGCCAAAGCTACCACACTCGCGTGTGGTAGTGGATCAAATGTGACCGTTGGCTAGTCAAAATAGCTGTTGGCTGACGACCGTTGGAGGCTGCTGGCTATTTTTGGCAACCAAAATTTTGCAATCCTCACACCACACAAACCATAAAAAAATTATATCACTCCCTACAAAATGGCTTTGCAATGGAATGGTTTTTCTTCGTCCGATTCGTTCGAAGAAGAAGATGAGTTGTTTATGGAAGTGGGTAGGATAACGGTTGAATACCTGATAGCCCGGTCTCGAAGATGAGTTGTTTACCGGCGCTTGACCGTGATAGAGAAGGGAGCAAACGATACTTTGTATCGATACTACTTCAGCCCGGATCCCGTGTATACTGAAAATCATTTTAGGCGACGCTTTCGAATGAGTAGACAATTATTCATGCGCCTATCAAATGATTTGTCGGAGCGTTATCCTTTTTTCCAACAAAGAGGAGACGCAAGGGGCCGACTAGGGTTCACCTCCGTACAAAAATGTACGACCGCTATTCGGCAGCTAGCCTACGGGCTTGCATCGGACGCAATGGACAAGCATATTGCGATGTCCGAAAAAGTTGCGCACGACTCTCTTCATTATTTTTGTCAAGGTATATCTCTATACATAGTTTACTCACATATTTTTTACACTTTTATTATCAAATGTCGTTTTAAAATATGTATATGTATATATTTGCGTAAGGATCATATCTATTTACTCACGACGGTATTTGCGTAAACCAATCATGTATGATATCCAACGCATATACGAGGTTCATGGTGAAAAACACGGGTTTCCCGACATGCTTGATAGTCTATAGATTGTACGCATGTTGGTTGGGCTATGTCTCCTACGGCCTGGCGAGGTCAGTTTTCATCGGGGTGATCAATCTGGACCGAGTATCATACTTGAAGCGGTGGCCTCGCATGATCTTTGGTTTTGGCATGCTTTTTTCGGAGTTGCTGGGTCAACTAACGACCTAAATGTTATCGACTAATCACCTATATTCGATAACATTATCGACGGGGTTGAGCCGCCCCAATCGTTTTACGCTAACAATGTAAATTTCAAGTACGGCTACTATTTGGTTGATGGTATTTACAACGAATGGGCGACACTTGTTCAAGCTTTCTCGTTACAACTTGAAGACAAACACAAGTACTTTACAAAGAAACAAGAGTCGGTAAGAAAAGATATTGAAAGAGCGTTTGGGGTTCTTAAAAAAGAAGATTTGCGTTGATTGTCAACCCAATAAGGTTTTGGACACGAGGGAGGATCATGGACGTCGTCTATACTTTTATTATTCTACATAACATGATATTGGAGGACCGAGGCTTGGCGATACGTCAAAATTACCAAGGTGATATCCCAAGTGACGAATCGACAATCGATAATAACCAAAGACTCGACAACATAAGGAATCTCAAGAACCGTGAGATACACGGAAACCTCCGCCATGAATTAGTCGAGTATTTGTAGGCTAGACGTCCCGATGATCTTGTATTAGATTAGTTTTTTAATAGTTTATTGTAACCATTGAGTGTGACTTTGTGAAAAAAAAAATAGAAAATATATATATGCAAATCAAGAACTATATATTCAATACAAGAATTAGAAAGTAAAAAATAGAAAAATAATTTATTTAACATCAATAGTGATTCACCGAATTACTGTTGACAGTGAAGTTAGGTACCGATTTGGGAACAATGATAGTCTTATTACGAAGTTATACCATGATCTTTCAAAAATTAAATTACAAATTGGACCTAATTCCTTGAAGCATTGCTAATTACTTATGAAGACCTGCTCAATTTAATATTTGTATGCTTCATTCAATATATATTGTATAACTTAAGTCTTAAACTAATTATTTTGAAAGAATTATAGAGCAAATACAAACAAAACATTGATATGAAAGTTCTCATTTCAAGAATTATTGAGATCAATCACGGGCAAAATAATATAGAGTTGATTTTGTTTTGTATTGTATTTTATTGCATTGTATTGCAGACAAGAGATATAATACTCAGTGGCGTATTAAGGATGCTATCATAAATAACAAGTCAAGTCAAAGTCTCAGTCAATGCTACTAATTAATTACCTCATATTCAGCTCATTGACCATTGACTATTAACACCAAGTCAAGGCAAAGTCATGGTCAAGCTACTAATTGATTACCCCAAATTCATCTCTTGACCATTGACTATAATTATGTTCTTACTTTGACCATTGACTGTAACAATGTATTTATATCCTCATCTTGTATGTAAAGTTGGACAACAATTTACAAAAATCATTCTCGTATGCATTTTTCTTGGTTATTCCTCTACCAAATCCGCTTACAAATGCTTTGATCCGGCTACCAACAAATTATATCACTCACGACATGTTGAGTTCATTCCACACATTTTCCCTCTTCATGACACAATCTCCACACCCACTGCCATCTCATTTGAATCTTTCCTAAACCTTCAAACTTCATCACATACTAATTCACCCGCCTCACCCAATCCTACATCTACTATTGTCTCACCACCCAACCTCACTTCCGCCCACTCGCCACCCTCACTCTTACATCAGCCTACAACCATTACCTCACCTTCACCCGAAAATTGTGATACCCCGCATTTTCAGGTTAACACTTTTTACTGAACTCTAGTTAACTTGCATATTCATAGTGATCAAATACTTAATTAGGATTAGTTAAGTAGGCTTAACATATGTTAGATGCTATTAACATATGTTATAAGTAGGAAAAACCTTGTTTTGTCACACACACGAGTCCTGCATCCCGAACGTTGGTGATTTATCTGGCAAACATAATAATAAGCACAATGGGATTGTGATGAACGTAATGTTACATGTTTGTGTGAAGTACATGCTTATGTGAATTATCGCTTGACTGAAAATTTATATGTAAACCATGCAAGTTACGTGCACCTTATGATTGATATGTTATGAAATAATAAAAACAATAGTTTTTATGCAATTTAAGGTGATTAATATCATCGGGCCCGGTATTGGACTAGAACATGACTAACGGGCCCGGTTAATGGACTAAAAGGGGCCCTAATACCCAATTGCTTGGGCAACAAGCCAAGCCCTCTTATAATTAGGAGACAAAAAAAAAAAAAACCCTAATCCCTCCCCTCTATGCGCCGTGAACCAACCCCCACCCCCATCCTCTTGATTTTCAACAAACATCAATCCTACTCATTCCTTCAAGCTAGTTGTGGTGCAATCTCTAGGCTTTGAGGACTCTTGCTTTGAAAGGTATAATCTTTACATGATTTATGATGATTAATAATGTTGAAAATTTTAAGAAAATCATAGAGCATGCATGTATATAATCGCATAACATGTGTTAATGAGAGTTCTTGAATGTTCATTGTGATTTGATGATGATAATTGTTGCTAGTAATCATAATTAAGGTTTTTGTATAATAATATAGGTGTTTAATCAGAATAATATGAGTTATGCATGTATTAGAGATTTTTATGCATGATTAGGGTTTGTGAATAACTTGGGGAGCAAGTTTCAGTTTCTGGCAGATTCATTAGGGTGTTTTGTAGGGGCTGTATCTTGATGTTAAATTGGTTGTTTTGATCGATTCTTTGCATGAATGGATTGTACATGGTCTTAGATTTTTAGAATGGGCAAAATCATCTGATTTGGATGTCGTTTGATATGTTTTTGGAATTTTATTTGATTAAAGGTCATATCAGAATTTCGGAGTTATAAATTGGGTCAACTTTAAACGGGTATAACTCAAGTTTTACAAACAATTAAGTTATGAAATTTGGACAGGAGGTCAATATTGAAAAAACTTGGCTTTTCCAATTGGATTCGCCTCTTTTGGGTGAATACACAATTTTTGGAAATTTTTCTACTAAACTGACCTGTTGTGGAAATTTTCTGGACATTGCTGTGTTGTACGAATTTTAATAATTTTTGTGTTTAGTTTTAGGACAAAACAAAAATATGGGTTATTAAATAAATCCCATAGAATATTCAGTAAGAATTTGGGAGTTTAATTCATTGACTAAGTATTTTAAATAAATTATTTTTCATGGCGCACAATCTGTCCTAAAAACGCAGATTGTGTATTATGTGTTTATGTGACTATTTGGAGTCTTATATAATATGTATTTGACATGAACTTATATTAACACTTATAGGAGATGTGTATAAGGTATAAAACTGATAATAATCGTTAGGATCACCAACGGGATACGTAGGACTTACTTGTGCATGTAGAGTCACTAGGCGTCACTACACGATTGGAACTTTAGAAGTTTTGGACAAACGAGTTGCATGATGTGTTGGTTATGCACGTATACTCACCTAGTGACACTTGTAATAGGGAGTCGGTAGCTCGTTACTGTTTGAGGGATTTGGATCATTCACGTGCAACCTAAGGTGAGTTTCACTATTCTTTTCTCAAAAGCATGCGTCTCGGGTTTGAGACAACTTACAAAACGTTTTCTAGTCCGGTTTGGGACTACTTTTACATCTCGGGTTATGAGATGCTTTGACTCCTTGCGTGGGTCGGGTTTTGACTCCTTGTGTGGGTCGGTTTTACGATTCCTTGTGTGGATCGGGTTTTTGATCAGTTAAAACTTGTTGGTCCTTTGTGAACTAAACACTCTCTCATTTGGAAAGTCCTTACATATTATTGGGTTAATCGCTGGAGGCGAGCGGGGTATTAGTTGATAGCGCTATTAGGTTGTGCAGCAATCTCATGTCTGAGGTGCTTGAGGCACGGGCATGAACTTCTGACCACATTTGAGAACTGGTGTTGATAGACACCAGTTATTGAGGCAAACTATTACATGACTGAAGGTGTCCCAATAATTCTGTTTAGTTGCAATGAGTGGGTTAGCTACCCCTGACACGCTTAAACTGATGATACTTGAACATTTTGGTATGGAGGACCTACGCTTTTACTTGGTTACGTGGTTTTGGAAACCAGCGCATTTACTTACTCATTTTCTTTACTTAGTGAACTCACCAACATTGTTTGTTGACCCACGATATACATGCTTTTGCAGGTAGTTAGCTTCCGGTGCCACGATTAGAAAGCACTGCACACTTCACTGCATTTGGGGTCTTGGGCATACACTTAAATTATACATCATGCTTTTACATTTTCTTTCGTATGGTTTTAATTTGGGCGCGTTGTTTTGTGCATGGTTTTAAAAGGTTTAAATTTGGTTTACGCTTCTGCAGCTTAACTAAACTTGGTTTTTGAAGACGAACTAAATGGTTTGGGCATTTAGAATTCGTTCATATGACTTATGGCTATGGGATCCTGGTATGTCATGCGCCTCGCGGTATAAACCCCGTAGTGGAAATTTGAGGGTGTGACAGATTGGTATCAAAGCCATTGGTTATAGTGAACTAGGACTGCATGTTGAGTCTAGTCTATAATCATCATAGCATAAGTACACTCACGACGTAAGTGCACAACTAGCTTTTAGCTACATATATCTACGACATATGATTTCGGGAGATATGATATCTTCTAGTTCTAGACCTAATTCTGAACACCTCAATGGTGGGAACCCAGGGTTACACCAGGTGGCGCATTACTGGGAGTAGTATCCTAACAAATCTCGTGGATGAGGAAACAACAATTGTACAGGGGAGAAAGCCCTTGCGAGCGTTGTGGCGCGCGTACACAGGAAAGTTGCACGATGTGCATGACATGGTACCATTAAACCGAATCAAATTCGAAGGAAGTCAAATGCTGAGACTTATCATTTTTCACTGAGCAAGGAGACAATTAGTTTCTGTTTTTTGTTATTTGACCTTTCTTACCCCCATTTGGAACTCAGACGAGACTGGGTTACTCATATAGAATTTTATCCTTACTCTAACACATTTACGCCCTGCACGGGCAAGCGACACATGACATTTGTGTCACTGTTTCTCGTGAGTATATAGTAGATTCATGGGAACACATCAGATCGGGGCTTATTACACACACTCTTGGGGAGTTATGTAAGGCCTGCGATGCAGTGCAGTATCTCAGAGGAAGACGAAACCTACCAGTGACTGACAGTCACGATTAGAGGAACGAGTAGAGCTGACCACTAAGGTGGCTTACATAGGACTGGAGAAAGAGACTGTACGTAATAAGATCCATATAACACTAACATCGAGAAAGAGGAAGAAGAAGGGATGGAAGGGGGGACCTGAGCAGGACGAGCACATGAAAAGTGAGGATGAAGGATCTACTATCTAAGACAGAGCGTGGCGACGATTGGCTCTTACCTTTTCTTAACCTTTTCTTTCCTTTCCCTTTGTTAACTTAGATAAGATTGAGTTCTTATGATCAACGATCGGGTGGTTAAGGCCCTCGTAAAGATCTATTTTGCTAAATCATTCTTTTCCCCTGACTTCCACATTTGCACTTTCTTATACCTTGAACGTACATGCCACAACAACGACAACCCGCCATCGTATTTTCAAGCCTTTTATTGGTTGTAAACCTAGATAACTCCAACGGAACTGAAGGAGACCGCCTGATTGCTTCGATAGTATAAGTCTTTGCCATGTGCATTTGTCCCATGCAGGATGGGGTAATGTATGCTACATGCACACTCAATGGGTTACAGATACTTGGATGGAGAACATAACACCCTGTGATGAAACCTAGAAATTTGTTATATAAAGACAGATAGGTCTGAGATCGACGTCTACACCACCAAGCTACAGGAGTTAGATACTTCGTGCTCGAATCTAATTAACCAACTTCGCCAGCGGATCGAATTTCATACCAAAAGGGTGGGTCCCTTAGATTCGTGGCTTGGCCACTGCAGCTCACCTACCCAGAATCTAACAAATCGTTCATTCTGGCTCGTAAACACACGGATTAGGCTGTTGAGCATGGTACTTTTCCGAAGCATGGAGCTTCATCTTCTACTTTTGGTGATAGCAAGAGAACGTGGAATAGTGTGAGGTAAAAGTCCTTCAACAAACAATAACCACAATGGTAACAACAACAATGGGGCTCGTGGAATATCAATTGTGATTGGCTCTGGGGAAGCTAGGACTGATAACAATGTCGTGACGGGTACGACACTCTTGCTTCTATTTTATATGATACTGGTGCAGACTATAGTTTTGTGTCATCAAAACTTAGCAAACAACTAGGGATGGTTCCTACTCTTCTTGATACCCCGTACACCATAGAGTTAGCTGATGGAAAGCCTGTGGAGGTAACCCATATTCATCGTGACTGTAAGCTCGAGTTGGATGGGCAATTGTTTGCCATCAACATTCTACCTATCACCCTTGGAAGCTTTGATCTCGTGGTTGGCATGGACTGGTTGTCCAAGCAACACGCTGAAATTCTCTGTCAGGAGAAGATTGTTCGTATTCCCCCTCCCAAGTGGAGAACTTTTATCTATACAGGGTGATCGTGGTGGTGCCATGGTGGGCATCATCTCCTATCTAAAGGCCCAGAAGTGTATTCGTAAGGGCTGTCCAGCCATTTTGGCTAACATATCAGAAACTCGAGCTGAAACTGAAATCAAGATTGAGGACATCCCAGTGATCCGAGATTTCCCAGGTGTCTTCCCAGAGGAATTACTTGGACTTCCACCCGTTCGTCAAGTGGAGTTCCAGATTGATCTTGCGCCGGGAGCAGCTCCAATTGAACGCGCACCATACCGCCTAGCACCAGGCGAACTTCAAGACTATCTACCCAACTCCAAGAGCTATTAAGTAGGGGTTCCATTAGACCTAGTTCTTCGCCATGGGGAGCTCCGGTTCTGGTTGTTAAGAAGAAAGATGGGAGTTTCCGCATGTGTATTAATTATCGGGAGTTGAACAAAGTGACGATTAAGAACCACTACGCTTTGCCTCGTAATGATGACTTGTTCGACCAACTGCAAGGGTCGAGTTTCTATTCTATGATTGACTTGAGGTCAGGATACCATCAGCTGAGAGTCGGAGTGGAGGATGTGGCGAAGACAGCCTTTCGAACTCGTTATGGACATTATGAGTTTTTGGTGATGCCATTTGGATGCACCGGCTGTGTTCATTGTTCCGATGAACCATGTGTGCAAGCCCTATTTGGACAAATTCGTCATAGTGTTCATAGATGACATACTGATTTACTCCAAGAGCAGGGAAGAGCGCGAGCATCACCTGCAACTGATCTTGGAACTTTTGAGAAATGAGCAGTTGTATGCAAGATTCTCTAAATGTGACTTTTGGGTTCGAGAAGTCCAATTTCTTGGACATGTGGTCAACGAGGCAGGAATACATGTTGATCCCGCCAAGATTGATGCTATTAAAAAGTGGGAGGCTCCTAAAACTCCTACTGAGGTGCGCCAGTTTCTTGGTCTCGCGGGATACTATCGCAGATTCATTGAGGGATTCTCTAAGATCACTCAACCTCTCACCGCCTTGACACAGAAGGGCATTACCTATAAGTGGAGAGATGCCCAAGAATCTAGTCAAAACTTTGCAGTGCACCGATACTATCGCTACCTGAGGGAACAAAGGACTTTGTGGTGTACTGTGATGCGTCTATCCAAGGGTTAGGATGTGTGTGCTAATGCAGCGTGATGAGGTGATCGCGTGTGCTTCACGTCAATTAAAGGTTCATGAGAAGAATTACACCACCCATGACTCGGAACTGGGAGCAGTGGCCTTTGCTTTAAAGATCTGGAGGCATTATCTCTATGGGACAAAGTGTACGATCTTCACTGACCACAAGAGCCTCTAACACATATTCGATCGATGGGTCGAGCTTCTAAATGATTATGACTGTGCCATCAAATATCACCCAGGGAAAGCTAATGTATTAGCTGATGCCCTCAATCGTAAGGAAACGAAACCCAAACGGGTGCGAGCTTTACAACTCACTATACATTCTAATCTTCCTGATAAGATAAGTGAAGCCCAGGGCGAGGCTTTGAAGGAAGAAAACATCAGGATTGAAACTTTACATGGTGCTGATAAGCACTTGGAACTGAAGACGGATGGTCTTCAATACTTCATGAAGCTCACACCTCTCGATATTCGCTACATCCTGGTTTGGACAAGATGTACCAAGATCTTAAGACTCTTTACTGGTGGCCAAACATGAAAGCTGAAATAGCCACTTATGTTAGTAAGTGCTTGACTTGTGCGAAGGTTAAGATTGAATATCAGAAACCTTCAGGCCTACTCCAACAACCAGAAATCCCTATGTGGAAATGGGATGGGATTTCTATGGATTTTATTACAAAGCTTCCTAGGACGCCAACGGGCCATAACATGATTTGGGTTATCATGGATCGTTTAACCAAATCGGCCCACTTTCTAGCAATAAAGGAAACGGACTCACTGGAGAAACTAGCAAATCTCTACATCAAGGAGATAGTCTCTAGGCATGGGGTGCCTACTTCTATTATATCTGATCGTGATGGGCGATTCACTTCTCGTTTCTAGACTACTCTCCAAAACGCTTTGGAACTCGCTTAGATATGAGCACAGCCTATCACCCACAGACGGATGGACAGAGTGAACGTACCATCCAAACATTGGAAGATCTGCTACGAGCATGTGTGGTGGATTTTGGCAACAGTTGGGATAAGCACTTGCCTTTGATTGAATTCTTGTGTAACAACAGCTACCACACTTCGATACAGTGTGCGCATTTTGAGGCACTTTATGGACGCAAGTGTAGGTCTCCCGAACTCGTGCACGAAACTTCTGAGAAGATAGTGCAAATCAGAAACCGGATGGTTGCTGCTCGAGATCGACAGAAAAGCTACGCTGATAAGCGTAGGAAACCTTTGGAGTTCCAGGTTGGGGACAAGGTTCTATTGAAGGTGTCACCTTGGAAGGGGGTGATACGCTTTTGAAAACGGGGAAAGTCGAACCCGCGATACGTTGGACCATTCGAGATTGTCGAAAGGATTGGCCCAGTAACTTACAGGTTGAGCCTGCATAATGAACTTAATGGGGGTACACGATGTACACCACGTATTGAACATAAAGAAATGTTTATCGGATACAACACTGGTGGTGCCACTGGAGGATATCCAGGTGGACGATCAGCTACGGTTCGTGGAAAAACCGGTGGAGATTCTTGAGCGGGGGGTCAAGAAACTCAGACATAGCATCATACCGACTGTTAAGGTGCGATGGAATTCCCGTCTAGGACCGGAATACACGTGGGAACGCAGGGATCAAATGCGACTTAAATACCCACACCTCTTTTCTGAACCTGAACCTGAACATAGATCGAATGCTAAACATAAAGCAGCTCTTTAAAGCGAATTTCGGGGCGAAATTCCTTTCAACTTGAGGATGATGTGACATCCGGGAACCAAGCACACACTTTTTAACTGGCTTTATTGTTTACTTGCTGAATTTCGGGACGAAATTCTTTTCAACTTGGGGATGATGTGATACCCCGCATTTTCAGGTTAACACTTTTTACTGAACTCTAGTTAACTTGCATATTCATAGTGATCAAATACTTAACTAGGATTAGTTAAGTAGGCTTAACATATGTTAGATGCTATTAACATATATTATAATTAGGAAAAACCTTGTTTTGTCACACACACGAGTCCTGCATCCCGAACATTGGTGATTTATCTGGCAAACATAATAATAAGCACAATGGGATTGTGATGAACGTAATGTTACATGTTTGTGTGAAGTACATGCTTATGTGAATTATCGCTTGACTGAAAATTTATATGTAAACCATGCAAGTTACGTGCACCTTATGATTGATATGTTATGAAATAATAAAAACAATAGTTTTTATGCAATTTAAGGTGATTAATATTATCGGGCCCGGTATTGGACTAGAACATGACTAACGGGCCCGGTTAATGGACTAAAAGGGGCCCTAATACCCAATTGCTTGGGCAACAAGCCAAGCCCTCTTATAATTAGGAGACAAAAAAAAAAAAAAACCCTAATCCCTCCCCTCTATGCGCCGTGAACCAACCCCCACCCCCATCCTCTTGATTTTCAACAAACATCAATCCTACTCATTCCTTCAAGCTAGTTGTGGTGCAATCTCTAGGCTTTGAGGACTCTTGCTTTGAAAGGTATAATCTTTACATGATTTATGATGATTAATAATGTTGAAAAGTTTAAGAAAATCATAGAGCATGCATGTATATAATCGCATAACATGTGTTAATGAGAGTTCTTGAAAGTGCATTGTGATTTGATGATGATAATTGTTGCTAGTAATCATAATTAAGGTTTTTGTATGATAATATAGGTGATTAATCAGAATAATATGAGTTATCCATGTATTAGAGATTTTTATGCATGATTAGGGTTTGTGAATAACTTGGGGAGCAAGTTTCAGTTTCTGGCAGATTCATTAGGGTGTTTTGTAGGGGCTGTATCTTGATGTTAAATTGGTTGTTTTGAACGATTCTTTGCATGAATGGATTGTACATGGTCTTAGAGTTTTAGAATAGGCAAAATCATCTGATTTGGATGTCGTTTGATATGTTTTTGGAATTTTATTTGATTAAAGGTCATATCAGAATTTCGGAGTTATAAATTGGGTCAACTTTAAACGGGTATAACTCAAGTTTTACAAACAATTAAGTTATGAAATTTGGACAGGAGGTCAATATTGGAAAAACTTGGCTTTTCCAAGTGGATTCACCTCTTTTGGGTGAATACACAAGTTTTGGGAATTTTTCTACTAAACTGACCTGTTGTGGAAATTTTCTGGACATTGCTGTGTTGTACGAATTTTAATAATTTTTGTGTTTAGTTTTAGGACAAAAAAAAATATGGGTTATAAAATAAATCCCAAAGAATATTCAGTAAGAATTTGGGAGTTTAATTCATTGACTAAGTATTTTAAATAAATTAGTTTTCGTGGCGCACAATCTGTCCTAAAAACGCAGATTGTGTATTATGTGTTTATGTGACTATTTGGAGTCTTATATGATATGTATTTGACATGAACTTATATGAACACTTATAGGAGATGTGTATAAGGTATAAAACTGATAATAATCGTTACGATCACCAACGGGATACGTAGGACTTACTTGTGCATGTAGAGTCACTAGGCGTCACTACACGATTGGAACCTTAGAAGTTTTGGACAAACGAGTTGCATGATGTGTTGGTTATGCACGTATACTCACCTAGTGACACTTGTAATAGGGAGTCGGTAACTCGTTACTGTTTGAGGGATTTGGATCATTCACGTGCAACCTAAGGTGAGTTTGACTATTCTTTTCTCAAAAGCATGCGTCTCGGGTTTGAGACAACTTACAAAACGTTTTTTAGTCCGGTTTGGGACTACTTTTACATCTCGGGTTATGAGATGCTTTGACTCCTTGTGTGGGTCGGGTTTTGACTCCTTGTGTGGGTCGGTTTTACGATTCCTTGTGTGGATCGGGTTTTTGATCAGTTTAAAACTTATTGGTCCTTTGTGAACTAAACACTCTATCATTTGGAAAGTCCTTGCATATTATTTTTTTAATCGCTGGAGGCGAGCAGGGTATTAGTTGATAGCGCTATTAGGTTGTGCAGCAACCTCATGTCTGAGGTGTTTGAGGCACGGGCATGAACTTCTGACCACATTTGAGAACTGGTGTTGATAGACACCAGTTATTGAGGCAAACTATTACATTACTGAAGGTGTCCCAATAATTCTTTTTAGTTGCAATGAGTGGGTTAGCTACCCCTGACACGCTTAAACTGATGATACTTGAACATTTTGGTCTGGAGGACCTACGCTTTTACTTGGTTACGTGGTTTTGGAAACCAGCGCATTTACTTACTCATTTTCTTTACTTAGTGATCTCACCAACATTGTTTGTTGACCCACGATATACATGCTTTTGCAGGTAGTTAGCTTCTGGTGCCACGATTAGAAAGCACTGCACACTTCACTGCATTTGGGGTCTTGGGAATACACTTAAATTATACATCATGCTTTTACATTTTCTTTCGTATGGTTTTAATTTGGGCGCGTTGTTTTGCGCATGGTTTTAAAATGTTTAAATTTGGTTTATGCTTCCGCAGCTTAACTAAACTTGGTTTTTGAAGACGAACTAAATGGTTTGGGCATTTAGAGTTCGTTCATATGACTTATGGCTATGGGATCCTGGTATGTCATGCGCCTCGCGGTATAAACCCCGCAGTGGAAATTTGAGGGTGTGACAAAAACTATCCCACACCTGTAACCCCACATACACCCATTACCACACCTACACCTGTGATCATCCCACCTCCCTCCTCCGCAACCGAATCTTCACCACAATCAAACAATGACTCATCTGCCACCACTCCTCCCACACATACATCACCCGTACCCTCATCCTCACTACCATCCACTCTCGATTTCATACCATCCACTGAAACCAAACCCACTCCTACCACACCGACCCACCGCCAATCGAAACCTATCCCAAAGTATTTCAACCCAACTTTATTAACTTTACTACTCGCCACCCCATTCCAAACACCTTGGAACCCTCCATTCACACTCAAGCCATGCGAGATCCTGCATGGAAACAAGCCATGGACCTTGAGTATAATGTCCTTCTCCAAAATCAAACCTGGGAACTTGTACCATAAACCAACCAACATCCAATTGGCTGCAAATGGGTCTTCCGCATCAAACGAAAACCCGATGGCACCATTGAAAAATATAAAGCACGTCTAGTTGCTAAGGGCTTCCACCAACAATATGGTAAGGATTATTTTGAAACCTTTAGCCCAGTCACCAAACCAGTCACTATTCGCACAGTCCTTTCCATTGCCCTCTCTCGTGGTTGGTCGTTACGTCAACTTGACGTCAATAACGCATTCCTTTATGGTACTCTTCATGAAGATGTATACATGATTCAACCGCCCGGTTTCACAAACTCGGAGTTCTCCACACACATTTGCAAACTCAAAAAATCACTTTACAGGCTCAAACAAGCTCCAAGGGCATGGTATAATGAACTCACTGCTTTTCTTCTAAAATTCGGTTTTCAGAAGTCCATATCCGATCCATCCCTTTTCATCTACAATAAACATGGAATCACTTCCTATCTTCTTGTCTATGTAGATGACATTGTTCTTACGGGTAGCCATTATCACTTCTTGAACACCTTCGTTCAAGCTTTAAGTGATAAATTCTCCATCAAAGATCTTGGTCCACTTCATCACTTCTTGGGCATTGAGGTCATCCCAACTCCTCAAGGCTTATTTCTTTCACAACACAGACACATTCAGGACATCTTAACCAAGTTCAAAATGGACGGTTCCAAGGAGGTCCTCACCCCCTAAGCGTTTCCGACCCTCTTACCTCCTCAAATACCTCTACATCCGTTGACCCAACCCCTTACCGCCAACTTGTTGGCACTCTTCAATATCTTGCTTTCACTCGGCCAGATATTTCTTTCGTAGTCAACAAACTTTCTCAGTTCATGCACAACCCAAAACAGTCACATTGGCAAGCTCTCAAACGGGTTCTCCGCTATTTAAAAGAAACTGTACACCATGGGTTATTTTTAAATAAAGTGTCCTCACTTGATTTACAAGCTTTTTCAGATTCAGATTGGGGAGGCATACATGATGGAGGGAGATCTACTACCGCTTATCTATTATATCTTGGATCTAACATCATCTCTTGGCGTTCCTCTCGACAAAAAACGGTCTCCGGCTCTTCAACTGAAGCAGAATACAAAGCACTCGCAAATGCCGCAGCTGAAATCTCATGGGTCAAAAATCTTCTCCAAGAACTTGGCCTTCACACGATGCGCACCCCAACTCTATTTTGTGATAACACCGGTGCTACTTGCCTATGTGCTAACCCGGTCTACCACTCACATATGAAACATGTAGCTCTCGACTACCACTTTGTTCGTGAACAAATCAATGTCGGTCAACTAAAGGTTTTTCATATTAGTTCAATGGATCAACTAGCCGATGTCCTCACCAAACCATTACCCCGATTACCATTTCTCTCATTCCGTTCCAAGATTGGAGTCTCCGACGGATCCTCCATCTTGCGGGGGCATATTAAGGATGCTATCGTAAACAACAAGTCAAGTCAAAGTCTCGGTCAATGCTACTAATTAATTACCCCATATTCAGCTCCTTGACCATTGACTATCAACACCAAATCAAGTCAAAGTCATAGTCAAGCTACTAATTGATTACCCCAAATTCATCCCTTGACCATTGACTATAATTATGTTCTTACCTTGACCATTGACTGTAATAATGTATTTATACCCTCATCTTGTATGTAAAGTTGTACAACAATTTACAAAAATCATTCTCTGTGTTTACTAGATTTATATGGCGAAGCTTGGTTCTCGAATCGGTGAGGGTCAGACTCAATTTTTTTTCGATCGGTAGTGGCCGGAAGATCAATCGGTGGGCGCCGGACACAACCCAGACTCAATTTATCTATGAAAATCGTAAATTTTCACTAATGCGCCAAAAATCGGTGGAACCGGGGCCCCCTCAGACCATAAAGAAGTTGCGCCACTGATTATACCGTAGCCATGAATAGTCGATGGAAGCACACCATCGGGTGAGACTTAAAGAAAGAAATACTTAGTAATCTAGAAATCCTAAATACCAAATAACAAATACCGGGCTAGACTTGGCATGTAATGGGGTACACGGGTTTATGTACACTGGCGCAGCTTAGTTGGGGCGGGCGGGGGCGGCCGGTCCCCCCGAATTTTTGCGCACAAAGTAGGGGCGATTTACGGTGACAAAGGGTTTCGATCTTCTTCAATGGCGGGCAAGGAAAAGTACAAGACGGATCAGTGGTATGATGTGCCGTTTAAGTCTCATAACGGCCAGAAACATCAGAAGAGAAACGAGAATGGGGATCAGATCAAGAAATTCTTCGTTTCAAATTTACCTCCTCGGTGTTCTTCGACGGATCTGGTAAGCACGCTTAAAGGGTATGGGGATATTCATGGTACGTATATTGCTAGAAAAGTGGATAAACTAGGTAAACAGTTTGGGTTTGTTTCCTTTAAGATTGGTCGTAATATGGCCGATCTGGAGGAATCGTTAAAGGATGTTTGGATAGGTTCGTATAAACTCTATATTGTGAAAGCAAGATTTGTTGATGGGATGGATTTAAATCATAAAGAGGAGACTAAATGGGAGCCGGTTAAACCTGTCGTCGATGTGCGTGCTTCCATGCACGTTGGGTCTGGTAGTGGTGTTTCGCCTGGGGAAGGGGTTTCGGATGGCATTAATGTAGATGGGGCGAGATCGTTTAGGGATACGCTTTTGAATAAGGAGGTTGTTGATAGTATGATGGAGGTTAAAGTGGGTGATAGTGTCAAAGCTTTTGAGCACTGGTATGATTGTGGTCTTGTGGGTAGGGTTAAATCGCTTTATGGGCTTACTAATCTTAGAACTCTGCTCCGGGGACTATCTAGTTTTAAGATTAAAATAAAGTATATCGGGGGTTTATCAGTGGTATTGTTGTTTGAGAAGAAGGATGAAGCTCTAGAATTTTATGGCCGTGAGGCTGAATGGAAGAAGGTTTTCGTATCTTTAGACGTGTGGAACGGGCAAGCGCTTGGTTTGGAAAGGGTAGCGTGGATTAGAATACATGGTTTGCCGTTGTGTATTGCTAATTCGGATGTTTTTGATAGTATTGCTTCGTTGTTCGGAACGGTGATTCAATCGGCTCTCTTTCTAGAGCATGGCGATGATGTATCTTATGTGAGTGGCGGTATTTTGTGTAAACGCTCGGATAGAATTCAGCAGGTGGTGAAGGTTCAGTGGAAAAAAATGACGTTTTTGGCGTTCGTGGAGGAGGAGCTTTGCGAGTGGATTCCCGACTGTTTATTTGATACCGATGATAGCGAGATTGATGTCGAAGCCGTTAATGTGGTGGAGAATGAAATTATGGTAGATAGTGTGCCGATTGAAGGGATTAACCAGTCTCCTAATGTTGAAATGATGAATACATCAAATGACGAAAGTTCGAAATATGGCTAACGTAGTTGTGAACGAACCTGCTACGTATGCTGAAGGTTTTAATGTTAATGATACTAGGAGAAGGAAAGGGGCTTTTACAAGAAAAAAAACAGACAGAAGCAAATCTAATTCTCCGAATGGGTACGAACGTCCGAAGAAAAGGGTTAGGGATGATAACGATCCGTATGACATTGATCGCTTTATCTTTACGTTGGGGAGGAGTAAGGATCATATGAATTCCGGAACTAATGGAGAGCATGTGTCATCAGATTTTAATGATGAAATTCGTAGTGAAGGTTTACAAGATGGCAATGTACGTACAGTAGTTGGGAGTATGGAAAGTGAGGATGGTAATGTGATTGCTTCGGAAGTTAGCGGTACTGTTTTAATGGCCAACTTGGTGGGAGTAACCAATATGGAGAGGTTTGAAGAGTATGTTGAAAAGCAGATATCGGATGAAGGGTGTCAAGCGGGTGGTAAATGAATGTTATGTCTTTAAACATTCGTGGGATGGGTGGCAATGTTAAAGGTCCTTGGATTAGGGGGTTAAGAGTTTTTAATGAAGTGGGTTTTCTTATGTTGCAGGAGACACAGTTTAGTTCGTTGGATGGGTTTAATGTTGCTGGGTTTTGGGGCAACGGTGCGTTTGGCTATGACTGGGTTGGGGCTACGGGCCGATCGGGAGGTTTGGTCTCTATGTGGGACTCTCAAAAGTTTCAAATATTGAATGTGGAAAAACATAAATATTTTTTTACTGGTTCACGGTTTGGTGAAAGATTCAAGAAAAGATATGGTTATGGTTAACGTTTACGCTCCTCAGAAGTTGGTAGATAAACATATTCTTTGGTCCGAGTTACTGTGTCGTATGGTTGATGATCACAGATATTGGGTGGTAGGAGGCGATTTTAATTGTGTCAGGGATCGTGACGAGAGGAGGAATTCTAAGTTCCCTCGGTTACGGGGGAGTTTAACGATTTCCTTGATAATGCGGGCCTTCATGAGTTTCAGTTGAAAGGTAGAAAGTTCACTTTCGTCGCTGGGAATAAGTGTAGCCGAATAGATCGTTTTTTTTTATCGTGGAATGGTTTTAATGAGTGGCTGAACGCTGAATATCGGGCGCTTGGTAGGGATAAATCAGATCACAGTCCTTTGGTGTTAAAGGTGGTTGCGCGTAATTTTGGTGCTAAGCCTTTCAGGTTTTATAACTCGTGGTTGTCTAAAGATGGGTTGGAGGACATTGTTGCAAAAGCTGTTAGCGATGTTCATGGCGATGGTCCTCCTGACGTGCGTCTAATGGGTAAATTTAAAAGGATAAGGGATGCGTTGAGGGAGTGGCGCAAAACTCAAGCCACTTCCGAGTTGGAGGAGGAAGAGCAATTAAAACAAGAGCTTCTTGAGTTGGACGCCGCTATTGAAGACAGGGAATTAACGGATGCCGAATTATGGGTGTATGAAGAAGCAGCGAATAGAATTAAAGAGTTTGAATCCGCTAGAGTCAAAGACATTCGTCAAAAATCTAGAGTGAGATGGGCGAAAGAAGGAGACGAGAACTCGGCGTTTTTTCATGGGTTGATTAATAAAAGAAAGGTTAGTAATTTTATTCCAGGATTGATGATCGACGATAGTTGGGTTTTCAAACCGTCCTTGGTTCATCGGTTTTTCAAAGAGCGCTTTTATGAGGATATGAAGAATCGGCCGGGTTTGGTGTGTCATGATTTAAAGGTTTTAGATGACTCGGATGGGATGGAGCTGATTAAACCGTTTGAAGCGAAAGAAATTCGAGATGCAGTTTTTGATTGTGGCAGTGATAAAGCGCCAGGCCCAGACGGCTTCAACTTTCGTTTCATTAAGAGGTTCTGGCACCTCTTCGCAGATGATTTTCAAGATATATTGCAGAATTTTGCAGATTCAGGGACAATTAGTAGAGGGGTGGGTCATCGTTTATCACGCTTATTCCTAAAGTCAATGATCCGGTTTGTCTTGGAGAGTATCGGCCCATTACGTTGATTGGAGTTATTAGTAAAGTCATTTCTAAAATTTTGGCTAATAGAATTAAAATGGTGATGGGAAAAGTTACGCATGAAACTCAATCTGCTTTTTTGTCGGGAAGATATATTTTGGATGGGCCGCTGATTATTAGTGAGATTCTTTCGTGGGCTAAAAGGCATGGTAAAGAATTATTCTTTTTTAAGATTGATTTTGAAAAAGCTTACGATAACGTGAACTGGGATTTCCTGCTCTCCATTTTACGTCAAATGAAATTCCCGGATATGTGGTGTAAGTGGATTAAAGGTATTCTTATGTCAGCCATATCGTCTGTGTTGGTGAATGGAGCTCCCACTTTTGAATTCAATTGTGAAAAAGGTATTCGTCAAGGGGATCCTCTTTCTCCTTTCCTGTTTCTAATTGTTATGGAACTTTTTCTAGCATGATTAGGAAGGCGTGCGCGGGTGGGGCTTTTGATGGAGTCCGCTTTCCTGATGGCCAGTTTATTATTTCACATTTATTATATGCCGATGATGCTATGGTTATGGGGGAATGGTCGGGATCTAATTTCGTTGCTTTAAAAAGATTGTTACGGATTTTTCATTTGGTGTCCGGCCTTCGGATCAATCTCAACAAGTCGATTTTATTTGGTATTGGTAAACCATTGGAAGAGGTTGAGTCTAGAGCTCTGGGGTTGGGGTGCCGGTCAGGTTCTACTCCATTTAAATACCTGGGTATATTGGTGGGGGCGAACATGAACCGAATTAACAACCAGGAGGTGATCGTTGATGTGTTCAAGAAACGATTATCGAGATGGAAAGCTAATATTATGTCGATGGCAGGGAGAGTTACGCTTATTTCTTCGGTGTTAGAGAGTCTTCCTTCTTATTATTTTTCATTATACAAGGCGCCAAAGGCGGTTATTGATAGTTTAGAAGCCATTATGAGGAGATTTCTATGGGGAGGTAATGAGGATAGGCACAAGATTCATTGGGTAGCCTGGGAGGATGTCTCTAAGCCGAAAAAGCATGGAGGTTTGGGCATAAAAAAATTAGAGGACTGTAACAATGCTTTGATTCTCAAATGGTTGTGGCGTTATCGGGTTGAACCAGAGGCTCTGTGGAAAAAAGTTATCGATGCGATTCATGTTTCTGTGAGAAGGTAGGAGCCGATTCCTTTTAAAAAAGTTGTTTCGGGTACTTGGAGTAAAATCGCAATTTTAGGCTCTCGATTAAAATATCAAGGTAGATGTTTTATTGATTTTATTCGGGGTAAAGTTGGAAATGGTAAAAATATTCGTTTTTGGATCGACCCTTGGATAGAAGGACGCAGCCTTAAGGTTTTGTATCCTGAATTGTTTCGGTTGGAACAAAATAAATTCTGTATGGTGGAGGAGAAGTTCGATCGTTCAGGTGACCGAAACGTGGTGCATTGGTCGTGGAGCTCGTATCCCTCATCGGAGGTAGAGGTTCTTCAGGTTGTTAGTCTTTATAGAGATATAGCAGCATTGGAATTATTAGACAAAGAGGACGATTGGTATTGGGATTTTGGGTCGGATCTTGTTTGCTCGACTAAAGACATCAGGAAGTGGCTTAATGGGAATGACATTGGTAATAATGGTGACGTGTTTAAATGGTGTTGTTGGATTCCTAGCAAGTGTAATATTTTCATGTGGAGGGCCCTTAGAGATCGCATTCCGACTTCCAAAGCGCTTCGGAGACGGAATGTTAATGTGGGAGAAGGTTTTTGCAGCTTCTGCGGTGAATATGAAGAGACGGTAGACCACATTTTCTCGGCTTGTAGGTTTGTTATGGGGGTTTGGGCTGGTATTTCGACGTGGTGCAAGATGGCTCCGTTTTTTGCTTTTTCGATTAAAGATGTTTTAGACGTCGTCGATCATATGCAGCTCAAGGATGTTAAGAGGGAAATTGTCTACGGCATTCTAATTGTTACGTGTTGGAGAGTTTGGAAGGCGAGGAACGAAAAGACGTTTTCTAGCATAGAACCGGATGCGGTGAAGATTGTGGCGGATATTAAAAGCCTAGGCTACTTGTGGTACAAAAGTAGATTTAAAAAGGATACGGTAGATTGGAAACATTGGTGCCATTTTAATTTTGATGTAATTTGCGTATAATCTATTCGATGCATATGCATATCTATTGTGTATCTATTTACTAAATATCTAAAACAAACAGAAATTTTCATACTTATTCTGTATTTAGTTTGGATGTATAATGTAACCTATTTGTATGTATTGGCATGCTAAACGTACTTCTTAGACTATCCGTTGTGGGTAGAAGTGAGCGAAAGATTTATCTAATAAAATTTTACCACGTCAACGCTTACGTGGCAGTGGGTAGCAGCCGGCGAGTGCTCGCGTGAGGGTGTTATGGGTAAGAGTTAGCGGGGTTTTTTTTACCAAATATATTTAATTATTTACCACATTTAAAAAAAAAACATTAAACTAAAATAAATTAAAAATTACACTAAAATAAAAACACAAACACTAGACTAAAAAAAAAGAAAATTACACTAAAATAAAAAAAATTACACTAGACAAAAAAAAAAAAAAATTACACTAGACAAAAAAAAAAAATTACACTAGACAAACCACATGATCATAAAAAAAACTAGCCATGTAGGTGATTTCCCGAACACAACATTTGCCACGCCGAAACGTAGTTAAACGGGTGGCCAACCTTGCGACGGTACTCCGGGTGGGTAAACGCGAGGATCACTTCTTCTTTCTCTCCCGGGAGATCTCTCCTCACCTTCCTGTACGCGAGTTCGAAGTTTTACACTTCGTTTTTAAGTCCCCGAATTTGTGGGAGATGGAGTCGTTGGTACGGTTTGTACCCCCCACAAGGAGACCAAACTCGTGTAGCACCCGGTGCCACTGCTGCTCGCGTGAATTCGGCGTACCACCGACGGTTCTACCACCTTCACCGTGCACCTGTTGGTAGGTGAGCATGAGTGCTAGTTCTTCTTCTTTGGTCCAAGGAGCCATGGTTGAAGGTTGTGAGTTTTTTTTTTTTTTGAAGGTTTGTTGAAGAAGAAGAAGTTGAGGGTTAAATAAATAGGGGAGGTGGGTGAAAAAATTTAATAAAAGTAATTAATTTTTTAATTTAAATTTTGAATTTAATGCTTGGTCAGCTGCTAACGCACGCGAGCTGGCTCACGTCCAGTCGCTCGCGTCAGTCATCGCGAAGGTCTGTTGTCGCTAGCGGCTCCCACGTGGATAAAGCTGTGGCTCACGGCAGACTGCTCACGGACCACAACCGTCAGTCTTATTCTATGATTTTTACCTAATGTACCTACATCCCCTTATTGTCAAATCACATCTCCACTTTTTCTCAGAGATGATAAATTAAGCATACAAGCCAAGATGCGGTGAGGAATACAGACACTTATAAAGGTGTGTATGATTTAATTCAGTACGGCTATTAGTCTTAACCGAAACTAAAGTCATCATTTAATTATTCTTATTAACCAATCGGTTAATTTGTTCAGTTAATTTTGTAAGGCTGCTGATTTTTAGTTTGGTTCAGTTAAGTTCTGCTAATGACCAAAACCAAACTTTAGCTAAAAATTTTTCTTAAAAATACATGAAATGGATGTATAAAAACTAAGAATATATGAATTGTTTGGTTTCAGTTTGGTTAACTTCAGTTAATTAAGGGTATAAAACCGAACCAATTATAAGTTAATTCGTTGTTTTGGTTAATTCAGTTTTCAGTTGATTTGGTTTGGTTTAGTTTTGTCTTTTTTTCGTATGTTTCCGGTTATTACTCACCCCTAGATATTGTTAATTGCATAAAACATCAATTTTTTAAACTAAAAAATAGTAGCAAACCACAAATATTTGGCCCGTGACACTCTCCCACCACCAATTCATGCAAGTCCTCGTGCATGCCCGCAATCCCATACTTGCTTGCAGCCGAAGGATCATGCATCACCCTAAATGATTGAGCATAATTCACTCGTGTCGGTTCAAGTTTTGCGTATGTTAGTTTTTGGTGTTGGCGTCGAGGTCCCCGCCAGTTGTTTCAGGAATATGGGGAACCTGAAGATTAACGATACTTCTTTGATCCTATTTTCTTCTCCTGGTTATGTTTACGGAGCTGCTTACCATAGTTTTGAACTCGAACACAAAGGACTTCATTAACACCATACTAGGGCGGTGCTCACAGTCTCATACTTTCGGCGTACAAAGACCGTCACCAAAGTGGCACATATTTTGTCTTCTCCCACCACTATTGCATAATTATACTCAGCCGGTAAATGCACATTTGCGATAAGTCACGTTCCAAAGTACCAGCGAATCATTCTGCTCTAGTACCACTTTATCACGGGGTTATCTTTCGATCCTCATATGACGTCCCCCTTACAGAAGACAAGCCAATCCATCCCGCTTCTTTGATCTGGACTCGACCAGTAATCCAAGCGTTTAAACACAAACCACAGTATCACAACTATCAAATACTTAACCCGTGAGACTGAGCTACCCTCGTACACCCCGACCACCCTAACAATTTATTTACGGTTAATCAAGAAGTTATGAAAACTAGAAAAATAAAACCAAAAAACATAAAAAAAACCAATAAAGTTATGAAACTTATAAGAAATGATTTTTAGATAAAAATAAAAATGAGAAATCCCAATCCAATCTCAATAGTAATAGTATTATTATTATTATATTATACACACTCAGACAGCAATGCGTGGTCTTCACCCCCCGCCCCAATGCCCACATTATTTATTCAATTCCTTTTCTCTCTCTCTCTCTCTCTCTCTAAAAACACATTTTTCATCTTCAATCAAAACTACAACCACTCTTTTAGTTTTTACCCTCCAAAATCTTTTGATAATATCATCATATCATATGATATACCTACTCTACTCTACTCAACTCAACTCAACTCAACTCTATAGTTAATATATATGATTGATATCACCATCACCATCACCATTGTGGGTTCCCCTTTCCCTTATTTACAGGTCTCTTCTCTTCTCTTCTCTTGCCTCATAATAATAAATAACCCAACCCCTCTTCAATTCCCAACATCATTCCTTTTCTTTCTTTCTTTCTTTTCTCATTACCTGTTGTTTCTGATCCCAACGTTGGTTTTGCTGCCTTTTCTGCACGTAATGTAATGCAGTTATTGCTTGTCACCATACACTGTCGGTGACTCATCTTGTTCACTAAGCAAGTAATATTAATAATAAGATGCTGAGAGTTAACTGTGATTCCACTCCACCTCTTTCTCCTCTCTCCTCCCGCCATTCCAGTTTTCAGGGGTAAACCTTTTTATCTTTTTTGCTTTTAGATTAACTGGGAATTGTTTGTTTAGTTTAGTTTAGTAATTTAGGGGTGTTTATGGTTTGTTTGTTTTTTTTTTTTAACAAGTAAATTTCATTCCATAAATTAAGTTAGCGGGCAGGCCGGTAACAAGCTGCGTCGTCGCCCATTTCTGAAAAAGTTTAAGCTTTTTATTATTTTGGTTTTGGATTAAGTGGGAATTGTTTGTTTAGTTTAGGGATGTTTATGGTTTGGTTTGGTTTGGTTCGGTCAGTTTTGATTAAAAAAAAGTTTAAGCTTTACGGCTGCGAATGGGTCGGATTTGAGCGCATAGTGCACCATAATTTAAAATTTCAGTTTTTTTTTTTTTTTTTTTTGGGTCAAGTGGGAATTGTTTGTTTGTTTCATTTTGGGTGTTTATGGTTTGGTTCGGTTGGTTTTGATTAAAAAAAAAAATTACGGGTGTGAATGGGTCGGTTTTGAGCGCAAACTAACCACTATTGAATTTTTTTGTTTTGTTTTAGACTTTTAGGTAACTGATGTTTTTGGGTATTATGTATAGGTTCGGTTTGTTCGGTTATGGGTCGATTTTGGCTTCCAGAGTCAAAAATCGAAATTTCGGTTTTAGAAAACCTCTGTGTTTCGGTATTACTTACAGATTCTGTTTGGTTATGGGTTGGTTTTGGGCTCAAACTAAATAAATATTGAATTTTGGCTTAAAATGATTAGGCTGAAAAATAACCCAAAATAATGAAATTAGAAGTAAAACTTTCAGCCAAAATTTTTGTTAACTACTTTTGGTCCAAAATAATGAATTAGGACCATAAGTCCAATAACAAACATTTAAACAAAAACAGTCGGTTCGGTTTAGTTCGTCACGATTTGATTTTGGAATGAGGTATAACCGAACAGTCAATTTTTTATAATGGGGTCAGTTATTTTGGTGTGGTTTTATCGGTTAATTTGGTTTCAGTTCGGTTAATCGTTTTTTTTTTTTTTCAAACATGTTGTGTGGTTATTTGTGCAGTTGTGCTTGGAATAATGGGCAGATTAGCAAAGATGATCATGGTGTGTTAGATATGGCACCAAGAGCTTCATATAATTTAAAACCTGTAAGTATTATTCTCTACATGAAACAAAGTAGTGATCTATCATATGTTTCCATGGCTTCTTCATCTAATATTTGTTTTTTATTTGTTTCCAATGTTCTAAATTTCATACTTTTTTGGACCTCTATTTCACAAGATTAAGAAAAATACATGTGAATTTGTTAAAAATATTGTCTTTTTAGGAAAGAGTTTTGTTTGTTTCCCAAATGGTAAAAGGACCATTCAACAATGACCAAATAAGGGTATCTTTGTGTTTGTAACTTTAAATCATTCCAAAATATAATTTCATTCAAAAAGGGATAGCGCAACTTGTTGCTCGCTTACTCATATGAATCACAATGTTCTTGATATGCCCCAAAATCCCAAATATAAAGTGATGCATTTTATGGTTACTTATATTAATATAGGCGAAATACAAGCCTAAAACATTAAGTTTGAGTTTATATCTTTGACACAGGATGCGAAATTAGGGAAGATATTTCTTGATCAATCTTCGGTTTGGTCAGAGTCAGAGATGACACCATGTTCTAGTTCACTTTCTTCCAATGCTTCAAACGGCACATCAAATTCAAAGGTTAATAATATGTTGATCACAAGTAGAAATCTAGAACTATTTGTGAACCAAAGTCATATTTGTAATCGATATTTTGTTGGTGATTTGGGTGCAGTCATCGATGGAATTGGTGAAGGAAATTACCTCTCTTGAAACGGAAATACTTCATTTGGAGCGGTATCTACTTTCGTTATACCGCACAACTTTTCAGCAGCATGTTGATAGTGTACAGATCAAGAAGTCCTCTTCAGAGTATAAGATAGAATCACAACTGCAAACTGTTGCTGATCAGTCAATCTTTAAACTCAACTCTGATGGTTGGTCAAGTGGCTATCATGGTCAACTCTCAACTCCTCGTGAGGGATTTGCGGGTTTAAATCATCAAATTAGTTCTTCCGTCTCGAATTCATCATCTAGAAAAGTAAGTACTGCACTAATCACTAAAGTCGCAAATTAGCGTTCAACGCAGTAGAGTAATAAAAAAAGTTATCTTTTTTTTTGAACGGTCAACGGTACACACCCATAACCCCCCCCCCCCCCCCCCCCCCCAAGGTCCAGCCCCTCATTTCAGAATAACCTTACTCTGAGTGGGATTCGAACCTGTGACCTCCCAGGGCAGGAACCCCCACATAGTGGTATTCGGTAATACAATTTTTGTAATCGTATATGACTCAGCCATTACAAGAAATGAAGTCCGACCCGTTATCTAACCTTTCTGACATGACCATTTTATTATGACCGTTAATTGCAGGAGAGAAAAATGGCCCGTTGTAGTCTTGGGGAGCACTTTGGAGCGTCATGTGCTAATAATGACCTTGACGGGCCGGATAAACTTTCTGAAGACATAATCAGATGTATCTCTTTGATCTACTGCAAGCTCGGGGACCAAAATCAAGCTCAATCTGGACCGGTGGTTTCTTCTGCTTCATCTTTGTCTTCATCGGGTACAAATCGTACCCGAAATCTTTCTGATACATGGAGTCCTCTTTGCAGTGAGGAACGCGCATGGGACAGTAAACACGACAACTTAAAAGAGGAAAGAGGTCCGAATGCTGATATGATTGAAGTTTTGAAGATAAATGTAGATGATGATGGTTTCAATTATGCTTCAAGGATGCTAAAAAAATACAGGTACTTTATTATTAAACTGCAATGGTTTTCATCCTTTTTTTTTTATTCATTTTACCTTTTTTCCTAGCTCTAATTGCTTCAAATTTTAATTGATGTAGAACACTGGTAAAGAAACTTGAGAGTGTTGACCCCGGGAAAATGAAGCGCGAACAAAAGCTTGCGTTTTGGATCAACATTCATAATGCTTTGGTCATGCATGTAGGTCATTTTTCTCTATATTCTTCTCACTTATACGCACTATTTGCCAAAACACCTAAAATACCCTTCCATAAAGGTGTATTTTATTGTGACCGTTAGAACCTATTAAAAAAACTCACAGGGCCCACCAATACGCTGCTAACCAGTGGGACTTGGTAAAATAACGTCCAAACTTGGATATCGGACACTTACGATTGCACCACCCCTTGAAGGTTAATGTGTATTTTGGGCATATGGTTAACTTTCACATGTAACTTTCTAAAAAAGGAAAGGTTAATGTGTAAAATTCATTTTTTACAATGGGGCTCACATTATTAAAACCAGATAGATCTATGATTGATTTATTCTGCACTTGTTGAGATATTGTCATGTGTTTGTTTCTTGCAGGCTTATTTAGCATATGGAACACATAACAACACAAAAAGTAATTCCATTTTAAAGGTAAAACATAAGCACTTTTTTATTTCTTTTCATATGTTCATAAACCATAGTGATTATATTTATTTGTTAACCATGATTAATGATTTTATGCGGGATTATAATCTTGTATTTCAGGCAACTTATAGCATAGGGGGGCACTCCATCAATGCATATCTTATACAAATGTCTATATTAGGAATCAAATCGCACTTTAGAGCACCGGTTAGTCTCTTATCTGCGTTTGACCCGTTGAACGTCTTTAATATGTTTTATTCATTTGTTTTGACCGCTCTGTTTTGCGGGTCCCACGAGATGACGAATACAGAATTTAAGAAAAATAGTCTATAATTGATGGAATTGTTTTATGGTACCTTAACTAACATAGCATTAATGCAGTGGCTACAGACATTGTTATCTCCAGGGAGGAAGCTAAAGATAGAGCCTAATAAACATATTTATGCCATCGAATACCCGGAGCCACTTGTCCATTTTGCCCTTTCTTTAGGGTCATTTTCCGACCCTGCGGTACGCAAATATTTCTAATTTTACATTTTTCTCATTAGTAAACGGGTCAAAATGCCACCTCTTAACTTATGTTTTAAACCATTTTGGTAATAGGTTCGGGTCTACAACGCAAAGACCATTTTCCAGGATCTGAGGCTTGCTAAAGAAGAGTTTATACGATCAACGGTTTATGTGAACAAAGAAACAAGAATATACTTGCCAAAAATCTTATATTTTTTTGCAAAAGATATGGCAATGAGTATGGCAAGCCTTTTGGAAATAGTCAACGCTTGTTTATCCGAAAGTCAACAGAAGTTGATGAAAACGAGCATCAAAGGTAAACCCGAAAAATGCGTATACTGGCTTTCCCAGAGTTGTATATTTCGATACGCGATTCATCGAGACACAGTTGAAGGGAGACTATCTGTTTGAGTTTTGACTTTTGTTTTGTGCATTTGTGAATCTTGAATAATTTTCTTATATCTTTTTTGTAAGTTTTAGAATGTATAGATTTGTTTTAAGAACTTTGAATAGTGGATTAAGGTTTACTTAGCTTAGGGCTTGTTTGGTAGCCTCTTATGAACCATTCAGCTCTGAATGGTTCAGCGTTCAGACTGTTTATTTCAACATTTTCAAGCTGGATTTGAATAGACTCAAACTCGAAACAGATTTGAAGAACTCAATGCGAATTTGAACATTCGAATTCAAGTTAACTAAATTCAATAAGAATCAATAGCAAAAATAAAATTATGTTAAAATATGATATAACCATTATTATTTTAGACCCTTTACAAACTAGAATTACATTCTGGATAACAAAAAAAGTAAAGTATATATAACTAATAAAACATCACAGGACCAAAATCCTTTTGGTTGGCATGGCTGCACTTATGAATAACCTCAGACTTAAACCGCGCAGACCTGTACAAACGCTTGCTGCTGCAGGTGAAGTTCACTTGCTATCGAGCTGTATGATGAAGTAGCGGTTCACTGGGTCCAAAACCGGACTATGAGGACTAAAAACAATGATTAGGACCTGATGCCATATAGCACTGGATTTATGCTGTGTCTTGATGTCTATTAAAACACTGAAACGTCCTTTTTATTCTCTTAATACTCAAACACTAATATTATAAATAAACAATATATTACAATAGTTAAATAGTATCTCCTTTATCTGCCATGACTAAGAGACCTTGAATTTTCAAGTTCATCAGATGGATCCCAGTCTAAAGAGGAAGACAATATCTTCGACAGTGTAGCAAACACCTCTGCCATAGACGGGCGGTCGTTTAGGTCAGCTGCCACACATTTACTAGCAATCTCTGCCATAGAATACGCAAGTTCAACCGGATACTCGCCGCTTAACCTACTGTCCATAAACGCAGCCAACTTCTCCCTCACATTATCCCCTCCTTGAACCACCTCTTTTACCATCTCCGACAGCTGACGCTCCTGCAATTCCGTCACATCCTTCTCATTGCCGCCATTTTCTAGTGAACGAGTAGCAGCTTCTTTTCCAGAAAGCAGCTCGGAAATCAGAACCCCTAAAGCAAATACATCCATTTTAGGGGTGATCAAACCGTTCTCGATGTATTCTGGTGGCATGTAACCATATGTCCCCACAACATGTCTAGTCAACTGAAGTTCTCCATCGTTGGTTTCCTCCACGCTTCTAGCAAGCCCGAAGTTTGTTATTTTCGCTCGCATATGAACATCTAACAACACATTACTGCTCTTTAAATTCTTGTGAATGTATGGTGGAGTAATGAAATTGTGCAGGTAATTCAACGCATCAGCTATATCATGCGCGATTTGAACTCTTTGTTTCCATTCCAAAACCGAATCATATTTTGTACTCTTAGTGGTCGAATGCAGCCAGTCGCTAAGCGAATAGTTGTCAGCGAACTCGTAAACGAGATAGGTGTTTCCTTGATGCAAACAGAATCCAGAGAGTCTGATTATGTTTGAATGATTAATCTGTTTAAGTATGTTGATCTCGCCGGAAACATCCCCTTTCATAATCTTCACCGCCGCAGAATCCCCATTGAAAACCCCCCTGTAAACAGATCCTTTCACTCTGTTTTCTTCTGAAAAATCCCCGGTCGCCTTTTGTAGCTCCTCATACTTATAAACCGTCAACGATCCAACCGCAATTCGTACACCTTCCGTAGAGATTGACCACGAATTAGTATTACTCTCCGGTGGGATTAACGCGGTGGCTGGAGAGTGGTTTATCAGAGGGAGACTCTGAGTCTTCCTTCTTCTAAAGCACCAAACAAGAACCCCGGACAAGGTAACAATTAGGAGCAAACCGACACCGATTGCAACCCCAACAACGACCCATTTGCTGGAAGAACCACCATCACCACCGCTAGGCGCCACCGGAATCACCGGTGGAGCAGGCGGCGGTGCTGGATTTGTAGTAATGTTGATTCTTGATGGCGCGCTTCTAAGTGGAATCAAAATCGGCGTAAATGGGAAGATTATATGCGACGCGTTGAGCTCATTAGCATCTAAAATACCCTGAACATTAACACCTTCAAACAGATTCGACATATATTCGTATGTATCGCCCCATGTGATGAGGTAAGTAAGCAGATACCTTATTCCGGCGGCTGTCTGGTTGGCTGTCGGACAGGCGCATCTAATCGGAACAGTAATATTATTCCCAACAGCTAAACTCCTAAAATTGTACGGATTCTGAGCAATCATAGCCTGACACGTACTAAGCCCTTCATACGTATTATTAGCAACAGAAAAATAAGTCTCATTAGTTCCTCTAAGCACATAACTAGCGTTATGCTGATAGAAACCACCGTCAGAGCAAGAACAGTTACTGATCGGAACAACGACGACGGTGTCGGCGGGAATGGTGGCGGAGTTGGAGGAGAAGTTGTTGAGGGAGGTGATGGTGGTTGGGTTAGAGTGCAATAGGGTGGCGATGGTGGCGGGAGTGTTGTAGAGTGGTGGTTGTGATCGGAAGGTTATGTAGGAGAGACAGGTGGTGGGACCGTTGCAGGTGTAGCCGGAGGCGGTGGTGTAGTTGTTGTTGCAGTCGAGTTGGCGGTTGTTGACGTAGGTTTGTTGTGAGTTGTAGCCATGGAGGAAGAAGAAGAAGAACGCTGCCGGGAACCACCGTAACATGGTGGTTGGGATTATTATGATTAGTTTATGAATTGGGAAAAGGATTGGAGTGAATTTGGATTAGGATATTTTGAAGGGAGGAAGAATAATAATAATAATATGATAATGGAAGACATGAAAATTCAACGCGGTTACAGGTTTGACGAATTTCATGTTATTACTTTTTCAATTTCGGCGTGTTAGAGACGAAGGTCAACATGTTTTAAGAGTATGCCAAACGAAAACCCAAAACCAAATTCAATCCCACCTGAAGATTCAAAAGTTAGCACGTACCTCGTGAGGGAGGTTGAAGACGACTAACTTGATAAGATCTTGGGTTAGTGTACCTGCAAAACTTAAAAAACCGCTAGGCTCGTCACAGGGGAGCAGGGAGGGCCTCTCTGTGACCACCCTCCGGCGTGAGGATAAGTATTTGTTGGTTAAGGAAAGAGAATAGAGAGAGAGAGAGAGGGGGGGGGGGGGGAGGTTTGGAGTGTGTCAGAACGTAGCTTACTTGTACCTTTGAAGAGGTATTTATACTAGTCAGAATAGTTGACTTTCGTTCATTCAGGTGTACTAACCTTCGGAGCTTATGACCTCCAGTCGTGATTTTAATGTGTTTCAGAACATGTGTTGTAGTGGGCCGCGTCTTCTCAGGAGAGGCCGCGTCTCTTGGGGGTTGTAGTTCGGAAGCGAGGTTTTATACCTCTTCATGTCCCCTTAAGTCCATAAGTTAGTTTATAACTTAGTGGAGTTAGTCGTACCTCGTTACCGCTTTCCAGCTGTTTCCACGATCGCGACGCGTGGAGGCGTCCCAAGCCATGTCTTTTGGATGGGACGTGGCGGTTATCCCCAGACGTTTCCCACCGTTAGATCGTTTTTCAGATTGTGGGGATTTTGACACGTGTCCAGACGTTAGGGCTTCTCTTTCATGGTTATAAAAGGCGGTTTTCATTTTTACTTTCCTCAGAATTCTTTTCACCTTCCTCTTAATCCCTTGCTGCTTTATTTTCTTCAACAGGTCTCGGTTCCATCCATCCTACACAGGTTCGTCCCTTCCCCCTTTTTCCTTTCAAGATTCTTTTTTTTTTCTATTGGAGTTGTAATGGAGAAAGATAACATGAATATTAGTTTCTCCACCCTATCACAAAAGAAACTTGATAAGTTTTTGAGTGAATATAGGATTCCTTTAGATCTGCACCCTGAACTTCCGGCCCCTGATCGTGCCATCTATCCCCATCTTGCTGGCAAGTTTGCATTTTACACACGCGTGTGTGATTTTGCCAACTGCCAGGTTCCTATGACAAATTTTTTGTTCAAGGTCCTTTTGTACCATGGGGTTTATTTTTCTCAAATGAACCCTTTTAGTTTGGGGAGGATTTGCCATTTCGAGTTGAAATGTGTAACATCGCGTGATTTTTAATTTTCTTGTATTTTAAATTCTATATTTAACAAATTCCAAGTTCGCCTTTATTCGTTTCTTTTATGTTACTCCTACCAATTTGTGACGAGTCGTCATTATAATTTATCCTAACCAATTTAGGCATCATAACAAATAACTCATTTAGTTAAGATCTTAATATATATTTATTTATTTTTAAACATATATATACTTATTATATTAATACTTTCTTTTAAAAAAAAGGGAAACGTGCAAGTTGACTTTTTGTCACAATATATAATACAATTCAATAGCAATTCTTCTCAACTTTCTATACACCTGAAGAATATCTGATGCGAACTTTCAACTTTTAAGTATAGAACATGTATTGCTTTCAACCACTTAGCGCAATACTGTTAGACGTTAAGTGAGCTGTGAGCGTAACAATAGCTTACTAAAGTATATAGAATAAAAAAATAACAATAGCAAATTAACAACATAATACAAAATCAAAATGTTGTGTCGTTCCTTTTATTTTTCCTTTAAGCTCGACAACAACATCTAGTATTACAACCATCCCATATTAATTAAATTCAACCCCCACCTAATCTCCTCCTAACCACCCTAATAACTCCATTTAATACCCAACCAACCCACCTCACTTATAAATACAACCCCTCTCCACTTCTTAATCTTTTGTTCATCTCTAAAACTCTCTCTAAAACTCTCTAATCTTCAAGTTTTCATGCCAAACTTTTTGTTTTGCATCAGTAAGTTTCTTGGCTTAAAACTTTCATTCTATTTTTCTTCTTCTTTTTCATCTAAAACTCCTTGGAGAAACCTCTAGGATCTTCCCCATATTTATCCACAGAAGTGTGATAAGGGTAGAGCATCTAAAAGAGGTCCCAAAGGTGGTTGTTTTCTGAATTATACTATATAATATAAACATATACTTTCAAGTTTCTATCTTACTAGTTTATTATTAATCTTTGGAAGGTTTGTGGTTACACCCTACCTTACCAACTCTCTTGACCCGTCTTGTGCTACGGATTTATCCACACTAGAAAGGGGAAATCCCGTGTCCAAAACCCACGTTTATTCCATAAATGAAGTGGTTATGACATGAACCTATCAAATGGATTCACATTCCTAACCTTATACCATCCGAATCATCTATGATGATTTTGTGCTTGGTCTAACTTAATCTCATGACCATCCGGATTGCCCTAAAGGCAATTTGTGCTTGGTTTGCCTAAAAGGCTTGCTTGACTCTCTTGAATCTATAATCTAAACTCGAACCTAAGACTCTTTATTTTTCTAATTCTAGTTAACCAAGGCTAAGGAACTAATCCCCCAAGACTCATTCTTTTGGAACCTTGCTAAAACGCACCCAAAGGTGAGTTCATACTTGTCCCCCTTTTATTCTTTATTCTTTGGGGCTCAACATGTGTCACTATCAAAACTCAAACGATTTTAAACTCTACAATCTATTATGCTTAGTCTAAAGTCTATCATATTCTAAATTCTATCATGCGCAATCTAAAGTCTATTATATGCATGTACGCTATGCTATGTAGAATTATTTACTCTAACATACAAATGTTCATATAGTTGACAACCCACCTTGCATGTATAGCGCTATAGGATTGGCTATCCGCCCCCTACATGAGTCATGTTAAGCAAAATTCTTCGTGGCTAGTCGCCGTTTGTATGGTTCTCTTGCATATGCCTATAAGCAAAACTTTATTATACTATGTATGTATGTCAAAACTAGTATGCTCACCAATGCTTTATGTGTTGACGGATATTTTATACATGTTGCAGGAAATATTTATTGCAGGACATTCAAGAAAACTACTTAGGATTGGACATAGAAACTCACTCTAGTTCAAGTTATCATATTCTTGTTGTTGTATTTTTCGTTATATGAACTACTTGTATTTTTATTTTTAGACAATCTATATTGTCACAAAATCTAGTGTCATGAAGTCTTTGAACAATCTACCACTAAGTCTCACCTCGATGATTCCGCCATCGGTTGGGGTGTGACAAAATGTAGGGCCTTGAAGTCGAAGGCAGATGTTGACGTGTTTAGGGCCTTCTACAAGTTGAATCAAGTTGGTGATTGGTTCACCTTCGAGAAGAGGCAGAAGAAGCCGGAATGTCATGGGAAGGATACTTCTAGCTTAAAGAACTGGAAGACGCAGTTCTTTTGGCTAGATGATAGATGCCTTCCCAAGGAGATGATCTCCCTGTGGAGAAAGGATTTTGAAACCTCCGAATGGGAGCTTCCGGCCGATTTTGCTTGTGATACGACTTTGTATAAGAAGCTCGTTGCCCATAAGTCGAACATTAAGAAGTATCCGGAGCACATCTTGGTGTTAGCTGGTGTTAGTAGGATATGGGATGAACAAGATCGGTGGCCTGTTATTTTGTGTAAGAAGAAGGGTGAGCATCGCTCTTTTACCTTCGGTTTGTTTCAATGATTACGAATCTTAATTCTTATCTTTTTTGTTTTTGCAGAGATGTCGCTGCTTGCAGCACTGAAGTTTGAAGATTACGATGATGAGGATCTTACGTTTACTAGCGAACCGGTGGGTACGAGTAAACCTATTCTGGAACAAGTGACGAAGTTTCAGTTCCCAATCTGTCCCGAAGGGGATGATGGAGAAGATGTGGAGAAGACTTCTGGCGAAGGTGGAGACAAGGTTGAGGGTGAAGGCGGTAGTGGTAAGGGAGGTGAACTTAGTGGTGAAGGTGGCGAGGGTGATGTCACGGTTGGTCAGGTTTTTCCTCATCCTGCTCCTTTACAGACTGTGAGTTCGTCTAGCGTCCCTACTTCAGAGGACGATGTTGCTGAAGACACTTCTTTAGATTTGAATGTCCATGCTCGGAAGAGGAAGAGCGAGCCATCTAAGGCCAAGAAGAGCCCTAAGAAAGTGAAATTTGCTCCGCCCCTCACTCTTCCTGTTTCCGAGTCATCGAAAGGTAATATTTTTAGATGAATTTGATTTGCATATTACTGGTGGAAAATCTTCGCGAGATAGTGAACCTATTTATATGGATGTTCTGGGGAGCGGATCAGGTGGTGATGGTGAGAAGGAAGGTGATGACGTTTTTCGTGACATAGCCAATAGCCCGGTCCCGACTTTATCAACTGAAGGTGTGGGTGGTTTTTTTGGTGTCTTCTCCTGGTAAGTTTACTGGTCGCATTTCTACCTTTCGTGCTAGTGAGGAGAATGAATATGGCGCGTCTTATTCTCCTTGTTGGTTCGAGACAGAGACACTGATTATGTTTAATCTTGTGGATCTGTTGGATGATGTCATGGAAGTGGATCCTGCCACGGCCGAGGATGTTTTTGTCCATGACTGGGATTTAAAGAATGGATCTAGGGTGGTTGATGCTTTGTCATAAAAAATGATGTTGTTCAATCTTCATACCTCGGCTGATCATGCCCACTGTATGTGTCAAGGATCGAATCGTCAAACAAAGACTATGATCAAACAAGTTCAATTCAGGTGCGGAATCCCTGAATTGATTACGAAATGATAATATAATCAGCAAAACACGCAAATCATCTCAAACATTTTCTTTTCATTGATAAACATAATGATAATCACTTTAAAACGTTGTTTACAATTATAGATATCAATTACAGACTTAACAAAAACACTAGGGAGACAACACACTCAGAGAGGGAAACAAAATGACCAAAAGTTAAAGTTACAAAATGATTCAACCTTTATATAGACCTTCACATTCGATCATTCGATTGGGCGAATGTGCAGGTTCGACCATTCAAACTGGGCGAATCAACACATTACATAAACAAAATCTTCATTCGACCTCTTGAGTTCTCCCTTCGACCATTTTATCTACATTCGACCATATGAAAACCACTTTCGACCGTCCGATAATGATGAAACATAATAGAATTTGCAATTCAATAGCATTAGTCGCACTTCGTGTATTTACAAACTCCCCCTCGACTATTGCTTGAATTGCTTCAGTCTTCGCTCTTCATCCAATCACTTGTTCATCAACTTGATATGCAGTAACTTCTTCTGTTCTTTTGTCATAACTGGTTCATGAGTTTGCTTCAGTTTCTTCTTTTCAGTTTTCTGAACTTGAACAAACTTCCCCAGCTTTTTATCAAAATCACAACCCGCGTTGACATCCCATGCAAAACATAAAAATACCACACGTTGGTATTTAGCAGCTTGCTCACTATCTTTCTCTTCACAACAAATCGGATTGTAATATAGCATGATAATATCCTCATGAGAGCAATTTATCAACCACATCGGGTCAAAGATAGGTATCTTCTTGAAGTCATTCTTCCCTGTAACAACGCTTAATTTTATTTTTACATTTATTGTAATTCTCAAAAAAAAAAAAAAATCACTTTTACTTTTATTACTGTTCGAATAATTAAAGAATTGTTGAATTCGCCTCTACTTGTTTTCTTTTATCTTCTTCGTAACACCTCGTCGCCTTAATTCTAATTACAAGCCTATATTTTATAAATGATATTAAAAAAAAAAGACATAAAATGAGTTTGTTTGTTTTCAACGAAACAATATTAATAATACTAAACAACTCTATACAACAACAATGATAAGATTTTAGCAAAAACCTCATTTATTATTATTATTATTATTATTATTATTATAATTTTCTTTTAAAACAACGACAAACCAACCCAAATACCGCCCAAGCCTTGTAAATCTGGAGACAAATCCGGGAATCTCCAGCCTTATTAGGGAACCTTCAAAAGGCTCCTTGGACCAAATTAATTCATTCTATACAAATCCCAATCACTAACCGACCTATCCTATGCGTACGCTTGACCAGTTTTCCTTGTCAGCTGCATGTAACTGAGAGCCAAAATTTACGGGGTTTAACTAAGAAAGTCAACACTACGCGTCCGATTCTTTCTCTATAAATTGGACCTCACATCCAACTATCCAAGTCGATCACCCGTAAACTTGCTTCTGCCTCGCTGGAACCAAACGATCCCGAACAAGCTCCGACACCACCTTCGCCGCATCCTTCCTCTGGCCCTATCACGCAGAACCATCGCTGTACCGTCCAACCTCTCGGCCCTCTCTCTCTTTCCGGAATTCTTTTCTGTCCGTCACAGGTACCTTTTGGTCTTTGGGTTTTGAATAATAGGTGGGATGGATTGTGAATTCTTGGTTGGGTGTGGGTATGTGTTGTTTGTGTGATTGGTAAAGTAATATTATGGAAGATGGGTTGGTTCAAGGGATATGTGTGTGTGGGGTTATATGGTGAAGGTTTTTAATAAACAAAGTGAATACAAAATCCACCCATCAAAGTGAATACAAAATCCCCACACACGTGTTTTGTTCAGATAAAATTTTATTTTATTTTATTATTTTCTTTTAACAATAAATTTTTGGTCATGAATTCAATATATTAATTATTCACATCAAGTCATACTATGTAATGTTTTGAACCTATTATATATTTTATCATGTAGCATATTCTACCATCATGTTACATTGATCAACATCTAAATTTAGTCATTGTTTGACATTTTATGGTTCATTCATAAGTGTTTTTTTTTTCTTTCTCCAACGTCATATATAAATTTATAAATTTTGTCAAAAGTTTTTTTTTTACCTGATGCCTTACCCTTTTCAAATACTAAATACTATTTGTAAAACTAATGTTTTTCTTTGTATAATACTAAATATTGTTATAGTTTTTTTTTTTTTTTTTTTTTTTTTTTTTTTTTACTACCAACCACGAGCATACGTTAAGTCAATAGAATATTTGGCAAAAAAATTTATAAAACCATCACCGGACGCCAACTTATTGTCAAGCTAATAATTTACTAAAACACCACCCCTAATTAGGTACGAGCATAATTTGCTAATTCCCGTTGAATCCTAACAAGCCAAGTATCAACCAAGGTGAGTTTTACATAGCCCATTTTCTATTTATCACCATTTTTGGGGTGAAACATGTTACAACATTCTATATGCAATTCAATCATCAAAGTGTCTATGTGTTTTTCTATGTTGCATTATGTCTTAAACATGACTAGGGTAAGCACAATATTCTAGCATAATCATTAACATTGATCAGCCGACGGTATACAATGATAGATCTATTGGATTGACAATCCCACCCGGATACGTGCCTCCTACAAAGGTAGCGTGGGTGATTGTTATCGCATAACATAATCGAGTGAACCATGAGCGTATGGGATGTACCACAATACAACAGTCACAAGGGTTGATTATGCACTCGATTTACTTCTAGTATGTTTTCACATATGGACTAGACTTGCCATGACACTTGAATTGTACAAGTTTTATTCAATTATCAAAACCTATGTAATTCTCACCAACTTTTGTTGACCCAAAATATTTTCAAACTTAACATGTTTCAGGTTATAACATGCTCGAAGATTAGAGTTAATGCTTGAAGATGCGTAGCTTGTATTTCTCATTTTGACGTATAAATTCTTAGAACAATTGTATGTAATTTATTTAAATTATTTATTGAAACTTATTATTTACCATGAGCTACTGAACAATCATCAATACGTGACATCCCGATGTTTCCGCCATCGGTTGGGGTGTTACAGATTGGTATCAGAGCCGTGGTTATAGGGAATTAGGTTATTAGAAAAATAATCTAGTCTATAACCATAGGATTATAACCAGTATTTGCTTCTTTTACTTGCTATTCTCTATCTCCCTCCTACTTCTTATCCCTACAAGAAGATTGCTCTCCATCACAAGATCTACTCTTAGACTAATAGGACAAAATCCTCAGGTTTAGCCTGAACCACCTTGAGATCTCGTCGAAGTTCTAGAATTTTAATAACGAACACGTGCAATCTGGAAGGGTGAACGCCTGTATTCCGAGTCTTCTGTCTAGGCTGGCATTGCGCATATATCCCAATCAGACGAGGGACCCGGATGCCTACCTGGGAATTCTCGGGATGAGTGTTCACTTATAGGCTAAAGCATGTCTTCACTATGTTATTAGAATCTAGAATCTTTGATAAGTCAACATTTTCGTTTATTCGTTTTAATAAATGGATAAATGATTATATTCCTTATATTACCTCATTCATGTCTCATTTAACCTTCATTGTGTCTCTTACAGATCATGCCTCCACGTCGCAGCGCTCGCCTTAACAGTGGTGACCATCATGATGAAGGAAGTAGCAATCACAACCACGATAACCATAACAACAACAACAACAACAACAATAACAACAACAATAACAACAACAACAATGGTGTTGATGCCCAGCTGGCTGCGATCATTTCTCAACAAATGGCTCAACAGATCGCGACTCTGGTTCCTAACTTACTGGCTCAAGTCATCCAGATGAATGGAAATGGTAATGGAAACGGAAACGGCAACGGAAACGGTAATGGAAACCACAATGGAAACGGGAATGGTCTCCCAGCTTGCACTCTTAAACACTTTAATACCTGTAATCCCCCTAAATTCAATGGAGATGAAGGAGCTACGGGTCTTCTGCAATGGTTCGAGGGTATTGAGAATGCCTTCATTAACAGTGAGTGTCCCGATAACTTAAAGGTCCGTTATGCCATGAGTGTTCTTCACAAACGAGCACTCACTTGGTGGAATGAGGAAAAGCGCACCCGCGGAGCTGAAGCTGCACTGGCCTTAACTTGGGATCAAGCTAAAGACATTATGAAGGCAGAGTTCTGCCCTCGTAATGAAATCAAGAAGCTGGAAGATGAGTTTCATGATCTTGCTCAAGATAGTGGAGAAAACCTTGTCTACAACACTCGTTTTCACGAACTTAGTCTACTGTTACCACACAAGGTCACCCCCTTGCCTATTGTGATCGAAAAATACATTGGTGGCTTACCCATGCAGATTCAGGACACGGTGTGGGGAAGGAACCCTGCTACTCTGGAGGAAGCAAAGCGTTTGGCGGCCACCCTAACAGATAATCATGTGAAGGCAGGAACCCTGACTCGGAAAGGGGAAAAGAAAACTGTTGCGAAGGATACTCCCCAACCTGCCGTTGAAATTAAAACTGAGGCCTCAACCAATGGAAGGCGCAAGGTCAGGAATTTTGCAATAGACGCCAATGTCCCACCCAACAAGAAACAATATTACGGGAACCAACCTAAGTGTGACACCTGTCAGTATCACCACCCAACCCAAGTGCCCTGCCGTCAGTGTACCAATTGTCAAAGGTATGAGCATCTTGCGGATGCTTGTCGAATTCCTACAGCAAATGCCCTTGCTTCTCCAAATAATCCTGCTAGGGACCCTCCAGCTACTTAACAGCAAGCCCCACCATTGGAATGATGTTTGCTTTTTAATTCTATGTATTGACGCTTTTGATTCAAGTAATAAATTCTAGTATTATCATAACACCTGGATGCATGCTTGTTTGAATGTGAACTAATTGCTATATCAATATCTAGACCATACTCGTTATACTTATAAACTTGCTTACTTGTACAACAGTTAGTTAGTTACCAAATAACCTACTCAACGATTGGTAGAGGTCATCATGTCTTTTCAACAGTCGGGAGAGGCCCTACAACCTACTCAACGACTGGTGAAGGCTATAGAACCTGCTCAACAATCGGTAGAGTCATAGAAGGACACAAAACCCTAATGTAAGGTAAATTGGTGATTGCGGTCCGGAACGTAATCATGAATTTACAGGTACGTTAAGGTAGTGTGAAATTCTATTAAGGTTTTTTTTTTGGTAGATAACCAATTATAAACTCTAGTTACCTGGTTAGCCTTTGTCTAGTCAATCGACTAATGCATTCCTTTTAGGATTCCTAAAACTTAAGTTTAGGGTTTTGCTAGATCCTTATTTTCCTTGATATTTTAGACCAACCTAATCTAACCCTTAAAACTAACACATATCATCCCTCTTATCCAAATTATTCGAAACAGTTTACCCTATTACCTATAAATTCATGTCGTGCCTTAACCCAAACTTTTCAAACCACAATTTCCCTAACACTTACCCAATCACCCTCAATCCTATATTTTCTTTCATAACTTCGGGACGAAGTTCCTAAAAGTAGGGGAGACTGTAACAGCGCTTAATTTTATTTTTACATTTATTGTAATTCTAAAAAAAAAATCACTTTTACTTTTATTACTGTTCGAATAATTAAAGAATTGTTGAATTTGCCTCTACTTGTTTTCTTTTATCTTGTTCGTAACACCTCGTCGCCTTAATTCTAATTACAAGCCTATATTTTATAAATGAGATTAAAAAAAAAAGACATAAAATGAGTTTGTTTGTTTTCAACGAAACAATATTAATAATACTAAACAACTCTATACAACAACAATGATAAGATTTTAGCAAAAACCTCATTTATTATTATTATTATTATTATTATTATTATTATTATTATTATTATTATTATTATTTTCTTTTAAAACAACGACAAACCAACCCAAGTACCGCCCAAGCCCTGTAAATCTGGTGACAAATCCGGGAATCTCCAGCCTTATTAGGGAACCTTCAAAAGGCTCCTTGGACCAAATTAATTCATTCTATACAAATCCCAATCACTAACCGACATGTCCTACGCGTACGCTTGACCAGTTTTCCTCGTCAGCTGCATGTAACTGAGAGCCAAAATTTACGGGGTTTGACTAAGAAACTCAACACTACGCGTCCGATTCTTTCTCTATAAATTGGACCTCACATCCAACTATCCAAGTTGATCATCCGTAAACTTGCTTCTGCCTCGCCGGAACCAAACGATCCCGAACAAGCTCCGACACCACCTTCGCCGCATCCTTCCTCCGGCCCTTTCACGCAGAACCATCGCTGTACCGTCCAACCTCTCGGCCCTCTCTCTCTTTCCGGAATTCTTTTCTGTCCGTCACAGGTACCTTTTGGTCTTTGGGTTTTGAATAATAGGTGGGATGGATTGTGAATTCTTGGTTGGGTGTGGGTATGTGTTGTTTGTGTGATTGGTAAAGTAATATTATGGAAGATTGGTTGGTTCAAGAGATATGTGTGTGTGGGGTTATATGGTGAAGGTTTTTAATAAACAAAGTGAATACAAAATCCACCCATCAAAGTGAATACAAAATCCCCACACACGTGTTTTGTTCAGATAAAATTTTATTTTATTTTATTATTTTCTTTTAACAATAAATTTTTGGTCCTGAATTCAATATATTAATTATTCACATCAAGTCATACTATGTAATGTTTTGAACCTATTATATATTTTATCAAGTAGCATATTCTACCATCATGTTACATTGATCAACATCTAAATTTAGTCATTGTTTGACATTTTATGGTTCATTCATAAGTGTGAAACATGTTACAACATTCTATATGCAATTCAATCATCAAAGTGTCTATGTGTTTTTCTATGTTGCATTATGTCTTAAACATGACTAGGGTAAGCACAATATTCTAGCATAATCATTAACATTGATCAGCCGACGGTATACAATGATAGATCTATTGGACTGACAATCCCACTCGGATATGTGCCTCCTACAAAGGTAGCGTGGGTGATTGTTATCGCATAACATAATCGAGTGAACCATGAGCGTATGGGATGTACCACAATACAACAGTCACAAGGGTTGATTATGCACTCGATTTACTTCTAGTATGTTTTCACATATGGACTAGACTTGCCATGACACTTGAATTGTACAAGTTTTATTCAATTATCAAAACCTATGTAATTCTCACCAACTTTTGTTGACCCAAAATATTTTCAAACTTAACATGTTTCAGGTTATAACATGCTCGAAGATTAGAGTTAATGCTTGAAGATGCGTAGCTTGTATTTCTCATTTTGATGTACAAATTCTTAGAACAATTGTATGTAATTTATTTAAATCATTTATTGAAACTTATTATTTACCATGAGCTACTGAACAATCATCAATACGTGACATCCCGATGTTTCCGCCATCGGTTGGGGTGTTACATTCCCGTCCTTCAATACGATAATAGCCTCTGCCGTCTTCCAGTCATAGTACCACCACATAAAGTCTTTAGAGAAATGTTGTGGAATAGGCATCAATGGTATATGTTTCAGAACAGTCGGTGGTTTATATTTCAAAGTAACCTTGTTCAACCCCGTTATCTGATCTCTCTCCTTCTTGTGAACTATCCTTTTAGGATACTGTGGGGTGAACACTTCCCATTTCGTTCTGCCCTCTCTCGCTATGCGATCTGCAAAGTAACCAACAAGATTGTTGTTCACTGAAGCACCTGACATCGTATGTCTGCAGATATCGCGAACAGCCCAATAAGGTAGTGTCTTTATATCATGGAATCTGTTGAAGTACAGAACTCCTTTCTCCCACTTCACAGCGACACACCTTAGCTGTCTCAAATATTTCCATCCAAGAGCTTTGCCTTTGAACAATTCATTATGAAATTTGTAGAAACTACCCTGAACTTCAGTCTTAGGTCGGTTAGCTTCTTTTTCTTTAAGCTTCCTCAGCAAGTCTTTCAGATCGTCTGATTGTTCAACATTCGGCTTCTGACAATCTGAGTTCTTAAACACTTCGTCAACGAACTTCTTACTTTTCTCACGAGCAAGTTTCTCAGCTTGGCTCAACAGCTCTTCAGAGAATTCAGGAAATCCAGAATCTTTATCATTTTTGAAGTATTCTAGATATTCTTCACTAGTAATATCCTCCATCTCAACTTCTTCAAATACTGGAACATCTCTATCATCAGAGTGATTTCCTGCTTCTTTCTCAGGAATGTTCGGTATTTGGTTCTCTCTCATCAGCTCTTCAAGAGATTTACCAACCTGTTTAGCCAATCCTTCTAATATCTCTTTAGATACAGCTGCAGAAACTTCTCCATCTTCCAGATCAGGATCATTATACTCTAGTTCAAACCTCATATCATCTGACTCAGATATCTCTGGAAATCTACCTGTCATCTCAATCGTCCAGACTCTATCAGTCAACATCTGGTGATATAACTTCTTGTCTTTCTCAGATAAAGATCTGATCTTCTCGTTCCAGAATATATCATCATCGTCAGTATTGCCACCAGGAACTTTTGAACTAGATTCTCCTGCATCTTTTCCTATTTCTCTCTTCTCATACTTATACTTATCAGTGTCATCATCATCACTAGCATCAGCAGAACTATTATCTCCAGAATCATCACCCGAATCGTCTTTATCATCACCATCCTTCTTCTTCTTCTTCTTCTTCTTCTTCTCAGGAGCATCACCGGCATCCTGTTCTAAATCCTCATCATCTTCTTCATCTTTTTCTGACTCAGATGGTTTGAAATCAACAAGCTCTTCTTCTTTTTCTTTATCCTCTTCTGCTTCTTTCAATTGAGGAGCTCTCGAATATAAATCATCAATGATATTTTTCATGCTCTTGTTGTTTGCTCTCAACTTCTTGTTTTCAAGCCTCAAAGTGATATACCTTTGAGTATTTCTCTGCTCATGCAATAAAAACTTCTGATTCTCTTCTTGGAGTAGTTTGATTTTGGCTGCTAATCCTTCGTGGCTCTCCTATGAAGATTCAACTACATCCAACATCTTTCTATCATTCTTTCTTAACTGTTCAATCTCAATTTGTTGCTGGTTAATGATTTTCATCATTTCAGTCAGCTTCTGGTTCACTGCATCCATCACATCTCCTGATACAGTAACCTTTGGATTTGAAGCCTCAGCAACTGGAATCTATTTCTTGAACTTAATCAAGACTCTATCCAACGGAACATTGAAATCATCTGTTGGAATGTTTTGCTCAGCAGCAGATGTTTTCTGTTTCTTAGCTGCTGGGGATGTCACGGGATATTTAGAACTAGACATTACAGGAACTTTCTTTCCTGCAATTAGGCTCTCAAATCTTTAGCTCTTTTCTTCATTGGCTTTTCAATCTCAACAGCCTTAGGCTTCTTCTTATAAGTTGGGTTTTTCTGTTTTTCTCCAGTCTTTGGCGATCCACCAAAATCATCAGATCCCAAACCAAGACTTTCGTCAACATCGTCCATCACAATCGGACTTTTCATTCTTTGTTCCTCCAATGATTTATTCAGATTTTCAGACTCACTAGCCACAGTGGCCTTCGGCGTGGTGGACTTCACAGTCTCGTTATCAGAATCCCATCTCTCTTCTACCTAAGTCTCTTCAGAATCCATCGACTCTTCATCAACCAAGTGTATACCTTTCTTAGCAACACTTTTCTTTCTACGAGATGTCGTCTTAGGTGGTTCAACATCATCCTCTTTTTCCGTACCTTTCCCTTTACCACTCTTTGCACCAACATTCACAACTTGCCTTTTCCTCTTAGCTTCAGGATCAACAGGACATAATGGATTATCTTCATCAGAGTCACTATTAGCATTCCTGGCTTTATCAACACCTGGATCTTCATAACCTGGATTGATCAGGTGACCAAACAAGTTCTTCAATGGTGGTCTTTCATTCATTGGTACACCTTTTTCATCCTTACCAAAGTGTTCAAACTCATGTGATCCTGTACTACTATCCGAGTAGGATCTTTTCTCAAATTCTTGTACTTCTGATCGAAGATCATTTGCAGAAATCTTGGATACAATAAGAACTTCTTACTCTTCAAACCTCTCAATGGTTCAAGCATGTGTTCAAGTATCATTCCAGATACATTGAATGGTTTGTTCAAGATCAGGGCAACCATTAAAGAGCTAATACTCTTTCTCATCACGTCGTATCCTCCACTCACAGATCCGAAAACATGTAACATGACGTGAGCAAGGTATTTGAACTGCGGGCACAACTTACCTTTATGTAATGAACCATCAGTAATCGGTCCATTGTACCTCATTCTCAAGAAACACTTTCTCTGTTCAATCCATGATAGAACTCTTGGATCAGTCTTCTTATCAGTCAGCTTCAATGCTTGTCTAATGTCATCTTCAGATATTATCACTAGCTCCACCTGAATCTTACTCACAATAGCAGATTCATTGTCTCAAAAATCCATTCTTGCATTCGTCCAGAACTCTTTTTGATGATCTCTGTAAATAATGGCAGGAGTAGCAATAGCATCAACAACACGACTTCTCTTCAGAAAATCAACAATACCGGTGAATTCGGTATGTTTCTTCAAATCACCCAGATAAGCACAGCTGTTATGTGCCTCTTCAAACGGTAAATCTTCTTCAGGTTTCTTTCCAGCTACCTTATCTGATGAACCTGCGGGAATATCAGAACTTTGTGGTTCAGACATGATTAATCTGCAAAACAAAACAAGAAAACACAATAAAAACGGACAAAATAAACAAAATTTGAATTTTTTTTTATTTTAGAATTCCACATTCGACCAGTCGTAGGTTCGAATGTGAGAAATGGGGTTCGAATGTGAGAAATAAGGTTGGAATATGAAAAATTAATTTTAAAAATCTACATTCGACCGTTTCAGTCCACTTTCGACCATTTAAACAAGCTACATTCGACCAAAGAGTCACATTCGACCCTTTTGAAATGGTCGAATATGTCTGTTCATCTTCAAATTTATCAGATTTTGATTTTGTTTGTTTTAACATGCCATTTTAATTTGTAAGGCTTCTAACATGACCGATAAACCTTTCCCAACAATCAATTGTTATAATTATTCAATTTTTAAGTGTTTTCCCCTAAAATCTAGGGTTTGAAGGTCTTGATCAATCAATCAACTAATCTGTTATGATTTAACCCTGGATTTTGATATCCTCTCCCCCTAAAACACTTAAACAATGAATCCCTATCAAGGATTATCCTTATAACAGTCCAGAATCCATGTATTGATTCAGTCAAGGGTTCGAATGTAAAAACAATGATTCTGAATTCGTTACTGGATGGATACCTGCAAATAATGTCTTAAAATGACCAGCAGAAGATGTGTAACACAATGATTAGATTTTAAAAACACGAGCAACAAGTGGTGGTAATCTCAGAATTTGAATTTTTTTTGAAGTGAAGAGTTGAATGTGCAGATAGGTATATATAGGCTCCACATTCGACCCTTTTACCTGGGCGAATGGGAAAATTTTTCCACATTCGACCCTATTTAAAAGTTCGAAGGAAGAAAAATGGTTCGAATGTACAATCAGACATAAGAACACTCACATTCGACTGTTTGGAAGGTTCGAATTTAAAAGCAAAATTCCACATTCGACCCATCGAAGGGGCGAATGTAATTTGGAATTTTTGAACTTTTTACCAAATCTCAAAATCGAGTCCCGTTCAATATTTTTCTCAACTTTTAAGCATCCAACATTCATAAATTCTCATTTAAAGATGACAAAACTCAAATGGTCCATCAAGTTTCAGAAAATCACCATCAACCACCATCGGTTATCAAAAAGAATATAGAAATGTAAAATCTTTTGGATTTTCTAAAAATTTTTGTTAAAACACACCTAAAATCTTTTTGAGTTTTGTATTTTTGACGAGAAATGTAAAATGCAAAAATGTAAATATAAAGCAGTAAAGTTTGGTGATATCCGGTAAGAGGATCATATCAGTTATTGAGAAATCTGATCACACCGTTGATCTTTTGATTTATTATCATTAAAGACAATGTGTGATTTGGCAACTGCTGATATTGTTGTCCACATAAGCTTATATGCAGACTGTTGTGCAGTGCTTTAGACTGATACGGTTATTTATAGTATAAACTCAATTGTCTGTGGTTCCCACACACACGACATACTCCCGTATCAAGAAGTAAATGCACAAAGACTCATTGTAACGCGTGATTATGCTTTCGTCATCTGTAATTTACAAGGTATGAGGCACAGAGGTGTACAGGTCAGCAATTCAATGCTACAAAGTAGCTTGTGCACTCTACCAGGTTGAGGGCTGATATCAATCATGATTTACATCAATGATTGGATACGATGCATTAGATAATCTTTGATTATCGTCATACATTGAAAGTTCCTCAATTCGGTAACTTTAGGATTTGGCTTTACAGCTCTTTTATAAACATACCCTGTCTGATCTAGGTCCGTAATGACTTACAGCAGAAGATCAGAAAGGCTATCCCCAGATAACTAATAACATAACGACCCGAAACCTCTGAATTTTGTACAAATACCCTATCAAACGAAATTACGGTACTAAGACCATATGCCCATGAGGAGTTAATCCACATAACAATTCGTTTGATATGTATGTATCAGGCACGCAGTAATAGGTCTACGAAGCCTCTCAACACATCACATAGACTCAAACACACGCCTTATATTGCATTACGTTTCTTTAGCATGTGTCAGATCCCCAATGATGTACTATCATTTCCTCTTTTTCTCCTGGAAATCATTTTGGGGTTTTCTAATTTTTATGGGTTTTTGAATTTTTTAATGTTTTTGGTTTTTCTGAAAATAAACTCCCCATAAAATGAAAAACGTATTTTTGGAGTTTTGTATTTTTCTGAAAAACAGTAAAAACTAAAACTAAAAAGCGATAAACCGAGGTGATGATCAGTCTTGTTTTTCTTTTATACCGTTAGCTTTTAACAGATATTCAAATCTCAATTTATCAAAAGCTTTGGTAAAAAGATCTGCACGTTGATAGTCAGTGTAGATTTTGACCATATCGATCAACTCTTTTGCATAACAATCACGGATAAAATGGTATTTGATCCGGATATGCTTAGCTTTCGAGTGATTGACTAAATCTTTTGTTAATGCAATTGCGGCCTCATTATCACAGTAAATAGAGGTTTTAAGAAATTGCAAACCGTAGTCCATCATCTGTTGTTGTATCCAGAGAACTTGTGAGCAACAACTTGAAGCTGAGACATATTCTGCTTCACATGTTGATAAGGGAACTGCAGTTTGTTTCTTGCATTACCAGGTCACGAGCCTGCTCCCCATAAACTGGCATCCAGCCGTTGTGGATTTGCTGTCTTTGTCACAGCTTCCCCAATCTGCATCACTAAAAGCAATTAGATCAAAATTATCATCATTAGGGTATCAAAGTCCTCTCGACGGACAACCCTTCAGATATCTAAGGATACGTTTGACAGCTGCTAAATGACTTTGTTTCGGCTTCGATTGATAACGTGCACAAAGACATGTGGCGGACATTATGTCTGTTCTGGATGCGGTGAGGTACATTAGAGATCCAACGATTGCCCTATATGTAAAAAGATCAGTCAGCTCCCCCTTAGCATCAACACCAATCCTGTGATTAGGTTGTATTGGAGTATCCATCGGCTTAGAATCATCCATCTGGAATCGACTCAAGACTTCAGAAACGTATTTGGTTTGGTGAATAAAGATCCTCGTTGGTCTTTGGTCCACTTGCAAGCCAAGAAAAACTGCATCTCTCCCATCGCACTCATTTCGAACTTTTCCTGCATAACTTTTTCAAATTCTCTGCATAAAAGTTCATTAGTAGATCCAAAAATAATGTCATCAACATAAATTTGCACTAGAAGCAAGTCATCTCCTGTTCGTTTTGTGAACAGTGTGCAATCTACCAAACCTCGCTTGAATCCTTTGGATAGAAGATACGTGCTCAGCTCCTCATACCAATGCCGTGGAGCCTGGTGCAACCCATAGAGAGCTTTGTTTAGAACGTAGACCTTATCCTGGTGGATAGGATCCTTAAAGCCTGGTGGTTTGACCTACGTAAACTTCTTCCTTGACCACACCATAAAGAAACGCGCTTTTAACGTCCATTTGATACACCTTGAATTTCTTGTAAGATGCAAACGCTAGAAACATGCGGATAGCTTCTAAGCGTGCAACCGGTGCATAAATCTCATTATAATAAATTCCTTCCACTTGATGAAAGCCTTGTACGACCAATCGAGCTTTGTTTCTAACAATCACTCCTCTGTCATCCTTTTTACATTTAAACACCCATTTTGTTCCAATCTTTTTCCGTCCTGGAGGTAAATCTGTCAGTGTCCATACTCCCAGTTTCTGAAACTGCAATAACTCCTCTTGCATTTCCTCTACCCAAGCGTTATCCAAAAGAGCATCATTGTATGTCCGCGGCTCAACCTGCGAAACATAACAAGCAAAAGACCAGTCATTCTGACAACCTGATTTTTGAATTTTAGCATATAAGGCTAGAGCGCCAAGATTTTCTGGTGAGTTAGCATTTCTCAGTTGTCCTCTCGTCATCACACTGCTACCAGGATCACCAATAACCTGCTCGAGCGGGTGAATACGATGTATCTGAGATTCCAGATAATCAGGTACTTGCACTCCCATTTGAGTAGTTAAATTCTCTGTCGAATCCAGATCATTACCCAAGTTTGATGATGAAGCACCATTTGGATGTGGGTTCACTGGAGGTGTCTCTGTAGTAATATCTGGAACAGCTTCGCTTGTAGCATCATCATCATCTTCCGATTCTGATGAATTGAGAGTTGTGGAAGCTTCCTGAAATACCTCTTCTTCAGCTGCAGGAGCATTGGCATCATTAGAAGCTGTTTGAGGAGTTACGGTGATCGGACGCACCAACGGTGATGTCACTGCGTTTTCACACTCGTAGTATAGTCTTAATACAGCCTCTTCAACCAAGCTATCTATATTGAATGATTCAAAGAAATCTTTGTAATCAAACATCCAATCTGGACCGCTACCCTGTACATTATGAGTATACCGCTGAACTTCAATGTTAGCCCACTCCTCTACCTGACGAGTTCGTTTGTTGAATACCCGTTTGAGCGGGGTTGCATATCCAACAAACAATCCTTCTTCAGCTTTTGGTGCGAACTTCTCATATGGATTAAGCATTGTACACGGTGCTCCAAACGGTTCTAGATACTCTAAGTTCGGCTTTCTTCTGTTCAACAACTCATAACAAGTTTCACCAAACTTCTTCACTGTTAAAACATGATTGAGAGTATAACAAGCTGCGTAAATGGCTTCATTCCAGAACATTACTGGAAGGTTGGAATCCGCAAGCATTGTTCTAGCCGCTTCAATTAGAGTCCTATTTTTACGTTCTGCGACACCGTTCTGTTGAGGGGTGTACGGAGCACTATATTCATGATGAATTCCTTTATCTTCACAAAGAGCATCCATCTGTGCGTTTTTGAACTCCGTCCCATTATCACTCCGAATTCTCTTGATCTTCAGACCATAGACATTTTCTAATCGAGTGAACAGAACCTTCAGATTGTTAAACGTGTCGCTCTTATGATGCAAGCACATTACCCACGAGAATCTGGAATAATCATCGGTAACCACAAGACAATATAAATCACCAGCATGACTTTTTCACTTGACTGGTCCAAATAGGTCCATGTGCAAATGCTCAAGTGGCATCTCAACTGAATTTACTTTCTTTGGTTTGTGGGACTGCTTGTGCTGCTTGCCCTTTTTGCAACTCACACACTTGTCATTCAAATGGAAGTGTTTAACATTAACGCCTTCGACAAGTCCATTCTTTACCAGATGGTTCATTTTTCTAAAATGAATGTGTTCCATCCTCCTATGCCACATAATAGATTCTTTTTCAGTAGCCTTGGAGAGGAAACATGTTACTTGACCCTGGGTTGTCATGGCTTTTGACATGTCGAGAATGTACAGATTGTTCACTCTCGGTGCTTTAAGCATTACCCACTCTTTTGGAAGTACGAATCCTGGCTTGAGAATGTAGCAAGATTTGTCATCAAAGAATACAAAGAACTGCTTATCACAGATTTGACTGACACTGAGCAGATTATAGTCTATTTGCTTCACGTACGAAATCTTCTCAAAACTCACGATACCATTACTCACACTACCCTCCATAGTAATGTATCCTCCTTTGTTCCCAGCAAATGCTACGTATCCGCCATTGATATTTCTTATGTCAAACAGTAGTGATAAATCCCCTGTCATATGACCAGAAGCTCCACTGTCAACAATCCAAAGACTGCTCACAGGGCCAGCTGAAGCTCCCTGCACATATCAAGTAAAAAGATTAGATTTTTCTGGGGACCCAAGCCTGCTTGGTCTTAGGTCTTTGAACATTCAGTTTCAAAGAATCTTTCTAACAAACATTTGAATTTGAATTGATCTTTTTCTGATCAATTAAATCCTTTTCAGTTTCAGATTTCTCATTCACTTTTGAAGTCGAAGCACCTTGAGATCCCTTTGGTGACCAGAATTGTTCCGAACGTTTCAAGATCCGAATATGAGATTTTGGGGTCTCAGTCGGTTTCTTTACTTCGTCCTTGAAGGAAACTTTCTTGGTTACCTTCTCTGATTTAACAGAGACAGGTCCAACTGTTGGTTTGACTGCAGGTTTTAATGGTACCTTTTGCTTCTCAACAGTTGTGTTCACCACAGGTTCCTTAAAAGGATTTTCCATTGCGATCCGGTTACGACGATCATATGTCATCTAACGATTATCCCTCTTTTGAAAATATCTACTTTGGTTGTAAAACGGTGCTGCTTGAGGAACAAATCGTCTTTGTGGATAACAATGATTATCGACTGGACTTTGATATTTCTGCTTCACTTCAACCTCGTGCCTTTTGTGCCTAACATACGGGCAGTGAGCAAGTAAATGCCCTCTCTCCCCGCACTTAAAACACGCACGGTACTCTTCAAAGTTGTTCTTTTGCATTCGACTTTGCATATGTAGTGATAGGATATTGATAATCCACACACCTTCTTCTTAAACTCTCAGGAGCTGGGTCCTTTGAGTAATTCGGCTCAAGAAAACTATTCGCCTTCTCCTTCGGCTTAATAAACTCTGTGACATTAACCTTTGGTTCTTTTGGAACATCCAAATAAATTTTCTTTAAAACCTCTGGAGGTACATCATTTGTTCTCTCATGTTTTGGGAACCAAATAGTACTCTCCTGCCAAATCTTCTCAATCTTGGAATAATTGGCAAACTTAATTGGATATTCCTCGTCAGAGATTATCTTATCGGATCCTTCCATCTGATAAAACACTTTGACAGGTTTGTCACTTTGTTCATTTTTCTCAACTTGCTTAACTGACTGATTCACTCGATGAGCGTTAGCCATTGGATGAATAATCTAAGAAGGTGACACCGGTTCATTGGTAATAATGTGATTTTCAGCAGGAATATCACTCACTTTCTCAGATTTATCCTCCTCAGAGTCAGAATCATCAGTTACAGCTATTACACCTTCATCATTTAGTCCCAAAATAGGTCTAACATCGTAATTAGGATCTCCCACACTGGAAGTGTTAGACTCATCATCCGATGTAGAGTCAGACTTAACTGAACTCTCCGGTGTTATTGAATGCAAAGTATGGATTTCAAACAACACTGGAGATGGGACGGCCTTGTAGTTTGCACTACTCGACTGTGAAGGCTCCTCCATAATATGGTCAACAACATATGCAATATGTTTGTAGCTTTCAAGCTTCTTGTTGACTTTCTTAGCAAAGCACTTGATGGTTGCCATTTCAAGTTTTGTTTCTTCTAATTCATTGATGTAATTGTTAATGGCCAGTTGTTTTAAAGATAATGTTTTCTTAAGATCTGAAATATCTTTCTTATAACCATCAAGCACCTTATTAAATTCTCGTGCTTCTTTTTGATACGATTGACAGTTGATCTTAGCACTCTCAAGCTGAACCCTGAGTTGCTTATTATCCTCTGTCAATCTATCGCATGAACCACAATACTTTTCACTGTTCATATCTAAAGTAGATTCAGAACTTACCTGTTTTGGAGGCTCGGTCATTGCCATCAATGCAAAATGTGCTTCCTTCCCAGCAAATAATTTAGAATAATCGATTCTGGTAAAGGCATCATCCACTATTGTAGATGCAATTGTGCGACTAGTGCTTCAGATTGAACAACAAACCTGTTTTTGTGATTTTTCGTTGGTGCGAAGGAGACTTTTTGTAGGTACGAAGGAAGAACAGAAGGTGCGAAGGAAGAAGCTGTGGACGAATGTGTATAGTGTTTATTGTATAGCTTGGTTCGACCAGATAGTTTGGGCGAACCTGCACATTCGCATGAATCAAATGGGCGAATGTGCAGTCTATAAATAGATAAGCTTGATTTTTGAATGTAACTTTTTGTCATAATATTCCCTCCACTTTCTGATATTCTCTCTAGTGTTTTATTAAGCTCTTTTCACGTTCTCACCCTGTTTGTATTGATCTTTCAACATGTAATCGAGTTGTTAATTAATGAAAAGCTTTTGAAGATGATGATCTACTTGTTTTGATCTGTTTGACTATTATTTTGTGATTGTTTTAGGGATTCCGCAACTAAAACTAACTTGTTTGATCATTCTTTGTTGTTATACGATCCATTCACTCACATAAAAAGTGGTATCAGAGCCATTCTGGATCAAACAACCACAAATTAATAGTTTCTCAGTTGATTTGGACACAATTTTGATCAAAAAGTTTCTGTTTTCAATGAACAAACTGATTTGATAAGATTTTGATTGATTACAACTTGATTTCAAGGTTAAATTGGATAATTCTCTTCATTAAAGTTGTTCCAAATCAATTCCGATTCAAAACCCGATTTAGATCATCAAAATCCATCAACATTTGATAAACATGATCAAAATTAACGGATTTTCAAAGAATAACCGTTTTTGAATGTTCAATGGTCGAACGTAGAGAGAGTGGTCGAAAGTGGAATTTTATTGGTCGAAAGAGGGATTTTGTGGTCGAAGGAGGTGTTTTAGTGGTCGAACGTAGACTTTCATTGCTTATTTTGTTCATTCGCCCAGAGGTGTTACCTTCGATTGATCGAACGGTCGAAGGAGAAGGAAAACGGTCGAACGAGAGAAGAAAGCGGTCGAAAGAGATTTTGTGATTTCAGTCCACATTCGTATCAATCAAAACGGTCGAAGGAGAAGATTATTTCTCATTCGCACGTTCGATAATACGAAAGAGTATCCTGTTTTAAAACATTTCTAATCTTTTCGTGTTTAAACGTTTACAGGTCAAGATGTGGAACTTCCCAACAACGCCAAGACCTACTCAAGCACCACAACAGCAGACAACACAAGATCCATGGTCGGTTGTAGCCCAGAAGACTAGTCCACCATCCCAGCCAATCAATTACATGGCTATGACTAGTTCGGCTCCTCAACAAGTTGTGCAACCACTACAACAACCAATTGACAACTATTGGGGAGTAGCAGCAGCTGCAGTTCATTCGCAGACGACCAATGCCATATCCACACTTATTCATGATTTATCCTCAGGAAGCGGCAATCGACCACCAAAGCTAATGGACATGAAGGAGTACAACACATGGAAGACGAAGTTCAAGATTCATGTGGAGGGACAAGGACTTGAGGGAGCCGAGGCATGGCAGATGATAGTTAAGGGTTACGTTGCTCCTATTCTGGAGAATACTGGAGAACCGATACCTTTGGAGAATTTGGCGGATGATGAGAAAAAGAGGTTTGCGATAGAGAAGAAGGCATTTTCTCAGCTATCTCAGGCAATCAACACTGATTTGCTGCATCAGTTTGGTTCGTGTACAATATCCAAACAATTGTGGGATATGCTGAGAAATCGACATGATGGTAATGAGAAGACAAGGAAGCTGAGTATGGAAGAGCTTCGGAAGGAATTTGAGAACTTTAGTTACATGGGCAATGAGACCCTAAAAGAGTTGGTTCCACGGTATTGCCATTTGCTCACAGAACATGCGAGTTATGAGATCAGCATACCGATGTCAGAACTGGTGGATAAATTTGTTGATGCTTTACCACCATACTGGAACCAACACATTGAAGTGTTGAAGGAAAAGGATGCATACCAGTGTTGGACTATCAACGAGTTCATTCAAAAGCTGGAAAACAAAGAAATGGAGGAGAAGAGGAAAGCCAAGAGAGCGCAGATTCCACAGAATCCAGATCTATACGTGAGTGGTACATCTAACTCTCTTTCTGCTTCAAGCACTACTTCAAATGTTGCTCCTCACATTGCATGTGTATCCAATGTTGTTGAACCCACAAAAGCACCTATCAACTATCTTGCCCAAACTTCATCATACACACCATCATACACACCACAATCATATCAAACACCAAACTTTATTCCACCTTTTTCACCATTACAACAAGCTGCCTGTTACACAGCAAGTCAACCTCAACAACAACAACAATATACTCCTCACATGAATCAGATGCAGATTACTCAAGCACAATCAAATCAAAGTCCGATTGTGTTAGAGACCTCGAATCTTAACAATGTGACTGTTGAAATTGCTCAACAGCATGTTGCTCTAGTATCTGCTATGGTTGCATCATACAACGGTTTGGTTGCGAGTCAGATTGGAAACAACAATCTCACCAATGAGGACTACGCACAAATCGATAAAGAGGAGATGGAGCTTATGGACATTCAGTGGGCTTTTGCGAGCATAATGAGGAGAGCCACTGACTTTATTCAGAAGACTGGAAGAACTGACCTTTCAACTTCTCCCAACACCACATACGGCTTCAACAAAGCCAAAGTTACATGTTTCAATTGTGGTGAGAAGGGTCATTTTAAAAGAGAGTGTACACAGCCTGCACAACAAGGTAATCGAAACCCGTTCAATTCAACCTACCAAAACAGACAAAACCAAAACCACAATCAAGTTTCATACAACAGTCCCAACATCTCAAGCTTTCAACCCTAAAACAATTACCAGAACCGTCAACAAAATACCAACACTAGACAACCCACAACTCAAAACCAACCTCAACAAAATCCAAACCGAACCATTGTTCCTATCTCTACACCTAACACTCAAAACCAAAACCAAACTGACAATCAAAACCAAGCACTTGTGATTCAAAAGGATGAAGGTTTTGATTGGACGGGTATGCAATTGGGGGTGGAGGAGATTACTGCTGGAAACGTGGCTTGTGTGGCACAGAAGATGAGCCTGGATGAGAATGAGGAGATTGAAGAGGAGGTTGTGATTGAGAAAGTGTTGGAGTTGAAAATTGAGGAAGTGAATGAGGATGTGATTGCTGAGAGTGAAGACAAGAAATCTGGTATGATTCTTGATTCTGTCACGGATGTTGGAGAGCACTATGATTCAGCTTATTCGGATATGGAGAGTGATTCTGATTCGGAAGCTAGTGTGAATTCACTAGATGATGACATTGATCAACTGCTAGCTGAAGCTGATTTCCTTATGACTCGCAAGTCATGCATGGTGGATGATGCATGCACCAAGATTGACTACTCCAAATTCTTTGCAGGGAAGGAAGCTCACTTCGCTTTGATGGCAATGACAGAACCTCCTAAATCGGTAAGTTCTGAATCTCAATCTAAAGTGAGTGTTAAATGTGTTAAATGTGCTGATTTTGAAAAACTGACAGAAGAAAATAAGCTTCTCAAGGTACAACTTGAGAGTGCCAAAATAAACTGTCAGATTTATCAAAAAGATTTAAAAGATTTCAACAAAGTTCTTGATGGTTATAAAAAGGATGTGTCTGAACTCAAAAAGACTTTGTCAATTAAACAACTTGCCATTAATAACTATATTAATGAAATGGAAAACACCAAGTTAGAAATGGCAACCATCAAGTGTTTTGCTGAAAAAGTGAACAAGAAGTTAGATAGTTATAAGCATATTGCATATGTGGTTGACCATATCATAGAAGAACCCTCCCAGTCGAATAGTGCAAACTATAAGGCGGTCCCATCTCCGGTATTGTTTGAAAACCACAATTTACATGCAATACCACCGGAGACGTTAGTCAATTCTGACTCCACATCAGAAAACGAGCCCAACACTTCTAGTGTCGGAGACCCGTATTCTGATGTGAGACCTGTTTTGGGAAACAATGAGGGTGTGGTCGCTGCAGACGATTCTGATAAAGAAGATGAACAATCTGAGACGGTTGAAAATGAAAGTGATATTCCTGATGAAAATCATATAATCACTACTGAGCCTGTCTCACCATCTCAGATCGTTCATCCCATGGCAAATGCTCATCGTAAGAATGTTGTTAAGAAAACTGAAAAGTCTGTTGGTAAAAGTGTTGAAAAGAAAGAGGTAAAGAGAGTTGAGAAAAATGTGAGTAAACCGGTTGAAAAGAAAAATGAAATTAAATCTGAGAAAAATGTGGTTAAACCGGTTGAAAAGAAAAAGGAGATTAAATCTGAAAAACCTAATGAAATGAGCAACGAATCGTGTGACAAACCTGTCAAAATTTTCTATCGGATGCAAGGCTCCGATAAGATTTTGTCTGATGATGAATATCCGATTAAATTTGTCAATTATTCCAAAATCGAAAAGATCTGGCAGGAAAGTACGATTTGGTTTCCAAAATTTGAACGAACCAATGACATTCCTCCAGAAATTTTAGAGAAAATTTATTCGGATAAAGATGCCAAGGTTAATGTCACACAATTTGTTTTGCCAGTTGATAAAGCAAACAGTTTTATTGAACCGACTTACTCGAAGGAACCAGCTCCTGAGAGTTTAAGGAAACAATGCATGGTTGATCGATATCCCATTGCTAGTTTTTCCAAGTCGCCGATCAAAGAAAACTATGAAGAATATCGTGCGTGTTATAAGTGCGGGGAAAGGGGACATTTGCTTGCCGCCTGCCCGTACGTACGACACAAAAGGCACGAGGTGGAGATGAGGCAACATCATGATTATCCGGTTGACAACTACGGTTATCCACAAAGACGGTATTTCCCTCAGCAAACACCTTATTATAATCAAAACAATTTTTACAACAAGAGGGAAAACCGTCCGATGACTTATGATAAGCGCAACCGGATAGCCACTGATAAACCGGTAAAGAAACCTGTGATGAACTCAACTGCTGATAACAAAAAGGTTGCTTCTAAACCTAATGGAAAACAAGCAGTTGGACCTATCTCTGTTAAATCAGAGAAGGTAACCAAGAAGGTTTCATGTAAAGATGAAGTAAAGAAACCGGCTGAGACCTCAAAATCTCAGATTCGGATCTTGAAAAGGTCTGAGCAATCTTGGTCATCAAAGGAATCTGAAGGAGCCTCAACTTCACAGAATGTGAAAATTGAGAAAAAGAAAGTTGAGAGTGAGAAGAAAGGGGTTGAGATAACCCAAGATGTTTGTGAATCGAAAGACTCTTTGAAACAACCCGTTCAAAGACCCAAGACCAAACAGGCTTGGGTCCCCCGAAAAATCTAACTGCTTTACTTGATATGTGCAGGGAGCTCCAGCTGGCCCTGTTAGCAGCCTATGGATTGTTGACAGTGGAGCTTCTGGTCACATGACAGGGGACCTCACGCTACTCTTTGATATCAAAAATATAAACGGAGGTTATGTAGCGTTTGCTGGAAATAAAGGAGGCTACATTACGATGGAGGGTAGTGTAAGCAATGGGGTCGTGACATTTGAGCGGATAACATACGTGAAACAGATAGATTACAATCTGCTCAGTGTTAGTCAAATCTGTGATAAACAATTTTCTGTGTATTTTGACGACAAATCTTGCTATATCTTGAAACCGGGGTTTGAACTTCCGAAAGAGTGGGTGATGCTAAAGGCACCGAGAGTAAACAATTTGTATATTCTCGATATGTCCAAAGCAATGACCACCCATGGCCAAGTCACGTGTTTCCTCTCTAAGGCTACAGAAAAAGAATCTATTATGTGGCATAGGAGAATGGGACACATTCATTTGAGAAAGATGAACCAGTTAGTGAATAATGAACTTGTCACGGGAGTTAATGTGAAACATTTCCATTTGAATGACAAGTGTGTTAGTTGCAAAAAGGGAAAGCAGCACAAACAGGCCCATAGACCAAAGAAAGTCAATTCCGTAGAACTGCCGCTTGAGCGTTTGCACATGGACTTATTCGGTCCAGTCAGACGTAAAAGTCATGCCGGGGAGTTGTACTGTCTTGTGGTGACTGACGATTATTCTAGATTTTCATGGGTCATGTGCTTGCATCAGAAAAGCGACACGTTTGACAACCTGAAGGTTCTGTTTACACGTCTGGAGAATATATATGGTCTGAAGATCAAACGAATCCGGAGTGACAATGGGACGGAGTTCAAAAATGCTCAGATGGAGGATCTTTGTGCAAACAAGGGAATTCATCATGAATATAGCGCTCCGTATACACCCCAGCAGAACGGTGTCGCAGAAAGAAAGAACAGGACTCTAATCGAGACGGCGAGAACTATGCTAGCGGATTCAAATCTTCTAGTCATGTTCTGGAACGAAGCTATTTACGCAGCATGTTATACTCTAAACCGTGTTTTAACAGTGAAGAAGTTTGGCAAAACTTCTTATGAGCTGTTGAACCGACGCAAGCCGAATCTGGAGTATCTAGAACCATTTGGTGCCCCGTGTACAATGCTGAATCCTTCGGAGAAGTTCGCACCAAAGGCTGAAGAAGGTTATTTTGTTGGATATGCAACCCCACTAAAACGGGTATTCAACAAAAGAACTAGAAAAGTCGAGGAGTGGGCTAATGTCGAAGTACAAAGATACACACAAAATGTACAGGGTGGAGGACCAGATTGGATGTTTGATTACAAAGACTTCTTTGAGTCATTCAATCTAGATAGCATGGTTGAAGAAGCCGTACTTCGCTTATATTACGAGGTCGAAAACGCCGTAACTTCACCGTTAGTGCGTCCGATCACAGTAAACCCCCAAGCAGCTTCTAATGATACCATTGCTCCTGTGATGGAAGAAGAGGTGTTCCAAGAAGCTTCTACAACGCTTAATTCATCCGATTCAGAAGATGAAGACGATGATGCAACAAGTGAAGCTATTCTGAACAATGCTACAGTGACACCACCAGTGAACCCAACTAATACTGATGCTTCAACTTCGAATGTGGGTAATGATCTGGTTTCTACAGAGAATTTGACGACTCAAACGGGAGTACAAGTACCTGATTATCCGGAATCTCGGATACATCGGATACACCCGCTTGAACAGGTTATTGGTGATCCTGGTAGCAGCGTGATGACAAGAGGGCAGTTGAGAAATGCTCAAGCACCAGAAAATATTGGCAATCTTGCTTTATATGCCAAAATACAAATATCTGGTTTTCAAAATGACTGGTCTTTCGCTTGTTATGTTTCGCAGGTCAAACCGCGGACGTACAAGGAAGCTCTTTTGGATGATGCCTGGGTGGAAGCAATGCAAGAAGAGTTGTTACAATTTCAGAAACTCGGTGTATGGACACTGACAGATTTGCCCCCGAGAAGAAAGAAAATTGGAACCAAATGGGTGTTTAAGTGTAAGAAGGATGATAGAGGAGTCATAGTGAGAAACAAAGCTCGTTTGGTCGTTCAAGGTTTTCATCAGGTTGAGGGAATCGACTACAATGAAATCTATGCACCGGTCGCACGCTTGGAAGCTATTCGAATGTTCCTAGCGTTTGAATCATGGAAGAAATTCAAGGTGTATCAGATGGATGTAAAGAGCGCATTTCTTTACGGTGTGGTCAAAGAGGAAGTTTACGTAGGTCAACCGCCAGGCTTTGAGGACCCTATTCACCGGGATAAGGTTTATGTTTTAAACAAAGCTCTCTACGGGTTGCACCAGGCTCCGAGACAATGGTATGAGGAGCTGAGCACGTATCTTCTCTCGAAAGGATTCAAACGCGGACTGGTAGACTGCACACTGTTCACGAAACGAGCAGGAGATGATTTGCTTCTTGTACAAATTTATGTTGATGATATTATTTTCGGGTCAACTAACGAACTTCTGTGCACGGAATTTGAAAAAGTTATGCAGGAAAAGTTCGAAATGAGCGCAATGGGAGAAATGCAGTTTTTCCTAGGCTTGCAGGTGGAGCAAAGACCAACGGGGATCTTTATTCACCAGACGAAATACGTTTCTGAAGTCTTGAGCCGATTCCAGATGGATGATTCGAAGCCGATGGATACCCCGATACAGCCCAATCACAGGATTGGAGTTGACCTTAAGGGGGAGCTGACTGATCCATTTACATACAGAGCAATCGTCCGATCTCTGATGTATCTCACCGCGTCTAGACCTGATATAATGTTTGCGACATGTCTTTGTGCACGATATCAATCGAAGCCGAAACAGAGTCATCTTGCAGCTGTCAAGCGTATCCTTAGATATCTGAAGGGTTGTCCATCGAAAGGACTTTGGTACCCTCATGATGATAATTTTGACCTAATCGCTTTTAGTGATGCAGATTGGGGCGGCTGTGACAAAGACAGCAAATCCACAACGGCTGGATGTCAGTTTATGGGGAGCAGGCTCGTGACCTGGCAATGCAAGAAACAAACCGCAGTTGCACTATCCACATGTGAAGCAGAATACGTTTTAGCATCGAGCTGCTGCTCACATGTTCTTTGGATCCAACAATAGATGGTGGATTACGGTTTGCAATTTCTTAAAACCCCTATTTACTGTGATAATGAGGCCGCAATCGCATTAACAAAAGACTTAGTAAATCACTCAAAGGCTAAACATATCCGGATTAAATATCATTTTATCCGTGATTGTTATGCTAAAGAGTTGATCGATATGGTCAAAATCCACACTGATTACCAACGCGCAGATCTTTTTACCAAAGCTTTTGACAAATCCAGATTTGATTATCTTTTAAAAGCTAATGGTATTAAATAAAAACAGGACTGATCACCACCTCAGTCTATCATTTTTTAGTTTAAATTTTTACTGCTTTTCAGAAAAATTTCAAAAAACCAAAAACATTGAAAAATTTCAAAAACCATAAAAATTAGAAAATTTCTTTGCTGACTGCTATATCTTCTTCCCTTAGATTAATGCCGTCAGATTTCTGTGAACAAACGATATCTGGGAAGTCACATATTTGAAATGCTCCAGCTTATCCTTGGGAACAGTAAATTCGAAAATCTATAAAAATTAGAAAACTCAAAAATGATTTCCTGGAGTATAAAGGGAAATGATAGTACATCAGTTGGGATCTGACACATTCTAAGTAATGTACTGCTATATAGGGCGTGTGTCTGAGTCTGTGCGATGTGCTGATAGGCTTCGTAGACCTATTACTGCGTGTCTGATACATACATTTCAAACGAATTGTTGTGTGGATGAACTCCTCATGGGCATATGGTCTTAGTACCGTAATTTCGTTTGATAGGGTATTTGTACAAAACTCGGAGGTTTAGGGTCGTTATGTTATTAGTTGTCTGGGGATAGCCTCTCTGATCTTCTGCTGTAAGTCATTACGGACCTAGATCAGACAGGGTGTCTTTATAAAAGAGCTTTATGCCAAATCCTAAAGTTACCGAATTGAGGAACTTTCCATGTTATATGATGATCAAATATTATCTATTACATCGTATTAATCACTGATGCAGATCATGATTACTATCAGTCCTCAACCTGGTATAGTGCATATGTTACTTTGCTGCATTAATTTGATGACCTGTATACCTCTATGCATTATATCTTGTACAATTACAGACGACGAAAGCATAATCACGCTTTACAATGAGTCTTTGTGCATTTACTTCTTGATACGGGAGTATGTCGTGTGCGTGGGAACCATAGACAATTGCGTTTATACTATAAATATCAGTATCAGTTTAAAGCACTGCACAAAAGTCTGCATGTGAGTTTATGTGGATCACAATATCAGCAGTTGCCAGATCACACATTGTCTTTAATAATAATAATTCAAAAGATCGATGGTGTGATCAGATTTCTCAATAACTGATATTATTCCTTTACCGGAAATCCCAAAAACATTTACAGTTTTTCATTTACATTTCTGCATTTTATTTTCTCGTAAAAAATTACGAAACTCAAAAAGATTTTAGGTGTCTTTTAGCATAAACTTTAGAAAATCCAAAAAGATTTTTCATTTCCATCTTATTTTTGATAACTGATGGTGGTTGATGTCGATTTTCTAAACCTTGTTACACCATTTGAGCTTTGTAACTTTTAAATGTGAAAATATGATTGTTGGATGCTTAAAAGTTGAAAAATAATTGGACCGGGACTCGTTTTTGAGATTTGGAAATTTATCAAAAATCCCATTTCTCATTCGCCCATTCGGTTGGTCGAATGTGGGATTTTTCATGTTCCTTCGTATGTTTTAAATGGGCGAAGGAGAGTGTTCTTGAACTTATGTTTCATTCGAACCCTTTTGGCTCATTCGAACCTTTCACTAGGGTCGAAGGAGACAAAAGTTTCTCTTTCGTACGTATAGAATGGGCGAAGGAGGATGCCTATATATACCTTTCTGTCTCATTCGAACCTCATTCAAACTTTTTTCAGAATTTTCATCTTAACCTCACCTTGTTGCTTTGATATTTTGAACCTTATAATTGTGTTTGTCTTCAAACACTGATCATTTTCCACTATCATATACAGGTTAACATCAAGGATTGAAGGATTAAATGTCTGTTTTACTGTTTCGAGCCCTAGATCATAAAACTGATTATAATTAACTTCATTGTGACAATTGTTGTTTGGGATTCATTATATGTGTGTTTTAGGGGGAGAATAACTTTAAACCAAGGATTCAAAACCAACAGTTTGATCAATTGATCATCTGTTATGGTTTGAACCCTAGTTTTAATTGAAAACACAAATATAATGATTAATTGATGAATTTGTTAGTTTTGAATGGTTAATCGGCATTGTTAGGTACATTATCAATCAAAAGAACATGATCAGAATCCTTTAAATTCAAAATTGAAAATTCAAAATAAGAACAGTCACCTTCGACCATTTCGAATGGGCGAAGGAGATAACCAAACGGTCGAATGTAGAAAGTTTGGACGAATGAAACTTTTTATCAAAATCAATACATTCGTACCATCAAAACTTCTCATTCGTACCTTATGGATTTCTCATTCGTACCCCCGTTTGGGCGAATGAGGATGTTTATTACCAAAACTTTCAAGTTTGAATTTTTAACATGTGTTTTTGATTGTTTTGCAGATTTAACGATGTCCGAGCAAGAAAAGACGACTGAACAAGCTGGATCATCCTCACAGCCTGCTAAGACAGTTTCTGAAGAGCTTTTAGCCTTCGAGAATGCGCATAACTGCTGTGCGTATCTCGGAGAGGTTAAAAAGCACACGGAGTTTGTCGGAATCATAGAATTCTTGAAGAGATGCAGGGTGATAGATGCTATTGCTACACCGACGATTATCTACAGAGACATGATGCAAGAATTCTGGTCGGGAGCGAAGCTTGATTTTTGGAAATGCGAATCATGTTTGACTAGCAAGATTCAAGGGCAGAGAGTTATTGTTTGTGAGGAGGATCTAAGAGAAGCGTTGAATTTAGATGATGAGCCGACAGATCCTAAGGAGTTTAGTTTTATGGATCAGCGAAAGTGCTTTCTAAGAATGAAATACAATGGACCAATCACTGACGGTTCATTGCACAAGGGAAAACTGTGCCCCCAATTCAAATATCTGGCACACGTTTTGATACATGTCTTTGGATCTGCAGCTGGAGGATATGACTTGATGCGAAAGAGTATCAGTTCCATGATGGTAGCCCTGGTGTTGAACAAACCGTTCAATGTTTCAGGCATGCTGATGGATCATTAATTAGAGCCTGTGAACGGCACGAGGAATCTGAAGTTTCTATTATATCCTCGTTTCCTCCAGATGGTGTTTGACAACAAGTATAAGGAATTGAAAAGAGATCCTAAGCACATAGTTGTTCAGGAACATATGTCGCTTAATACACTTGCTAGGATGAAGGCGTATAAGGGATTGTCAGTTAATGAACGTCCTCCAGTAAGGCATTTATTTGGACATCTAGCAAGAGTTGATTATACAGATCCAGGTGAAGGGCTTGTAAGACATGCAAACAGTGATTCTGATCCTGATAACCCATTACATCCTATTGATCCTGATGCGAAACACAAAAGACAGGTTGTGAATGTCGGTGCGAAAAGTGGAAAGATTAAGAAGAAGGAGATAAGATTAGAGGTTGCGACTGAACCTGAGAAGAAGAAAAGCACACCAAGAAGACATAAGAGCATGGCGAAGAAAGGGTTACACCTAGTTGATGAGGCGTCGATTGATTCTGAAGAGACGCAGGAAGATGAACATTGGGATTCAGATGCTGAGACGGTAAAGACTGCCACGCCCAAGGCCACTGAGGCTGGTGTGTCTGCTAGTCAGAATGTTGAAGATCAAGGGAACAAGAGTCCTATTCCTGTTGATGAAGATGAATTGACTTTGAATGCTGAAGAAGATTTACTTGGTTCTCCTGTACAAGCTGATAAGACAAAGAAGAAGAAACCAGAGAAACCAAGTATTAAGAGAAAGAAGGAGATTGAATCGCTGATAGCTGGTAAGAAACTACCACCAGCTTCTAGTTCTAAGTCACCGGTTACTGCACCAGCACAGAAGAAACAAAAGACTGCGACAACATCGAGCACACAACAGAGTGAAGATATACCTGTTGATCAGTTTAACGAAGCATTGGATAATGTGCTCAAGAAGATTAGAAAAGGCAAACTGCCTGATGTTGTTGAACCACCTATGAAGAAGAAAGTTTCGGTGGATAGTGATATTATGAGTGCTGTGAATTAAAGATTATCTGAGATGATGAATATAATCAACAAACAGCAAATTGAGATCGAGCAATTGAAGACAAATGAACAAAAGATGTTGGAGGTCATAGTCACATCACATGATGATAATGAAGTTTTGAAGAAAACTATCAAGAGGTTGAAAAGAGAGAATAAGAAGTTGCTGAAGCACGAGCAACGAAACACCAGAAGAATTATAGTCTTGAAGGAGGAGAACAAACAGCTGAAGAAGAGTAACAAGAATATGGATAATTTGATCAAAGACTTGTACTCTTGAGCTCCTCAACTTCAAGCCGGTGAAGAAGATAAGGAAAGAGAAGAAGAACAGGTCGATTTTGAACCATCTGACGACGAAGAAGAAGATGAAGAACTTGATGAAGATGCAGGTAATGATACTAAGAAGAAGAAGAAGAAAGATGATGGAGATGATGGAGGTTCAGATGGTGGATCGAGTGATGGAAACAGCTCTGCTTTCGATAGTAGTGATGATGATGATGCTGATAACGCTGACAAGTTTACATATGAAAAGCGTGATACAAGTAAGGGTGGAGAGTCGAGCTCTAAGACTCCAGGAGAGAATGTGGATGACGGTATCTTCTGGAATGAGAAACTGCAGTCGTTATCTGAAGACGACAAGAACATGTATCGCCAGATGCTCACAGATCGAGTCTGGACGATTGACATGACAAGCAGATTTCCAGAGATATTCGAGTCGAGCAATAAAATATTTGAGTTGGAGTTTGATGACCCTGATCTTGAAGATGGAGAAGTTTCTGCGGCGATTTCAAAAGAAATACTTGAGGGTTCAGCTAAACATGTTGGAAAGACTTTGGAAGAATTACTTGCTGATAATTTAATTCCAAAGATACCTGAGAAGGAAGCCGGGAATCATTCTGATGACCGTGATGTTCCTGCTTTTGAGGATGTTGAAATGGAAGACATAACGAGTGAGGAGTATCCACAATACTTCAAGACTAATCAAGATTGTGGATTTCCTGGATTCTCAGATGAATTGCTAAACCAAGCCGAGAAACTGGCGAAAGAGAAAAGTAAAGCATTTGAAGATGAAATTTTCAAAGGGCATGACAAACCACGGTTCGAGCAATCAGAGAGTTTGAAGGAATTCTTGAGAAAATTGAAAGAAAAAGAGAACAATCGTCCGAAAGCTGAAATTCAAGGAAGCTTTTACAAACTTCATAGTGGTATTTTCAAAGGTCGTGCATTGGCCTGGAAGTTTGTTAAAGAATTGAGATGTATTGCAGTGAAGTGGGAGAAGGGGATCTTATATTTCGATAAGTTTCATCATTTGAAGACTCTTCCTTATTGGGCAATCCGTGATATTTGTCGTCACCGTTTAACGGGAGCGTCAAATAGTCAGATTACCTACTTTGCTGAAAAGATGACGAGAGAAAGCCGAACCAAGTGGGATTTGTTTGAACCACAATATCCGAAAAGAATTGTTCATAAAAAGGATATTGATCAGATTACAGGCATGCCCAAGGTGACGTTGAAATACAAACCACCGCGAGTGTTGAAAAAGATTCCTTTGTTGCCAATCCCACAACACTTCGCTAAAGATTTCATTTGGTGGTATTACGATTGGAAGATAGCAGAGGCTGTGATTGTATTGAAAGACGGAGAGAAGAACTACAAGAAGATACACATTTTTGATCCCATGTGGTTAATCAACTGTTCACATGAGGATATAATAATGTTGTTTTATAATCCGATCTATTCTGATGCGAAGGATGCTGAGCAAGCAGTAAAGTACCAACGTGTGGTATTTCTGTGCTTTGCATATGACATTAATGCTGGGTGTGACTATGGCGAGAAGCTCGGAAAGTTTGTTGAGAAGCAAAAGGTGCCTGAGTTGAAAAAGCCGAAGCAAAAGCAATTTCATGAACCGGTTTTGACGAAAGAACAGAAGATTCAACGACATATCAAACTGATGAATATTAGAATAGACGAACAACGTCGACAGCAATCCAAGCAATAGTCGAGGGGGAGTTTTGTAGATGCAATTGTGCGACTAGTGCTTCGGATTGAACAACAAACCTGTTTTTGTGATTTGTCGTTGGTGCGAAGGAGACTTTTTGTAGGTACGAAGGAAGAACAGAAGGTGCGAAGGAAGAAGCTGTGGACGAATGTGTATAGTGTTTATTGTATAGCTTGGTTCGACCAGACAGTTTGGGCGAACCTGCACATTCGCATGAATCAAATGGGCGAATGTGCAGTCAATAAATAGACAAGCTTGATTTTTGAATGTAACTTTTTGTCATAATATTCCCTCCACTTTCTGATATTCTCTCTAGTGTTTTATTAAGCTCTTTTCACGTTCTCACCCTGTTTGTATTGATCTTTCAACGTGTAATCGAGTTGTTAATTAATGAAAAGCTTTTGAAAATGATGATCTACTTGTTTTGATCTGTTTGACTATTATTTTGTGATTGTTTTAGGGATTCCACACCTAAAACTAACTTGTTTGATCATTCTTTGTTGTTATACGATCCATTCACTCACATACAACTATGCACGATTTGCGAGTCATCAAAAAATCAGCTTCGGCTAGAAGTTGATCAATATCATCATCTAGTGAATTAACACTAGTTTCAGAATCAGAATCGCTCTCCGAATCAGAATAAGCTGAATCACACTGTTATGGAACATCAGTGATAGAGTCAAGAATCAATCCTGACTTCTTTTCAACACAAACATCATTTTCTTCAACCAACTCCTCAATCTTCACCTCAGATATCTTCTCAGTCTTCAAATCATCTTCAACTGACATTGGTTCCTCCAAATTCATCTTCTGGGCAACACACGCCACATTACCTGTAGTGATCTCCTCAACACCAAGTTGCATACCAGTCCAATCAAATCCCTCATCCTTCTGGATTACCAAAGCCTGGTTCTGGTTATCTGGTTGGGTTTGGCTATTAGGTGTAGAAATAGGAATGATTGTTCTGGTTGGATTGTGTGGTGTTTGGTTTTGGTTCTGGTTTTGTGTAGTGGTTTGTCTAAAAGAGTTGTTTGGTGAGGTGTTTTGACGGTTTTGGTAATTATTTTGTGGTTGAAAGTTGGAATTGTTTTGACTTTGATATGATACCTGATTTTGTGATTGACGGTTCTGGTAATTAGTGTTAAAAGGATTCCTGTTCCCCTGTTGTGCTGGCTGTGTGCATTCTCTTTTGAAGTGACCTTTCCCACCACAGTTAAAACATTTGACTTTGGCTTTGTTGAAGCCATATGTGGTATTAGGAGATGTTGAAAGATCAGTTATGCCCGTCTTTTCTATAAACTCAGTCGCTCGCCTCATGACACTAGCAAATGCCCACTGAATGTCAATGAGCTCCATCTCCTCCTTGTCAATTTGAGCGTAGTCCTCACTGGTTAAGTTGTTATTACCAATTTGACTAGCTACTAACCCATTATACGAAGCGACCATAGCAGAAACCAAGGCTACATGTTGCTGTGCAACTTCAACAGTAACATTTTTCAAGTTTGATGTCTCCAACACAATTGGGCTTTGGTTTGGTTGACTTGGGTTCATTTGAGTTTGGTTCATTTGAGTTTGGTTCATTTGAGGAATGTAAGGTTGTTGTTGAGGTTGATTTAAGTTAGCTGAATAGCATGCAGCTTGTTACATAGGTGAAAATGGTGGGATGTAAGTAGTAGGATATGATGGTGGGGTATAAGATGATGTTTGAGCAAGATAGTTTATTGGGGTTTTGGTTGGTTCAATAATGCTTGAAACACAAGCTATGTGTGGAGCAACAGTAGTACTAGAACTTGAACTGATTAGAGATGAAGATGTACCACCATGATATAACTCTGGATTCTGAGGAACTTGTGCTCGTTTCGCTTTCCTCTTCTCCTCCATCTCTTTGTTCTCAAGCTTCTGAATGAATTCATTGATGGTCCAATATTGGTATACATCTTTCTCCTTAAGAACCTCAATGTGTTGATTCCAGTATGGTGGTAATGCATCAGCGAGTTTATCCACCAGCTCAGACATCGGTATATTGATCTCATAACTTGAAAGTTCGGTCAACAAATGGCAATACCTCGGAATCAACTCCTTAAGTGTCTCATTCCCCATATAGCTAAAATTCTCAAACTCTTTTCTCAACTCCTCCATTCTAAGCTTCCTTGTCTTCTCATTCCCATCGTGACGATTCCTTAACATATCTCATAATTGCTTCGAAGTGGTGCACGACCCAAACTGATGTAAAAGATCAGTGCTAATGGCCTGGGATAATTAGGAAAACGCCTTCTTTTCCACAACAAACTTTTTCTTCTCATCCTCAGCTAGACTCTCTAATGGAATCGGCTCACTAGTGTTCTCCAAAACCGGAGCTACATACCCCTTAGCAATCGTTTGCCAAGCTTCCGTGCCTTCCATTCCCATTCCCTCTAAATGAATCTTGAACTTGGTCTTCCATTGGTTGTAATCCACCATTTCCATCAACTTTGGTGGACGGCTCCCACTACTCGAAGATAAGTCATGAATAAGATTTGAAATCGCATTGGTAGTCTGAGAGTGTACTACCGCTGCTGCAACTCCCCAGTAATCAACCATGGGTTGTTGTTGTGGTTGTGCAACTTGTTGGGGCATCGAACTAGTCATCGCCAAATAGTTGATTGGTTGAGATGATTGACTAGTTGTCTTCTGAGCAGCTACCAACCAAGGATCCATTGTTGTTTGCTGTTGTGGTGTTGTATTAGGTCGTGGTGTTGTTGGAAAGTTCCACATATCGTCTGAAAAGTATAAAACACGAAACGATTAGAAAAATTTTCAAACAGTTTATACGTTTGACCTTTTACAAGTGATCGTGTGGGCGAATGTGGAATTTAGTCCAGATTCAACCGTTTCAAAAGACTCGAATGTAGAATGTAACAAACTCTTTTCACTTTCGACCAAATCAATCCTCTTTCGACCTCCCGATTGGTCGAATGTAAAACAGATGGTCGAATGAACACCAACACACTAAAAATTTCTAGGTTCGACCAAAATACACTCCACTTTCGACCTAAAAATCCCTGGTTCCACCTAAAAATCACACTCTCGACCGTTTCTCCCTAGGTTCGACCCTTTCATTTTGAAAAACGGTTATACTTTGAAAATCAGTTATTTTGATCCAAAATTTTCAAATGTTGATGAAATTTGATGATCTTATGCAGGTTTTGCTTTGGATTGGATTTGGAACAAGTTTAACAAAGAGAATTTTAGATTTTATCCATGAAAACTAGTTCAAATCAATCAATATTCATCAATTTCAAATGTTCAATGAAACAGAAAAGTTTTGATCAAAATTGGGTCCAAATCAACACTAATATCATCAATTCGTAGTTGTTTGATCCTTATGGCTGTGATACCACTTTGTATGTGTCAAGGATCGAATCGTCAAACAAAGACTATGATCAAACAAGTTCAATTCAGGTGCGGAATCCTTGAATTGATTACGAAATGATAATATAATCAGCAAAACACGCAAATCATCTCAAACATTTTCATTTCATTGATAAACATAATGATAATCACTTTAAAACGTTGTTTACAATGATAGATATCAATTACAGACTTAACAAAAACACTAGGGAGACAACACACTCAGAGAGGGAAACAAAATGACCAAAAGTTAAAGTTACAAAATGATTCAACCTATATATAGACCTGCACATTCGACCATTCGATTGGGCGAATGTGCAGGTTCGACCATTCAAACTGGGCGAATCAACACATTACATAAACAAAATCTTCATTCGACCTCTTGAGTTCTCCCTTCGACCATTTTATCTACATTCGACCATATGAAAACCACTTTCGACCGTCCGATAATGATGAAACATAATAGAATTTGCAATTCAATAGCATTAGTCGCACTTCGTGTATCTACATCCACTACCGAAGCTTGAAAGACAATGATTTGGGAGATGCCTTGATGGTAAATCAGGCTCAATCCAACTTCTTAGTATCGGAGGTATACCGGAGGTGGGTGGATTCTGAATTTCAGCGAGGTAAGTTGATGAGGAGAGGTAATGTTTGTAGCCATGGTAATGTGCTGGAGTCTTTGAAAACTAGCCAGGATCAGCTTCGGTCTGCTCAGGCTACTCTGGCCGTGGCTGGGGAGGACAAGGATAAACTTCAAGGTGTGGTGGATGATCTGAAGAAGAAGCTGCAATCTTCTGAGCAAGCTCATGAAGCTTCTAAGAAGAAGTATGTCCATTCTATTGAGGAGCTTGAAAAACTGATGGCTAAGACCAGAGAAGTTGCGGACATACTTGTGAAAGGTTCGTGCCTTTCTTTTATTCTTCCGTCTTGTCTTGATACTTAGTGATTTTTCCTTTATTCTGCTTGCAGATAAGGATGAGGCTTTAGTTCGAGAGAAGGATGCCTTGAAGCTTGTTGCGGATTTAAAAGCGAAGGTTGAGAGGTGAGAGTCAGAGAAGCTTGGCCTGTTGAAAGAGATAGAGGGCCTGTTTGGTTTCAAACAGTTTGTGCTGACTGAGGGAATGGAGTTGGTATCTCACTATGTGTAAGACTCGTCGTTTTTTTAAAACATAAACATAATATATATATATAAACATGCATTATATATATACCCATAACATCTTGTCAACGACATACCAACAACCTTGGCGACATTAGTTAAATTTACAAAAGACAATGCCCAAGTTGGCTACCATGTGAATCTTTGACACATATTCAAAACCATGTACAAAACATTAACAACTTGTTTATATGACTCAAAATATCCTAATAATACCATGGTACCCAACCCAAAAGAACTTGAGCGTGCATGATTCGACCTTCATGATACTTGATCTTCACTCGTGAGCTTTACCTATTAACAATTCAAACAAGTAGACATTTAGTATGCTAAAAATAATATCATCATCTTGTTCAAGGGACACAAGCAATCCATTGAACCATGATATATCCTTCCTTCCATCATTTTGACCCGTTAAGGGCATTTCTACCATTTTGACCCGTTAAGGGTGTTCTACATTCTAACCTGTTAAGGGTGTTACTACATCTTGACCCGTTAAGGGTGTTTCCACCATTTCATACCATTCCACTATCTTGAACCCTTGTGTAGCCACAAAGGTACTTCCTACTAATTTCATTTCATCATGTCTAACCACAACAAATGCATACATAACAATCATGACCAATAAGTTTATTAAACTAAATAGTTGGTAGTAACCAACTTACCAAGAAGATTAGTACCACTAGATAGCTAGGAATCCAAGAACATCCAGGGATTTAGGGGTGTTTTTCTCAATAGATTTCCAGCTATGGAGGGTTGTTATGGAGAGCCCTCTTGGTCGCCCTCCCCCCCCCCCCTCTCTCTCTCTCTCTCTCTCTATGTTTCTTTTTCTTTTCCAAGTTTCCCCATTTTTCCCTTTTAATCCCTTAATTATTTACCACTTCCAATCTTTTTAAAACCACACCTCAAGATGGGTGTTAGCTCATGTTTAACCCCTCCCTATTATCAATTAAGTTTCCACCATTTTACCCAAGTAATTAACTTGGTAAATTTTATGTTTGTTAAATGTACAACTACCAATGCACTACTTACAACTAGGGGTACAAACATATACATACCTATATATATTCACGCATACATACATACTCATACATACATACATACATACATACATATATATATATTTATATATTATTTCACGCATACATATATATATATTTATATATATATATATATATTATTTTTCACCATACTATTATTACTTTAACGTTTTTGGGGTGTTACAAGTCTACCCCCCTTAAAGAGGTTTCGATCCCGAAACCTGGATACGTACCAAATAGAGCCGGATAGTGTTTCCGCATTTCCTCCTCGGATCCCACGTAAGATTCGAACCCTTCCTATGTTGCCATTGAACCTAAGCAGTTAATATCACCGATATATCCGCTATATCGGTCCGATATATCGGTTATCGGTCATCAACCGATATATTGATACCGATATTTTGACCGATATTTTCTACTGATATTATCGGTGATATTGACCGATATTTGACCGATATCTTACCGATATTTGACCGACATATCACCGATATTCCCGATATCGGTATCTTTCTTATTAGTTCTTCTATTTGTCTTGCTTCTTATTGATGCTGTTAGTGTTTTAAGTCTTAATTGTTAATTGTCAGTGTTAAATATTAGTGTTTAAAGTCTTAATAAGTTCCTACTTGCTACAATTGTTATTGTTTTGCATGTTGCAAGAGGTCAATTTGTTAATTGTAGGAGATTATATTTAATTGTTGGTGTTAAACCTCTATATATATATATATATATATATATATATATATATATATATATGGATTTTGCATGATATAAAATTACCGATATCCCACCAATATCTCACCGCGAAAACCGATATATCAAATATCGGTCCTTGACCGATAACCGATATTTTCCGACATTAACTGCTTAGCATTGAACCAAGACTTAGTTTATGGTCTTATTTTGCAACCGCTTCGCTTTGCAATCTCGTATAGCTACCGGTTTCTCTACATAATTTAATTTGTCGTCTACCACTATGTCTTCAAGAGGCACGTACGCGGTTTCATCCGCAAGACACTTCCGCAACTGGGACACATGAAAGGTTTCATGGATCCCACTAAGGGATGATGGTAATTCCAACCGGTAAGCCACTTGCCCGACCCATGCCAAAATTTTGAATGGTCCTATATAACGCGGGCCCAACTTCCCGCGTTTACGAAATCTGATGATGCCCTTGGGAGACTTTTAATAACACAAAATCTCCCACTTGAAATTCGATCGGGCATCTTCTACGATCCGCATAAGCCTTCTGTTGGTCTTGGGCGGCTTGAATTCTAGCCCGTATTAGGCTAATTTTCTCGTTAGTGAGGGCCAAATTTGGAGCCAACTCTCGCTGACCCACTTCCCCCCAACACACCGGGGTTTTACATTTTCTCCAATATAACATCTCAAATGGTGCCATTTGGATGCTACTGTGATAACTGTTATTATAAGAGAATTCCACTAATGCTAAGTGTTCATCCCAACTTCCCCTAAAATCTAAGACACATGCCCTCAACATATCCATGAGGGTCTGAAGGGTTCTTTCGGTTTGTCGGTCTGTCTGAGGGTGGTAGGCGGTACTAACCAACAACTTGGTACCCATTTCTTCTTGAAACCTCCTCCAATACCGGGATGTGAATCGAGTGTCCCGATCCGACACGATAGACATGGGTACACCATGCCGGGATACAATCTCATTCACATAAATTTCTGCCATCCATTCGGAGGTGTAGGCCTCCCGATCAGCCAAAAAGTGTGCGCTTTATGTAAGCCGGTTCACCACTACCCAGATTGCATCATAACCCTTCCTTGTCTTTGGTAATTTTGTCACGAGATCCATGGTTATCTCCTCCCATTTCCACACCGGCACCTCAAGTGATTGTAGCTTCCCATAAGGCTTTTGGTGTTTGGCTTTGACTTGTGAACAGGTCAAACATTTCTCCACATACTTAGCGATGTCGCGCTTCATTCCCGGCCAACAATAGTCTTTCTTTAGATCCCGATACATCTTGGTCGCCCCCGGGTGGATTGAGAACTGGGACTTGTGAGCTTTTTAAAGTAGTGAAGCCTTGACTTCACATGTCCAAGGAACCCATATCCGCCCATATCGGGTCTTCATCCCATCTGCATTTTCTTCCAACTTGTCTATCATCCCTTTCATTCTTATCTTCTTCGGGTCATTGGCTTGCAAAGCCTCGACTTGGGCCTTTCGTATCTCACCCAAAAGGGTAGGTGTAATCACTACACCCAAGGCCTTAACTTAAATCGGGGGTGGGTATTCTTTCCGACTCAGAGCATCGGCCACCACATTGGCCTTGCCCGGGTGGTGCACAATATCAGAATCATAATCTTTGATCAACTCTAGCCACCTCCGTTGTCTCATGTTGAGATCTTTTTGTTCGAAGAAACACTTGAGGCTTTTGTGATCGGAATATATGATACATTTTGTCCCATACAGATAATGCCTCCGGATTTTCAACGCGAACACCACGGCCCGTAATTCTAAATCGTGGGTTGGGTAATTATATTCATGGGGTTTGAGTTGTCTTGATGCGTATGCGATGACTTTCCCCCGTTGCATCAAGACACACCCCAACCCTTGATGAGAGGCATCCGTATAAACCACAAAATCATCCGACCTTTCAGGCAAGGTTAGAACAGGCGAACTAGACAACTTCTCTTTCAGCATTCGAAAGGCTCTTTCTTGGTCTTCACCCCAAACAAACTTTTCACTCTTCGTTGTCATCCGTGTCAGAGCTAGTGCCACCTTTGAAAAATCTTGGATGAATCTTCTATAATAACCGGCTAGGCCCAGAAAACTTCGAATTTCACTCAGGTTCTTGGGAAAAACCCATTCCACCACCGCCTTCACTTTCGAAGGGTCCACAGAAATGCCCTTTTCATTCACCACATGTCCCAAAAACTGGACTTCCCTCAACCAAAAGGAACACTTAGAAAATTTAGCATAAAGCTTTTCCTTTCTAAGCGTCCCAAGGACCTCCCGTAAGTGATCCGCGTGATCCGATTCACTTCGGGAGTAAATCAAAATGTCGTCTATAAATACTATCACAAAGCGATCCAACATTGAACGACTGTGACACCTCACCCAGATAAGGAAGAATAGTACACAATTGATACCAAGACTTACAAAGGAAACTTTATTCATTAACTTAAGCTACAAATTTTGGAGGCTTAAACGATACAACATTTCATCAGATTAGTCATAGTCTGATTTACAAAACTTTACTAGTCACTACGGGACTAGTATTTAACAATTCCCTTGGCCACGCAGGCTCAGAATCTATGGTAACTAGCCCTCAAGCCTCGTTACCTGTGACACATGCTTAAAAAGGACGTCAACATATACTGGTGAGTTCACGAATATCAACAGTTTATCAAAACCACGTTAAAATTTTTCATGACTTGTACCCGCCAATGCAATATTCACGATGTTTCCCTACACCGGATCACTACGGGACCCTTGGTGTTTAGCCCCACATACAAGCAGATTCTACTACACCCTACTTGGTGTAATTCGCCAATCAGTCCCGCCGTAGCGGCACGTATATATACATGTGTATGCATGCCTGGGATTTATCCATGATATATCACATACGTACATCCAGTCATGAGACACGTTTATAACAATTACCAGTCAGGACAAGCATGCTCACAGTTGGAAAGCATTCGTAAAACTCACCTTAGACTTAGGCGATACAACAATTAACTGATCAGAACTTTGACCCTGAACAGGTATCAAGATAATCTTAGATGATAGTCTAATAATATGGTACTAGCTAGCCGTCACCATGATCGGCTATGAGCAACCCATCTAGTTTAAGCACGGTACCCCGTCCATTCCTAGACTAGAGTCAAATCACCTAATGCCTACTTGGGCTATGACCCTAAACCCTACTCCTAATATTATATTAAGTCTAATTAAAAATTAAATATTAAACTAAATAAAATAATACAAACTTATATTAAATTACTTACCTTATTATTTGCAGCGCAAGAGGCACATAACAGTTTACAAACACTACAAATTGAATTTATAGAGTTCCTTTTAAGTCGGCTAAATGAACCGACTTTCCTTACGGTTGTTTGATATTGATATTCAAATTGAAATGTTCATAAAACACTTGGATGCACACACGTGCACACTACTTTATTATTATTATTATTATTATTATTATTATTATTATTATTATTATTATTATTATAAACACTCGTGTAGATGTCATATATTTTGGGTATCTATTTAACTCGTGACATACTCGCCGAACAATATATATGAAATAGGAGTTCCATATATTTTTGTCCGTAAAACGGGGTGTTACAACGAGACACCCGATTCATTAAATCCATGAATGCGGCCGGAGCATTTGTCAACCCGAAGGACATTACTAGGAACTCGTAATGCCCATACCGAGTTCTAAACGCCGTTTTGGCCACATCTTCTTCCCTTACCTTCAACTGATGGTACCTGGAATGAAGGTCAATCTTTGATAACCAACTCGCCCCTTGGAGTTGATCAAATAGATCATCAATACGGGGTAAGGGGTAGCGGTTCTTCATCGTTAGTTTATTCAACTCCCGGTAGTCTATGCACATCCGCATAGACCCATCCTTCTTTTTCACAAATAATATAGGGGCTCCCCACGGGGACACACTCGGGGGAATGAAGCCCTTATCGAGTAACTCTTGAAGTTGTGTCATCAACTCCCGGAGTTCGGTGGGTGCCAACCTATATGGTGTTTTTGCAACGGGTTGAGCCCCGGGCACCAATTCAATTTTGAACTTTACTTCGCGTTCGGGAGGAAGCCCCGGAAGATCGCCCGGAAATACATCTCGAAATTCCCTAACAATCGGTACTTCTTCGATCTTGGGGGTGGTAATGGTGGTATCAACCACATAGGCCATGAATGCCTTTCCCCCATTACGCATATGTTTCATGGTTTCCACCAAGGTACACAACTTGGCTTCAACCTTTCTATCCCCTATAAAACTTACCCGCCGCCCACTAGGTGAGGTAACATATATGGTTTTATTCTTGCATTGGAATTCCTCGTGGTGTTTGGCCAACCAATCCATGCCTATCACTACTTGGAATTCCCCCATAGGCATAGACACCAAGTCTACCCTAAAATCCTCCCCTTCTACCGTGAGAGTACAATCTCTACATATGTTGTGTAATAAATAATTCTTACTATCCGCAATTTCTACTTCTAATGGGCATGACATCTTTTCTATGATAAAGGAGGAGTGGTAGATCACTTTGGTAGACACAAAAGACCTACTTGCTCCCGTATCAAACAACACATACATAAGAGTGTTGTTGACTAGTAACATACCCGACACCACCTCGGGGTGGTTCTTTGCTTCTTCGGTGGTGATTTGAAACATTCTTCCACGGGCCTTCGAAACTTCATTCTTCTTCCCCTCTTTTGGTGCCTCCTTCTTGAGCTTGGGACAATCCGCCTTGAAGTGTCCGGGTTCATAACAATGATAACACAAACTGAACCGGACTAGGGCATTTATAAAACGGATGTCTCGCCTTCCCACAATTGTAGCACGTCTTCTGTCCCAAGCGGCATTCTCCCGTATGCGTTTTCCCACATGTGCTACAGTTCGGTACCTCCCCCATCTTAGAATCTTTATTGCCCTGTCCGTGCCCCTTACCCTTCTTCTGTGACTCCCAAGTCCTTTCAACCTTTCTCTTCTCACCCCATTGTTCTTGGCGTTTTAATTATGTTTCCCGTTCACGAGCCCAATCAATGAGTTCACCTAACGTGTTGCATTTTGATGCAGTGATAAACTCCCTGTATTGTGCCCTTAGCATGGCATGATACCTGTTAATCTTCATCCGTTCCGTTCCCACCAATTCTGGAAAAAACTTCATCTTGTCAAGGAATATGTTTGTGATCTCATCAATGGTTTCATTCTTCTGGCGGAGGTGTAGAAACTCTTCCTGAATGCGATCAATTGCAGTTTGGGGACAATGATGCTTCAGGAAGGGCTCTTTAAACTCAGCCCATGTCATTGTTCTTACTCGTTCTTGCCCCAATTCCTTACTATAACTATCTCACCAATCCTTTGCATGGAGTCGTAGCTGACCCGTGGCAAACATTACCTCATCTTCGCCTTCACAACGAGTTCATGCAAACACCCCTTCCATATCCGAGATCCACCTTAGACATTCGAGTGGATCTATTTCCCCCTTGAACACCGTGGGGTTGCAAGACATAAAGTTATGGTACGTACATCTCTTAACATTCTTTGAGAAGGATGACCCCTCTTCAATCAACTTCTTTAGTTCATCGAACCTACTTGTCATCATTCCCTCCATTACCCCCATTACATTCGTTTCCACTTCTTGTGTTATATTGGCGAGGTTAACAGTCCACGCCCTACCCATCTCCGTGGCAATCAACTCTTTTATCCTTTCTTGATACTCATGCTCCCTAGCGGAGTTATCACCTTCTTCCACCATGCTTCTGAAACATTAACAATCATTCAACATGTATTCCATACTTTCTAAAATTTCTACTCCCAATACTTGGGTCACCACACTTTCTACTAACTTCATACTAGGAGGGTAATTCCACATGTTTATATGTTATCATACCCTTAATACGTTCCCACATAAAGATATGATAACAACCGATGCAGAAAAGAAGAAACAAACAAATTTTTTTTTCAGGGTCTACCGTAAGCTACTCTGGCTACCGTAGCTTACGGTAGTCTCTGTGCTCTAAAACCCACCGTAAGGCATGGGAGTCCCACCGTCGGCTTCTGATGGCTACCGTAGCTTACGGTAGCCACCGTAAGCTACGGTGGTCCCTGCATTTTTTTTCACTTCTTTCCACCTTTCTACCTTACAATCCTTTTAGGACATTCTTAATCAAAATTTTCCAACACCTTAGGAGCTCATTTACTAACTCTCCCACCCATCATTCCCACACATACCTTGATCAAGTCTCGGATCGAATGCACGCCCCTATGAGCTTCCGTTTTGAGTTCAAGTACCTAATGTGCTTGATTCGCTCAAACCTTGGCTCTGATACCAACTTGTAAGACTCGTCGTTTTTTTAAAACATAAACATAATATATATAAACACACATTATATATATACCCATAACATCTTGTCAACGACATACCAATAACCTTGGCGACATTAGTTAAATTTACAAAAGACAATGCCCAAGTTGGCTACCATGTGAATCTTTGACCCATATTCAAAACCATGTACAAAACATTAACAACTTGTTTATATGACTCAAAAGATCCTAATACTACCATGGTACCCAACCCAAAAGAACTTGAGCGCGCATGATTCAACCTTCATGAGACTTGATCTTCACTCGTGAGCTTTACCTATTAACAATTCAAACAAGTAGACATTTAGTATGCTAAAAATAATATCATCATCTTGTTCAAGGGACATAAGCAATCCATTGAACCATGATATATCCTTCCTTCCACCATTTTGACCCGTTAAGGGCATTTCTACCATTTTGACCCGTTAAGGGTGTTCTACATTCTAACCTGTTAAAGGTGTTACTACATCTTGACCCGTTAAGGGTGTTTCCACAATTTCATACCATTCCAATATCTTGCACCCTTGTGTAGCCACAAAGGCACTTCCTACTAATTTCATTTCATCATGTCTAACCACAACAAATGCATACATAACAATCATGACCAATAAGTTTATTAAACTAAATAGTTGGTAGTAACCAACTTACCAAGAAGATTAGTACCATTAGATAGCTAAGAATCCAAGAACATGTAGGGATTTAGGGGTGTTTTTCTCACTAGATTTCCAGCTATGGAGGGTTGTTATGGAGATCCCTCTTGGTCGCCCTCCCTCTCTCTCTCTCTCTACGTTTCTTTTTCTTTTCCAAGTTTCCCCATTTTTTTACTTCTAATCCCTTAATTATTTACAACTTTCAATCTTTCTAAAACCACCCCTTAAGATGGGTGTTAGCTCATGTTTAACCCCTCCCTATTATCAATTAAGTTTCCACCATTTTACCCAAGTAATTAACTTGGTAAATTTTATGTTTGTTAAATGTACAACTACCAATGCACTACTTACAACTAGGGGTACAAACATATACATACATATATATGTATATATTCACGCATACATACATACTCATACATACATATATATATATATTTATATATATTATTTATCACCATACTATTATTACTTTAACGTTTTTGGGGTGTTACACTATGTGAGAAACTGCCCATCCATGAAGGCTGCGGTAACTGGGGTGAACAATGCCATGAACGGGATAGGCTATAATGCTGGAGCACGGGCAGGTCATACCGCGGCTCTTAATGGAGTGCCCATGAATGCCATCCCCAAGCTTGTGTCGAATGCCAAGCAATTGCTACTTGAAGCCGTCAAGTGCTACGACGAAGTCTCCCTTACTTCAATCTCCAAGCTGCAAGACCTTGCCTCCGAGCCCTTAGACGTCATGATCAAGGCTTTTAAAGACCTATCTGTAATCGATGACGCGTCCCAGGGGTTAGTGAAGTAGTTAATTCTCTCCCGTTCCTCCACATAGGTTCGGTGATTTTTAATCTTTTAATGAAGCTTTTTTAAACACTTTGTACCACCTGTTCCTCCACATAGGTTCGGTGTTTTGTTTACCTATTTGTGAAGTTTGTAATTGAAATCTAATCGTGCCTGCACGTAGATGCACCTTGTCTTTATAAGACAATTTTGTAGATCAAGTTCGTCCCAGAGGACGAACATAAACTTTTGTACCCCTTTTCTTGGGTTTAAGTGAATGGAAATATTTTACTTTTTGTTGAATACCCTTGTGTTTCGGATATCTTTGTTTACTTATTTTTTTCTAAGTATAAATTTGTCATGCGAATTCTAAAGGTGTAAAAGCTTCAGTTCATATTATTGAGACTTTATCATGCGTCCATGATTTTTAAGCCTCGGTCACAAGTTATGTCTTAAGTGTTTCAGGATTTTTCATCCTTGACTGCTTATAACATTCGAAGTAGAACGTTCATTTTTCACGTATTTAAATTTAGAAAGTGCTACGTAGTCTTTATTCTGGGGTATCTTTTAAGTTCGGTATTTTTGTTCCTCGAACTTGTATGATTAAGAAGTCCGGACGAAAGGGCCTTCGACACCCCCATGCCCTAATTCTTATCCCCCTTCTTATGCCGAGGTACTTTTACCTCATGCACCGAAGCTTGTATGTTGTTTTTTCAGCATACGTATAAATAAATAACATAAGAATGAGTTTGTAAGGATCGTTTTATTAAATGAGGTATGTCGCGTCTCATTATCAAGATACTTGTGCGGAGAATTTATCATTCCGCAATACAAAATGGAAGTTTGAAAGTGTGGGGAATTCACATCCCACTCTTACATTTGAAAATAAAATAAAGAACTACTTTATTATCTTGATCCTTTCTTCAGATGTAACATTTTTTGAGATGCACTCCATTCCATGTCCGGGGATCTTCATCCCCATCGAGAGTAGCGAGCTTGTAAGCCCCTTTTTCCCTTACTGAAGTAATGACATATGGTCCCTCCCATCTAGGACTCATCTTGCCCGGTTTCTCCGCACCACTAGCTTCATTACTCCGCATTACATACTCTCCAATCTTGAATTTATGTTCTTGGACCCTTGAGTTATAGTATTTTTCTAGGGTCCGTTTATATTTTGCTTCTTGAATTGCCGCGGCTTCTCGTCGTTCTTCCAGAAGATCGAGATTGCATCGAAGCTCTTTTTCATTTACACATTGGCTAACCAACCTATGGGTTGGCATGCCTATTTCAACCGGAATCATTGCTTCAGTCCCATACGTCAGACTGAAGGGTGTTTCACCGGTACTTGTCTTGTTCATCGTTCGGTAAGCCCAAAGGACGTTTGGCAACTCATCTACCCAACCACTTCTCTTTTTTCCAAGGCGTTTCTTGATGCCCTCTACCAAGCTTCGGTTTATCCTTTCAACTTGTTTGTTTGCCTGGGGATGGGCGACGGAAGCGAAGGCTTGCTCTATCCCAAGATTGGTGCACCACTTTTTGAATGGGTTATGGGCGAATTGTTTGCCATTGTCACTGACGATGGTCATGGGTAGGCCGAACCTGCAGACTATGTTTTCCCAAACAAACTTTTTTACTTCGGCTCCTGATATTTTGGTTAGAGGCTTGGCCTCTACCCACTTGGTAAAGTAATCTACTACGACCGGCAGGAATTTGGCTTGACCAGATAACACGGGGAAGGGACCAACAATGTCGATTCCCCATTTTTGGAAAGGCCAAGCTGCGGACACCGGGACCAATTTGTTCTTTGCTCGGAGGCTCATGGGTGTGTGCCGTTGGCAGTTTTCACACTTCTGCAGTTCTTCTACTGCATCTTGATGCATGCCTAGCCAAAAATATCTAGCATTCATGACTTTGGTGACTACCATTCGTGGTCCGGCATGAATACCACATATCCCCCAATTAATTTCTTCTATAACATATTTTGTCTGTACCGGATCTAAGCATCGGAGTAGGGGACCTAGAAAGGTCTTCCGGTATAGGACGTCGTCTATCACTTGATATTGTAGGGATTTAACTTTAAGCTTTCGAGCCTGCGACTTGTCCGATGGTAGTGTGTCATTTGTGATGTAGTTGAGAATTGGGGTTACCCACGATTCTGGGTTTGCATGCACCGCACATACTTCGGCTTCACTTATGGAGGGAGTATTTAACACTTCGAGCTTTACTTCTTGTGAGATGTGGTCCGGTGTGTTGGCCGCGAGCTTGCTTAAAGCGTTAGCTTGTTTGTTCGTTGATCCTGGTACGTGCTTTACTTCACATCTTTCGAATTCTATGATCAAGCTTTTGGCCTGTGAAAGATAAATATGAAGTTAGAAGCTATGCCTTATTATAGGGATTGAAGTATTTGGCAAGAGGTAGGGTTCGTATATTTTGTAAGTACTGAACCATGTTTGCCTCTTTTGCTTCATACTCCCCCACTGATTTAGCGTGCTACCAACATTGAGTCCACATGTGCCACCACCTGTTAGGAAACATGGCACTTTGTGTTTCAGATCATTGCAATTTCGGAGTATTTTAAAAGGAGAATTTTCATTTTTTTATCAAGGTTTGTACCTTTCGGGCTCCGACCTTTTTTGCCAGTCGGAGTCCTGCTAAAAAAGCTTCGTACTCAGCTTCGTTGTTGGAGCTTTTGAAATTTAAACGGATTGAGTACACAAGTTCTTGCCCATTGGGGTCTTTCAGGACTACCTCGGCCCCCGACCCCTCGGAACCTGAAGCTCCGTCAGTGAAGATACTCCATCGTTTGGTTCCGAGGGTGTGGTTGCTTCATCTTGTTTCTTTGCTAATTCGGTGAGGAAATTTGCGACCACTTGTCCTTTAACCGGACCTCTTCTTTTGTATGTTATATCGAATGCACCGAGCTCGATTGCCCATTTGGCCAATCTGCCCGAGACCTCCGGTTTGCTTAGCATTCTCAATATTCGCTGATATGTTTGTACTTCAATTTCAAAAGCTTGAAAATATCGTCGCAACCTTCGTGAAGCGTGTACCAAGGAAAGAGCCAGCTTTTCCATTGCAGGGTTCCGCGTCTCATAATCATGTAAGGCGCGACTGACATAAAAAACAGGTACTTGTGCCTTTAACCTGGTTACCATCAGTACTGAACTGATGGACGCTTCCGAGGATGACAGGTAAATGGTGAGGGTTTCACCTGGTTCTGGGGCAGTTCAGGTTGGTAGCTCTGCCAAACATTTTTTGAGATCATTGAAGGCTGTATCTGCCTCGGCTGTCCAATGGAACTCTTTCGTGCTCAGGTATTTTTTAAGAACGACCATGAAAGGTAGCGTTCGCTCGACAGCTTTAGATAAGAATCTATGTAATGCGACCAGTCGCCCATTAAGGGTTTGAACCTCTTTCAAATCGGACGGGGGTTTCATGGCGAGGACGGCTTCTGGTAACTGAGTACCGATGGTGATTTTTTGTTCCGGAAATGCTGGGTGAATGGACCATTCTTCTGTGGCTTTAATTTCAGATTCATTTCTTTCAGGGACGGGTTGTCCCAAGGATTGTCGTACTTCGGCTACACACAAATCAGATTCGGAGTATAACGTGGCCACACCTGTTTCGGTGGGAAATTTTATTGCCCCATGGATTTTTGAAGTCACCATGCTGAAAGCTTTCATTCCGGGTCTTCCTAATATAATGTTGTGGACCGATGCTGCGTCCACCACTAGGAAGGTGAGAACAACTGTTCTTTGGTTTTCTTCCGTGCCCAATGTGACCGGAAGAGTTAATTGACCCAGTTGGTGTATTATCTCTCCGGGGAAGCTGATTAATGGCATTTGGACCGGAACATGTCTATCCTTAGTAGCCGGAGCTAACTGGTGATAACACTGGTAGTACATTATTTCGGATCCACTACCATTGTCGATATAAATACGTCGCACTTTGTGTCCTGCAACGACTTCGGAGATTACGATTGGTGCTTCTTTGGCTTCTCTAGGATCAATGGGTGGGAAAAAGAGCAACTTCTCCATCCATGGTGCTATGTGGTCGTAACTTCTTTTAACTCCTTGTTCATGGGTGGATCAGATCATGTGAATCCCTGTCTGGTTGTTCGGATTGGAGATTTGTACTGCGGCTGATTTACCTTCTTTTAAGTCACGGATCAAATGGGACAACTTCGCTGCCTTGCATGCTTTGCCAATTTCTTGCTTTAGTGACCAACAATCATCGGTATTATGGCCTTTTGCTTGGTGATATTCACAATATTTTTTAGTATTTCTATCGGAGGTTGGTTTCTGCTTCGGAGGGGTTGGGAAACGTATTTGTTCAGTGCTCAAGATTTCACTTGGAGTTTTGCTGAGATCTGAGTAACTAGTACTTCGTGAGGAGCTTTCGGAACTAGACCTCTCACTTCGATCATTTCTTGAATACGGTTGTGACCGATGTTTCGACCACGAGCTGTTTCTTTCAGTTGGTGCCGGAGCTCCTTTCTTCCAAGAGTTACCTCTGGAGTTTCCATTGTAATCACTTTCTCCTGTTTGTCCATAGGCGTTTTTTCCTCTTGCAAAGGCTCGTGCCCTTTCCATGAGTACTTCCATTGTTTTTGGGAGATCTTCATGCAGTTTTTCAACCAATTGATTGTTGCGAACCCCGTAGCAGACACCGGATATCCGCAGCTGATCGACAGCTCCGGATATCTGCATGCTTTCTTTGTTAAATCGGTCTATGAACTTTTCCAAGGATTCACCATCTTTTCTTCGGATGTTATGTACTTCCGTGATATCTTTTGTGCAACGTCTTTGTTGGGAGAAATTTTGTAAGAAGATCCGCTGCAGTTCTTTCCAATTTTGTATCTGTCTAGCCGGTAGACCGTCGAACCACACTCTTGCGGCTCCGGTCAATGTTTGAGTGTACATGTGACACCATGCTGACATGGGCCACAGTTCTATCTCCGCAGATCCACCAAAATAAAAAACATGGTCATCCGGGTCTGAGGTTCCATCGTATTTCTTGATGGTAGCATGCATTTTTAGCTTGGCTGGGAGTGGGGCACTGGAAACCCTCGGAGTGAACTTCGAATACGAAGTCATATAAGCTGGTCTGTACAGGGCAGTAAGTTCAACGTCTATGATACTAGAACTGGATTGTTGCTTGGCTGGAATCACTGGCACGGTGGTTATTGGCCCAGTAAATGTAGGTCCAGTTGGCAACGGTCCTGTGTATCCAAAGGGCATCAAATAGCCATAAGTTGTTTGTATTGGTACGGAGGTGACCACAGTGGAGTATGTTGGGAGACTGGCTGGAGTGGACATCGTAGTGGATATTATCCCTTCGGAAGGGAACAAGTTTACTTGTACACTACGAAGCCTTTCTTCTCTGTCTTGCTGATCCTTTAGTTTTATCAAGAAGTCACGGTTTCGTTGGAGGAAAGTCTCATCAAACTCTGTTGATACGGTTTGCATCCCCATGGTTGCAGTGACCATTTTAGTATTAGAGACTGTTATGGAGTCCGATAACACTCTGGAATAACCAGCTGTGTTTTGTTCGGAAGTGACGATGTCGTCATCTTCTCTGTTTGTAATATCAACAACATTCAAATTTTCCATAGCCATTCCAGATCTGAGTGGAGAGAGTAGATCTGCAATAGGATGGCGCCAATTGAAGATCCAAAAGCTAGCACGTACCTCGTGAGGGAGGTTGAAGACGACTAACTTGATAAGATCTTGGGTTAGTGTACCTACAAAACTTAACAAACCGTTAGGCTCGTCACAGGGGAGCAGGGAGGGCCTCTCTGTGACCACCCTCCGGCGTGAGGATAAGTATTTGTTGGTGAAGAAAAGAGAATAGAGAGATAGGGAGGTTCGGAGTATGTCAGAACGTAGCTTACTTGTACTTTTGAAGGGGTATTTATACTAGTCAGAATAGTTGTACTTTCGTTCATTTAGGTGTACTAACCTTCAGAGCTTATGATCTCCGGTCGTGATTTTAATGTGTTTCAGAACATGTGTCGTAGTGGGTCGCGTCTTCTCAGGAGATGTCACGTCTCTTGGGGGTTGTAGTTCGGAAGCGAGGTTTTATACCTCTTCACCACCCTTACAAAACCGAATACCAGCACGACGTTGGACCATGGAGGAAGACGAGGGTTTAAACGAAGACAAGGCGATTGAGAAGACCCACAACGAGTACCGTGCCATACACAATAATAACTACCGAGCATTACGGTTTGGAGAGCTATGAGACCATGCTTCCAACAATAGTCTACTTTTTAATATTTATTTATAGTTTTTAATATTTATGTGATGTTTTTTTAATATTTATGTAATGTTTATTTGATATTTATGTGATGTTATTTTAATATTTTAATAAAAACATAAAAAATAAAAAAACAAAAACTGGATAAAGCTATCGCTCAAGGTGAGCCACAACAAAGTCAAGTGAGCAGGATTGACACTTTAGCCAGCGCCTAGTTTTTTTTTTTTTTATAGGATAAAGCCTTGTCTCACTTTGTGCCACAACGCATAGCCTAAGGGAGATAATACTTCTACAAACTAATGATTCATGATCGAAATTCAAAGTAACAAGATTATTCATGAAAGTTGGTTTTTGGTCGGTATCAGTTTTTGAAAACAATAAAAATGAATGTTAGTACTGTACCTGACGTTGTTCGACTGGTATCGGTTCGGTTCATCATGGTATTGTTACTGTATTTGACACTTGTTATAACTTTAAGTAACAGGAAATTACTCTATTGCGTTCTTAAAGATTTTTGTGTTGAAACATCCGGAAAACCATAAAAATGAATACAATATTGGTACCAATGATGTTTAGATGGTATCGTTTTGGTTTGTCACGATAATGAAAAGAATCAGATTTATTTGACTTGTTAAAACTTAGAACAAAACCTTAATTGAATTGTAAGATAAAATAAGACGACGGTAATTTGTAGTTTAATAAAACGGTTCATCCTCCTCTGATGTCTATTTGGTATGTTAGCTACAAAGTAATTGTTTCGTGAGGAAAATGTATACTATAAAATAAAATAAAAACTATTTGTAGAAGGATTATTTCTAAGCATCCAATACCATACCATTAAATGTGTCACAAATGTAAGACACAAATTGCATATATCTACATATCAATTGTATAACTAAAGCCAGTTTTGGAAAAAAAAAAAAAAAAACCTAAACACTCGCTCACTATAAGACTATGTGGTGTGGTGGAGGCAAGGTTTGAGAAGCCTTGCTGTCACGTCATCAAAAAGTGGGTCGCACATGGTTTTTAGACATTTTGAGGACTACCCAAGGGTGTGAGGATAGTCCTTCACTTATATTGATCCACCCTTTTATTTATTTAATTTCAAATTATATATAATAATTAAAATAAATAATTAAAAAATCACATTATACACATATAGACATACACACGTACATTATCTTCTTCGTCAGTCGGTGAGTTGTAGGCCATCGTCTTCTTCGTTGGTGACCGGAGACCATCGTCTTCTTCGTCTTCATTGTGGCCAACGTTATTCCAACCCATCTCAACACCACAACTAGCAGAACACCAACAATCACAACACCACCACATCGTCTTCATCAGTCGGTGGAGTTGCAGGGTTTTTTTTATTATTATGAAACGGTCATATGACTGTTAAGAGTGGCCCACAACAAACAATCAACCAATGGAAGAGCCCCATCCAATCCGTCCAACCTCAGCCGTTTCGGCCGGCCCTCGTGCGTCGGGGGCGGTGTTGGCCGGGCCACGACGGGCCTAAGCCGCCGCCATATCGTTTAGTCCTAGCAATCATAGATTGCGTCCATATGCTTGTACAAGATTACCTATATAAAACGACACCGATCAATATATTTAATTAATAACACAAAATGAAATTCATACGCCTCATGAATCGACAAATAGGTGGGCCTGTTAAAATGAGTATGGTAAAACTCATTGTTTCAATTTTAGTATCTATTTGTTTTTTATTGATAGTTGAATATGTTGCATATGGTTCTTTGCAGGTTCAAGGTTTTCGGGATGTTGATGTTAGTTGTTGATCAAGAGTTCTAGTGTTCGTGGTTTGAAGCAATGTAGCAGCCAAGAATGCTCGAGACATGTAGCAAGTCCAGAGAAGTCTTGGATTGAGCCCAGTTATATAAGTGTCCAGTTAGAATATTAAGCCCACGCTAAAGTATAGTCCAGATTCATGTTATTGGGCTTATTGGGTTATCAGGCCCGGGTCTTATATGGATTGCCACGTTGGCAATCTATGTCAAACAAACACACTTATTTCTATTCGTTGATCATCTCCTGAAGACTCATTCTTGGCCATTGGATCTCACTGAGAATTATGTTTGAGAGGGCAGCTATAAAAGGCTTTGTGTTTTCTCTTTCTTCAACAACACATCAGATTATTATTCTTTCATCTCTTTTTCTCTCTCGAATAGTCTCTCATACTTTGTCTAGATTATGGTTAAAACCTGAACATCTTGTTCTTGTTTTGTGTTCATCTGAATCATTTTGAGTCTAGTTAGTATAGTGATCATTGTGATTAGAGAGTTGTTTTGTTTCTGGAGAAAACTCTTTTGTTTGATTGTATTTGTTATTTCTTGAATAAATCAGTGAAGAATTTGAGTATTTTGTGTTTGATCTTTCTAGTATCATGTTATTTTAACATGGTATCAGAGCTTTAGGTTAAATCGAGTCCTGATATTGAAGGATCCGATTGATCTGGGTATTATCTTCCGCTGAATATTCATATCAAGAACTGATTCAAGGGATTTGTTGAATTTGGTGATCTATTGTCAGAACTGTTGGAGATCTGATTCTGTTGGTGGCTGCTGACAGCTGGATTGGAGTTATTTTCTTTATTTGCTTCAATTGCCTCACAACAGATATAACCCTAAGTGAAGGTTATACTGTTGTGAGTTTGGCGAACCCTAACTTGGGCCTGTTTGGTGAGATCTTTTCATTTTACCTTGCTCTTGTTTTCCTTTGTGTCTAGGAGCACTGTCCGAGTTAGGGGGACCAGAGTTGGCTCATTGATTGTTTGGTTGTGTCTGTGTTTAGGTCTGTCTAGGTTGAGGCTCCCAAGTTAAGACCTATGGTGGGGCCCTTGAGAGGAACCACTGATCTGGATCACTGGCTTGGCTTTGCCTGTGTGTCTAGTGTGATTTCTATTTTACTATTCTTGATTTGATTGTGTCTTATCTGTTTTGGGTGCTCTTGATTGATTAATTTGTTGATCTCTGTGTTCTTATTAACTAAATTAGTATGGGGGATAATGTTGATCGTCTCCCTGCTGGTGGTGGTGGTCGTGGAGGGGCTGTGGTTAATCCTTCAGAAACCCTAGTTAGTAAATTAGATGCTAGTGATCCACTTTATTTGCATCCATCTGATTCTAGTAATTTGACTATTATTACTGTGAAATTAAAAGGGTTTGAAAATTATGTTGTATGGTCAAATGCTTTAACACTTGCTTTATAAGTCAAGAATAAATGTGGTTTTATTGATAAAACTTGTATTAAATCACAAACTGATGATGTGCTTGCTAGACAATGGGGCAGATGTAACTCAATTGTTTTAACATGGATACTTAATTCAATAAGTGAAGAGTTATATATGGGTCATGTATTTTCTAGGCTTGCTAGTGATGTTTGGGCTGAATTAAAAGAAACTTATGATAAGGTTGATGTAAGTCCCGAATTAACAATGATATCAAGTAATATAATCAGTAGGCGGAATCTAGTGATTATATGAATTAAAAACACAATAAACGATTGATTAAAAACCTCAATAGCATACGATCTCTAAAGGATTCGTCTGATACTAGAGAGTGTTTTTATTAGAAAATGTAAAACCGCTAAACTAACAAATGACTAGAACATTACATTATATAGGTCATGCACTATGTTTGGCCCACATGGCCTAGCCCAAGCCCAACTGAGAACTAATGTGTTCTCGACCCAAACACCTTAAATAACCGAGAACCTAAGTGTTCTCGGTCCTAAATAGTAAAACACAAATATAGATCACTAATATTTATTTGATAGTGTCAGTCTCACTATTATAAACCCAGCAATCTCCTCCTAGACTGATGCTATCAAATGATCTTCATAACTTGAATGTAGCATTGTGAATTGTGATCTCCTCCTAGATTGTTGTTGGGGTGTTGGTGTTGTTTTTGTTGAAAGTCTTCTTTTTTGTACTCTCAAACTCGGGCCTTCTCTCTTCTTCTCTGGGAGTAAGATCTACACTTGGATCATCATCAGCATTTGCTTGAACTCTTTCTAAAAGAGGATGTGAGAGGAGGATTCTCATATCTCTTTCTTTTTCAATCTTTGTCTTTCAAGCAGGATCACAGGTACTTCTGCATGTGAAGTTTCATTATTAGAACATGCAATCACATCAAGTTCTCTGCTCAGGTACATCTTCTTATCACGGTGCTTCATGCTGGTCAGCAACTGGAAATCATTCTTCATCAACCCCTGTTTCTTGATTCAGATTAAATTCTGCACATTCTTAGAATTTTGTAAGCAAACGTTTAAATATAACAGAGGATCCAGTATAATGAACACCAAGAAAATCTAAGAACTTCCAATTGAAATTTTCAAAAGAAACTTGAATTTCTTTAAATCTTTTGGATGACCGGTCAAAACTTCAAGAATGGTTGATTTTATAAAAATTAAACCTAAAAAAATAAACAAAAGTAAAACAATAAGAATCAAAATAAATGAAAAAGAAATTGAAAAAAAATAACTAATTTTTTTTCGGGGGATTAAATCACTGTGATTTAGACTCAGAGACACTTATCAACACGGATCTACTCCAATCGGTCCGGGCAATTGCCAGTATATTTGTCCACTTAAACTTATTGCCTTAGACCTTCTTATTTGACTGATCGTGATTAATTTATCATGTTTTGGTGTATTAATTATGGACACTCAAGCAAGTCATAATCAAATCCTAGAATTATATGTGGTACACTCTATCATGCAAGCAGTTTCCCTACCACATATTTTCACGGTGTCTGTTCTAGAATTCTGAAACCTTGACTGGGACTTGGTTGAGAAGAGAAAAGAATAGATCATTTAGAAATAGAATGGTATAATATACAAATCAATTTGATTTCTCAAATTATATAGGTTTTGGTGTTTTGGGCTCTAGAGGGCCTCTTTTGATGTGCTCATTGGCATCTTTTTGGGCTCATTGGCCTCTTTTGGTGTTTTTGATCTACAGCGCGACAATGTACAACTAGGTCAGCATATATCTGGATGCAGCAGAAACTGACATTGCCTAGCATCCCCAGGTCTTTGCTTACACAAAACAAAGGAGATACACGAGTTTTTCAGATAAGGTTTCAGACCTGGAACACAGTGTGTATCGGGACGTCACACGAGCATTCAAATAAAAAATGTACCAATCCCAAGTGATGTTTCCTACTGAGGCCATATGTTATCTGTAAGTGTGTCACTAGATCAGCCAGTTTTCCAGTCGTAAGGACCAAGCCTACCAACACATCACCCTAGAGCCTAACCATTTCAATGCTGGTCTTACGTGTGTCAGCCTTTTTCACAAGTGATACAACAAAAACTCTTTTTGTAGTTTTCTCTTTTTCACATGTTTTTGTATTTTTCTTATTTTCTCTTCCATCTCCCCCTAAATTTTATACATAACTCAAAGGAAACACTATTTTTGTATTTTTCCTTGATTATCTCCCTTCTCCCCCTAAATATTGTGCATAAATAACGAGAGAATAAACTTTATGTATAAAATTTACCAAAAAATAAGAAAAATCTTTTTGTTCTTTTCTATAACCATTCTCAAAGTAACGACCAATCAACCTTTTTCAAAGTTTGTGCATCAAATTTAAATGTACCTGCCATGCTGACCTTACCTCCCTTATCTCCTTTGAAGGAAACATACTCTGTGTTAAAAGATGTAGAGGTATGTAACAGAGAGATGTCACCTAACATATGCTTGGAACAACCACTACCAACACATCAGTGGTTATTGATAATCCTCCTTGGCTATCCCTGCATGAATAAGGAGATTAGTTAAACATTGGTACCCAGGCCATCTCGGTCCTAGGCACTCCTGAAGCATTTATGTAGGACACTTCTTTCAAACACATGTCCTTTAAATTTGGAATTGCTGCTATCGCCTTTGCTTTCCAAACTTGCTTATGCTTAAGAACCGGTTTTGCTACTTTCGGAGTAGCAGCTTTCGGTTTCTTAGATTGTTTAGACTTCTGTGGTTGAACAACCTTCTGTTTGCTCTTAGCAGCATTCCAGTCTCCATCAGACGGTTTGACTTTAGGATTCGCATTCTTCCTTGCCTTAGGTTTTTCAACCTTCATTGGCTTGGAGAAGAAGTTTTCCCTAGGCATAACCTTCTGATATTGTCTGTAATAGGGCACATAAGGACGATGTGCGCAGTTTCTTGCAATGTGACCGGGTCTTCCACAATTATAGCATGTCTGCTTCTTTGCATAAGGAGCAAGTCCCGGTCTGTTAGATCCCACTGAAGAATTTGAGTGATGAGATCCGTTTGATGATTTGTTTGCAGGCTTCTTACTTTTTCTGCTCTGCTTAGAAGATCTTGAACACCCGTGTGAACAAGATTGTCTTTGCGATGTTGACTATCTTTGAGCTTTCTATTTGACTTCAGGAACCTGTTCATGAGAGTTAGCACATGTAGTTTTTCTATGTGGTGGCACGTATTTATCAGTCGTGCCATTAACAGATAGCTTAGAAACAGTCTTTTTCACATATGGTTCAGCATCTGCAGATAAATTAGATTGTTTCACACAAACATGTGCATTATTAGTGCAAACAACATCATCCCCCTCAACCTTAACCCCTACCTTAACTTCATCTACACATGAGGTAGAAGCATCAGTAACATTCACACATTTAAAATCAGGGACTGTTGGCTTTACCACACTTGTGCCAACAATCTTTGAATCAACAACATTTTCTGGGTCAGATTCATCTGAAGTTTCTGACTTACTAGAGGATCTTGAGCAACTGTCAGAATTGATAGATTTTGAAATACTTTTAAACAACATCGATTCAATTGATCCCATTGAAAAATAAGATTTTATTGAAGATGTGTCATCATTGACATTGTTAGAGTTGTTATTTTCAGATTTAACATGGTTGCTCATTTCATTGCTTTCTGGTTTAACGAACTTAGCAATAGGAACGTCACTAAGTGGAGCAACACACTTAGATTGTTTCATGTGCCCTTCTGGTTCAGCAATCTTAATTGGCACAGACTTAACCAGCTCTACCACTAACCCCTTTGGCTCTGTTATCTTTATGGGAACACTCTTTGCGGGTTCAACCACCAAATCCTTCCCATATTCCATATTTTTCTCATTTTCTATTTCCTCATCTGTGAGCGTTGGATTTTAGCTAAAACAGGATTATTTGATCATACAAGTCACAAATCTAGGTGCGGAAACCCTAGATCTGAACAAATTGATAAGATACAAATCACGACACAATCAAGATCATTTTCAATATCATTTTCATAGATTAACTTCAATCAATAAGCATTTACAACTGTTTATGTTAATCTAGAATCACAAAGACAATCTCTCAAAAACACTCCTAAACCTGAACTGAACCTGGACACAAATGATAACTCTCTTACATAATCAAAAACTCAAAAACTATTTATAGACTCTGCACATTCGCCCCTTTCAACAGGTCGAATGTGTGCATTTTCCACATTCGCCCACTAAGAGTGGTCGAATGTGTCTTCATTCCATTGTCCAATCTTCCTTCGTCCAGTTCTGATCTACCTTCGCCCAGTTCTGTTCACCTTCGCCCAAATTATCTACATTCGCCCCATATCAAAACACCTTCGGCTATCCACTAACATATGTTAATCAAGTATATCCAATCCTTAGTCGCAAAATGCATCAACAAACTCCCCCTCGACTATTGATTGGATAGTTTTCTTTGATAGTCCATCGTCTTGTTCATCAGCTTTATTCTGAGCTGCTTCTTCTGCTCAGAAGTCATTGGCGGCTCGAATGTTTTCTTCACAGGCTTTGACACATTGGCGATCTTCACAGTCTTGCCAAGTTTACCCTCCAAGTTGCTTCCTGCATTTATGTCATATGCAAAACAAACTCCCACAACTTGAGTGTACTTCCTCGCTTGAGCAAAGTCATTGGGTTCATAGTAGATCGGATTAAAGAACAACATGATGATGTCTTCGAATGTGCAGTTTATCAGCCACATAGGATCAAATACATGAACATGCTTGTATTTATCCTTTCCATCCCTCAACACAATCACTGCTTCTGCCTTCCTCCAATCGTAATACCAGAATATGAAATCAGCACTGAAATGCTGTGGCATTGGCATCAATGGTATCTTTCTCATCACATTTGGTGCTTTATATATCAAAGTCACACGCTTCATGTTGGTTTGAGGATCAATATCCCTATGCTCTTTTCTTCTGGGATATTGAGGCTTGAACCTGTTCCATCTAGTGCGACTCTGCCAAACCAATTTGTCTGCGCACCAACCGACATGCGATCCATTTACCTCGGCACCTGACATTGGGAATCTGCATAAATCTCTCACCGCCCAGTACGGTAGAGTAAGCAAATCACAGAATCTGTTGAAATACAGAATTCCGGTTTCCCATTTCGCAGCAATACACTTCAGTCTGCCTAAGTAAGTCCACCCGAGAGCTCTGCCTTTGAACTTGGCATTATGAAATCGATAGAAATTACCTTGAGCTTCAGGCTTAGGTCGGTTCTCATCCATCTCCTTCAACTTCTTCAAATAATTCTTCAACTCATCAGACTGGTTAGAAGAATCTTTCTTTTCATTTCCAAACACCTTCTCAACAAACTCTTCGCTTCTTCTCTTCGCTTTCTGTTTCGCTGACTTGTTTGGTATCTCTGTGAAGTCAGGAAATACTTCATTCTCATCTTCTTTTCTGAAATACTGGGGAAACTCCTCATGAGTAATATCTTCAATCTCAACTTCATTGTTTTCTGGAGTATGCACATCATCTGAATGACTTCCCATATCCTTTTCAGGAATATCAGGAATCGATTCATCCATCATAAACTCCTCAAACGTCTTTCCTACCCTCTGTGCGAGACCATCTAAAATTTCTTTCGCCACAGATGCAGGTAGTTCCCCTTCTTCAAGATCTGGATCTTCATACTCCAGCTCATATCTCAAATCATCAGTCTGGAATATTTCAGCGAAGCATCCAGTGAACTCAATAGTCCACTCCCTCTTCTCCAACATGTTCTTGTATATCAGTTTAGCATCATCAGAAAGAGATCTCACCTTTTCGTTCCAAAAGATACTTTCATCCGAATCTACATTTCCTCCTTTCTTCTTGGAACTCGATTCTCCAGTATCTTTCTTCTTCTGTGATGTTCTCTTCTCATAACTATACTTAGAAGTATCATCTCCTCCTTCATGATCACTTCCACTGCTAAACTCATCACCCTTCTTCTTCCCTGTACCTTCAGCATCATCATCATCATCATTGTTGTTGTCATCATCATCATCATCATTGTCATCATCACTTTTATCCGATCCATCATCATCCTCATCATCATCATCTTCTTTCTCTGATTCAGAATACTCATAATCAACTTTCTGCTCATCTTCTTCTTCATCTTCTTCACCCTCTTTCAACTGGGGTGCTCTGCTATACAACTCTTCAATCAAACCACAAAGACGTTTGTTTTCCTTCTTTAACTCTTTGTTATCAGCCTTGATCAGTTTGATCTTGTTCTTGTTTCTATCACATCTCCTCTCAAGCTTCTCATTCTTAGCTTCAATCAGTTTAATCTTATCATTAATATCATCCTGATTCGATTTTGAAGCAACTACAATCTGGAGCATCTTCTCCTCATTCTGCTTGAACTTAGTGATCTCAGCTTGTTGAGCAATCAGCATTTTCATCATGTCCTCCATCTTCTTATTGACTTGTTTCATAACATCATCATCAACAGTCACTTTCTTTGACTTTGATCTGGAGGGCTCAACTTCAACAGCTTTCTCCTTTTGAGGCTTCCTAAACATATCGAGCACTTTATCCATATCGATATTAAACTGATCGATTGGTAAAGTCTCTGCCTCCTTTCCTTTCTTCTGCTTCTTAGCAACTGGTGAAGATAGCTTGGAAGGTATTCCAGCATCAGGCAATCTCTTACCCTTCAACAACTGAGCCAATTCTTTTTCTCTCAGTTCTTTCACACTAGACTTCTTTGCCATAGTCTTTTGTTTCTTTGTCTTCTTAGGAAAATTCACAACTACTGTATCTCCAACACTCAGTTCAGCTAGATCAACTCCCAAACCTTCATCTTCAACTGATTTCCTTCTTCTCTCAGACTCTTCAATCGACTGATTCAATAATTCAGACTCACCAACCATAGTGGCCTTACGTTTGGTGGTCCTCACATTCTCGTCATCAGAATCCCACTGTTCATCAACCTCAGTTTCTTCCGAATCTACAGACTCTTCATCCACCAAACCCGATCCTTTCTTCGCCGTCGATTTCTTTCTAGCAGCCTGTTGCTTTGTGCTTCCCTGATCAATAGCCTTTCCCTTTGGCTCCAGGATTGACTACTTGACGCTTCCGCTTAGTGCTTGAATCAGCATACACTAAGGGATCATCATTGTCTGAGTCACTATCATCATGTCTTGCTTTGTTCTTGCCAGGATCAGTGTAATCCGGACGAGCCAAAGCGCCAAACAATCTCCTGTTAGGTGGTTTCTCATTATCAGCTACACCTTTGTATCCTTTCATCCTCATCAAGGTTCTAATATTCATGTGATCTTGCCCTAGAATCATTGTCGGATCCTTCTTCAGCATTGGATACTTGTAATCAAAGATCATCATTAGAAACCTTGGATACAACATGAACTTTTTAAACTTTATACCCTTCAGCATCTCCAACATGTGGTCAAGAATCATCCCAGACACATTAAATGGTTTGTTGAGTGTCAACGCAACCATTAATGAGCTCAAACTCCTTCTCATCACGTCATAACCACCACTCACACAACCAAAGACATGAATCAGAACATGTGCAAAGTACTTGTACTGCACTCCCAGCTTCCCCTTATACATCGATCCGTCAGTGATAGGACCTTTGTATTTCATCCTTAAGAAGCACGCCTTCTGTTCTGTCCACGACAATTCCCGGGGATCTTCTCTATCTTCGAACTTAATCTGTAAAGCTTCCCGAATGTCGGCTTCAGTCAAGAACATATCTATCTCCTGAATCTTGCTCTTGATGATAGTTTGATTATCCCAGTAGTCATACTTAGCGTTCTGGTAAAAATCTTCAATTATGTCTTTATAAATGATGGTTGGTGTGGCTAGAGCATGTACAATCCTGCTCCTCTTCAGGAATTCAATAATCCCTGTAAACTCCGTGTTCTTCTCCACGTCTCCTAGATACGCGCAACAGTTGTGCGATCTTTCGAAAGGCCAACTGCTCGGAGTAGATGTTTCAGCTACGGGGACTGGATCTTGAACTGTTATCTCTGCTGGAGTCTCAACATTCACTGCTGGAGCTTCAATATTCTCTGGTTGTTCAGCCATCTGCACATGAAAATCAATAAAAAGCGTCAAAATACAAAAACGACAAAAATATAAAAATTTTGGTCAAAGACATCTGCACATTCGCCCATTTTGAAACTGGCCGAATGTGGGAATATCTGGTCGAATGTGAAAATGTATGGACGAAAGTGAATATGATTTAGATAAAAAGTCACATTCGTCCGTTTTGTTATACATTCGCCCATTCAACTTCACATTCGCCCGTTTTATAACACCCGAATGTGAAATGTTTTTCCCCAAAATTTGAAATTTTTCCATTTTCTGTTTTAACTTGCAATTTTGATTCTAAAACATACTAACATGTCCGACTAGCATTCGTCTATTTCCAATTTTGTCAAAACATCAATTTTCATTGGTTTTTAAATGGAATTAGGGTTCATCGTGTCCAATCAATCAATCTAACATCCAAATGTTGTTATTATCCTAATTCCTACCATACTCTCCCCCTAAAACCTATGAACATTGATCGGCAATCAAAATCAAACATCATTCAACATTAAAAAATCCCAAAACTGAAAACCCTAAGTCGTTGTCAGAAAACGATCAATACTGATCTGTTTTGATGTCCATTACCTGCAACAGTAGGCTTAAAATGATCAGAAATAGCAAGGGATCAAAACTATGAATCGTAGAAAACACAAGCAACAAGGTCTTGTTATGACAAAAAATTTGAAAAATATCAGAATGAAGAACTCGAAGGTGACAGACGTATATAAAGGGTTCCACGTTCGACCGGTGCAAGTGGACGAATGTGGGTGAAAACCACATTCGCCCCTAATTAAAGACACGAATGTAGAAAGAGGCCACCTTCGCCCCTTTTGACGACCCGAAGGTGAAACCTGGTACCCGGAAGTGAAAATCACACCCGGAAGTGAAAAATCCACCTTCGCCCAAAACAAAAACGGTCGAACTTGAACATTTTTCCACATTCGACCCATTTAAGGGGCGAATGTGAAATGGAAAAATCTGAAAATTTCGCCAAATCACGAATTCGAATCCCGTTCAACATTTTTCAATCCGTTAAGCTTCCAAAATTCAAATTTTCACATTTTTGAAAAAGACAAAGTCCAGATGGTGTTATCAAATCTCAGAAATTGACCATCAAGCATCCCCGGATATCAAAAATAAAGCAGAAATGCAAATCTTTTGGATTTTCTGAAATTTATATTAAAACACACCTAAAATCTTTTTGAATTTTGTAACTTTTTGACAATAAAAGTAAAAAGCGACAAAGTAAAATGCATTAAAGTAAATGAAAACAGCAAACATTTTGTGATTTCCGGTAAGAGGATTATATCAGTTTTCTGAGAAATCTGAACACAGCGTTGATCTGGTTCAATATTATCATTAGAAACAATATGTGACACGGCAATTGCTGATATTGTTGTCCACATAAGCTCACATGCAGACAATTACGCAATGCTTTAAAATGATACGAATTAGATGTATTAGACTAACACATTGTGGTTCCCACACACACGACATACTCCCGTATCAAGAAGTAATCTGCACAAAGACTCATTGTAAAGCGTGATTATGCTTTCGTCGTCTGTAATTGTACAAGATATAATGCATAGAGGTATACAGGTCAGCAAATTAATGCAGCAAAGTAACATATGCACCATACCAGGTTGAGGACTGATATTAATCATGATTTGCATCAATGATCAATACGATATTATAGATAATCTTTGATCATCATATAACATGGAAAGTTCCTCAATTCGGTAACTTTAGGTTTTGGCATAAAGCTCTTTTATAAAGACATCCTGTCTGATCTAGGTCCGTAATGACTTACAGCAGAAGATCAGATAGGCTATTCCCAGACAACTAATAACATAACGACCCTAAACCTCCGAGTTTTGTACAAACACCCTATCAAACGAAATTACGGTACTAAGACCATATGCCCATGAGGTGTTCATCCACAAACGCGTAGTTTGTTATGTTTGTATCACTAATGCACGCAATATAAAGTCTACGAAGCCTATCAGCATATCACACGTAATCAACATACGTCTCATTAAAACTATACAATTCTTTAGCCTGTGTCAGATCCCCACTGATGTACTATCATTTCCTCTTTTTATCCAGGAAATCATTTTGGGTTTTTCTAATTTTTAGGTATTTTGAAAATTTTTCAATGTTTTTGGTTTTTCTGATAAAATGACTCCCCCTAAAATAAAGAACATATTTTTGGGTTTTTAAATTTTTCTGAAAAACAAAACAAAATAAAATTTGAAAGAAACAATCCACTTGAAAGCATCAACTTCTTTGAGGATTAAACAACCCCCTCGAAAGCATCAACTTCTTTGAGGATTATGATAGAAAAGAGAAATTCCCAATTAGCAAAGAGAAATTCCCAATTAGCAAAAATTTAAAACTAAAACTAAAAATTAAAAATGATAAACCGAGGAGCCGATTAGTCCTGTTTTTCCTTTATATTGTTTACTTTCAAAAGATATTCAAAGCGGGATCTGTCAAAAGCTTTTGTAAACAAATCTGCACGTTGGTAGTCAGTATGGATTTTGACCATGTCAATCAATTCCTTAGCATAACAGTCACGGATAAAATGATATTTAATCCGAATATGTTTAGCTTTAGAATGATTTTCAGTATTTTTAGTTAATGCAATTGCGGCTTCGTTGTCACAATGTATAGGGGTTTTAAGAAACTGCAAACCGTAATCGACCATCTGTTGTTGGATCCAGAGCACTTGCGAACAGCAACTCGAGGCTGAAATGTACTCGGCTTCACATGTAGACAGTGCAACGGAAGTCTGTTTCTTGCATTGCCAGGTAATTAACCTGCTCCCTAAAAACTGGCAACCGGCTGTTGTTGATTTGCTGTCTTTGTCACAGCCGCCCCAATCTGCATCACTAAAAGCAATAAAATCAAAATCATCATCATTAGGGTACCAAAGTCCTTTTGATGGACAACCCTTCAGATATCGAAGGATACGCTTGACCGCCGTCAGATGACTTTGTTTCGGCTTCGATTGATAACGCGCACAGAGACACGTTGCATACATAATATCTGGTCGAGACGCTGTCAAATACATCAGAGATCCGATGATTGCTCTGTATGTAAATGGATCTGTCAGCTCCCCCTTAGCGTCGACTCCAATCCCGTGATTGGGTATAATCGGGGTATCCATCGGCTTAGAATCCTCCATCTGGAATCGGCTCAAGATGTCGGCAACATATTTCGTCTGGTGAATGAAGATCCCGTCGGGTCTTTGATCCACCTGTAAGCCGAGGAAAAACTGCATTTCTCCCATAGCGCTCATTTCGAACTTCTCCTGCATAACAGTTTCAAATTCCCTGCACAAGAGTTCGTTAGTTGAACCAAATATAATATCATCAACGTAAATCTGTACTAGAAGCAAGTCATCTCCCGTCTTCTTCGTAAAGAGGGTACAATCGACGAGGCCGCGCTTGAATCCTTTGAAGATGAGATATGTACTTAGCTCCTCGTACCACTGTCTTGGAGCCTGGTGCAAACCATATAGAGCTTTGTTCAGCACGTAGACCTTGTCCCGGTGGATTGGGTCCTCAAAGCCCGGTGGTTGCCCGACATAAACCTCCTCCTTGACTTTACCGTACAAAAATGCGCTCTTGACGTCCATTTGATAGACTTTGAATTTCTTATACGAAGCAAACGCAAGGAACATCCGAATAGCTTCCATTCGTGCTACTGGTGCATAGATTTCGTTGTAATCAATTCCTTCAATCTGATGGAAACCCTGTACAACCAATCTGGCTTTGTTCCTTACAATAACTCCACGATCATCCTTTTTGCACTTAAACACCCACTTAGTGCCTATTTTCTTTCGTCCCGGCGGCAAATCTGTGAGCGTCCAGACTCCCAATTTCTGGAATTGCAATAACTCCTCCTGCATTGCCTCAACCTAGGCATCTTCTTGCAAAGCGTCTTTGTATGTCCTTGGCTCTACCTGCGACACATAACATGCAAACGACCAATCATTTTGGCTACCAGATTTCTGAATTTTGGCATACAATGCTAAAGCACCAAAACTCTCTGGCGAATTCACGCTTTTAAGCTGCCCTCTGGTCATCACTCCACTACCAGGATCACCTATTACTTGCTCCAGCGGGTGAATACGATGAATCCGAGATTCCGGATTAACAGATACAATCACTCCCGTCTGAGCAGTCAAGTTCTCTGTAGCATCCTGATCATTACCCGTGTTAGATGATGAAGCAACATCTGGATTTGGAGTTGGGTTCACAGTTTGCTCTTCTAAGTCTTCTGCATTTTCAAGAACAGCTTCTTCAAATTGTTCATCTTCAGATTCTGAAGTGTCTAATGAAGTTGAAGCTTCTTGAAACAACTCTTCTTCTTGTGTAGGAGCACTGGTATCACTAGAAGCTGGTGGGGGGTTTACGGTAATTGGACGCATCAACGGTGAAGTTGCCGCGTTTTCACATTCGTAAAGTAATCTGATCACAGCTTCTTCAACCAGGCTATCTAGATTGAATGAATCAAAGAAATCTTTGTAATCAAACATCCAATCAGGGCCCGTGCCTTGCAAATTTTGAGTGTAACGTTGAACTTCCACGTTAGCCCAATCCTCCACTTGACGAGTTCGCTTGTTGAATACCCGTTTGAGCGGGGTTGCATATCCAACAAAATATCCCTCTTCAGCTTTAGGACTAAACTTCTCGCTTGGATTCAACATCGTACATGGCGCCCCAAATGGTTCTAGATACTCTAAATTGGGCTTTCGTCGGTGTAACAGCTCATAAGATGTTTTTCCAAACTTCTTCACTGTCAAAACCCGATTTAATGTATAGTTTGCTGCATAAATCGCCTCATTCCAGAACATTACTGGAAGATTTGAGTCAGCGAGCATTGTTCTAGCAGCCTCAATCAGAGTCCTATTCTTTCTTTCAGCAACACCGTTCTGTTGCGGGGTATACGGAGCTGAATATTCATGATGAATCCCTTTGCTTTCACAAAGTTCATCCATCTTTGCATTTTTAAACTCCGTCCCGTTGTTACTCCTGATCCTTTTGATCTTCAAGTTGTAAATATTCTCCAGTCGAGTGAACAGAACTTGTAAGTTGGTAAAGGTGTCGCTTTTGTTCTTCAAACACATTACCCATGAGAATCGTGAATAGTCATCAGTGACGACTAAACAATAAAGCTCTCCAAGATGACTTTTGCGCTTGACTGGTCCAAAAAGGTCCATGTGCAATCGCTCAAGCGGCATCTCAACAGAGTTAACCTTCTTCAATTTATGGGATTGTCTGTGTTGTTTTCCTTTCATGCAGCTCACACACTTGTCGTTCAGATGTAAATGTTTCACGTTTACTCCATCGACAAGTCCATTTCTCACTAACTGATTCATTTTCCTCAAATGAATGTGCCCCATCCTGCGGTGCCACATTATCGATTCTTTTTCGGTCGCCTTGGATAGAAAGCATGTTATCTGTCCCTGTGGTGTCATTGCCTTAGACATATCAAGAATGTAAAGATTGTTGACTCGAGGTGCCATCAACATTACCCACTCCTTTGGGATCTTGAAGCCCGGTTTGAGGATGTAGCAGGATTTGTCATCAAAATGCACAGAAAATTGTTTATCGCATATTTGACTGACGCTCAACAGATTATAGTCTATCTGTTTGACATAAGAAATCCGCTCGAAAGTCACAATCCCGTTACTCACACTTCCTTCCATCGTGATATAACCTCCTTTATTACCCGCGAACGCAACATATCCTCCATTAATATTCTTCACATCGAACAGCAACGCCAAATCCCCCGTCATGTGGCCTGAAGCTCCACTATCAACAATCCAGAGACTGCTAATAGGGCCAACTGAAGCTCCCTGCACACAAAAAGTAAACAATTAGTTCTTTCGGGGGACCCAAGCCTGAGTCTTGGGCCTTTGAACTTTGGCTTTCAAAGAATCATTCTCAATGACTTTCTCAACAACTTTCTGTTTTGAATCAACCGTTTTCTGATTTTTCAAAACAGTTTCACTTTTCTCACTCACCTTTGACGTAGAGGCTCCTGGAGAACCATTTGGTGTCCAAGATTGTTCAGACCTTTTGAGAATACGGATTTGAGATTTTGGTTTCTCAATAGGTTTCTGAACATTGTTACTAAAAGTAACTTTCTTAGCAACCTTATCTGAATGAACAGACTTAGGTCCAACATTTGACTTGACAATTGGTTTTTGTGGAACCTTTTGTCTATCAGCTGTTGTGTTCACCACTGGTTTTCTCCAAGATTGTTCCATTGCAATCCGATTCCTTCGATCATAATAAAATGGACGGTTGTTCCTCATTTGAAAATTGTTTTGATTATAAAAATGTTGTTGTTGAGGAACAGTCCGTCTATGCGGTGGGACATAATGATCAATCGGCTTTTTCATGGAATTCTTAACCTCAACTTCATGTCTCTTGTGCCTTACATATGGACACTGAGCAAGTAAATGCCCGCGTTCTCCACATTTAAAGCATTTTCTATATTCCTCAAACACATAATGAGCATTTGGTGAAGCAAATGATCTTACAGGAAATTGATCATTATATTGTTGATTTCTTAAACTCTCAGGAAGTGGTCCTTTCGAGTAAGAAGGTTCATGAAAACCATTTGCTTTATCATCAGGTCGAATGAACTCAGTGACATGTATTTTTGGCTCTTGAGGAATTTCTGAAAACAGTTTCTTTAAGATTTCTGGTGGAATTTCATTGGTTCTCTCATGTTTTGGAAACCAAATTGTGCTTTCTTGCCAGATTTTATCAAGTTTAGAATAGTTAACGTTTTTAATCGGAAATTCCTCATCAGCAATGATTTTATCGGATCCTTCCATCCGATAAAACACCTTTACAGGTTTGTCACTTGGTTCATTCAGCTCATTCTTTTCAATCACATTCTTAACAACATTCTTTTTCTTAACATCAATCTTTTCAGACTTCTTATCATGAATAGCTTTTGCCATCGGATGAATATGATCAGATGGTGACACTGGTTCGGTAGTGATGATGTGATTTTCTTTTGGAATCTCACATTCATTATCAGATTTATCACTACCAGTATCATCATTATCTGAGTCTGAACTATCACTCTCAGCATAAACACCCTCATTGTTCAAGCCCAAAATCGGTCTCACATCTTCAGGATATGGATCACCAATACTCGAGGTATTAGATTCCATATCTGATGATGAGTCTGATTTCACCGAACTCTCCGGTATAACTTGATGATAGTTATGGTTCTCAAAAAGAACCGGAGATGGTACAGACTTGTAGTTGGTGGTGTTATCATCAATGATATGATCCACGACATAAGCAACATTCTTATAGCTTTCTAACTTCTTGTTAACCTTTTCAGCAAAGCATTTAATGGCAGCCATTTCTAACTTGGTGTTTTCAATTTCATTGATGTAGTTATTTATGGCCAATTGTTTCAATGACAAAGTGTTTTTCAAGTCAGAAATGTCCTTTTTATAGCCATCTAATACTTTGTTAAAAGCATTTAACTCTTTGCGAGTAGATTGACAGTTTTGAATAGCACTATCACGTGAAATTCGGAGTTGTTTATTCTCCTCTGTCAACCTATCACAAGTCCCACAGTATTTATCACTCATAACATCAGTGCTAGATTCAGAACTTACAGGTTTTGGCGGTTCGGTCATGGCCATCAAAGCAAAATGAGCTTCCTTTCCAGTGAAAAACTTTGAGTAGTCGATCTTGGTGAAAGCATCATCAGCTATGCACGACTTCCTAGTCATCAAAAAATCAGCTTCTGCCAGCAACTGGTCAATATCATCATCCAAAGAATCAACACTTCCCTCTGTGTCTGATTCGCTCTCACAATCTGAATAGACTGATTTACACTCCTCGGGAACATCAGAAACTGAATCAATCACCATCCCAGATCTCTTCTCCTCAGCCTTAACCTCAACAGGTTCACTCTCCACTTCCATCTCAGTCTCAGAATCATCACTCTCACTCTCCTCAGTTTCTTTCTTCTCATCAACTACCACCGACTCTTCCAAATCAACCTGATAAGCAACACAAGCCACATTCCCACCAGTAGTTACTTCTTCAACTCCTATTTGCATACCCGACCAGTCAAACCTCTCATCCTGCTGAGTTACCAAAGCTTGGTTCTGATTCGCATTCTGTTGAGTCTCAGTAGGTGTAGTGATCGGTACAACTGTTCGGTTTGGGTGATTAGGAGATTGGTTTTGAATCTGGTTTTGTGTGTTTGGTTGTCTGTTTTGGTTGTTAAAGTTTCGGTTTTGGTAGTTGTTGTTGTTTTGGTAAGAAACTTGGTTCTGTTGACGGTTCTGATAATTTGCATTGAAAGGGTTTCGATTACCTTGTTTAGGTGGCTGGGTGCATTCCCGTTTGAAGTGTCCTTTCTCTCCACAATTAAAACATGTAACCTTCTCCTTATTGAAACCATAGGTTGTATTGGGAGAAGTTGCCAAGTCAGTCCTTCCAGTTTTCTCTATGAATTCTGTTGCTCTCCTCATTATACTCACAAAAGCCCATTGAATGTCTATGAGTTCCATCTCTTCTTTATCGATCTGTGCGTAGTCTTCGTTGGTCAAGTTGTTGTTCCCAATCTGACTAGCAACCAAGCCATTGTAGGATGAAACCATAGCAGAGACTAATGCAATGTGTTGCTGAGCAACCTCCACAGTCACATTTCCTAAGTTGGATGTATCCAAAACCACCGGTTGTTTATGTTGTGTAACTTGGTTTGATGGTTGTTGTGTTTGGTTAGCGGTGTAAAAACTAGCTTGTTGCATTGGAGAGACTGGTGAAATGTAGGAAGTATATTGTGGTGGTGTGTATGATGGTTGTGAGTAGGAATTGTATTGTGGTGGTGTGTAGTTGGTGGTTGGTTTTGATGAATCCAAGACATTAGAAATACATGCAACATGTGGTGCAACGCTTCCAGAGCTCGAGTTTCCAGCTGAAACTGAAGTACCTCCAAAATACAGACTTGGATTCTGAGGAATCTGTGACCTCCTAGCTTTCCTTCTATCCTCCAGCTCTTTGTTCTCCAACTTCTCAATAAACTCTGAAATGGTCCAGAATTGATAAGCATCCTTCTCTCTGAGTACCTCCACATGCTGATCCCATTGTGGTGGCAAAGCATCTGCAAACTTATCCACCTGCTTAGTCATGGGAATCTGTACACCATAGCTAGACAATTCAGACAATAAATGCATATATCTCGGAGTTAGTTCTTTCAAAGTTTCATTATTAATGAAAGAAAAATTATCAAACTCTTTAACCAATTCCTCCATTCTCAAACTCCTGGTCTTCTCATTTCCATCATGCTTCCTCTTCAGCTTATCCCAAAGCTGCTTTGACGTAGTACATGTCCCAAACTGATGCAACAGGTCACTTGTGATCGCCTGTGTCAGTTGAGAGAACGCCTTCTTCTCCACCACGTATTTCTTCTTTTCATCCTCAGTCAAGCTCTCCAGAGGAATCAACTCACCGGTATTCTCCAGAATCGGTGCTGTGTATCCTTTCACGATCATGCTCCATGCCTCAGCTCCTTCAACTCCCATGCCTTCCAGATGGATCTTGAACATGGTGTGCCACTGGTTGTACTCTTGCATATCCATGAGCTTCGGTGGCCGAGTCCCACTACCTGTAGACAAATCCTTAATCAAGGTAGAGATAGCGTTAGTGGTTTGAGTATTTACCGCCGCTGCAGCTACTCCCCAGTAATCTGATTGTAATGCCGGATGTGCTACATTCTGAGGCATCGTGCTCGTTGTTGTCATGTAGTTATGTGGTTGTGAGGATTGCGTGTTCGTCTTTTGAGCAGCCACTGTCCATGGGTCCATTGTCTGCTGTTGTGGTTGTGTTGTCGCTGATCCCTGAGTAGTCTGAAAACGCCACATGATCACAATCTGAAAATCTCAACACTTAGAAAAAATTTTCAGCAAAAATCCTACGTTCGCCCGAAAATTAGTACTTTCGTCCAAATAATCACACTCTCGTCCAAACTGATCTCACTTTCGTCCCTTCTATCTCACTTTCGTCCAAACAGTAACAACCGAAGGTGAGAATGACCAGAATGTAAAACAAATCAACACACTTTCCACTTTCGTCCTAAGCAAAACGGTCGAATGTGGAACTGTATACCCGAATGTGAAAAGTTTCTAGACAAATTTTCAGGTTCGACCACTTTTTCTTCAGGTTCGCCCACTTTTAGTCAGATTCGCCCACAACACTCAGTCCAGGTTCCAGGTTCGCCCAAAAACAGCAGATCTCATTTTTGAAAAACGGTTATTGTTTGAAAAACGGTTATTTTGAGCTCAGATTTTCAAAAGTTCATGGATTTCAATGATCTTAATCAGGTTATGTTTCGGATTTGATTTGGAACAATTTTAAGTCTTGGAAAACTTGAATTTGACCACAAATTCACCTTTAAATTGATCAAAAACTATGTTTTTAAGAGTTTTTGTAAAAACAGATGATAATTTGTTTAAAACATGTCCAAATCAACTCTGATCTTATCAAACTTGTTGTTGTATGATCCTCTATGCTCTGATACCACTTTGTGAGCGTTGGATTTTAGCTAAAACAGGATTATTTGATCATACAAGTCACAAATCTAGGTGCGGAAACCCTAGATCTGAACAAATTGATAAGATACAAATCACGACACAATCAAGATCATTTTCAATATCATTTTCATAGATTAACTTCAATCAATAAGCATTTACAACTGTTTATGTTAATCTAGAATCACAAAGACAATCTCTCAAAAACACTCCTAAACCTGAACTGAACCTGGACACAAATGATAACTCTCTTACATAATCAAAAACTCAAAAACTATTTATAGACTCTGCACATTCGCCCCTTTCAACAGGTCGAATGTGTGCATTTTCCACATTCGCCCACTAAGAGTGGTCGAATGTGTCTTCATTCCATTGTCCAATCTTCCTTCGTCCAGTTCTGATCTACCTTCGCCCAGTTCTGTTCACCTTCGCCCAAATTATCTACATTCGCCCCATATCAAAACACCTTCGGCTATCCACTAACATATGTTAATCAAGTATATCCAATCCTTAGTCGCAAAATGCATCAACATCATCCGAAAGAGGCAAGCCGGTGTAGTTGTGATTGTAGGGAGGTGCAATTTCTACAAAACCTATACCAGCTCCTTTGGTTTCCCTAAACCTGAGTTTTGAACTTATCATTTTCTCAACACGCTCACTAGAGATCAAATTTTCTAAAATGGAAATCGGCATTTTCAAATTTTGATTTCAAAGAATCTAGCTCAACACTAAGTTCATCAATAACTTTCTTCTGATGCATGACAAGGCAATTTTTATTGCTTAAATCATTATTGTATTGAATGACATCCTTTTCTAAGGCTTCTACTCTAAGTTTGTAGGCAGAGGTTCGACTATTAAGACAAGAAATCTTTCCTTTTAGCTCATCGTTTTCTCTTACTAACTCAGAGTTATATCCTACGTAATATTTAGCCTTGTCAGCACAAGCATTAGAGCATAGATCAGAAAATACCTCATGTGAAGCATGTTTGATATATCGTACCAGCACAGGAACTAGATACTCAACAGGTACTTGAACAGCAGGAGCGGATGCAGAAGTTGTAGCAGATATGTAACTTGGCAGAGTGGCAGCAACATTTTCAACTTTCTGCTTCTCATCCTGATCATACTTGTTTATTATTGAGATCAAATCTTCAACCTTTGTTGTACGCAAATTCTCCGTGTTCTTGATTTTAAACACACTTGTATCCCAATGACGTGAACGTGGAAGAGCATTCAGAAGTGTTTTATTAACTTCACTGTTTGACACCTCAATTCCGGCAGACTTCATTTTAGACACGAGTTTCGTAAATCTGTTGATTTGTGCTTCAACAGTTTCATTTAAGAGATGTCTAAATCCATTAAATTCATTTTTTAGTAGATCAAGTTGAGCATCCATTTTAAATCAATAAATGACGATCCACAAACCCTCTAAATCCGAGAACCAATCCGGAAACAAAAAAAATATAGCTCGAGAACTCTAATCCGAGAACAAGAACAAACTGAGAACAGGTCTTGAAACCCGAATACCAAAAATCCGAGAACTTCTTTTATGAATGAGTCGAGAACGTATTTAGGACTTTATCCAAAATTGAGCAGTCCGAGAACCGTATGAAATCCGAATAGAATTCGGATAACAGAAACAAATCTCCGGGAACCAAGCTAAATTCGTGAACCAAAGCAAAAAAACTCGAGAACCACTTGTAAATCCGAGAACAAATCTTGAAACCTGAGAACACTTTAAATTTTTGAGAACCTGTGAAACCCGAGAAAAATAATAACTCCAATAACAATAAACCTGAGAACCAACTCCTTTCCGAGAACACAACTGAAATCCCGAGAACCTCAAATGTAGCAAACTGTGAATCCGAGAACAAACTTAACCGAGAACTAGCGAACCGAACACAATCCTTTTTTTTTAATCCCGTAAACCCAATTTTGAAGTAAAATAAAATCCTTAAATTGTTAACAAGCCGTAAACAATGAGGCCGAGAACTTGTTTTGAGAAACAAAGTAACCAAGAAATAATACTTGAGCCGAGAACACAAACACCCTTTGACTTTTTGACCTACCAACTAGCTTGCTTGCTAGTATTGCAAAAATGTTAAATCCGAAACCTTAATGATTTCCGTAAACCTTTTCCTTTTTTTTATATGAAAGTGCAACTAATAATTTATGAAATCACAAATAATTGCACCACAATAAAAATTCCGAGAACCATCTGATGCAAGATCTTATACAATAAATAATAGTTTCCCAAAAATAATTTTGTAAGTTCCTAAAATTATGGAAACCAAAACCCTTTGAATTTTAAAAGAATATTATAGAAGATCCCCTTTTTTTAAACAAATATGCCCGAAATACATGGAGCCGTCTTCCAATCTACGAAAATCAGATCAAACATCCAAAACTTTTCTTGTTCTTACTATTCTTCAACCGAAAAATTTTCTGCCAAAAATAGTGTAAACCGAATCAAATAAAAGAAAATTAAATTGTGAATCCAAACCAATTTCTCAGCCGAATCTTCCTTGAATCCTTGATATCACAACCGAGCCAATATCGACTACAATGGCTCTGATACCAATTGTAAGTCCCGAATTAACAATGATATCAAGTAATATAATTAGTAGGCGGAATCTAGTGATTATATGATTCAAGAACACAATAAACGATTGATTAAAAACCTCAATAGCATACGATCTCTAAAGGATTCGCCTGATACTAGAGAGTGTTTTTATTAGAAAATGTAAAACCGCTAAACTAACAAATGACTAGAACATTACATTATATAGGTCATGCACTAGGTTTGGCCCACATGGCCTAGCCCAAGCCCAACTGAGAACTAATGTGTTCTCGACCCAAACACCTTAAATAACCGAGAACCTAAGTGTTCTCAGTCCTAAATAGTAAAACACAAATATAGATCACTAATATTTATTTGATAGTGTCAGTCTCACTATTATAAACCCAACAGTTGATGGTTCAGTTGTTTTTTATTTGTACCAAAAGATTAATTCATTTTCCCAAAGTGGTATGACTGTTGCTAAATACTATCATAAATTGAACATTATGTGGAAACAACTTGATCAAATTCTGCAACTACCTGCCTCTACCTGTAATGCATCAAGAGAGTTTAATAATTTTAGCAATATGATAAAACTGATGCAATTTCTTATGGGTCTAGATAGTGCATACCAAACTGTTAGAACTAGTTTGTTGATAAGGGATATCTTACCAACTGTTAAGGAAGCTTTTTCAGTTTTGTCAAAGGAGGAATCACATAGAAATTCCAGTGGGATTTCTAAAAAGGGTCAGGCTATGGGGTTTTTTGTTAAAACTAATCAGTCAATAGACTTTAATAAAAAACCTAACTCAACTGATAGTCAAAAACCTAAGTGTTCTCATTGTAATAAAATTGGACAAACAACTGAAAAATGTTTTCAATTGGTAGGATATCCTCCTTCGGCAAAGGCTAAAGGCATGCAAAAGACGGTGGTGTCAAATAATATTAATATAGATAAAACTGATGTTCAGATACCCTCTTTGTCTAGTGAGCAGTTATCAAAATTGTTGAGTTTGATTTCTGATAAAGGAGTTGATTCTGCTCAAAGTCATAATGTTTCAGGTAGTCTTTTTTTTCTGGAAATACTTTTTCACCATTCTGTGCTAATCAACATATGGTCACTAGTGAACATGAACTCTCTGATTATGTAGATGTCTCTGACCTAAATATTCAGGTTAAACACCCTAATGGAAAAAATGCATTAGCTACCAAAATAGGTACTTTGAATCTTGGAAATAATGTGATTCTAAATGATGTATTTGTTGTTCCTGAGTATTGTGTGAATTTAATCTCTGTTCATAAGCTGGTTAAAGATAATAACTTGTTTGTTGGCTTTGATGAAAAAAACTATTACATTCAGGATTTGTCAACAAAGAAAACCCTGGTGACTAGTAGTCAAGTTGAGAGTTTATATTTATGTGGTGGATCTTTTCTTAGTAACAAGGTTGGTGTTAGTTCTAAACAATATGATTTCTGGCATGCTAGACTTGGTCATCCTGCTGATGTTGTTTTGACTAAGTCAAAGTCTAGTATAGGAACTAAACTTGTTAGAGATCCTGATATTCCTTGTGATGTGTGTCATAAGGCCAAACAACACAGGGAACCATTTCCCTTAAGTGAACATAAATCTGCCAGTCTTGGAGATTTGGTTCACTTGGATGTTTGGGGTCCCTATAGAGTGCCCAGTAGAGAAGGTTTTAGATACTTTCTCACTATTGTAGATGATTATTCTAGAGCTGTATGGGTATGTTTGATGAAGACTAAAACTGAAGTTTTTGAAAACATTCAGGAATTTGTTAATGTTCTAAAAACTCAATTTAGTAAAGTAGTTAAGTGTTTTAGAAGTGATAATGGTTCTGAATTTGTCAATAATCAAATGAGTAATTACTGTAGAACATTAGGTATTCTTCATCAGACTTCTTGTGCCTATACCCCTCAGCAAAATGGTATTGCTGAGAGGAAGCACAGACATCTCTTGAATGTCACTAGGGTTTTGTTATTCCAAAGAAATTTACCTGTCAGATTTTGGTCTGAGTGTGTTCTGACTACTTCTTACTTAATCAATAACACCCCATCCTCAGTTCTGAATGGTAAAACCCCCCTATGAGCTCATTTTTAATTTTGAACCCTTCCTAGAACATTTGAGGATGTTTGGATGTTTGTGCTTCACTACAATTTTAAATGAATCTAACAAACTAAGTGAAATTGCTGAAAAGTGTGTTTTCATAGGTTACTCAAATGAGAAAAAAGGTTATAAAGTCTATAGTCTTGAAACTAAAACTATCTCTTATTCAAGAGATGTTAAGTTATATGAAACTATTTTTCTTTTTAAAGATAAAACAGTTTTTGATAAATTTAATGACAACAAAACTGATTTAGATTCATCAAATTTCTTTAACTTTTTTGATAATGAAGTACAAACATCTGAAACATCTGAGGAGCCCAATGATGAAGGAGGGGTTATAGGTAAGAATGAGTCACAAACACATGGGACTCAGCAGTCTAGTTCAGGATCTCAAAATTCAAGAGAACCTTTAGGTTCACAACCTGATAATGAGACTAGAACTACTGACAGGGCTGAGGGTGTGATGCATGACAATGAAGTTCATGATCTTCCTGAGGGCAATGACTCTGTTCCTCAAACTGTTAGAAGGAGCACTAGGGGGGTCCACCCTTCCCAGGAAACTTGAGGACTTTGTTGTAGAAGGAAAAGTTAAGTTTGGTGTAGAAAGAGTGGTTAACTATGCCAATCTAACAGTTGATAATCAAGTCTTTGCTAGTATGCTAAATAAAAGCATTGAACCAAGGAATTACAAAGAAGTTGTTCTTGACCCACAATGGGTTAGTGCTATGAATGAGTAATTAGAAGAACTGAACAGAAACAACACTTGGTCCTTGGTTGACTTACCTAAAGGAAGAAGTGTTGTTGGTTGTAAATGGGTTTATAGAATTAAGTATAAGTCTAGTGGAGAGATAGAGAGATTTAAGGTTAGGCTTGTTGCTAAAGGATATAGTCAGAAGGAGGGGATAGACTATGAGGAGACTTTTTCTCCTATTGTTAAATTTGTTACTGTAAAGAGTGTTATGTCCCTGCCTGAAGAGTATTTTTCTGAAAATGAAACCAAAGTGTGTAAGTTAAACAAGTCATTGTATGGTCTGAAACAAGCTCCCAGAATGTGGAATGAGAAGCTTGTTGGGGGTTTTGTGTGATTTAGGTTTTACCCAAAGTAAGTGTGACTATTCTTTGTTCATTATGTCTAATAACTCTGTTACTATATTCTTATTGGTATATGTGGATGATATTGTTGTAACTAGTAGTTGTGTCAATGAAATAAATAGGATTAAAACTTGTTTAAAGGAAAATTTTAAAATTATGGATTTAGGAGAGTTAAAATATTTCCTAGGTCTAGAAGTTATCTCTTGTGAAGAAAACATCTGTTTGTCACAAAGAAAACACTGCCTAGATCTTTTAACTGAGTATGGCATGCTAGCATGTAAACCAGTTAAGAGTCATATGGAGCCCAATCATGTTATAGTTAATATTTGCAATATGAATAATCAAGTGTTAGCCAATGTTACTGGCTATCAACAGTTGGTTGGAAAACTGATCTATCTTTCACATACTAGACCAGACATTTCCTATGCTGTACACTTCTTAAGTCAGTACATGCACAAACCAACTGATGGACACTTGAAAATTGCATTTAGATTACTTAGATACTTGAAAGAGGCTCCTGGGAAAGGATTTTATTTTAAAAGGGATACAAGTTTTAATCTAAAGGCCTATTCAGACTCTGACTGGGCCAAATGTGTTGACACAGGAAAGTCAGTGACTGGTTTTTGCATATTCTTAGGAAGTAGTTTAATATCCTGGAAAAGCAAAAAGTAGTCTACAATTTCTAAATCATCTGCTGAAGCAGAGTTTAGGGCTATGTGTACAACTTCTTGTGAAGTTTTGTGGTTAATCAACTTGCTTAGTGAATTACAAATTCATGTTGATTTACCTGTTGATCTATTTTGTGATAATAGTGCTGCTCTTTCTATAGCTGCTAATCCAGTCTTTTTTGATAAAACCAAGCATTTTGAGCTTGATTTATTAGTCTTAAGAGATTTGGTTTCTAAAGGGATAATTAAAACTGTGAAAGTTAAATCTGAAGATCAGTTGGTTGATATTATGACAAAGGGACTTGGCGTTACTCAACATGTTGAGTTGTGCAGATTGTTGAATATGCATAATCCTTTTGGATACTAAAATTGAGGAGGGGTGTTAAAATGAGTATGGTAAAACTCATTGTTTCAATTTTAGTATCTATTTGTTTTTTTTATTGATAGTTGAATATGTTGCATAAGGTTCTTTACAGGTTCAAGGTTTACATGATCAAGGTTCTCAGGATGTTGATGTTAGTTGCTGATCAAGAGTTCTAGTGTTCGTGGTTTGAAGTAATGTAGCAGCCAAGAATGCTCGAGACATGTAGCAAGTCCAGAGAAGTTTTGGATTGAGCCCAGTTATATAAGTGTCCGATTAGAATATTAAGCCCACACTAAAGTATAGTTCAGATTCATGTTATTGGGCTTATTGGGTTATCTGGCCCGGGTCTTATATGGATTGCCATGTTGGCAATCTATGTCAAACAAACACACTTATTTCTATTTGTTGATCATCTCCTGAAGACTCATTCTTGGCCATTGGATCTCATTGAGAATTGTGTTTGAGAGGGCAGCTATAAATGGCTTTGTGTTTTCTCTTTCTTCAACAACTCATCAGATTATTATTCTTTCATCTCTTTTTATCTCTCGAACAGTCTCTCATACTTTGTCTAGATTAGGATTAAAACCTGAACATCTTGTTCTTGTTTTGTGTTCATCTGAATCCTTTTGAGTCTAGTTAGTATAGTGATCATTGTGATCAGAGAGCTGTTTTGTTTCTGGAGAAAACTCTTTTGTTTGATTGTATTTGTTATTTTTTGAATAAATCAGTGAAGACTTTGAGTATTTTGTGTTTGATCTTTTTGGTATCATGTTATTTTAACAGTTTTTTTGTAGAGACTAGGAAGTCGGGGACTTGAAATGGGAAGATCTTTGACAGTGGCTGACCCCGAAATTATTTTCTAGGGTGCGATCAGACGGTTTGACTGAACTTTTAAGGGGTGCGATTGGAATTTTTGCCTACAAATTACACTAAATTTTTAAGGGGTGCGATTGGAATTTTTGCCTACAAATTATACTATTTTTTAAGGGGTGCCGGACCCCTTGGCTTACAAATAACACTAATTTTTGCCAATGTCTCTGGTGAGATGAGACCAGTTATGTTCTTGTGAGTTTTTTAAAGAAGAATGCTGGAGGATCCTTGTGTGTAAAGAAAGAACTATAGACGCAACAACTTGTGAATCTTGAATAATTTTCTTATATTCTTTTAGTAAGTATTTTTTCAATATTGGTACCAATGATGTTTAGATGGTATCGTTTTGGTTTGTCACGATAATGAAAAAATCAGATTTATTTGACTTGTTAAAACTTAGAACAAAACCTTAATTGAATATTAAGATAAAATAAGACGACGGTAATTTGTAGTTTAATAAAATGGTTCATCCTCCTTTGATGTCTATTTGGTATGTTAGCTACAAAGTAATTGTTTCGTGAGGAAAATGTATACTATAAAATAAAATAAAAACTATTTGTTGAAGGATTATTTCTAAGCATCCAATCCCATACCATTAAATGTGTCACAAATGTAAAACACAAATTGCATATCTAGATATCAATTGTATAACTATAGCCAGGGGAAAAAATCTAAATACTCGCTCACTATAAGATTATGTGGTGTGATGGAGGCAAGGCTTGGGAAGCATTGTCGTCACGTCATCAAAAAGTGGGTCCTACATAGTTTTAGACATTTCGAGGACTACCCAAGGGTGTGGCGTAGTCCTCCACTCACATTAATCCACCCTTTTATTTATTTATTTAATTTCAAATTCTAAATAATAATTAAAATAACTAATTAAAAAATCACATTATACACATATAGACATACACATGTACATCATCTTCTTCGTCAGTCGGTGAATTGCAGGTCATCGTCTTCTTCGTCGGTGACTGGAGATCATCGTCTTCTCCGTCTTCATCGTTGCCATCGTTATTCCAACCCATCTCAACACCACAACCAGCAGAACACCAACAATCACAACACCACAACATCGTCTTCATCGTCTTCATCAGTCGGTGGAGTTGCAGGGGTTTTTTATTTTTATTTTATTTTATTATGAAACGGTCATATGACTGTTAAGAGTGGCCCACAACAAACAATCAACCAATGGAAGATCCCTATTCAATCCGTCCAACCTCAGCCGTTTCAGCCGGCCCTCGTGCGCCGGGGGCGGTGTTGGCCGGGCCACGATGGGCCTAAGCCGCCCCCATACCGTTTAGTCTAAGCAATCATAGATTGCATCCATATGCTTGTACTAGATTACCTATATAAAACGACACCGATCAATATATTTAATTAATAACACAAAATGAAATTCATACGCCTCATGAATCGACAAATAGGTGGACCGTTTTTTGTAGAGACTAGGAAGTCGGGGACTTGAAATGGGAAGATCTTTGACAGTGGATGACCTCGAAATTATTTTCTAGGGTGCGATCAGACGGTTTGACCGAACTTTTAAGGGGTGCGAATAGGCCTGTAAACGAACTGAACGTTCATGAACTGTTCGTGAACTGTTTGGCGGGAAGTTCGTTTGTGTTCGTTTATTTAAATAAATGAACGAACACGAACACAAATTTTTGTTTGTTTAATTAAACGAACGAACATGAACAGACGCTTTGTTCGTTCATTTATGTTCGTTTATGTTCATTCATTTATGTTTGTTTATGTTCGTTCGTTTATGTTTGCTTAATTAAACTTAACTTTCTTTTTATTATTTATATTTTCTTTTCTTTTGTTTTTTTTTTTTTTTTTTTTTTTTTTGAACGGCCAAACAACTTTATTGATTCACGAAGCTAGCAAGGAACTAGCAAAAAGTCCGAGATACAATCAAAATGAAACAAACAATCCCAAACACATCAAGCCGAACAAAAACTAAGAAATGACAAAACTTTATCCCATTTTTGAGGCATCAAAACTTCCCCAAGCATCCCACGTCATATCCTTCATCTTGGCGCGACTCGTGACCCATAAGAAACTCATAATCTTGACTTCTTCAATAATATTCCGGATCGATACCTGCTTTTGTTTAAAGACCAAATCATTTCTAGCCCGCCATAAGCTCCAAAATGTCGTTAGGATAACCGCGTAAAAAACCTTCCTCACCCGAGTCCCATCCTTAGCAGACCGGTGACAAGAAAGAATATCATGAACGTTATATTTTCTTTTGTTAAGTATCTTAATTCCTATGTTCTAAAAATTTAACCCTAAATTTAATATTCTAACCATATCACTTATCAGACGATATCCATACTTCACAGCCACACCTCCTTTCTTCCCCACACTCCACAGCCCTACCTTCGTCTGCTTCCGGTCGACCACCTCCACAGCCCCGCCTCCACTCTCCAGCTTCAAGCCTCAACAGCGTCGCCGTCTCCCCCATCCCCGTCTCCACAGACCATAGCGTCGCCGTATTTCTCATCCCCGTCATTTGGTTTTGGCTGCATTGTGATGAATCATTATTAACTTGTTTGTGTTCATTTATGTTCGTTTGTGTTCATTTGTATTGATCACTTGTGTTCGTTTATGTCCATGAACAGTTCGTATAAGTTTTAAATGAACCAACATAAACGAACATGAACACGACAAATTTCTTAATTAACGAACACGAACACAAAAATGTGTTCGATTATGTGTTCTTGTTCGTGTTCGTGTTCGTGTTTGGTTAAAGTTAAATGAACAAACACGAACACGGCCGTGTTCGTGTTCGTTCGGTTTGTTTACTGGCCTAGGTGCGATTGGAATTTTTGCTTACAATCTACACTAATTTTTTTTAAGGGGTGCCGACCCCCTTGGCTTACAAATAACACTAATTTTTGCCAATGTCTCTGGTGAGATGAGACCAGTTATCAGTTATGTTCTTGTGAGTTTTTTAAAGAAGACCGGAGGATCCTTGTGTGTAAAGAAAGAAGTATAGACGCAACAACTTGTGAATCTTGAATAATTTTCTTATATTCTTTTAGTAAGTGATGGTGATGGGGTGTTGGATTTTGATGAGTTTAGAGTTATGATGATGAGTTAACTCGGTGTGTGATAAAGTTGTTGAAATTGATATGATTTGTATAAGTGTATAGAAATGTTTTATGTAAGAAATTTGATAGAAGTTGTTTAATGTATTTAGGTACCGAAATTAAGCTTTAATTCTTGTTTACCTTATGTTTTAAGAGGGTCTTTTTTAAATGTAATAATATTTTCATTTCATAACTGGAAAATGTTTTAATAGGTATTTTTTTTTACAAAATTTCAGTGGTAAGGAGTAAAGATAATTAATGTAGATAAGTTCCAAAAGGATGATTTAGTTAGAAAAAAAGTGTTAACCTACAAAGTGGTAATACTATTAGCATCAAGGTTTTACTATGCATAATTTACTAAATTCTAGTAATTTAAACTAGCATTATACACATTTCAGTACGAGTAAATATTAGATTATATGATTTAGGGTTTTAGTACAGAGCCCACGGGCCCGGTTTATCTCTATATATTGTAACCCTATTGAATGGAATACAATCAACCAATTCAGTGTTTAACCATCTTACATGGTATCAGAGCCACCCTAGGCTCTCTACCACCTCCGTTGTGCACTCACACATACAAACCCTAACCGCTACTTGGTTCAAACCCTAGACAGGGCGGTGTGCCGCCAACCTCGCTGCCGCCGCCCTGTCCATTCCGGACGTTATTTCAGTTTGTTAACTGTGTTATTTTTTTATTGATCATGTTCAAATAAAGATCCGGTCTCGGTTCGTTAATCATATTCTTTTCTTTACGCCACAAACCACCAATAACTTTCGATCGAAGATCCAGAATATTACAATCTTTGTTCAGTGTTTAATTGCAATCTAGGTATGCGTGTTTGAATTGCCGACATCATCATTACCACTCCAATCTTCAATCTTCAGTTATTGTTCGGTGCCATCGGTGCTATCTTTTTTTCCATTATATAACAGTGCCTTGCTTTTAGCTTGGGATTTATTGGCTTTGTTAGTCTTGATTACATCATCCATCAATTTATTTATTGATTGATTTTACATCAACTTATCCTCATCAATATTGATCAATGTCCATGGCTGACAGCCAAATCTGGTCAACCTTTCTGTATTCAGCGCCAAAGACAGTGGCATTCGATTTCGATCACTCCTTCAGTTTACTTTTTCTATTCCTGTTCTCTCTCTCTACCACGGTCCATTCAAACCACGGTTTGATCTATTTCTCTTTCGATGAACGCCATCTGAGCATGTCACCGGCGTTCTCCACTTGCCAATTTGACACACCGCCACATGACTACGGTCAATGGGTGTCTATTTGCTTCTTATATCTTTTTTTTTCTTTCCTGATTCCTTCTTATCTCTTTCTTTCCATCAACCATTTCTTATCTTTTGTATTGTCATGGCCGACAAACATGGAACTGCCACTTTATTAAGAGTGGGATCTAGCGGATCATGTTTATCATTATGGGAACTAATGAAACAAAACCAAACAGGGGGAAGTCGTGGACCGAACTAAAGTCAAGTATTGAAGAGTACGGATAATTTTTTGACAAAGTCAAGAAGATTGCAGAATTTTAGACCAACAATTCAAGAACCGAGATCGAGACAAGTCTTTTTTATTTTTTTATTGTTATGTCCTTTATGTTTTTTTTTTCGTTCTTATTGTTTTCCAGTCTGAGTGTCCGATGCTCTACCGCTATGACTGCGGGGGAGTATTAGATTATATGATTTAGGGTTTTAGTACAGAGCCCACGGGCCCGGTTTATCTCTATATATTGTAACCCTATTGAATGGAATACAATCAACCAATTCAGTGTTTAACCATCTTACAGTAAATAATGTTATTATAAGAAAATTGTATGTGCTTGAATGTTTCTATGACATAGGAGCTGTAATGCACGAATGTCGTGTTTATCTTTACACACGTTTTGATGTAAACTTTATTAGAATAACTTGGTTTTCGTATACAACTTTTACGTAGCTTCCAAATATGCATTCTCCACGAGATTGTTTTATCATTTTATATAACATCCGGCCCCTCTCACATCAATATTGTTTGTTTTGTCCTGATGGGTTACCCATCCAAAGCTCACAGATTTGTTTTTGGTTGTTCCGGTTGAGACTTCCCATGAGGTCACTCATCTGGGTATTGCTCCCACCTGAACACACTTAATTGTGAAGTTCTCATCTCATCTACTAACTTTAAGCCTCAAAACGCATTGGTGATTTAAGAGGCATTAAATTACATATGAACCAATAATCTCTCATGACAACCAGACAACGATTGATATAAGATTTGCCTGGAGTATCACATTTTATCACAACGATTTACTTATTTAATATTTTTTTCCCCAACGTTTCAAACCCACTAATTTAAAGTTGCATTTATGTATAGACGAAAAATGACCCATTGACCTACGCGTCCAACACGGCATTCCAGACTATAATCAAGTCCTCCATTATTTCCACAACACCCAAATTTACTCCAATCATTATCCAAACCAAACTCATAATAATAAATAATAATATTATCACAAATATATAGATTGGTTTTAAGAACTTTGAGTAGTGGATTAAGGTAATAAGGTTGACTTAGTGTAGTTTGTTTCAACATTTTTGAAGCTGGATTCTGAATAAATTCAAGTTCGAAACGAATTTGATTTTTTTTTTTTAAAGGTAAACTTCATTAAACCGCCACCGGACCTCAAAGCGAGGACCGAGACAAAGAAACAATTACAACATGTACAAAGGACACATAGCCTAATCCTTCCAAACCAATTTCTTAAATTTGGACCTAGCCTTTAACCAAAGAAAAGATAAAGACTTGACTTTGGCTACAACTTCTACCACCTTAGGCTCTATGCCTCTAAAAAAATTTTCATTCCGGGCGCTCCACATAACCCACATTGTGATCATCAAAATTCCTTGAATAATCTTTGACTTCTCCTTGTTCCAGATGTTTGAACCCAGCTGCAATAAATCTTTAATGTCGAAGGCAAAAAACGGAGCTATCTTGCACCAAGATCCGATTGCCGACCAAACGCCACAAGTGAAAATACAACCGGTAAAAGTATGCATTGTAGATTCGTCCTCACTGTTACATAGAGCACAAATGGAATCCGGGATCGGGATGTTTCTTCTGATAAGGGCCATTTTCGTCGGGATACGACATTTCAAGACGCCATATGAAGATCTTAACCTTTAGTGGAACCCAAGCAATCCAACGCATGAAGAAATTTCTTCCCTGAACACGATCACATAAAAGCATTCTTTTAAAATCAGCAACATGGAAGGTCCCATCTTTGTTCCCGTTACACTTCCATTTATCAATAGAATCAGTGAGCACCACCCCCTGCATCACTGAGATTAATCGCTGCAGTTCGCTAGTTTCAGTAGGAGTTGTAGGATCCCTCGACCAACTACATAACAAGGCTGACGATCCACTATCCCAGCATACATTAACAACCACGTCCTTCGCAATAGCTAAACGAAACAAACCCGGAAAAGCTTCCTTGAAAGAATCTTCGCCGCACCATATATCCAGCCAAAACCTCACATCCTTTCCATTCCCCACTACTCCTCTGAACAGAGAGTTAAAACTCTTGGACTGCAGTTTCAGTTTATTAAGATGTGAAACCATCACTTTCCAACCTCCAGAAGCGGCTCTGTTACAAGGAAGGACATCCCAACTTTTGTTATAACCATGACAAATATCAATAACCTCCCTCCATAAACACGAAGTCTCCACTTTATACCTCCAAACCCATTTAGTAAGCAGCGACATATTAACATCGGCTAAATTAGACACACCCAAGCCGCCAAGCTTCCTAGGACGCGCCACCATATCCCAAGCGACCCAATGAATTTTCTTTATATTCTCATCTCCCGCCCAAAGGAATCGCTTCAAAATACTTTCCAGATTTTCAATAACTTTCACCAGGGCCTTATAAAGCGACATATAATAAATCGGTAAGCTTGATAAAACCGATCTAATAAGAATTAACCGCCCGCCAATAGAGAGAGTTTTAGCCTTCCAAGACTTTAGCCTCGACTTGAATTTGTCAACAACCGGGTCCCAATTCCTAATTCGATTCATGTTGGCCCCAACTTTAATGCCAAGATAATCAAAAGGAATCGACCCATGTTTACGCCCACAAATCCTAGACAACAATTTAACATCATGATCCGAACAATTAATCCCAAAAATGTTAGACTTTTGGAGATTTATTTTAAGCCCGGAGCAAAGATGAAAAATACGGAGGATACGGATCATATTTTTGAAGTTCTCAACGGACCATTTCCCTAAAATAAGGGCATCATCCGCGTACAGGAGATGAGAAACAAGCGGCCCATTCTTTCCCAGTTTGATCCCATGAAAACCACCAATATCGGAAGCCTTATTTAACATACACGTGAAAGCTTCCATAACTATAAGGAAAAGAAAAGGAGATAACGGATCACCTTGACGCAAACCTTTTTCGCATTGAAAAATAAACGTAGGGGAGCCGTTAACTAAAACTGAGGAGCGGGCTGACTTCAAAATCCCTTCAATCCATAAGCACCAACGATCCGGAAAGCCCATTTGTTTCATGATGGAAATCAAAAAATACCAATCCACATTATCGTATGCTTTTTGGAAATCAATCTTGAACAGAAAAGCTTTGTCCCCTCTCTTCTTCAACCACGTGATAATCTCATTAACAATAAGAGGCCCGTCAAGAATGAACCGATCCGAGAGGAAACCACTCTGCGACTCCGATATAATATGATGCATCACCTTTTTAATTCTATTTGCCAATATCTTGGAGATAACTTTAGACATGATCCCAATCAATGTTATCGGCCTATAGTCTTTTAAATCTTTCGGGTTTTTGATCTTTGGAATAAGGGTTATGAAAGCCGCACTATATCCGTGATTTATCTGCCCCGTGCTATAAAAATCAGTCATTAAGTTGAAGAAGTCTCCCTCAAAAAATGACCAAAATTTCTTCAAAAAGGAGAAGTTAAAATCATCCGGGCCCGGAGCTCGATCTCCACCGCATTCAAACACCGTTTTTTTAATTTCTTCTCAGGAAAAATCCGCCACTAAATCTTGAATACAATCGCCAGGAAGCACTTTAATATTATCACAAGACATCTGGGGTCTACCTGAAATATTAGAAGCAAAGCCGGTTTAGAAACCCAAACTCCGCCAACCATCAACCCCGGAATATTATTTTTTGCTGTCCTGCCATTCACCACGCAATGAAAAAAGGCTGAGTTTTCATCACCCTCATTCGCCCAACGGATACGAGATTTTTGCTTAATATCCAAATAACGAAGGTGATCGATCCAACTAACACCTTTTTTATACTCTTCATAAATCCATAGATCTTCTTCTTCCAATTCATTGTCTTCCAGTTTACATTCCAGCCTATTAACCTCGATTTTCATCTCATTATAACATGCCGATTCTTTTTCATTGGCCTGGGACCACCAAACTTTCAAGGCTTCTCTTAACTTTTTAAATTTATTAGCGATAATAACATCCGGAGAACCTTCAAAAACCACACCATCCAAAATATTAATAATAACATCCTCGCACCCATCCCGTTCCAACCAAGAATTAAACCATCGGAAAGGCTTAGGCCCAAAATTGGAATCCACCAAAGATAGCAATAACGAGCAATGATCGGACCGTTCTCTCGGGAGGGCTCTAAACACGGCTTGAGGCCATTTATTTAAAAAATCTTGACACACAAGAATCCGATCAATCTTGCTGAATTTAAAACCATTATCATTCCCAACCATGTAAGTGAACTTATTCCCCCTCATTTTATACTCTTTTAGGCCCATGGTATCAATGAAATTATTAAAGTCACCCGCACTAACCGAATTGAAACCCGAGTTTTTACGCTCTTCAGGAAATCTAACAACGTTGAAATTTCCTAAAAGAACCCAAAAACCAATATACCGCTGCATCACCTCCATCAATTGACCCCACAACCTTCTCTTATGAGTAACGCTTTGAGGCCCGTAAACATTCACAATATTAAGAGGAAGATTGTCCGAGACAAGAGTACCCACCGACACTAAAAAATTCTGATTATGAATCGAGTGACTCTTCGAAACGAATTTGATAAGCCCGATCAGAATTTGAACATTCGAATTCATGTTAACTCGACTTTATATGAATTAGTAGCAAAAATAATGTGAGCTTATAATATCCTCTAAAACATTCTACTTTTAGAGGGTGTTTGGGATCGAGTTTCAAAACAACTTATTTACTTATTGGCTTTTCTAAAAAGCCAATAAGTCAATAAGTTGTTTGTGTAACCCAAAAACACTTTCTGTTTTGGCTTTTGGCTTTTAAGGGTGGAAAAGTTGTTTTTGAAAAATTAGAAATCCTGGCTTTTGGCTTTTGACTTTTGACTTTTGGAAAAAAAATTACAAATTTACCACCCATATAACCAATATTCACAAAAAGTTAAGCGAAACACTTAAAAAAAGACAATCTATTGACTTTTTGACGTTTCTAATCCCAAAAGCTAAAACTCATTTTCAAAAAGTCATAAGCCAATAAGCACTTTTTAGCAAAAGCAATTTTACATTTCCAAACTCAATCCCAAACACCCTCTTAGACCTTGTACAAACTAGAAATCCTTTTAGCTAACATGGGTCATGGCTGCACTTATGAAAGGGCTCAGACTATTAAACAACGCAGACCTGTAAACGCGCTTGCTGTATGATAAAGTGGCGGTTCATTGGTTTGACGTGGCTTGAAATTGGTTCGGTCTATATCTGGACTATGAGGACAGAAAACTATGAGCAGGACCGTAATGCCATATTGAATTGGATTTTTGATCTGTTTTTGTTTGGGAGATAATCAAACTTCCTCTTCATTTCTTAATGGAAACCTTATTTTATTCTTAACATTTAAAACACTTAACATAATAAAAAAAGACATTATATTTAGACTACAATAGCTAAATAATATCTCCTCTATCTGCCATGACTAAGAGACCTTGAGTGTTCAAGTTCATCAGATGGATCCCAGTCTAAGGAAGAAGATAGTATTTTAGACAGTGTCGCAAACACCTCAGAAACAGAAGGGCGGTCGTTTAAGTCAGCCGCCACACATTTGCTAGCAATCTCTGCCATGGAATAAGCCATTTCCGCCGGATACTCACCTCTTAGCCTGCCATCCATAAAAGCAGTCAACTTCTCCTTTGCATTGTCCCTCCCTCGAACCACTTCTTTTACCATATCCGACAGCAGCCCCTCCTGTAACCCCGCCACATCCTTCTTTTCGCCACCACCCTCTACTGATCTAGTAGCGGCTTCTTTTCCCGAAAGTAGTTCTGATATCAAAACTCCCAAAGCAAATACATCCATTTTAGGGGTGATCAAGCCATTCTCGATGTATTCTGGTGGCATGTAACCATATGTCCCAACAACATGCTGAGTCAATTGGAGTGCTCCAACGTTAGTTTGCTCAACGCTTCTAGCGAGCCCAAAATTTGTTATTTTGGCTCGCATATGCACGTCTAACAACACATTGCTGCTTTTCAAATTCTTGTGAATGTATGGTGGGGTGATGAAATTGTGCAGGTAATTCAATGCATCAGCTATATCATGTGCAATCTGAACTCTTTGTTTCCATTTCAAAACTGAATCATGTTTTGTGTTCTTGGTGGTCGAATGCAGCCTGTCGCTGAGCGAACAGTTGTCAGCGAACTCATAAACTAGATACGTGTTTCCCTGATGCAAACAGAATCCAGAGAGTCTGATTATGTTGGAATGATTGATTAGTTTATGTATGTTAATCTCGCCGGAAACACCCCCGTTCATAATCTTCACCGCTGCGTTATCCCCATTGAAAATCCCCCTGTCATCGTCAAGATATATTAGTTAGGGTCTATTGTAATAAACTCTATAAATAGTTGATCAGTCGCGATACCTGTAAACGGATCCTTTCAACATGTTTTTTTCAGAAAAATCTCTAGTGGCCTTTTGTAGCTCCTCGTACTTATAAACCGCCAACGAGCTTACTGCATTTCGAACCCCTTGTGACGAAAGCGACCATGAATTGCTCTCCACTGGGATTGTCGTTGTGGTCGATAAGTGTTTCGTCGAAGGAAGATCATATTGTTGGTTAACCTTCCTCTTTCTAAAGCACCAAACTAGAACATAGGAAAGCAAAATAATGACAAGCAACCCAACACCAATCCCGACACCGACAAAAACCCACTTTCTAGACGACCTGCCAGTGGAACCGACGCTAGGCGCCACTGGAATCACTGGTGGAGCAGGCGGCGGTGCTGGCATTGCGGAATTGTTGAATATTAATAGCTCTGCTGTAAGCGGAATTAAAATCGGTGTGAACGGGAAGATAATATCATCCTCCAAGATCTCGTTCGCATCTAAGATGGTTTGAAGATTAGCAACTTTAAAAAGTTCTGCCATATATTCCACAGTGTTGCCCCATGTAATGAGAAAAGTAAGCAGATACCTATATTAAAGAGTGTGTGAGTTAGCCGGTAAAAAAACAGAGATAACCTATAGTTTTAGCTTTATAAGGATAATTAGAAGATGTGTGACTAGGTGCAAATGACCCGAGCACTTGCCATAAAACACCTAAGCCCAACTCATTCTGTTTATTTCTGAAGCTCGAGCTCAGCTCAAGCTAACTTGAGTAAGAGCGTTACGAGCCAAAGCTCGGGCTCTATAAAAGAATGAGTTTTGTTTGCGCCTCATTCTTCACTCGATAAGGCTTGGCGTCTAAACAATATACCAAGATTGAGCTCGACTCAACCCAATTTGAAGAAGATTTTAAACAAGCCGAACTTCGAGCTCTGTAAATAAAAGAATTTTATTTGAGGTTTGGACTCGGACGTGATAAGGCCCAACTCATTTTGAGCTTTGTATCAATCCTCACTCTAGGTGGCTCGCAAGCAACTCGGATCATTTGCACCATTACATGTGAGTTTAGCCGGTAAATAATAAAAAGTAAGCAGATACCTAATTTGTATGGTCGTTACGTAGCTAGTAAAAAAAAATAAATAAATAAACAAATGCCTATAGTTACAAATTGGTGGTTCGTGTATGAAGATAGTCCTTGCGGTTTTACCAAATTTTGAAATAAGTCATCAAGCATGAGAAATTACATATATAGTTCAAACTTTTGCTATTTATAACACGTTTAGTTCTAACTTTTGCAATTTGTACTAAACGTATTACAAATTGCAAAAGTTTAGACTACGTGTCTAATTTCTCATATTTAGAGACTATTTTCACAATTTTATAAAACCATAGAGACTATCTAGGTACTCTACTCTAGGTTTTATACTCTAAACATTCATGAAAAAACCAGAGTAATTATTACCTTAACAGTTAGGGATGAGCAAACGATGCTGAATTTTAAGTACCAAATTATGTTATGTATGAATTCCGTACTGGTCAATATTTTTTCAATTTTACCTCCAAGTACCAGTACCATAGCAAGCATCTTTGGTAACGGTACCGATATCTAATTTTTCAATTTTACCTCCAGGTACCGGTACCATACCAAACATTTTTGATAATAGGTATGTAATTTTTCAATTTTACCTTCAAGTACTAATACCATACCAAGCATTTTTCTGTAAGGGTACTGGTACCTAATTTGACAATTTTTGGTACCGGTCCCAAGTGATCCCTACTATTAACAGTTTTGAACCAGAGCAATCACACTACCTTATTCCGGCGGCCGTCTGTTTAGCCGTGGGACATGCACATCTAATCGGAACAGTGAGATTATCACCCTCTTCCAACTCACGTAAATCATATGGATTATTTTTCATCATAGCTTGGCAAGTGGTGAGACCTTGGTAAGTATTATTAGCAAGGGTAAAATAATTATCATCACCTTGGACAACATAACCAGCGTCATGTTGATACCAACCACCACCAGAGCAAGAACAGTTACTGATCGGAACAACGACAAACGTGTCGGTAGGGATGGTGGCAGAGATGGAGGAGAAGTTGTTGAGGGTGGTGATGGTGGTTGGGTTAGAGTTTAATAAGGTGGCGATGGTTGTAGGAGTGTTGTATGGTGGTTGTGATCGGAAGGTTAAGTAGGAGAGACAGGTGGTTGGACCGTTGCATGTGTAGCCATAGGCGGTTGGGGAGGTGTCGCTGCAGTCGAGTTGGGTGTTGTTGACGTATGTTTGTTGGGCGTGGTAGCTGTGGATGAATGTTAAGAGTATTGCCGGTAACCACCGTAGCAAATGCATTGGACTACTAGTGGTTGTGATATGTGATATTATTATTATTATTATTATTATTATTATTATTATTATTATTATGAGTTTGGTTTGGATAATGATCTGGAGTAAATTTGGGTGTTGTGGAAATAATGGAGGACTTGACTATAGTCTGCGGATGGCGTGTTGGACGCGTAGGTCAATGGATCATTTTTCGTCTATACATAAATGCAACTTTAAACTAGTGGGTTTGAAACGTTGGGAAAAAAAATTTAAATAAGTAAATCGTTATGATATAATGTGACACTCCAGGCAAATCTTACATCGGTCGTTGGTACGAGAGATTATTGGTTGATATGTAATCTAATGCCTCTTAAATCATCAACGCGTTTTGGGGCTTAATGTTAGTAGGTAAGATAAGAACTCCCCAATTAAGCGTGTGTCTCAGGTGGGAGCAATACTCGGACGGGTGACCTCCTGGGAATGTCTCCACCGGGGCAACCAAAAATAAATTTGTGAGTTCTGGATAGGTAACCCATCAGAGCAAAGCAGACAACATTGGTGGTGAAAGAATCATTTACATAATTAGGGGGTTTATTATTTTACAAATTACATTTGGGGGTAGTGGGGAAAAAAACTAAAAATGGTGATGCCTTGGTTCCATTTGGCGGTATCAAATTAAATTTCTGCAGTGTGTATAGTGATGCCGCCATTCGGCTGTGAGTGTTCATAGATGCCGCCAATTAATATGTTGTAGTCACCTCTTGATGCCGCCAATCCATATAGAGGCTTTATTGATACCGCCAATTGATTGTGACTAGTCCCTTAATACCGCTAATCCATATAGTGTGTTCTTCAATGTTGCCGTCATGATACCGCCAATCTACATTCATGCATTGATGCCGCCAAATGGGAGTGAGTCTTCATGGCTCGAGACCTGCAAACATGCAGGCTATAAACACACTCACAAAAGTCTCTAGCATTGCATGCAATGGTCTTGTATTTTGCAGATGATTTGATAGGTAAATAGTGTTTTTGAGAGTGCAAGAGTGAGCCTTTGGAGGTTATAAAATGGAGGGTGAGGTGAAGAAGGAGCACCACCCACATCCATTTCCACACCATCACCATTACAATCTCCATCTGAAACCTTTGAAATTTATAAAAAATCATACCAAGCATATTCCTCCCACCATGAATCAAAACATAAACTTACACCCTGGTCCCCTAAGCAACGATATGTTGTATCTGCGCGATCGACATCGTTCCTTTCACATTTTCGTAAACGATGAAGACTTCAATGAGCCCCTTATGGTTAAACGTAGCGATAGAAGCCTATGGCGGGCACTTCGTGACAACCCTGTTGTAGGACGGATTCGTAACCTTGTCGATGCCGCAGGGTTTGGTGGCCTTATAGATTGTGGTTATCAATACGTTGACCACTCCTTAATAACAGCTTTGGTGGAACGATGGAGGCCCGAAACTCACACGTTCCACCTACCATTTGGTGAAGCTACTGTCACCTTACAAGATACTAACGTCTTGTGGGGGTTACCTATCGAGGGAGCTGTTGTGTCTGGGGCAGATGATGCAATGTCTACTGCCGAGGCAATAACGTTGTGCCGACGATGGTTAGGTGTTACGCCTGCAGAGAACCAAATGTCCGGAAAATCCGTTTTGGGTAGTGTTATTATTAATAAACTAAACGAGCCGTTTGTTGAAGCTGAGGCTACGGATGAAGCGTGCATTTTCCGTGCTCGTTTAATCATTTTTATTTGATCGGTTCCACTTTATTCCCTGATAATAACAATAATAGACTAAATGTTTTTTTATTTAAGATTTTTACAAGACCTAAGCCGAACAGCATCTTATAGTTGGGGCAGTGCGGTTCTCGGTTGTTTTTACAGGCGGCTTTGTGATGCCACCCAGCCGGATAGGAAAGCCGTGACCGGGCCCATGATGCTCCTTCAAATATGGGCATGGGAGAGGATTTGGTGTCTCGCGCCACGACCACCCTCAAACCGATTTGATTATACTTGTCCGCTAGCGGCTCGGTATATATCGCAAAGCCCAAACAAATATAATGTGTCTCCATGGCATCCCTTTGTAATTTTTTTACTGAACATGTTTTTTAAACTGTTAATTTTGTAGGTGGAGAGACCGCAATTTAAACTTCAGGGAGGTATCCACCCACTGCCTCAGGGCATATCGTTCACAGCTACAATCGTTGAACGATAACATGGTATGTTCATTCTACACGTGTTAGTAATTATTTTTAGTTTTTTGTATTAATCATGCATTTATTGTGTTTTGTAACTGACTTAGGTGTTTGTTTTTATGTTTTTAGTTCAACTGGACCCCCTACACCTCGGTTTTGGATCGACTACCGGCCATATGTTTAAGTGGGATCGAAAGCTGGACGAGCTGTTGTCCGCTTATATGCTTTGAGATCGTTGAGCATCATTACCCTCAACGGGTTATGAAGCAATTCGGCATGCTCCAGTACATACCTCCCCAAATAAACCTAACCGTACCCATAGCTCAGCTTGAAAGACTACATGCTTTGGGGTGGCAAGGACACAACGGGGCGGACTGGATGAGTAGGCACGAAGCCTACATCAACGCCTGGAATAACCGTCGTAACACGGTTTACAGGTCCGATCCCATAAGGACGACTTCCACAGAGCCCGGTTATATGCAATGGTATTTGGGGCGTACCGTTGCATTTATTGGGAATCCGAGTGTAGCACCGGCCCTAGTTGGCGGTTTCCAAGACGACGGTGCAAGAATCCAGCTAATGGTAAAGCATTTTTACGTGTCTATTTCATACATTAATTATTTGAGTTTACGGTTTCTAACTAATAATTTTGTTTGCAGAGGGATGCCATAGGGGATATTTACCGGTCTTCCCAGCAGGCATTTAATGATCCTCAGTCCTTCGCCACGCAGCTTGAGCATATACAGAACACAGCGTTCCACATTATGATGATGTCACACGATGTCGGACACTTACAAAATCCGACGCATCTTACTAGGGACGCCGTCGACTTGTCAGCACCGGCACGACCTCAAAGGGTACGCCGGCGACACGCTCCCCGTCAGGTGCAGACAAACGTGGCGGAAAATCAACCCCAAGCTGGAACTCCGTTGGACAATGAGGCTGGGTTTGGTGCATCTGTTGCAGCCAGCAACAATCAGAACCAGGGTGGGGGATATGTCCCGCAACTCTTTGACGTTGGATTGGATCAACTTGGAACTCCGTTTGGATTGGATAGTTCCTTCGTACAGGGAACTAGTGATGTTGGTGGGTCCGGTAGCGGTCAACCGGCGGTGACAGGTCCGCTAGCTAACTTGATTGCAAGCGGAATTGGCATCGGAGATAGTTGGGCATTTCCGTCACAGGATTTTGTGACGCCGGTTGGGCAGGGGTTGCCACGGGTTGATCTCGATGTTAATGATTTTCATTACCATCCCCCGCATAATTCGTGTGACGAAAGACCTTCAACCCGGCCAGGACCTTCGACCGCACTGAATTTAAACATCTTTCCCGATGATCAGTACGGGAATCAAAGACCACCACCCAACGATGAAACACAAGCCCAACACCAACCACCAAGAAGGAAATCTGAACGCCTTATGATACAGCCTCCCACGGAGTTTACGAACTGGTTTAACTTGTAAACATGTGTTAATTACTGTTGTAACATTTTTTTTGGTGTATGCATATGAATATACGAATCGTTAAGCCACATGTGATTCAAACATTGATGTGAGAAACAACCACTAGAATTAAAATCCAAATACAAGCGTTAAACACGAAAACAAGATCACATAATCATTTTTGTTGAAAACTCAATATGTTGAAAACGGGCCAGGCTGCCATTTTTGGGCCTCTGTACAGTCTGGCAGGGCCTGCCCGTCAGGCATCCGGACTTTCGGACGCGCTGCCCTTGGCTAATACACGGGTTTCGCACGAAGTCCGGGCCGTTTTCGGGTCTCCGGGGCCTGATCCGGGAGGCCCGAAAACGGCTAGGAGGTCATTTTTGTTGAAAACTCAATATGTTGAAAACGAGCCAGGCTGCCATTTTTGGGCCTATGTACAGTCTGGCAGGGCCTGCCCGTCAGGCATCCGGACTTTCGGACGCGCTGCCCTTGGCTAATACACGGGTTTCCCACGAAGTCCGGGCCGTTTTCGGGTCTCCGGGGCCTGATCCGGGAGGCCCGAAAACGGCTAGGATGTCATTTTTGTTGAAAACTCAATATGTTGAAAACGGGCCAGGCTGCCATATTTGGGCCTCTGTACAGTCTGGCAGGGCCTGCCCGTCACGCATCCTTATTATCTGTTGGGATCAGTTTGCTCTTTTTGCTAAGTAAGAACTTGCTATCTTGACACTTAAGTGTTTAGCAAGCCCTTGTAAATCAGATTATAAGCACAGCGGAATGTATAAGTTAAAGCAACACTTTTTATACTAAGGAAGAGTTATTACTCCCCCTTGATGATTGAAATTAATAAATGACAAGTATTTATTATGAATCTAAGCAGTAAATGAGAATTAGATACTTAGACAGATTCACAATAAATACTGAAATGGAATAGAACAGTTGAGAGTGTTTGAAGGATTTTTCTATTAAAATCAATGTCTAAAATAGAAGGTTGAAGCCTCCTATTTATAGACGTTTACATACATGTATCTTGCCCAAAAAGCAAGTACAGAAACAACAGAAACAAGTTGCACAAGTTGCAACATTGAAACAAACAAATACAGCTAAAAGTAATAATAAACAATAAAACTACTGATGCAAAAAGGCGGTGGAAAATATCTGATGCTAAGTGCTGATGAATGACAAACTACTGATGAGTAGTTTGTCTTCAGTACTTCTGAAGTGAACTTGTCTGGTTTGGACTTCAGAACTTCTGATGAAGTTTCTTCTTCAGCACTTCTCTTATCTTCTCTTCAGCAGTTCTTTGTTTTCTTTTCAGTACTTCTATACTTAGCCAAAATGACAGAAGTGAATTAGACTAAGGTTTCCAAAAGTGGTTTCACCAATCCTCTTTGTCCTAACAATCTCCCCCTGGATTGATGAAGCCAAAACCTTACTAATTCCTTATGTTTTTCTTCTGTCTTGAACAATCTTCCATATCTCTTTGTACATGGTGTTCTTGAGCTGGTTTAACTGACCATCAGATAGAGATCCTCTCTGTGGTTCTAGATGTTGAATTGTGAGCAGGTCTTGTGTTGACAGTTTCTTCAGATCACTGATCTTCTTGTAAGCCCTGCTTGAGAGGTCTCTTCTTGTCAACAATACTGATTTGTTATCAGTAAGTGACCATCTGATGATAGGTATCTTTGACTTGTTAAAGTCAGAAGAATAGGGAACCAGACTTGTCCCTTGGGTTGATGGTCCTGAGTGCTGGATGCTTTCAGTTTCAGTTAGCCTCAGGTGGGAGTCTCTTCCTTGTTGTTGTTGCATATCAGGCATCTGAACAGTTGGGAGATGGTGTTCAGTCACTACTCTGGTATGCAGCTTTTCTTTGATGGTCTTTTGTATTTGGTAGGCAAAAGTGGAAGGATCCCTGAATTGTGTTAACAGAGGTTTCTCCTCAATGTCAAAATCTGAATGGACTATTGAACTTCCTTCAAGTAGTACCATTTTGAAGTCAGTTTTGACATTGTCCTCTGCCTTCTTTCTCTGAGTAGCAGTTCTTCTTCTTGATACACCAGAAGTTCTAACTACTGATCTTGAAGGATCAGTAGTTTGAAAGTTCTCTGGATTTGCAGCCTTGGCAGCCAAGTATTTCTTGTAAGTATCCATTAGTCTATCTTCTTTCCATCTGGATACTGAGGCTTTTGAACCATAGCCTTCTGCTACTAACTCTTCTATTATCTGGGCTCTCTTGGCCTTTCCTTCTTTGCTAGTGGCCAGTTTATCTGCAAGCAGTTGTGCCCTTCTTGTCAGCTCTTGCACAGAGAGTCCTTTGAGTGTATAGGCTTTAGTCTTGCTGTTCTTGGTAATGTAAGACATCAGTTGTTGTCTTTTGTCTTCTTCAGCAACATAGTCTATTTCAGCCTGTCTCTCCAGTTCAGCTTGATAAGCCAAGAGCTTCTCTTCAAACTCTAGATCATCCCTTTGTTCCAGACTTTTCCAAATCTGGTCTTCCTTGGCCTTTTGTTGAACTGCCTTTAACCTCTGCTCAAGAAGTTCAGTTGATTGAGAGATTGGAGCAGGTGTTAGGACAGTCATGGTAGTGGTTGTTGTAGGCCTTGGAGGAGCAGAAGTTGGTTTGATTTGTTCAGTGGATCTGGAAGGTTCAGTGGTTTGAGGTTTGGAAGTGTTAACCTCTGATGGGTTGACAACAGCTGATGGTTTGTCAACTACTGAAGGATTGTCTTCAGTACTTTCTGATTCTTCATCAAAACTTTTGCCACCAGAAGTTTCTTCATTGTGCCTTAGGGATTCTTCAGAGGTTTGGGTCTCATCTTCTTTTTCTGTGGCTTCAATTTCTTCCACTGAGACACCAAACTGTTTGGCCAGTTTTTCTTTCTTGGCCTGATCTTTTTGATCTCTTTCAAGGATGGCCACTCTTGCCCTTATCCTGGCTTGGAATGACTCCTTAGGTTCCCTGATCTTCTCCCCCTTTTTGGATTCATCAATTTTAACTTTTGAAGTTGAGGGTTGGGAGAATTGTCCTTGAAGATGAGTAATCTGTTTGCTGTTGAAGTCTATTTTGTTGGACAGATCATTCATCTTGGTCTTGATCACTCCAAATTGATTCTTGATAGACAGCTCCAAGTTAGCTGTGTATGTTTGGAAGTGATTTCTGATGAGAGTATTCATCATGTGGTACAGGGGACCCTCTGGGCTGCATAGCTGGTTCAGGTCTATGCTTGTTTGCCCAGGGAATTGGGTAGGCATTTGTTGTGAAGGGGGTGTTTTTGGGAGATCCTCATGTTGTACAGAGGATGCCACTCTAGGGGTTTTAGGGATTGAGTGGGCTTTAACCTGTGCAGGGGTGACTGGCTTCTTGAGCCTGGATACCCCTGAAACAGGACCTTCATAATGTGCCGTCAATTCAGTAGTTTGTGTTTTTGAAACATCATCCAAATTAATGGAATCATCTGAATCCCTGATGTTGCCCTCAATGAGGACTGTCTCAGTTAAATCATGAGCTGAGCCCAACTCAGTTCTCTCATGAACCTCTTGTTCTTGGTTCTGAGGATTTCCTACTTCAGGCATTAAGCCTTCATCAGTAGTTGCCACATCTGAGGTCTTAGCTATGTTACTTCTATCCTCAGATCCACCACTGGGTGGTAACTGAGTAGTAGCAGCCTCAGATGCCCCAAGAGTCTCTAAAATTGGGCTTAAAGACTCTGGTCCACCCTCATCTCTTAGGATAGGGCTAGAGATGTCCACATCCATGTCTGATGTTGTGGTTATGTCCCCTGTTTGTTGTGGTTGTAGGGGACTGACATAATCAGATGGGACCTTCTCTTTTAGCCCAGAGAGAAGTTTGGCAATTTCTATTGCCTCTTGTTCAGAAATTTGTGGGGTTGGTTCAGTAGTTTGGGCAATAGGTGAAATTTGTTGTTCAGCAGTTTCAAAAGAAGAGTGTGTTTCAATAGTTTTTCTAAGTCTTTTTCTTTTGAATAAAATGGTTATGGGTGCTCTTGGTGGGGTTTGAGATGGATGAGACTGAGAGGGTGTTTCAGTCTCACCAATTTGAAGAGCAGAATGCTCATGAGCATGTTCAGGCATCTCAACCTCCTGAACAGCTTTTCTTTTGGGTTGGTGGGTTGTTGTCTTTGTTGGCTTGGGCTTTTTGGCTTTTGGTGGTGTGAGTTTGGAAGATGTGGGCTTCAGGGGGACTTGTTGTTGTTCTCCCTGATCATCTTCTGGCCAGGCAGCCGGTTTGTTATGCCTTGAGTATGCTTGTGATGTTAAAGGATTTAAAGTTGAAATTTTTCTCACAAGCACCTCATTACCCAGTTCCCCTATTATGCATTGCATAATGAACCTTGGGTACAACAAAAACTTTTTCTTGGTATTATTATGATGTAACACCAACTCATTGAAAAATAGTTTTGATGCCCTGAATTTAGTTTCATTCACAATGGAATGAAATATTGGTTGAAAAGTGGAGGGCATCTGGTCATAAGACCCTGTTTTAGGACTCAAACACATAATAATATAATGAAACAAAAGCTTGTATTTTGGTTCAAAATATTTTTTGAAGATAGTAGCATGGGAGAGAGTACCTTGATAACCACACTCAGTCATGGTTAGGTGAATATCAGAATTAGCAACATGGTCAGGGGCAGTTACATCATCCAGACCCAGTCTTGTTGCCAGTGTGACCGGTGTGATGGTCAGTGGTTTCCCTTTTATTCTTGAGTTGAGGGAAATGACTTCATCATCAGCCGTCACCGTCTCAGCATTTGCCCAGAACTTATTCAGAGTTTCAGTTTGAATTGGTGGGTTTATAGTGAGAGCAGTAAAATATTGGGATTTTACGACAAGATCAATGATCTCATCGTATTGGGACCAGCCTTCTTGTTTTTCAAGAAAGGCCCTTTGATTGTGTCCCTGCTTTAGAACTAGAGCCATGTGGTTTGGGTTTTGATCGAACAGTTGATTTGCAGGTTTAGGTTATTGAGAGAGTTTTTGAGAGAGAAGGAGGGATATTTTGAGTTTGAAAGGATAAGTGTGGAGAAAAAGGTATTTATCAGAAGTTTTAACCGCTTGAATCTTCTTTATTAGAAGTTTTTAGACCGCCTTTGGTTAAAAATCTTTTTATCAGAGGTTTTAAACTGATTAGGTCAAACCTCTGATGATGGGAAAAGTCAGATTTGCCCTTTTGACTAAAACTGCTGATGAAGGATTACTTCATCAGTAGTTCCCAGATCCTCTTCAGTAGTTTTAACAGCTGATGAGAAATGTTTTTATAAATACTTTTATTCATAACTTCTGAAGGTTATTTTATCAGAAGTTACACACTTTTCAGAAAATTATCCCCATACTGATGTTTTGTTCATCAGTAGTTTCTCTCTTTTTCAGAAGTTTCTGTTTCAGACTTTTGTCTGTTTTTGTAAGTAAAAAAAATGAAAAATTGCAAAATAAGAAAATAAATACTTACAAATTTAGCATCCCAAGCATGGATACTAACTTCTGAAATGTTGATGTGTCAAGGGGTTTTGTGAAGATGTCAGCTATTTGATTAGCTGTTGCTACATGCTTCACCTCAATCTTGCCTTTTTCATAGCAATCTCTTATGAAATGGTACCTGATCTCAATGTGTTTGGTTTTTGAGAACTGTACCGGATTTTGAATGATGCTAATGGCAGATTTGCTGTCTACAAACAAAGGTGTCTTGGTCTCTTTGATTCCATAATCAAGAAGTTGATATTGGAGCCATTGTATCTGTGATGTACAACTTGCAGCTGCAATGTATTCAGCTTCAGCAGTTGAAGTTGCAACAGATGTTTGCTTCTTTGATTGCCATGACACTAGACAGTTACCCAGGAATTGACAACCACCAGATGTTGACTTTCTTGTCATCTTACACCCTGCATAGTCACTATCTGAAAAAGCTGATAACTTGGTATTGCTTGAAGCAGGATACCAAATTCCAAGTGTTGGTGTTCCTTTCAGATATCTGAAAATTCTTTTGACTGCTATAAGGTGTGATTCCCTTGGTGCTGATTGATATCTAGCACAGACACATGTTGAAAACATAATATCTGGTCTAGAAGCAGTTAAGTATAAAAGGGAACCTATCATGCATCTGTACATGGTTTGATCAACCTGTTTTCCTTGATCATCAGGTTCAACTTGTGTGATTGGTGTCATGGGAGTGGAACATGATTTACAGTCATTTAAAGAAAATTTGTTCAATAATTCTTTAACATATTTTGATTGATGTATAAAAGTTCCATTTGTTTGTTGCTTGATCTGCAGTCCTAGAAAGTACTGCAGTTATCCCATGGTACTCATCTCAAATTTTGATTGCATGAGTTTCTTAAAATCATCACACAGTTTTGTGTTTGTTGAACCAAAAATGATATCATCAACATAAATTTGAACAAGTAAGACATGATTTCCAACATGTTTAATGAAAAGAGTTTTATCAATGGCACCTCTTGTAAAGTTATTTTTGAGTAAAAAGGTGGAGAATGTATCATACCAGGCTCTTGGAGCCTGTTTGAGCCCATAAAGAGCTTTGTCCAGTCTGTACACCCACTCAGGATGAGAAGGATCCTCAAACCCAGGTGGCTGACAGACATACACCTCCTCTTTTATTTTTCCATACAAAAATGCACTTTTCACATCCATTTGATAAACTTTAATTTTGTTGGAAATGGCATAGGCCAGAAATAACCTGATGGCCTCAAGCCTTGCAACTGGAGCAAAGGTTTCATCATAGTCAATTCCCTCTTCTTGAGAGTACCCTTGAACTACCAGCCTTGCCTTGTTCTTGATTATCATACCAGCTTCATCTTGTTTGTTCCTGAAAACCCATCTTGTGCCAATTGGTTGCTTGTTTGGAGGTAAGGGACAGATTTCCCAGACCTGTTGCTTGTTGAACTGAAGCAGTTCATCTTGCATAGCTTGCACCCAATTATTGTCTTTGAGGGCTTCCTGGTACTTCTTTGGTTCCAACTGTGAAATAAAAGCTGAAAATAGGCAAAAGTTGGAGAGCTGGTTTCTGGTAAGAACACCTGAAGCTATATCACCCATGACTTGATCAAGTGGATGATCTTGCATGCTGTCTTTGTGAAAAAGGAAGAATATCCTTTATCACACATTTGTGACACACTCAGCAAGTTGTATTCAAGGTTTTCCACCATATTGACCTTGTCAAACTGTATTTTGCCAGAGGAGACATTGCCATGTCCTAGCACATATCCCTTAGCATTGTTCCCAAAGGATACAGATCCTTCTCTTTGGCTGATAAAGTTGTTTATCAGGTATCTGCATCCAGTCATGTGCATAGAGCCTCCACTATCAACATACCATATGCTGTTTAAGCCCCTGGAAACTCTCTGCACATAAAAGCAAATTAGTTAGATCTAGGAACCCAAGCCTGTTTGGCTTTGGGTTTGCTCTTGAGAACAGTTACAGTTTGTTCTTGACCAGGTTGAGAAATCCATGTCTTTTTGGCAATGGATTTTTCATTAAGAACCATGGTGGTATCCTTTTCAGGACCACCATCAACCTTGGTCATCAGTAGTTGTACCATGTTCATTAGATTTTGTATCTCAGCAGTTTGTGAAACTGCTGATGGTTTTGGTCTAACTACTGACAAGGAATTTTGAGAAAAAGATTTTGGTTGAGATTTTATCTTTTTCTGAGAAAAGGTGTTTTCAGGTTGTTGTTTCTTGGGTTTAAAGATTCTTTCATAATCATTTCTTATTTGATTTCCCACAACCTGTTGTTTAATTTTTTGATTGAACTGAATTCCTTTTCTGTATCTACAAAATTCAGTTTTGTGGTTGAACAGACCACAAATTTCACACTCTTTTGCCTTTTGTTTTTGATCTAAAGGCAAATTTCTGACATTTGTGAAGAGATTTTGCTCATCAGTAGTTTTCAGGGTCTCAACTCCTGATGTAGATGAAACTACTGATGGCTTGTTGTCAGATTTAGTTAATACTTCTGAAGTACTTTCTTTGAAAATACCAGGATTTCTGTTTAGAAAGTTTTCATGGAAAGATGTGCACTCTTTCCCTTCAGAAGTTTCATTTGAAACAATTCTTCTCCCATCTTCAGTAGTTTTGGGAGAAAAATCTGTTGGTGTTTCAACATGATGGTATCCTATGCCAAACTTAACATTTGAAGCACTTTGTTTGTTTAGCAATAATTGATACCCCTTACAAGATTCCACCCATTTTTCACATGTGATCCTGGTGTCAGCAAGCTCTTGTCTGACATCTCCCAGGTCATTTAGCATGATTTTAATTTGTGCTTGGGTTTCAATAGCTGAGTCAGTTAATTTAGAAACTTATTTTATTTTAGCACACAGTTTTCTTTCTAAATCACATTTTATCTGTGTGTATTTTCTTTCTAAATCATTGGCTTTACCTTGTAAGTGCAGATTTGTCTCTCTTATGAGAGCAAAAGTTTCTTTGCAAGAATTTGAGCAAAGTTTTGTCAAAGATTCTTTTGATACCTGTGACAATGCAGATTTTGAAGTACAGCCTTCAAATGCCATTAAGGCAAAGTTCTTTCTGCCATTGTCTGGTTCTCCCCAGTTGATGTCAAACACTTTGTTGTCTGCATCAGGATTGCACTCTGTGGTGTCAAAAGGGAGACTGCTCCAGTCAACATACCCTGAGGTGAAAAGACTTTGTTGAGAGGGTTGTTGAGGCTGTGGAGGATGTTGAGCAGCTGGAAAGGGAGGGATTGATTGTTGGCTCTGCATCTGTTGAGCAGGCACTTGAACATATTGTACTTGTGGCATGTATTGCTGTTGAGGAGCTTGTGCCTGTACAAAATGAGCACTCCCTTGAGTTCCATTATTCCTATTATAATTGGGGTTATAGTTATTTCCAGATTGTGATTGGTTAAAGCTAGAGCTTCTACACTCTCTAGCAAAGTGTCCCAACTTCTGACACTTGTGACATCTTAATTTAGATTTGTCAAAACCAATTTTTGTATTACTGGTCAATCCTGGAAATTTCCTTCCTGACCTTTTATAAAACTTGTTAGTTTTAATGCTTATCATGGCCAGTTGGTGTAATATGTCCATTTCTTCTAAGTCATCACTGCTAAAATTTTTCAAATCATCCATGATAAAACATAGATTATCAGCAGTTTGACTTTGGTCATTATTGTCATAACCTGGGAAAGATCTTTCTGATGAGATCCCAGTGGTTATGTCAATATTGTCATAAGATCCATAGGAACAAGTTGGTGAATCTTGTCCCAAAACTGCTGTACTACCTGGTAGGTAGTCATCAGCAGTTTTACCAGATGATTGTAATTTCTTCTTTTGATCAATTTCTCTCTCAAAAGTAAGTAATCTCCCATGGAGTTTTGTAAGAGTGAGGGAGCTAAAATCTGGTGAGGATCTTAAAACAATGGAGTATGTTTCCCATTTGTCTGGTAAAGACCTTAAAAATCTATGTAGCATAGACACTGTTGTATAGGTCTGACCATTTAACTTTAGCTCAGATATTAATGAGGAGAATCTTTCAAATTGTTGAGTTAAAGTTTCCCCATTAATATGAGCAAATGTCTCATATTGTTGAGCTAAAATCTCTCTTGTGTTGGCAATCACCTCTTCAGTTCCTCCAAACTGTTCTTTAAGACAATCCCAGAGTTCTTTGGCACTTTCACAATGTAAAAGGCCAGCGTATATCTCATTTGGGAGAGCCATTGCCAACATAGAGAATGCTTTTGCATCTAGCTCAAGTTTTAGGAAATCATCATCTGTATATTCTTTAGGGTCCTTAGGGACCTTAACATTAGTTTCAAGATTAACATTTACTGGTTTGTGAGGACCATATATCACAGATCTCCAACAACCTGTGTTGGTTTGTGACAAGGTATGTGCCATTCTCTTTTGCCATATGTTGTACTCATTTCTCACAAGCATGGCAGGTTTAGTGGCAGAACCAGTATTATGTGGATCCATTTTAAAGAGTATAGATTTGTCAGATGACTCTTTTAAGTGATGGATGTTGATAAAAGGTTAACTTTTGATCTTTTTATTGAATATCAATAAGAGCTTTGTGTCTGATTCTCAATTTGTTAGATTGATATGTGATCAGATAAACCAAGCTCTGATACCAATTGTTGGGATCAGTTTGCTCTTTTTGCTAAGTAAGAACTTGCTATCTTGACACTTAAGTGTTTAGCAAGCCCTTGTAAATCAGATTATAAGCACAACGGAATGTATAAGTTAAAGCAACACTTTTTATACTAAGGAAGAGTTATTACTCCCCCTTGATGATTGAAACTAATAAATGACAAGTATTTATTATGAATCTAAGTAGTAAATGAGAATTAGATACTTAGACAGATTCACAATAAATACTGAAATGGAATAGAACAGTTGAGAGTGTTTGAAGGATTTTTCTATTAAAATCAATGTCTAAAATAGAAGGTTGAAGCCTCCTATTTATAGACGTTTACATACATGTATCTTGCCCAAAAAGCAAGTACAGAAACAACAGAAACAAGTTGCACAAGTTGCAACATTGAAACAAACAAATACAGCTAAAAGTAATAATAAACAATAAAACTACTGATGCAAAAAGGCGGTGGAAAATATCTGATGCTAAGTGCTGATGAATGACAAACTACTGATGAGTAGTTTGTCTTCAGTACTTCTGAAGTGAACTTGTCTGGTTTGGACTTCAGAACTTCTGATGAAGTTTCTTCTTTAGCACTTCTCTTATCTTCTCTTCAGCAATTTTTTGTTTTCTTTTCAGTACTTCTATACTTAGCCAAAATGACAGAAGTGAATTAGACTAAGGTTTCCAAAAGTGGTTTCACCAATCCTCTTTGTCCTAACATTATCTTACTGTTAATTTTAATACTACTAGTATTATTACTATACGTTTTCTATAATAAAAGTAAATACATGTAATAATGATAGATTTATTTAAAACAAATAATACAAATTTATTTAACAACTATTTTTTCAAACTACTCAATCAAACTATACAATCTACCGAGTTACAAGACAATCTATTTCCGAGATCACCAATTCCAATATTCTACCACCGTTTCTTGTTGCAGAGTTCATTAAGTTTCCGTTTCGCACCTTCCATCACAATTGCTTTATTGAAGTCAAACAGGGGGCTTGGGACCAAGTTGGGATTCCAACCGATTTGAATCAAACAGGGCTATAAATCAATCTATTGAACATGTGTACGAAATCTAAAGGTACCCAATGATCAACCCAGGCTGCCCTGCCAAAGTAGCACGGTGAAGAATCGCATCATCTGATGTCGCCGACGTCGCTAATCACATGATGTGATTCGTCAACACCGGATGGCCTTGCGCTACAGACTTTGTCTGGAAAGTAGACCCCCCTAAAGAGACCGTTGGAATGTCCGGGTTTGGTAGACTGGAGATTGAGATCAGCAACGACAACCAACGACAAAATATTATAAACTACAATGACAATGTTGCATTCTACACGTGTTATACCACGTGTGGATGTAACATCGATCCAAGTAGTTTCATGTGGATGTAACACCGATCCAAAGACACCGCTTTTTGGACCCCAGAAAAGCGATGCCAAGCAGGGGATGAGACAGGAGAGGATGCTTTTAAGCACGGCTCATCCCCGCCCAAAACTGTTAAAACTCCATGTGGATGTAACATCGACCCAATATCAATAAAAAAACCTACCCTCCAGAACAATTGCGGGAAAAGTATTATATCGCATATTGGTATTTTGTTTAGTTTTCTACAATTGTGTTGTAAATGGGATTGAGATATGTGGTGTTGTAAATGGGATTGAGATATGTGGGAATGATATAATGTATTTGTGTAGGTGGAATAGGATTGAGAAAATGGGAAGAGGTCGTTGCCTTATATAAGAAATGAACCCTCCTTATGAATTGGCTGCATCAAACACTCCATTTGAAATGGCGGCATCAAAGCCTTGATGTCATTTGGCGGCATCATTGTGAATAAAGGAATTGGTTTGGCGGCATCACTATTTATTTGCAGATTTTCTTTGATGCCGCCAAATGGAACCAAGGCAACACCATTTTTAGTTTTTTTCCCCACTACCCCCCAAATGTAATTTGTAAAATAATAAACCCCCTAATGAAGAAACAATAAGTAACACGGCGATTAAGACTAATCGCCGGGTGGTTTATACTTATGTTACTACAGATTTAATCCTTTACCCAAACCGTGATGGTTAACCCGTTTGAAAGTTTAGTTATGGTGAAGTGTGTGTATGAAGTGTGTTAGAACACAAGATATAAGTGGTTCGGTCGGTAATGACCTACGTCCACTGTAAATACCGGAATATTATTGAGGGAGAATGATTACAAGGATTATATCTAGTCGTGAGGGCTATTTTCTGAATGTCATTACAAGAAGAAACCTATTCCTATTTATAGGCATAATGGTGGGCCGTATGGAAAGGCCCACAGGTGATATCATTGGCTTGGGCCCAACTGAGGCCCTAGTCCATGTTCCTTCTGAAATTGGCGGGAAGCGGCCGATTACTGTTGATGACGTCATGCTACAGTGTGGTCGTTGTTATAGCTGGACACGTGGCAAGTTTCTGGTGGTGTACAGTGATGTTGTACTTGCTACAGTGCTGAGGCTACCTCTGCCGTCTGATGTGACGTCTGACAGTTGGCGAGGTATGCTTGCTGGTCCCTGTTGAAGACAGCGTGAGTACAGTGGAGCCGTTCAGCTTTTGTACTATCTGCCACATGTCCTTCTCCTGTTCGTGTGTATTCTGACACAGATCTTTGTGAATCTTCCTTTTGTTGTCCTTCGTACCTCGTATGAAAAGTGTTAAGGGAAGATTCCGCGCGTGCTGGTACGCGCGTATCAGGTATTGTTTGTTGCTTATCAGCCGTCCTGACGCGCGAGGTTGTTAACTGCTTGCTCCCGCGCGAGTAGATCACTGCGCCGTGGTCTGGCGCGAGGATCTTGTTTATGGGGATAGGGACGCCTCTTGGATTAGGCTCCCTATCCCTTCAAGTCCCCCTAGTCTAGGGCTTCTCCTGCTCATTGGTGAGCAGGTGGAGTGCTAGACTCAAAATATGTAGTCGCGGATGAAGGCTCATCTGCTTGCTTTTGGGAGCTCTTGGATGTGTTCCGCCATGGATTTATGTAAAGTTCGGTGGGGAACGTCTTTTCCTTTTACGTCAAAGTTACGCCGATTGGGACGTGCTTCGCCTTACCTTTATAGGGGTTGGGCGGGGAACGTCTTTTGCAACTTTACGTCAAGTTTCCGCTGGGAAGGACGTGTTCCGCCTTACCTTTACAGAAGTTAGGCGGGGAACGTCTTTTGCAATTTTACGTCAAGTTTCCACTGGGAAGGACGTGTCCCGCCTTACCTTTACAGGAGTTGGGCGGGGAACGTCTTTTGCAATTTTACGTCAAGTTTCCGCTGGGAAGGACGTGTTCCGCCTTACCTTTACAGGAGTTGGGCGGGGAACGTCTTTTGCAATTTTCGTCAACTTTCCGCCGAGAAATTAAATGTTGGCTGAGTGATTAATGCGGGTCTGGAGTTGTGATAAATTCCAAATCATTGGTATTTAATTTGTCTCTTGTAAATTGAAGTTAATGCGCCTGGAAATCAGTTCCTTCTGATGGAAGTTTAATGGTTGCTGACGTGTTGAGTGGTTGTCTGTTTTTGCAGGCTGAGACACGTCACGTCATGGTTGCAGTTACCAATATTTCGTCTGGTGTCAGGTGCATGGCATGTCACGCGTCTGACGTTCTGTCTTCGTGGTTGAGATTGTGCCACGTGTCGGTGGGCACGTGCTTTCTACTAGGCGCGTGGGTTCCCACGCGCCCACTTTTGTTGATAATGTGAGATCTGGTGACACGTGTCGTGCATCCGGTTCATGTGTAGTGTGAAGCTGTCTCACACTACCATCTGAGCCGTCCGTCGTCAACGTCGACACGTGTCATCATCCTGCCTCTTGAATTTTGAAAAGGTGCGACGGTTAGTGCCTCTTTGGTGGGTCCCATTGTCATTAATGCGATGGGTATATAAGCCTCATTAGGGCTTATGTGAACGGTTACATTCCCATAACCTTCTTCTTCTTCCTTCCTTGTTCTCCTTTTTCTCTCAACTTTCTGGCCACTGTTCTTTGAAGTTTCCGTTTAATCTTCATAGATCTCGTTGATCTTGCAGATTCATTGTTGAAACTTCAACTTCTTTCTCGTTTGTTTTCTTTGTTTCCCTGTTTTGTTGTTCTTCTGTTTTTGAAGTTTGTTTGATCTTCAAATTCTCTTGAAGATTCCGGCGAATCTTCAAGTTTTCCGGTCATATTTTCCAGTTTCCGATAACTTTAGCCTTTAAAATGTCTGATGCTCCGGTAAGTCCGTCGCCGTCCGCCGAGGATATTAGGGTGGAACCGGCTGTGGAGGAGGTGATGGAGGAAGAAGTTCTTGTCGAACATGGCAAGATAAAGGAGAGGAAGCTGATGTCCAACACATATTGTGTTTGGAGTCAGGAGGCTTTTAATCAGTTTTGTACCATGTACAATATTCTGCCAGAGTGGGAGCCTACCCTTCCATCTCCGACCAGCACCGTTCTTTCCGCCAGGAACGGTCGGCTGGCCTTGTATGAAGCCCACTTTACTAAGTGTGGATTTCGTCTGCCGTGTACTCGCTTTCAAATTGATACCATGGTGGCTTACGGCGTTGGGCCCACACAACTAACCGCCTTTGGGCTTCTGTGGTTAGTCCACTTTGAGGCTTCCTGCCGCGCCTTGGACATTGAACCAACCGTTGAGCGGTTCAATATCTTCTATTTTATGGCGCGAGACGAGATGTGGTTCTCGTTCAAGCCGCGCCCGAGGGTGCCGCCTATGGCCACCCATACTCCTAAGTCCTTGCATTGGGCGAAGGAGAAATTTTTCTTTGTGAAGAGGGGTGTGATCCCCATTAGTCTCCCCTGGAAGGTTATAGGGGATGGGCAGCGCGTGGCAGACATGGCTGTGCCCAAAGATTTCAAGAAGCAGGCTTTGTTTATTACCCTCACCTCCAACGCTACCCAGCTGGAATTCAAGAATCTGACGGAGGGTATCTTTTTCCTTTTGGGGATGAGCCGCTTTGGTATCCGCGCGGGCAAAGAACCTTACATTGCAATAGAGGGTACGTACTTTCTTTGTCTTTTATATTTTGTGCAATTTCCCTGATTGTTTATTGTTGCAGGTGTGAATAAGTTCCAGTTTTATGCTGCCCGCGAAGAGAAGGGTATTAAGTGGAGGCCGGTGGCGGAGGGTCAGACTTCCTGTATAGAGGCGTTCGTTGACCGCTTCTACTACCCTGATCTCTCCAGCGCGCCAAAACCTTATTACACAACCGGTGAGTCTTTGGATCCCTTCGTCACTAGCATTTTCAGAGATGATTCTACTGATTCTTCAGTAGAGATCGTTCCGCCTCTGAACCCATCCGCGGGGCGTGGACGTTGGAAACACGCGCCGCGGAAACATAGGTATCGAGCAAAGGTTGCTCTTTCTGACTCGGGTTCTTCCGTTTCAGCAGGAGAGGTTGTGAAGGGACGCCGACGGCGGAAGGATGGGCCGCCCTCGGATGATGAAGATGAGGCTGAGTCTTCTCAGCTAGAGAGGAGGAAGAGGGCGCGATCGGACAGCGCCGCGGCCGGCAGTGCCGCCACTGTGGAAGATGTATCTCCTGCCTTGACTGGCAAAGGCGGGAGTGGGGATGCTACTCAAATCCCTGAGTCAGTGGTGGCTCCAGAGACGGTTGTTGAGGGTCCTGGCAAGCAGAACGTCACCTCTGCTGGGGATCAAGGAGGGAGCGCCCCCGTTTTTTCTGTGGGGATTAGCGCTGCCCCAACTCGACAGCCTCTGTTTCAGAAGCTGATAAAGAAGAAAACCCCTGGTAAGCAACACTTATTGTCTTGTGGAATTTTTATCTTTGAGTTTCCTTTTAACATTCTGTTTTCCTACGATAGTGTCACCCAAGATCATCCCTACCCCTCCTCCTACGTCTCCATCTGCGGAGGCAGCTCGGGTAGAGGAGGAGAGGCTCTGGAGGGAGCAAGAAGCGGCCCGCAAGCAGGTGGAGGCCGATGAAGCCTTGCGAAAGGATGAGGCTGAGAAGATAGCCACTGCTGCGAGGAGGCAGGCAGAAGTCGATGAAGCCCTTCGGAGGGCTGAGGCTGCGAAGGTTGCTGCTGCCAATGAGGCTAAACAAAAGGCTGAGGCAGAGAAGCGGGCGGAGGCGGAGCGTCTTCGCCTCCAAGAGCAACAGTTTCTTGAGGAGAAGGCTCGGCTTCTAAGGGAGCGCGAGGATCGTGAGCGCGCTGTTGCTGAGACCCAAGAAATGACCCATGAATCTGATGGGTTCGAAAGGGCGCTCCTGGAGCAAGGCGCTGCTGGTGCTAGCAGTGGCTCACGCCAAACTCGGCGTGAGTCTTCTAGGGTTGGTGGGGAGCCATCGGGAGTTTACGATGGTTCCTGCTGGGCTGGTGATGACGCCATCTAGCGCCCTCGCTGGGCGATCAGGGAGAATACATTGTTTTCAAACTCCCTGGCCGCCCTTGAATTTGTTAGCGAGGTGGTGCCTCCCTTCGAGCGCACTCACCAGGATTTGTTGAGTCGTCCTGAGCTCGTAACTGCTCTGTGTGTAAACCAGGCGACTCAACTATCCTTGATGGATTCGCTTCGCCGTCGGGATGCGGCGGTGTAGCGAGATTTTGAGCAACTGGAGGCGGAGTAGGCAGACCTTGCTGAGAAGGAGGCAGCCTTCAAGGCAGAGATTTCAAAATATCGCCGCCGTGCTCATGAAGCTGAAGCCAAGGTGGCGAAGTGATGTGTCGTAAAACACATCTAATTTCCTATGTATTTTGTATATTATTTGGTCAAGTTTTTATTTGTTTTGTGTCATTTTTATTAGGTATTTATTTATTTTATTATTTTATAGGTGTTCGTGGGAAGTTGGCTCAAAACGAAAGAATTTTAATCGAGACACGAACACTAGAGAGCATGTGTTCATGGACGTCGGAGCTAAACGAGAAACTTTGGTCGAGCCAACAACCGAGCCAGGAACATGGAGTATATAATAATAATACTAATAATATAAAAAAAAAAAAAAAAAGATAAGCTTGGGCCGAAGCCCAAGCCAAACAAGACAAAACACAATTGCAATTTGCAATTCAAGAGGTCGGTGGATATATTTATAACTTTGACGGCATCAATATTTAGGAATGGAACATTCATTCATTCAAGAGAAAAACTTGATTCGCACATTCAGCCAAGCGACCGGCCAGCCACGGTGACGAGCGAAAGGGCACGGAAGGAGAAAAGGCAGTATCAGGTGCAATCTGATGAACACCTCGGGTAGTAGGACAGGTGTTACTAGTCATGGGAATGGAATTCCCAATAGTATGCTTTGGTGGTCTCTCAGAATAGGCAAAACTCTCAAACAACTCATTAGCTGCATCAATATCCATTTTTTCCATGAAATTACCCTGTGCAGCTGTATTAAAACGAACTCGAGTCTCAAAAGTGAGGCCATTGTAGAATTTCTCCACAAGGGCCCAGTCAGAAAGGCCATGCTGAGGGCATCGGCTCAGTAGGGTCTGGAATCGCTCCCAAGCCATGTAGTATGGCTCATCAGGATCCATACGGAAAGAGTGAATCTGCTCCCTAATGCGGGAATCCTTGGAAGCTGGGTGATATTTTCTTAGGAATTTTCCAAGCATGTCCTCCCAAGTAGCAATGGAACTATTAGGCAGAGTGTCATACCAAGTGGCGGCACGACCAGACAAAGTAAATGGGAACAGACGCAAATAAATGGCTTCCTTAGTGATGTGGGGAAGATTGAAAGTGTCACAGATACGCACAAATCGGGACAGATGTCCATGAGCATCCTCTTCATCAAGACCATGGAATTGAGTGACATTAATGATAGTGGTCAAGACATGGGATGGGATTTGCCAATTGTTGGCATCAGCAATGGTAGGACGAGTGATGGGAGAACGAATCCCAGTATAGCCCTCAGTAGCACGAGAGTGCACAGTACGTCTGATGTTCGCATCAGCCATATCGAAGGTAGGAAGTGGAATGGTGGTGAATGGAAAGTGAGTGGGTGTTTTAGAATTGGTGAGTTGTGGTGATCCCTGTGAACAAGTATGTGGCATACACTGCAAGTGCAAACCACGCTGGAGTTACTAATGGATAGCAAATAACCTAAGACTAAAAGCACAAGTAGCACAGATAATCGAAGGTAAATCCAGCAAGCAGTAAACAAGTAAAACAAAGCAAGTAAAATCAAAAAGTGCCAATTAAAAGTCCCCGGCAACGGCACCAAAAACTTGATGTGTGCAAATAAGTATATAAATAAATTGATCAAGTTAAAATCCTAGACTCTTCTAAAACCACACACTATCGGCAAGTGTACCGATCGCAAGTAGCAAGTAGGCAAGACCAGGTATCGAACCTAAGGACTTTATCTAACACTTTTGAGATCACTTTTAATGAATTACCTGATAAAATATTATTATTATTATTATTATTATTATTATTATTATTATTATTATTATTATTATTATTATTATTAAATGGATTGATTGATTGGGGGGTTTAAACTGAAATTAAAATAAACTAATTAAAACTAAATTACTAAATTAAACTAAGAAACTGAAAATAAACGAAAGCTGACGAACTGGGTTGAAACTCTAATGAGGAGAAAACTGGTAACCTGGGTAGAATCCCTAGACTCTGGCTATAAAAGCTGACTTATGTATTCCGGTTGGAGACCCTGTTCTCACCTAATAAACCTCCTGTCAAGGATAGTCGACTAGACTCAAGGCGGGACAAGTATTGAGATGCTAAAATGAAAGTGGATCGCCCCAGCGAAACCAAATCCCACAGTAATCCTTTAATCAACCACTCTTGGATCGAAAACTCCCAAACTGTGAAGCAGACTTAACTAGTACAAATGAAATCCTAGGAAAACTCTAAACACGAATAAGTAACCGGTCTCGCCCCAGCGATAACCAAGCTACCAAACAATGCCTAGTTAGTCAACCTAGCAATCCCGAATTATATTCCTAACCTTCGGGAAGGGATTGCACACCTTAGCTAATTGATTTTAAAAACCTGTTAAACTTGCGCTATTCCTAACTGCAAGAACTAGCTCGACAACAAAAGTTAATCAAACTAGAATGATTTCTAGATCTAGGGGATATTCCTATATACCTAGAACATCAAAACCAACAAACAAGTAATCAAATCAAAAAGCGCCAGCACACAAATATTCAAAATCAAACATAAAAATTAAATCACGTAACCCAACACATCCAAAACGGAAAACATAAGTCTTTAATTAAAAACCATAATCTAGTTCATCATCCCAAGTTACCAATAAAGGTCTAGCCAATAATATTTAAAAACATCTTCACAAAATAAATAAATATAGCTTTAACCATGTCAATAGAGAAAATAAATAAAAACTAAACCTAACCCAAGGCTCGTTGGCTCTTGATCTTTACCGTGCCCGTGGCCTTTTCTCCTTCCGTGCCCTTTCGCTCGTCACCGTGGCTGGCCGGTCGCTTGGCTGAATGTGCGAATCAAGTTTTTCTCTTGAATGAATGAATGTTCCATTCCTAAATATTGATGCCGTCAAAGTTATAAATATATCCACCGACCTCTTGAATTGCAAATTGCAATTGTGTTTTGTCTTGTTTGGCTTGGGCTTCGGCCCAAGCTTATCTTTTTTTTTTTTATATATATTATTAGTATTATTATTATATACTCCATGTTCCTGGCTCGGTTGTTGGCTCGACCAAAGTTTCTCGTTTAGCTCCGACGTCCATGAACACATGCTCTCTAGTGTTCGTGTCTCGATTAAAATTATTTCGTTTTGAGCCAACTTCTCACGAACACCTATAAAATAATAAAATAAATAAATACCTAATAAAAATGACACAAAACAAATAAAAACTTGACCAAATAATATACAAAATACATAGGAAATTAGATGTGTTTTACGACACATCACGAAGCTTGAGGTGGATGCTGCTGCGGAGAGGCGCCGGGGGTCAGAGTCTTGGAAGAAAGCTAACGATGAAACGATGCGGTTGAAGGAGACTCTGGCCGAGGCGCAGGAAGAGAGGCGGGCGGTGACCCGCAAGTTTGAAGAGAAGAGCAAGGCCCTCGCTGAAAGAACCGCAAAGTATGTGGAGATGCGCAAGGAGCTGGAATCCAAGGATGAGGCTCTTGTTGCGGCTACTGAGCGCGTCTCCTTTCTTGAACAGGAGAGGGTCCAGATCCTTAACGCTAAAGAAGATCTGGAGCGGGACCTTGATTCTTCTGACCAAGCGCGTGTTGCGGCCGTCAAGGAGTGTCAGGCGGCCCAACACTTATTGGAGGAGGCGGTGTCTGCTCAGACCCAGATGCAGAATTCCATTCATTGGTTAATGACTGATGGAATGAATGGGGTAAGCTCTTGCGCTTTCTTTGTTATTGATGCTTGTTGTTTGCAATTGATTTGCTAACTTTTTTGTAACACCCCAACCGATGGCGGAAACATCGGGATGTCACGTTGTGATGATTGTTCAGTAGCTCATGGTGAATAATAATTTCATTAAATGATTTAAATAATTTACATACAATGATTCTAGAATTTGTACATCAAATTGAATAAAACTATGCACATATCTTCAAGCATCAATGCAAATCTTCAAGCAAATAGAACCTGAAACATGTTAAGTTGAAAATATTTTGGGTCAACAAAAGTTGGTGAGAATTACATAGGTTTTTGATAATTGAATAAAAATGTTGTGCAATTCATGTGTCATGTCAATCTAGTCCATATGTGAGAACATACTAGAAATAAATCGAGTGCATAATCAACCCTGATGACTGTTATAAAATGATACATACCATACGCTCATGGTCCAATTGAATATGTTATTCGATAACAAACACCCACGTAACCTTTGTAGGAGGCACGTATCCGGGTGGGATTGTCAGTCCAATAGATCTATCAATGTATACCGCCGGCTTGTACGGAGTTAATGATTATGCTAGAATGGTGCTTACTCTAATCATGCTCAAGACATAATGCAACATAGAAAACACATAGACACATTGATGATTGAATTGCATAAATGATGTGGTAACATGTTTCACCCCAAAAACGGTGATAAATAGAAAAGGGGCTATGTAAAACTCACCTTGATTGCGACAAGGAATTTGCTAGGAATTGATGAGAATCAATGAATTATGCTTGAACCTAAGTAAATTACGAATTATACTTTAGTGTCTATAAATATTATTTGATAGTTTTGGTGTTAGTGCAAAATATATAACTTTTGATTTATCTATTTGGTTATTTGTTAATACAAATGAAAATTTGAGATGCACTTTGTCATACTTAATTAGAAATAGGAAATTGAACCTATGTCCATGTTTATAATAATTTTATCATTATTCATCATGGAAATAAAGTATAAAGAGTTCGTGAATGTCTCAAATACTTTGAAAAACGATACAAACTGTACTACGTAGAAATCGTTTGATAAATATTTATAAATAATTCAATACCAACCAAAGTTATATAAAAGCGATTTTTAAAGATTTACAAAAACGACAATGAGCATACACTTCAATTTAATTTAAATGACAAATTATCTATTTAAAGTTGTCATCTTAAATTCCAAGTTCAGTTGTAATTTATTTGAACAACACGTCTTCGTTTATAATTAAATTACTAGTGTTAAAGCATATATCACACACACAAAAAAAAAAAAAAAAAAAAAGTTGAACCTTTGAATGAGAATATTAATATTTTTTTTATAAAATGAATGGATAATAGTTTGTTTACCAAACATAAACCTCCCCATATATGATATATCCTCATCCCTTTTCCTTATTTTCTAAATCACCCAACCTAAATGGAAAACTCATCCAAAAGCCAATATCGTGCGCGTTCTGTGGAGAGTAATCGAGAGGGAGAGAAAGAGGGAGACTCACAGGGATGGATGAAATCGGACGTGTTGGGTGCTTGGTGATGAACGACGATTATGGAGGTCATTACGTGATCACCTATTGAAGCTGGGCCACCACTGCCAAAGCTTGACAGTGGCTCTTTCTTACTTTCATGCTTGTAGGGATGTTTGGGTGTTCGACATCGGTAGATTGGACGGATTGGTTGGTATTCTTGGTTCCGGTGAGACTAGGATATGGTGTAGAGGTGAAAACATTTGATGGAAATTAAGGTAGTAGATAAGTTTGAAGACCAATTTAGTGATGGGTATTATATACATTTAGTTGGATCTCGAATGGGTTGTATTGGGTCTAAAAGGCCAAAATTTGTGCACCATGATTACATTTATCCCGGTTACCATAATCGTTCAAAACGCGTTTGTAAATTAAGAAGGTTGGTAGTAAATGGTTTTAAGAGATCATTATTAGCTGGAATGAATTGTCTCCGCGATTGTTGCTAGGATTGCTGGTCCACATTCCGTTTTTGTTCCATTGAATAATAAAATTGAAGGGAAAAGTGATGAAGATGGTGCCTAAATATATAATTTGCCTTCATTACTTGACATGCATTAAATGACTCTATTATTATTATTTATTATTATTTTTATTTATTAACGAGCACCCATTTGGTGCTTTGTAGTTTGAACTTTGTCTTATGATATTATTATTATTAGGATTCTATTATCCCGCGCTTTGCGGCGGGAGCTTATGTTGCGTTGAGGGTTTGGTGGAGGCTAAATATCGAATGTCGATGTGGGAGCTCCTGTTACGTGGAGGGTTTCGTGGACATAAAAGATAATATTAAGTGACTGTTATTCTCGCGTGGGCTTCAAAAAAAAAAAAAAAAGAATGCTGGCGGCTAAAAGCTAAAAGTTTGGTGGTCAAAGTGAAAGAAATAAAGTTAACTTAAAAGTTAGTGGCCAATATATATTGGAAAAAAAAATTTTAGTTGATAGAAATTGTGAAACTTTAAAATGTTTAAAATTAATGTCTTTATAAAAGTATTTTGAAACATAAAAATTTGGACACAAGTATCATTGTATTTAATAAATGAGAGTGGGACATGAAATAAAATAAGGACGGGCAAAAAAAATGAATTGAGAAAAATACATGCTGTTATAGTCTCCCCTACTTTTAGAAACTTCGTCCCGAAGTTATTAGAAACACAGGGTTGAGGGGGATTGGGTAGAAATTAAGGTAACTGTGGTTTGAAAAAAAAAAATTGGTTAAGGCATGACATGAATTTATTGTAAATAGAATAAACTGTTTCGAATAGTTTGGATAAGAGGATTGATATGTGTGAGTTTTAAGTGTTGGATTAGGTTGGTCTGTAATAGCAAGGAGAATAAGAATCTAGCAAAACACTAACTTAAGTTTTAGGAATTCTAAAAGAAATGCATGGGTTAATGGACTATAGAAAGACTAAATGGACTACCAGGTAACTAGAGTTCATAATTGGTTATTTACCGAAACCTTGATAGAATTTCACACTACCTTAACGTACCTGTAAATTCATGATTACGTTCCGGACCGCAATCACCAATTTACCTTACATTAAGGTTTTGTGTCCTTCTATGACCCTAAACACACGTGTAAGTAATGCAAAATAACCTTGTGATTGAATTGTATACAATGTATCAAAAAAAATAAGTCCAAATGTTGAGCAGGAAAAATACTTCTACCAGTCAGTGAGTAAGAACCTCTACCGATTGTTGAGCAGGTACGATAGCCTCTACCAGTCATTGAGCAGGTTGTAGGGCCTCTACCGACTGTTGAGCAGGCATGATGACCTCTACCAATCGTTGAGTAGGTTATTTGGTACTCTACTAACTGTTGAGCAAGTACTTCATCCCCTATCAGTTGTTTGATTAAGTGTACCAATTTACACACACACATAAATTGCAAATTGATAATATGTACATGTAAGCAATCAAGTATCAAGTATAGCATGTGAGTTGTAATAGAGTTGCCCTAGACAAGGTTAATGACTCTAGGTGTGTCTATAGTAAATAGTTTATATTTCATGAATTCTAGTTTCAAATGTTCGAATATGGTAGATAGTCGAATCCTCATGTAACTAAGGATTATGTTTGATGCAACATACAATCAAGTTTCATTAGTTTGGTTATCATGGGTAACTAGATCATGTGTGAGAAGGTGAAGGATATGAATTTAGTTCTTGAGAGGATGATGAAAAATCTTGAAGTAGAATCAAGGTTGTGAGAGATAGTGAATGTGAAGATAGTTGATAAAGGGTTTATTTTATAGTATGGGGATTATATGATTTGGGTAGGGTGTTGGATATTTAAAAATTGGCTAAGATGGTAAGGTGAAGTGTGATTGTGAAATCCATAGATGGTTATGAAATGAGATTGATTTAAGCTGTAAAATTTTGAGATTTTTGAGCTTAGTGAGTGTAATCATTTATTCATTAATTAAAACGAATAAACGAAAACGTTGACTTATCAAAACTTCTAGATTCTAATAACATAGTGAAGACATGCTTTAGCCTATAAGTGAACACTCATCCCGAGAATTCCCAGGTAGGCATCCGGGTCCCTCGTCTGATTGGGATTTATGCGCAATGCCAGTCCTAGACAGAAAACTCAGAATACAGGCGTTCACCCTTCCAGATTGCACGTGTTCGTTATTAAAATTTAGAACTTCGACGAGATCTTCAAGATGGTTCAGGCTAACCTGAGAATTTGTCCTACCAGTCTAAGAGTAGATCTTGTGATGGAGAGGACTCTTCTTGTAGGGACTAAAGTAAGGATAAGAAGTAGGATAGAGAATAGAAACAAGTAAGGTTGCAAGTAAAAGGAGCAAGTACTGATTAAAATCCTATGGTTATAGACTAGATTATTTTTTTTTCTAATAACCTAATTCCCTATAACCATGGCTCTGATACCAATCTGTAACACCCCAACCGATGGCGGAAACATCGGGATGTCACGTTGTGATGATTGTTCAGTAGCTCATGGTGAATAATAATTTCATTAAATGATTTAAATAATTTACATACAATGATTCTAGAATTTGTACATCAAATTGAATAAAACTATGCACATATCTTCAAGCATCAATGCAAATCTTCAAGCAAATAGAACCTGAAACATGTTAAGTTGAAAATATTTTGGGTCAACAAAAGTTGGTGAGAATTACATAGGTTTTTGATAATTGAATAAAAATGTTGTGCAATTCATGTGTCATGTCAATCTAGTCCATATGTGAGAACATACTAGAAATAAATCGAGTGCATAATCAACCCTGATGACTGTTATAAAATGATACATACCATACGCTCATGGTCCAATTGAATATGTTATTCGATAACAAACACCCACGTAACCTTTGTAGGAGGCACGTATTCGGGTGGGATTGTCAGTCCAATAGATCTATCAATGTATACCGCCGGCTTGTACGGAGTTAATGATTATGCTAGAATGGTGCTTACTCTAATCATGCTCAAGACATAATGCAACATAGAAAACACATAGACACATTGATGATTGAATTGCATAAATGATGTGGTAACATGTTTCACCCCAAAAACGGTGATAAATAGAAAAGTGGCTATGTAAAACTCACCTTGATTGCGACAAGGAATTTGCTAGGAATTGATGAGAATCAATGAATTATGCTTGAACCTAAGTAAATTACGAATTATACTTTAGTGTCTATAAATATTATTTGATAGTTTTGGTGTTAGTGCAAAATATATAACTTTTGATTTATCTATTTGGTTATTTGTTAATACAAATGAAAATTTGAGATGCACTTTGTCATACTTAATTAGAAATAGGAAATTGAACCTATGTCCATGTTTATAATAATTTTATCATTATTCATCATGGAAATAAAGTATAAAGAGTTCGTGAATGTCTCAAATACTTTGAAAAACGATACAAACTGTACTACGTAGAAATCGTTTGATAAATATTTATAAATAATTCAATACCAACCAAAGTTATATAAAAGCGATTTTTAAAGATTTACAAAAACGACAATGAGCATACACTTCAATTTAATTTAAATGACAAATTATCTATTTAAAGTTGTCATCTTAAATTCCAAGTTCAGTTGTAATTTATTTGAACAACACGTCTTCGTTTATAATTAAATTACTAGTGTTAAAGCATATATCACACACACAAAAAAAAAAAAAAAAGTTGAACCTTTGAATGAGAATATTAATATTTTTTTTATAAAATGAATGGATAATAGTTTGTTTACCAAACATAAACCTCCCCATATATGATATATCCTCATCCCTTTTCCTTATTTTCTAAATCACCCAACCTAAATGGAAAACTCATCCAAAAGCCAATATCGTGCGCGTTCTGTGGAGAGTAATCGAGAGGGAGAGAAAGAGGGAGACTCACAGGGATGGATGAAATCGGACGTGTTGGGTGCTTGGTGATGAACGACGATTATGGAGGTCATTACGTGATCACCTATTGAAGCTGGGCCACCACTGCCAAAGCTTGACAGTGGCTCTTTCTTACTTTCATGCTTGTAGGGATGTTTGGGTGTTCGACATCGGTAGATTGGACGGATTGGTTGGTATTCTTGGTTCCGGTGAGACTAGGATATGGTGTAGAGGTGAAAACATTTGATGGAAATTAAGGTAGTAGATAAGTTTGAAGACCAATTTAGTGATGGGTATTATATACATTTAGTTGGATCTCGAATGGGTTGTATTGGGTCTAAAAGGCCAAAATTTGTGCACCATGATTACATTTATCCCGGTTACCATAATCGTTCAAAACGCGTTTGTAAATTAAGAAGGTTGGTAGTAAATGGTTTTAAGAGATCATTATTAGCTGGAATGAATTGTCTCCGCGATTGTTGCTAGGATTGCTGGTCCACATTCCGTTTTTGTTCCATTGAATAATAAAATTGAAGGGAAAAGTGATGAAGATGGTGCCTAAATATATAATTTGCCTTCATTACTTGACATGCATTAAATGACTCTATTATTATTATTTATTATTATTTTTATTTATTAACGAGCACCCATTTGGTGCTTTGTAGTTTGAACTTTGTCTTATGATATTATTATTATTAGGATTCTATTATCCCGCGCTTTGCGGCGGGAGCTTATGTTGCGTTGAGGGTTTGGTGGAGGCTAAATATCGAATGTCGATGTGGGAGCTCCTGTTACGTGGAGGGTTTCGTGGACATAAAAGATAATATTAAGTGGCTGTTATTCTCGCGTGGGCTTCAAAAAAAAAAAAAAAAAAAAGAATGCTGGCGGCTAAAAGCTAAAAGTTTGGTGGTCAAAGTGAAAGAAATAAAGTTAACTTAAAAGTTAGTGGCCAATATATATTGGAAAAAAAAAATTTTAGTTGATAGAAATTGTGAAACTTTAAAATGTTTAAAATTAATGTCTTTATAAAAGTATTTTGAAACATAAAAATTTGGACACAAGTATCATTGTATTTAATAAATGAGAGTGGGACATGAAATAAAATAAGGACGGGCAAAAAAAATGAATTGAGAAAAATACATGCTGTTATATTTTTTGTCTTCCCTCTAGGTCTTTAAAAAGTTCTGGCAGGAGCCCAAATTGGGCGATCAGGTTGCCGCCATTGTCGCCGCCGCACAAGCTTTTGGATATGGCGAGGGTTTTGCAGATGGATTCTTGCATGCCCAAAGTGATGGGCGGGTTGAGGACGCCGAGCACTATGGGAAGCCGCTGAAGGAGGAGTTTGAGGCGGAATTGGCCAAGTTCGAGGAGATTGACTTCCCTATTCTCCAGGTGATTGCTGATTGTAATGGCAACGCAGATCCCCTTGCTGCCCAGAAATACTTCATCGACAAATCTGACGAGTTGGCGAGGGCTTCTGGCGGGGGTACTTCTGGGGCGCATGGCGAGTAGGCGCTGTACTTGTATTTTTCGTTGTAACTTTTCATGTAAATACAAAGGGTTTTTAAGTCCCTCTTTTAATGAAATTATCAGTTTGTTATATCGTGTTTGTTCTCGCTCCAACCTTACTTATTTAACCAAGTCGTCACCCGGTGTGTAAGTATAAGTTAGGGCGCGCGCTAGGCTAGACAGTCCGACATTTAAGTGTTGTTCTTTTGTCTTGAAGACTGTAGCGGAGCGCGACTTGTACCATTGAGTCCGAGTTAGGCGCTTAGGAGCCTTGCCTAGAAGACCTTTGGCCGCGTTTTGTGTGGCGCTCTTTTCCCTTGTCTGAGCTGTGTGACAGTTCTAGAAGACTAGGGATTATGCGCGCACATGTGTTAAGCGGGTTAATAGGTCCGGCAAGTAAATCTGTCTTGAAGACCATTACGCGTTTTCCAAGTGTAAGATGTATAAGCCCGACGCGCCCAAGACGCGTCTTGAAGGCTCATGTTATTACATTGGTCCGCCGCTCCGGTCCGACAGGATTTTGCCTAAGTCTTGAAGACCCTGGTGCGGAAAAACAAGTAGAAACACAGATATATGAAACTTTTTCATTGATAGTATGGCATGTGTAGCCATGTTACAAGTTTACAAGTAACAGCGTCGCAACTGTGCGCCGTTCCAAGATCGCGGGATGGGGGTACCATCTAGTCTTTCTAACGCGTAGGTGCCCTTGCCTAGCACCTCTTGTATTTTGTATGGACCTTCCCAAGTCGGAGCTAGTTTTCCTGGCTTTTCAGCGTTAGAAGCTTCATTGTTGCGGAAAACGTAGTCCCCAATCTTGAACGTAAGTTCTTTGACGCGCTTGTTGTAGTATTGTTCCAGCTGAGTTTTGTATCTTGCCTCTTTTATTGCCGCAAGATTGTGACATCCGTCACCCTCGTCGTTCATCTAATTGACAATAATAGCCCTTTAAATATTTCCATTATAATCCTTATAAGTTTCGTCGTTTTCAAAATTTAATCTTAGAGCGAACTAAAATTTAATTATTTATACTTATTATGGATCAGGTATACGTTTTAAGCAAATGCGTATGTTGAAATGTTGTCCGGAATGAATATTAAAATTTTTTTTAGTTTTATAAAAGTTTAAAGTTATAAAAAGTTAAATACAGTTAGTTTGGTTAAGTTTTCTAAAGGAAAAACTAACTGAAATGTAAAGAAACTAACTATGTTAAACATGAGGGACCATATCTGCCATTAGCCCAAAGTTTCAAATTCCAAAAAAAAAAAAAAAGAAGAAGAACCCTCCCATCTGTGTCCTTTTTTTTTCCGACAGAAATTTTGGCCGGATCCGGCGACCGGACTTGCTCCGGCGAAGTCCTAAACCCGGATTTCGTACGTTTCACTCGGTCTTTATAGGTTCAAAACGTTTCTCCGTCACAATAAATCTATCACGGTTAGTTATTAAACGTTTTAAACAATCAATTAACGCAATCATCAAAACCCATTTAGTAACCGTCGACAATCATGCGAAACGGTATCAATTCGTCTTTTACACTATAAGTCGACCATTCCATTCCTTTTCTGCACCTTTAAGCGTTCCTAACGACTACTAAAACATCAAAAACCATCCAGAATTCATGCTAAAATTTCGAGTTATGTTTCGGACCTTGGAGTTCCGTTCACGAGTGTTATACGTATTGTAAGTCCTTTTCGTTGATGCCGTTTTGATTAGTTTAACTTTGCGATTAAAAGCCCCTTGTTCCTGATCTTGATTCGTGTCTGAATCAGATTTATTATTAATGGCTTAGGGTTAGGGTTCTTAAGGAGATAGTTGGGGAAGAAGATGAGCCTTATCTATTGTATAAAAATAATTCTGTTTTAATGAAAATAACAAAGCATTGCTTGGTCTAGTGGTTGAGTCCCTTGCTTCTTAAACCATGGGTCACAGGTTCGAGACCCAGCCACCACCAACCTTTTTAGCATTTTTTTTTCCTTTTTAATTTCTTTTATTTTGTTATTATATTTAATACATATAATTTTAGAATATTCATAATAAATCCATATTTTGCCCAAAAATTATGAAAATTTAGGTGTAGCATCTTGACACCATAAAGAAAAATACCACACTTTTACTTTCTGAAAATTATTAAATTTTTATTATTTTATTAATTTAAATTGTTTTAAAGATATTTAATTCATTAAAAATTCATTTTTTATGATTTTAATCTCAAACTTTTTGGGTAATTATTTCTCATCATCAAGAACTGATATAAAAATTATTGGTTCATAAAACATTTATTTTTATTGACTTTCCTATTTTTAGTCATTTAAACATGATTTAATCTCATTAAATCAGTTTTAAATATAAATAAGTTTATAAAAATTATGAGTAAATTGTTTTCATTAATTTACATAAGAAAGCATCCAATTTCTATAAAAATAGTATTTTTGAGTCATGTCTTGTATTATTAACATTATTTATGTTTAATTAGATATAATTAAACATTTATTTATTTACGCTACTTAACATCTATTTTATAAATATTTTTCTTATAAAAATAGAAATGTCTTATGATTGAAAGTCTTTATTATCATTGATGGATCTTTGTGTAACTCATAATTATTTATTTCAATAATTATGATTATTGTATTTATTTACAATAATTATCTAAAGTAATTAACTAAATTATTTTGTTTTAACTATTCAAACATAAGTTGTATCTAAATATTAAATTGGTAATATTTATATTACCTAAACCATATTTACAAATTTTGACATATTATTTCGACTTATCATAAAAACTCTAATTCCCCAAATCGACTTAGCAAACCCTAATGCCTTAGACCCTAGTTACCTTAGACTTTTTAGACATTTCCTTATTAGTATTCTTACACATTATAGGTTGAATTCCTCGGAATTCCCATTACTTAGCTCACGACCGCTTAAGTGGATTTTGATCGCTTTCGCAAACTATGAGTATATCTTTCCCCTTTTCATGTTTTACACTTTTGGGGTGATTCATGTACGCTTATTACTTCACTCACTTAATCATGGTTTATTCTATATTTACAATCGCAATTCTTGTATGTGTTTTACTTGTTGATTCGTTGATAGTGTGTACTTATGACCTTAATCATTAACCGCTGGGCGGCCTAGCATAGCAATAAATAGTACTTAATTATTGTTGTGTGTGAACGATTATTCATCGCCTACTATGAGCGAATACTATATATATGTGACTCTTGATTCATTGAACGAAAGGTTTGATTTTGGGTAGCATTTGTACACAGCTTGAACACTAAATTGTAGACAGTATGACACGTGAATTGCGAAACACTTTTTCTACTATATGTATTCAAACAGGGTATGCTCACCAATACATTTTTGTATTGACATATACTATTTTCGTACATGTTTCAGGTTATTATTGAGAAGTTTCTTTTAAGCTTTTGGATTTATATTTAAGCTTTGATTTCATTGTAATCTAGTTAGACTTGACGCTTTAGAATCATTGTACTTTGTATTTTTCATTTCAATGTAATAAATTATTTAATCAATGTATTCAAATTTACACTTTAGTCCATGAGCTATTGAACAATCGTCACTACGTGACACCTCGATGTTTCCGCCATCGGTTGGGGTGTTACAGATTGGTATCAGAGCCATGGTTATAGGGAATTAGGTTATTAGAATGCCTTTTAGCCTAGACTATAACTAAGTTTATTTTCACGAGTCCTCTCGTGTGTATTTCTCTTGTTTCTTATATTTTCTTTCAAGATATTTTCGTTATGATTATACCTCGTTATTCTTTCGATATTGTGCTTGGCGAAGAAGACACTCGTATTTCACAAACGAAACGATATCAACAAGTTAGGAGTGGTATCCATACCTTGGTGATTAGTTTCACTCCTTTATATGTTATTTATCTTAGGAATATGTCTTTGAGATAGGAGTGACATCCACACCTCAAAAAGTATTTCCTTCAAAAAAAAAAAGAACTTAACCACTAAGCTGGGAGTGATATCCTTAACTTAGTGATTGGTTTCATTCCACAATCGTTTTCAATTTTGAAATACATCTTTGAGTTAGGAGTGAAATCCACATCTCAAGGATCTATTTCTACATCTCGTTGATTATGAATTTTCTTAAATATTGGTAACCTATTACATACGTTAATTTTATCATTCACGTCATTTTAAATCTTGGTCTTTTAAAACACATTAGATTTATACATATTTCATGAAATGATTTCACCTTGCGTTTTATAAACTTGTATTGCATCTTTCACAACTCAAATGTAAACCTTTTGTTATCATATGACCTACCCAATATATGTTTTCGGGAGAAACTTGCAACTAATAATACGCCTTATAACACTTTTCAAACTTGACATCTCATAATTACGAAGATTTTTCAAATGAACCTGTTTGAATTTAAAACACACTTCGATTTCTAAAAAGTTATCCTCATGCATTACTACTATTCTTTCAACTATATCACAAAGATTGAGCAAACACGTTTTGATAAACGAAAATGTATCTTATTACACTCGCACTAATTATTACTAGTTAATATTACAACACTGGTTTTGAGCATTAACTTAACTCGTTTACTTTCATCTTGTGCAATTGTGTGATTTATTCAATTTATGTTATACGATTCTTTCAGTCGAAATTTTATGCTATACTTATATATTTACTTGAACGCATATTTGGTATGCACATTTTCTTTCCTGTTTTGAGCAAAACCCTGTTATACATACTTCATTTTTGTTCTTCATCATGGCCAAGGAACATACTAGTTGGTAACTCGTATGAGATCTTAGCCAGTGCCCACGTACGACTCGGATTAGAGTATTTCTTTAATCAGAGGGGAACAGTGTAAATCTCGGAGTTTACCAATATAGGTGTGTTGAGCCCAACGATGTGAACAGAAGTTACCGGTTAAGGGTGAACCCAAAAGGGAAGAACCTCTAACCATGTCTTATACTTACATGTTATTCTCATTACAGTTAAAGGAAAAACCCGAAAGGGAAGGACCTCTAACCATGTCATGATTAAACATTATTTCATTACAGTGGCTATTACATATTGGTTGCACACATTTATTTCATGTTAAGGTTATGGAAAAGCATAACACCTTAGTGTAAGGTAAATCGGTGATTACGGTCCGGAACGCAATCATGGGTTTACAGGTACATGGGGGTGGTGTGTAATTCTATTTAGGCTATTGGTAGACAATCAGTACGAGTCCAAAGTATCGGGAGTGTGGTGGGTCAGCTGCGGTACACCCTATATATAAGCATAAACGATACTGCGGGAGCGGACTAGGAGTTTGACCAAGAACCTACCCATTACTACCTCTTCATTAGATCATTGACTAGTAACTAGCATTTTCGATAAGAACATTTTACATAAGCTTCAATTAGTTTTGTTGGAGCCCTCTTGTTGACCATCTCTATAGAAAACCTTAAACCTTGTGTACTTTTACACTCTCTGTTAGCCGAAATTCTGTGCATGTCCCTAGTAACGTTCAGTCAGAAAACATTTTTAAAGTAGGGGAGACTACCTTCAACAGTGCCTTTTCCCCCACCCGTTACACATTTCCGAAACCTTTCTCATTTAAGCTCTTAACTTTCTAACCTCGGGTAATTAATTGTCAAAAGATTTTGAAACTTTTACTTTAGGTATTAGACAACTACCTTAAACTTTGTTGAATCATAAATGATGGAAATATCTTTTAAAAATCTAGTTGACTTTTACCACGCCTTCGGTTTCATAGTAGCCTCCACTTGAAAGAAATTTCGAGACGAAATTTTCTAAAGTAGGGGAGACTGTGACATCCGTCACCCTCGTCGTTCATCTAATTGACAATAATAGCCCTTTAAATATTTCCATTATAATCCTTATAAGTTTCGTCGTTTTCAAAATTTAATCTTAGAGCGAACTAAAATTTAATTATTTATACTTATTATGGATCATGTATACGTTTTAAGCAAATGCGTATGTTGAAATGTTGTCCGGAATGAATATTAAAAAATTTTTTAGTTTTATAAAAGTTTAAAGTTTTAAAAAGTTAAATACAGTTAGTTTGGTTAAGTTTTCTAAAGGAAAAACTAACTGAAATGTAAAGAAACTAACTATGTTAAACATGAGGGACCATATCTGCCATTAGCCCAAAGTTTCAAATTCCAAAAAAAAAAAAGAAGAACCCTCCCATCTGTGTCCCGTTTTTTTTCCGACAGAAATTTTGGCCGGATCCGGCGACCGGACTTGCTCCGGCGAAGTCCTAAACCCGGATTTCGTACGTTTCACTCGGTCTTTATAGGTTCAAAACGTTTCTCCATCACAATAAATCTATCACGGTTAGTTATTAAACGTTTTAAACAATCAATTAACGCAATCATCAAAACCCATTTAGTAACCGTCGACAATCATGCGAAACGGTATCAATTCGTCTTTTACACTATAAGTCGACCATTCCATTCCTTTTCTGCACCTTTAAGCGTTCCGAACGACTACTAAAACATCAAAAACCATCCAGAATTCATGCTAAAATTTCGAGTTATGTTTCGGACCTTGGAGTTCCGTTCACGAGTGTTATACGTATTGTAAGTCCTTTTCGTTGATGCCGTTTTGATTAGTTTAACTTTGCGATTAAAAGCCCCTTGTTCCTGATCTTGATTCGTGTCTGAATCAGATTTATTATTAATGGCTTAGGGTTAGGGTTCTTAAGGAGATAGTTGGGGAAGAAGATGAGCCTTATCTATTGTATAAAAATAATTCTGTTTTAATGAAAATAACAAAGCATTGCTTGGTCTAGTGGTTGAGTCCCTTGCTTCTTAAACCATGGGTCACAGGTTCGAGACCCAGCCACCACCAACCTTTTTAGCATTTGTTTTTTCCTTTTTAATTTATTTTATTTTGTTATTATATTTAATACATATAATTTTAGAATATTCATAATAAATCCATATTTTGCCCAAAAATTATGAAAATTTAGCTGTAGCATCTTGACACCATAAAGAAAAATACCACACTTTTACTTTCTGAAAATTATTAAATTTTTATTATTTTATTAATTTAAATTGTTTTAAACATATTTAATTCATTAAAAATTCATTTTTTATGATTTTAATCTCAAACTTTTTGGGTAATTATTTCTCATCATCAAGAACTGATATAAAAATTATTGGTTCATAAAACATTTATTTTTATTGACTTTCCTATTTTTAGTCATTTAAACATGATTTAATCTCATTAAATCAGTTTTAAATATAAATAAGTTTATAAAAATTATGAGTAAATTGTTTTCATTAATTTACATAAGAAAGCATCCAATTTCTATAAAAATAGTATTTTTGAGTCATGTCTTGTATTATTAACATTATTTATGTTTAATTAGATATAATTAAACATTTATTTATTTACGCTACTTAACATCTATTTTATAAATATTTTTCTTATAAAAATAGAAATGTCTTATGATTGAAAGTCTTTATTATCATTGATGGATCTTTGTGTAACTCATAATTATTTATTTCAATAATTATGATTATTGTATTTATTTACAATAATTATCTAAAGTAATTAACTAAATTATTTTGTTTTAACTATTCAAACATAAGTTGTATCTAAATATTAAATTGGTAATATTTATATTACCTAAACCATATTTACAAATTTTGACATATTATTTCGACTTATCATAAAAACTCTAATTCCCCAAATCGACTTAGCAAACCCTAATGCCTTAGACCCTAGTTACCTTAGACTTTTTAGACATTTCCTTATTAGTATTCTTACACATTATAGGTTGAATTCCTCGGAATTCCCATTACTTAGCTCACGACCGCTTAAGTGGATTTTGATCGCTTTCGCAAACTGTGAGTATATCTTTCCCCTTTTCATGTTTTACACTTTTGGGGTGATTCATGTACGCTTATTACTTCACTCACTTAATCATGGTTTATTCTATATTTACAATCGCAATTCTTGTATGTGTTTTACTTGTTGATTCGTTGATAGTGTGTACTTATGACCTTAATCATTAACCGCTGGGCGGCCTAGCATAGCAATAAATAGTACTTAATTATTGTTGTGTGTGAACGATTATTCATCGCCTACTATGAGCGAATACTATATATATGTGACTCTTGATTCATTGAACGAAAGGTTTGATTTTGGGTAGCATTTGTACACAGCTTGAACACTAAATTGTAGACAGTATGACACGTGAATTGCGAAACACTTTTTCTACTATATGTATTCAAACAGGGTATGCTCACCAATACATTTTTGTATTGACATATACTATTTTCGTACATGTTTCAGGTTATTATTGAGAAGTTTCTTTTAAGCTTTTGGATTTATATTTAAGCTTTGATTTCATTGTAATCTAGTTAGACTTGACGCTTTAGAATCATTGTACTTTGTATTTTTCATTTCAATGTAATAAATTATTTAATCAATGTATTCAAATTTACACTTTAGTCCATGAGCTATTGAACAATCGTCACTACGTGACACCTCGATGTTTCCGCCATCGGTTGGGGTGTTACAAAGATCGCGGCGTTCTTCCAATAGGTCAAGGTTCATGCGGAGTTCTGTGTCGTTGTCCGTTGTTTCGGCCATTAATACTCTCGCGGTAGGATAGGTCATTTCTGCGGGGATCACCGCCTCGGAACCGTATGTTAAGCTGAACGGCGTTTCACCGTTGCTTGTTTTTGTGAGGGTGCGGTAGGCCCATAAAACATGCGGCAGTTCATCTACCCGCCCTGTCCTCTTGGTTCCGAGCCTTGTCTTGATGTCTTCGACAATTGTGCGATTGGCCCTTTCCACTTGACCATTGCCTTGCGGATGCGCAACTGATGTGAATATTTGTTTTACACCCATTTGAGCCAACCATTCTTGAAGGGATTGGTCTTCAAATTGTGTGTCGTTGTCGCTGACCAGCTGCATCGGCAAACCGAATCGGCAGATAATGAACTCCCAAAGGAATTTCTTGACGTGTGCGCCGTCGATCTTGGCTAGAGGCTTTGCCTCGACCCACTTGGTGAAGTAGTCGATGGCGACGATTAGGTATCTGACGTTACCCGGGGCCGTTGGGAATGGTCCGACCAAATCGACAGCCCATTTCTGGAACGGCCACGCCGCTGTAACGGGCACCAAGTTGTTCTTGGGGCGCAAGGTGTTCGGAGCGTGGCGCTGGAAACTGTCGCATTTGCGCAACTCGCTGACCGCGTCCACGTGCATGCCCGGCCAATAGTACCCTGCGTTCATCAATTTTGCTACTACCATCCTTGGGCCGGCGTGTATCCCGCATGTTCCCTCATGTATGTCTCTGAGGAGGAGGGAGGTGTCCGCGGAATCTACACATCGTAACAATGGCCCTAGGTAAGATCTGCGGTACAGAGTGCCGTCTATGAGTTGGTATTGTAAAGCCTTGTGTTGGATCTTCCGGGCCTCTGATTTGTCATCAGGCAGGATGCCGGAAGATAGGAAGGCTTTGATTAGGGTCATCCAGGACGTGTTGCCTGTTTGGATGACATGGACTTGTCGCGGCGGAACAGATGGTTTTTCAAGGACATCGACTCGTACCTCTTTGGCCATGTGTGCAAAGACTGTGGATGCCATTTTACTCAGCGCATCGGCTGGCTTGTTCTCACTGCGCCGGATGTGTTCGACGATGCATGAGTCGAACCGTCGCATGAGTTGCTTGGCTTGTTCCAGGTACAGGGCCATGATTTCGTCCTTTGCATCATATGATCCATTGATCTGTCGCGCGACAAGCAGTGAGTCGACGTGTGCCTCCACGTGCCTGGCCCCCATTTTTTCCGCAATGCGGAGGCCTTCCAGAAACGCTTCGTATTCCGCCTCGTTGTTTGTGCTTTTAAAATCGAGGCGGATGGCGTACGTGAACTCGTGTTTATCTGGGCTGATGAGGCGTAATCCAGCGCCGGCGCCGTCGTCATTGGAGGCCCTGTCTGTGAATAGGGACCATTTTTGCGACGGGTCGTGCGCTAGCGCGGGTGATTCTTCGGCTTTGCATTCTTGAACTTGGTCTGCAGGTATCTCCGTGGCGAAGTCCGCGAGTACCTGGCCTTTAATTGCGGGCCGGGGTTTGTAATTGATCGTATGTTCCCCCAGCTCGATGGCCCATTTTGCCAGGCGGCCAGACAGTTCGGGTTTGGCGAGAATGTTGTTTATCCAATAGTCCGTGAGGACGTTTATCGGGTGGCCTTGGAAGTACCTGCGCAGCCTTCTGGATGCATGGACAAGTGCTAGGACCAGCTTTTCCATTATTATATACCTTGTTTCTGCATCTAACAGTGTGCGGCTGACGTAATAAATTGGCGTTTGCACTCCTTTGCGTTCGACCATTAGAACTGCGCCTATCGCCCGCTCCGTGACGGAGAGGTAAAGTGTGAGCGGTTCTTTAGGAAGCGGCGCTGTTAGGGTCGGAAGGTTCATTAGGCACTGCTTCATTGCCTGGAATGCTGATTCCGCCTCTGAGGTCCAGCGGAAGTTGCTCTTCTTTAAACAGTTCTTCAAAGTGTTTACGAACGGGAACGACTTTGAAGCGTAGTTGGACAAGAATCAGTTTAGGGCCACAAGGCGGCCCATTAGTGTCTGTACTTCTTTGACGGAAGCGGGAGGAGGCATTCTTTCGATAGCTTGTACTTTTTCTGGGTTGGCGCGGAAACCGTCCCGCGTTACAATGACGCCTAAAAATTTGCCTTCTTCCATCCCGAATGAACATTTGCTCGGATTCAACTTCATGCGCACTTTGCGCAATTGATTGAACGTCTGTTGGATATCTCGAAGCATGTCACCTTCCTCCTTGCTCTTGATGACCAAGTCATCAACATACACTTCAAGTCGTACACCGATTTCATTAATGAAGGCCGTGTCCATAAGACGTTGATATGTGGCCCCCGCGTTTTTCAGACCGAAAGGCATCTTGGTGTAACAGAATATGCCCGCGTCTGTACAGAATGCCGTTTTATCTTCATCTTCTTTGGCCATTTTGGATCTGGTGGTAACCTTTGTATGCGTCCAAGAAGCATTTGAACCGATATGGGGCGAGGGAATCCACCTTTAGATCAATTTCTGGCAGAGGGTAGCAGTCTTTGGGACACGCCTTGTTGATATCCTTGTAATCGACGCACATGCGCCAGCCTCCATTGGCTTTGGCGACCATAACAGGATTGGCTACCCAGGTTTGGTATCTGATAGGGCGAAGGATGCCCGCGTTGAGCAGCTCGGTGACTTGTTCATTCATGGCCTTTGTTTTCTCCGGGCCCATACTGCGCTTCTTTTGCACTATGGGTTCTACGGAGCGGTAGACGTTAAGCTTGTGTTCCGCTATTTCGCGGGGAACACCAACCATGTCTGCTGGTTGCCACGCGAAGACGTCCGTGTTGCTGATCAGAAGCTGTTTCAAGTGATTGCGCATGGTTTCGGAGATTTCATGGCCAATGACCACTGTTTGCTCTGGAAATTTAGGGTTTAGTGCCCATTTTTCCGGCTCAGTGTGGGCATTTGTTTTGACCATCTTTGGAGGCTTGGCGGTTTCAGTGGTGTGGCAATCTTTATTGGCTCTGATGAAGGCAATAGCTGTCTTGGTTGGGAAGCCGACCATCGCGTGCGCCGTTGAAGCATTGGCGTTAAAGCGCGCGATGCCTTCCCGTCTCAATAGAATATCATGATTGGAGGTGGCTGGCAGAACCATAAAGTCACATATCTCCGTGCGCTCATGGGTGCCATCGGACCATGTGACTGGCAGGGAGAGCATGCCCCGCGGCATGATGGCCTCATGAATGAAACCTGAGATTGGCTCATTGACTGGTACGAGCTTTGCCTTGTCTTCTGCATCCAGTTGTTCGAAACATTGCTCATACATGATATCTGTGTTGCTGCCACCGTCTAAAAACATGTACCGCGTTCGGTAATGTCCGAAAACGGCGGTTATGACTAGTGGAGCGGTGCAGGAAGCGCCGCCTCTGACTTTTGGCATGAGGACATCGGCCTCTTTCCATGAGTCATCGAGTGGTTGTAGGCGGGTGCGCTTGCCATGCTGGATGTTTTTGCCACGCTTAGTCATGTTGCAGTGATGGCGAGGGACGAGTGTGGCGGCATGAGTGTTAAGGTTCCGGATTTTCTTTCGCGACCCCTCCCCTTGATTTTCGTCGCCCGCATTACCCTTGCCAGTGCGGTGGACGTTTTTTACTAAGTGACCGAGCTGTCCCGATTTCAGCGCGGCCTCGATCTCCATCTTCAGGCTGTAACAGTTGTCTGTGAGGTGACCAAAGTCGTTGTGATACTCACAGAACTTGCTTCGGTCCATGTTCCTTCGTTTCCCCAAGGGGTTGGCTTCTTTCAGCGTGACCTGACCTGTTTTCAGGACCTGGGATGGTGTCTTTGTTAGCGGGGTCCAATCGTGGTTTTTCTTCGAATGTCCACGCTGGTCCCGCGATTGCTTGTTATTGATGAGTTGGCGGGCATCGCCCGCGGGGGAGTATTTTCCCTCGTCGGTCGTGCCCGAGATGCGGCTCCAAACAGACTTGTTTTTGTGTTTATTACTATTATTATTATGGTGTTGCGGTTGGAAGCCGTGCATCTGGTTGAAAGATTTTTCGGAGGAGGCATATATTTTCGCGGAGTGGATGAGTTCATCCTAGGACTCCGGAATGCCATCTTTGCCCGTAAGGCATTTCATTAGTTCTGGGCTCCGAACGTTATGTATGAATGCTGCCCGGGTAAGTTCTTCCCCGCAGCCTATTTGCAAGGCCTCCTTGTTGAATCGAACTATGAAGTCTTCGATGGATTCATGATCATGTCGGCGGCATAACAAAATATGTGCCTTGTCCTTCTTGTGCTTGCGCAAGTGTGAAAAGTGATTTCCAAACTTGTCAGTGAGGTCGTTGAAGTCCTTAACGCTCCCCGCGGGGAGATTGTCGAACCAGACTCTGGCCGCGCCGGTTAAAGTCTGGGCAAACAAATGGCACCAGACCTGGACGGGCCAGTCTACCGACATACCTGCGCACTCAAAGTCATGCACATGGTCATCCGGATCACGCAGGCCATCGTATCTACCGATGCTGCTAGGAAGCTTAGCTTTCCTTGGTATCTTGGCTGTCGCTATGCGAGCGACAAACTTTGATTTCTCAGCGAAGGCTTTTGGCCTAAATGGCCTGACCAAGTCATCGTCTTCGTCGTTATGACGCGAACGGTGACGGTGTTTCTTTCCATTATGGTCGGAGTCGCTGCTAGACGACTCATAGCCATCCGGTTCATCGCGTGACTTTGCGCAGCCCCGAGCCCTGGCGTCTCCGCCGAGTTCCCCGCTGCGACCGTCATCGTGGGTGGCCGAGTCTTTCCTTTTGTACCCCTTTTTTGATGGGGTATCGTAAGTGAGGGTTTTACCCTTCTTTTTGGCTTGTTGCAAGAGTTTGCGTTGGTATATCGCAGCACTTTTGGCGTTCTGACGAAGGAGCCACTGGTCTGGGTCCTCCTCCGAACCGCCGTCACTGTCATCATCCGAGTCTACATCACGAATCTCGAGATCCGGCTGCTCGAGACGTGAAGTGGGTTTTTTGACGACAGTGTGTGGTGTGTTTTGGTTTTCCGGGGCCTGAGCATCGATGTCCCCGGTTTGGTTAAGGACAGAAGTGTTGGGGTTGGGTTCAGCCATGGGTGGGTTAAAAGATGAGTGAATAAAGCTGTTCTAACCGTTGGATGGCACCAATGAAGAAACAATAAGTAACACGGCGATTAAGACTAATCGCCGGGTGGTTTATACTTATGTTACTACAGATTTAATCCTTTACCCAAACCGTGATGGTTAACCCGTTTGAAAGTTTAGTTATGGTGAACTGTGTGTATGAAGTGTGTTAGAACACAAGATATAAGTGGTTCGGTCGGTAATGACCTACGTCCACTGTAAATACCGGAATATTATTGAGGGAGAATGATTACAAGGATTATATCTAGTCGTGAGGGCTATTTTCTGAATGCCATTACAAGAAGAAACCTATTCCTATTTATAGGCATAATGGTGGGCCGTATGGAAAGGCCCACAGGTGATATCATTGGCTTGGGCCCAACTGAGGCCCAAGTCCATGTTCCTTCTGAAATTGGCGGGAAGCGGCCGATTACTGTTGATGACGTCATGCTACAGTGTGGTCGTTGTTATAGCTGGACACGTTGCAAGTTTCTGGTGGTGTACAGTGATGTTGTACTTGCTACAGTGCTGAGGCTACCTCTGCCGTCTGATGTGACGTCTGACAGTTGGCGAGGTATGCCTGCTGGTCCCTGTTGAAGACAGCGTGAGTACAGTGGAGCCGTTCAGCTTTTGTACTATCTGCCACATGTCCTTCTCCTGTTCGTGTGTATTCTGACACAGATCTTTGTGAATCTTCCTTTTGTTGTCCTTCGTACCTCGTATGAAAAGTGTTAAGGGAAGATTCCGCGCGTGCCGGTACGCGCGTATCAGGTATTGTTTGTTGCTTATCAGCCGTCCTGACGCGCGAGGTTGTTAACTGCTTGCTCCCGCGCGAGTAGATCACTGCGCCGTGGTCTGGCGCGAGGATCTTGTTTATGGGGATAGGGACGCCTCTTGGATTAGGCTCCCTATCCCTTCACCTAATTATGTAAATGATTCGTGGTGAAAGGAGCCGGATGTTACATAAAATGATAAAACAATCTCGTGGAGAATGCATATTCGGAAGCTATGTAAAAGTTGTGTAGTTGTATACGAAAACCAAGTTATTCTAATATAGTTTACATCAAAACGTGTGTAAAGATAAACACGACATTCGTGCATTACAGCTCCTATGTCATAGAAACATTCAAGCACATACAATTTTCTTATAATAACATTATTTACTCGTACTGAAACGTGTATAATGCTAGTTTAAATTACTAGAATTTAGTAAATTATGCATAGTAAAACCTTGATGCTAATAGTATTACCACTTTGTAGGTTAACACTTTTTTTCTAACTAAATCATCCTTTTGGAACTTATCTACATTAATTATCTTTACTCCTTACCACTGAAATTTTGTAAAAAAAAATACCTATTAAAACATTTTCCAGTTATGAAATGAAAATATTATTACATTTAAAAAAAACCCTTTAAAACATAAGGTAAACAAGAATTATAGCTTTATTTCGGTACCTAAATACATTAAACAACTTCTATCAAATTTGTTACATAAAACATTTCTATACACATATACGAATCCAATCAATTTCAACAACTTTATCACACACCGAGTTAACTCATCATCATAACTCTAAACTCATCAAAATCCAACACCCCATCACCATTAACATCAAACCTCCCTATCATAACCTTACACTCATTCACCGTACTCTCTTGTCCCAACCTCCCCATCATCTTCTTCAAACTCTTCGGCGTAATCACACTCGATTTCATCGAATACATAAGAAACGCCTCTCTCAACTCATCATCTTCACCCTCCTCCATCATCTTCACAAAATCATCCAACCCCAACACCCCATCTCCATCTACATCCTTAGATGTCACCACCATATCCGCTTCCTCATCCGACAATTGAACTTTGTCCCTAAGCCTGTTTTTCAGCTCCACAGCCGTTATTTTCCCGTCACCATTCTCGTCGAAGTAGTTAAACACGTAGTGAATGTCGTCCGAACAGTTTGGAGAAGTTGAAGATGAAACTTGGTATGAACTCATACTTGAAGTGTTACAAGTGTACACAATATGTTTTAATGATATGGTTGTGTTGTGTGAAGACTACAATTAGCATGTGATTGATTATATATATAGACAGATATATATGTGGTCCAAGTCTCCAAGATTCTTGTGGTGAATGGCGATTTTGTGTGTGCCGTCCATAGCCATTTACGCGTATCTTTTTTAAAATGTGGTATAATTAATGCTTATGCTTTTCTTACAATGTTTTTTTTGTTTTATATTATTCAAACATTGTCTCTTATCTTTGCATAATATATTTTATTTATTTATAGATTCGTGACTACGTGTACATAATAGAGATATAATATCCTTATTTTAGTCCTAGTCATGATCTAAGAATGATTAGAAGTCGGTTAAATTCGGTTGTGTTAAACTTGATGTATCTTTTTTACATTCTTATATAAATGGTCGGTTTCTACAAAAATAATTTAATCATAGACTAGGTAGCTCGGATAGGTGTCATTCAAAGTGTTACGGTTTAAATAGGAGTACTCAACCCAAAGTTTAGTCTTTTGGGTTGAGTTTGTTGGAGCCAATTAGATCAATCCCGCAAACAAACATGCTCAAGAACGAAAGAACAATAGTATTAGACACTAAGGGACTGTTTGGTTGATTAAGTGCTGAATCATTAAGAGGTTTGAATGGTTAAGATGTCTGAATGGTTAAGCGCTGAATCATTAAGTTGGACCTCTTAATGGTTAGTTTTCTTGTTCCACATTGGTAGGAGAGCCTCGTTAAGGTTCAGCCCAATTCAGTGCTTAATAGTTCAGTGCCTAATGGTTCAGCAACATCTCAAATCTTAATGATTCAGACTTAACCATTCCATTCAGAAGCTGAAACAAACGCGCTGAATGCTGAATCATTCAGCACTGAATGGTTAAGAGTCTCATTAAGAGGCTACCAAACAGCCCCTAAGTCTTTTTTTATTAACCAAAACCACACATAAAACATTAACCCTACCAATCTATTTATACTAAACCTAAAGAAGCTTTCCTAAACCAATACTAAAACTCAAATACTTAGTTATCTAATCAACTAAAATTATTTAATTAAACTAACATTTATCTCTAATTTAATTCACTAAGAATCGTCATAATGACCCTTCAACTTTTGACTCCTTTCACTTTTCACACAAACCTAGGATTAAACCAAAAGAGTTATCATATTTGGACTGTAACATTGGTATCGGAGCTAAACTTGAAGTGTTGGTAGCCAACTGTGACTAATAAGGACGTTGGTCCTTAAGAAGGGTGGAATGTTATAAACAAAATGATTGCGAGATATGAGGCTTGCACTATAGTTGCAGAAGTCGCTAGGTGCTTTTATGTCGGTCAACTAGGGTGTTGCACTCAGCGTAAGTAGTGAATACTCAGAAATGGTAAAATATAAAGAAATTAATTTTTGGAAAATTATATATGTTTCAAATATCATAAGATTATTAATATTTATAACAAAAATACACGAATATCAAAAAAAAAATACATACTTAAATACTATATTATTTCGAAGTTGATATTCATTATTTTAAAAATGATATTCATTCTTTATTATTTATGTTTTATCTTTTTATTTCAAGTCAGACTTGACCCAAATTGACTGACTAGAACCGATTAGGGCTAAATTGACCGCGTTTAATTGATTACGAGTAATTAGTCGAAGTTGAAGAAAGTTGACTCGACACCCTATCTTGTAGCAATTTATCGGCCTCATAAACCTTGTTTTACATTGCTTGTCACACAACAATTGTATCAACAACAAATGTAAGGTTTATAATCCTTGTTCTACATTGCTTCTCAATTCGTTTGGTTTTTTATTTGAATTTAATTTTTTGCGCTCCTCCCTAATGTAAGCTCAACATAAATACATGTCAAACTCATAGCCACACAAAATAATATTAAAACCCCATATCCTATTTTTTATCACAAAACAGGTCACACTCCCATCTCATTTGTATTACCAAATGGACATTCACCTGATACATAACAGTTACACCATCAAATAAAGCAAAAACAGCATAATAGACAGCACAAGCATGAGCATCCATAACTGGAAGAAATAAATATAGCACAATATTAATACATACAGGAAGCAACTATGCAATTCAATTCTCCTCTCTAATTTCATGGCCTCTTTGAGTTTATTCTGCTCTCTCTCAAGCTTCTACCTCTTCTGTAATCGATTTCTGCGTCCGAATTCGATTGCCCCATACCCATATGATACTTCACATTCATTCTTGAACCCCCCATCCTTGAGAATATGTCCTCGTCGTCGGTTAAACAATGGTCAACAGGCTCTCTCACATCTGAAATCACACCAAAAACATGTTATCAGATAAAGACTCTGTAAACTGAAAGGAACTTCTTTACTTCAACAACATACAACTAGTTGCGGGTTCATACTAAACGGGCCATGTCACGGGTTGACACGAGCACGACCCAATGACCAATTTAATCTGATTTTAATTTTGCCCTGGTTTGAACCTGAGACCTCCTCTCTAAGAGGCACGTGCCTCTACCAAGTGGACTAACCTCACATTGGCTAATCCGATTTTAATTAATTATTATTTGTCCTTTTTTTGCATTTTAACTAAATTTATAAATTTACAACCAAATTAAGGGCAAATATGTTTAAATTATAAGATTTGATGTCAATTTCTAGTCTTTTTTTTAGATTAAAAGATGGATTCATTTTCATATTAAAAAACGTATTAAAAAATTTCCAACAAAGTGGGCGACGGGTAACCGGGCTACAAGCTATGCCGCGACCCCCTTTCGGCATAATACCTAATCATGACATAAAAACAATTTTTAAAAATAATCGAGTTAAATGGGTCAATACGAAAATCCGTCAGGTTGACCCGAATACCACCCTTTAGCTAAATATGTTTGCGGGTTCAACCCAAAACCAACAAGTTCCCATTCAGACTAAACCCAAACCCATGAAAATACACACCCCCACATAAGAATAAGCATATCAAAATAGTATTCACCTTTTGTAGCATGACATGAAGTCGGCTCGCTTTTGCTAGAGTGATTTGCTTCCACTCGGCAATTTTTTGGGCTTGTCGCTTCATTTGGGAAAAGCGTTGGTACAGTTTTGATCTCGGGCAGCTTATTGAGCCCAGAAGGCATCATGGAAAACGAGTCATCCGCAACATCAGTGATCTCAACATAATGAGGTGTGGAAACAATTTCATCAGCACTAAACCCAAATGATGCTCTATAAGCTTCCAATTCTTCAATATCTTGTTTGCAGACTTTACTCTGCCTGCTTTGAACCCCATTTCCAGCATTAGAGTACCCGTCCGATTCCTTAGACACACTTAACCTCCCACCAGAATGAGGAAACGAAGACTGATCGTAATAAAACTGCGCAAATGTTTCAGGACAGAAGAAGTTAGCGTCTTGAGGTAGCTTCGAGTCTGACCCTTTTTCTTGTGGATAATTCCATTGCGGGCTGAAATCCCGTTCAGGGAAAGACGATGACAGACGATCATCACCTGATGTTTGCGATATTGGTGATCTAAGTGTACTAGCTGGACTTCCGGGGTATAATGCATACGTTGCTTGAAGATCATTTGTTTTATGATCATTTTTAAGTTTTAAAGTAGACGAAAGGAACTGTGCATACGGGACATCAGGGGACGAGGGTGTGGTTAAATGGGCTAGCTCAGGTGGCGGCGTGAGTGGAGCCGTGGATGGCTCAGTAGTGAACGTCGAAAACACAGGCGGTGAGACAAGTTGGGTCTCATTAGCATATGGCCCAGTAGCATACATAGTTGACGACGGGCCTCCAGGTGAGTTTGCAGACAGGAAACAGTTCGGCGACTGGGCTGTAGATTGTAAAGCAGAATGGGAAAAGGATGCAGGTGAAGATGGTGGAGCTAGTAGCGACGGATGAACTGCATTACTCGGGTTGGTTAGCCCGACAGCCTGCGGCCCGTTCTGTTGGTTCGCTGTTGCTTGAGCTTCTGGCATACGAGATGCAGGCACGACCCGTTTTCCTCCCTTTTGTAACCCGAAACATGATAAACTACTTAAACAACCACCCCATCTTTTCCTCTGCAAAACACAATCAAACAACAACAAAAATAGATTATTTTCGTAACCCCATCAAACAACGTCGGATTGGCACGAAATTTTGTCATTTTGTTAATTTTATACTTATTTATTTGAAATTACACAATTGGATCCAACCGTTTACAATAAACAGGTATGAAATGAGCAAAAATGGATAAACCACACGTACTAACCGTGTAATTAATTCTTATTTTTCACAATTTCAACTTATGGATAAAAATTAAGTAATGTGAAATTAAGTATGGGTAAACATCAGGTACTAACCGTGTAATCAATTCTCACTTTTCACAATTTCAACATAATGATAAAAATTAAGTAATGTAAAATTAAGCACGGGTAAACCACATGTATTAACCGTGTAATTAATTTTTATTTTTCACAATTTCAACATACAGATAAAAAATAAGTAATGTGAAATTAAGAATGGGTAAACCTAAGGTACTAACCGCGTAATTAAAATGTGTAAATCTGTACTAACCGTGTAATTAGTTCTCATTTTTAACAATTTCAACGTTAAGATAAAAAATAAGTAAGGTAAAATTAAGTATGGGTAAATCATAGGAATCAACCGTGTAACTAATTCTTATTTTTCACATTTCGACATACGGATAAAAAATAAGTAATGTGAAATTAAGTATGGATAAACCATAGGTATTAATCGTGTAACTAAAATTGATAAACCACATGTACTAACCCTGTAATTAATTCTTATTTTTCACAATTTTAAAAAAAAAAGATAAAAAATAAGTAAGGTAAAATTAAGCATGGGTTACCATAGGTATCAACCATGTAACTAATTCTTATTTTTCACATTTCAACATACGGATAAAAAATAATTAATGTGAAACTAAATATGGATAAACCATAGGTATTAATCGTGTAACTAAAACCAATAAACCATAAGTCCGTGTAATTAATTCTCATTTTTCACAATTTCAATATAAAGATAAAAAATAAGTAAGGTAAAATTAAGTAAGCAAAATAACAGATCTAAAACATTTTAATACAACAAATAAAGTCCAAGAAAGACGAATGTAGATCTATAAAGTGATCACCAATTAATAAAGACAAGTAAAACAAACAACATACAAGTAGAGTGTGAAGTGTAAACAAACAAACAAACACTAGATTAGATCTAAACAATTACCCGCGAAGAAGGTGGTTGGTGATGTTGCAACAATAATCTATGCTGCTCAGTAGCCATTATTAATCAATATTAATCTCAATCTTTAAACACACACACACACACTTAATATTATTACATCTAGTTGATTATGATTGAAGTGTTGAAAACCCTTTAAAGGGTAATGGACAAAGGATCCGTACAAGTAAAATATGTTTAAGTGTGTGAGTGTTAGAACATGAGAGTGAAAAATAAAAGGAATAGGGAAGATGGGACCCAATGAGGGAGAGGGAATGGAGGAAAAAGAGTAAGGAAATATGAATGATCAAAGAAGGAGGGACGCCATTGTTATTGTTGTGTGCTTTTATGATGTGCAGATAAAAAGAGAAAGAGAAAGAGAAAGAAGAGAGTTTGTTTTTATTTGGCCTCAAAAGGAGATCAGTGTACGCGCGTGCCCAATTATCCACTCTTTTTAGTCACATATTCTTTGTTTGCTATTAGACTTAGGAAAAAAATGTGTTTCAAAGTTTTTTGTAGGAGAGAATGAGAGAGATAATAAAGAGGATTTTAGTGTGATTTTCAATCTTTCCAATTTAAAAGGAATTGGAGAGAATGGAAGAGAAGGGAGATCCTTTCTCTTCCATCCTTTAATGAAACTCGGGAACACAGTGTAAGGGTATGGATCGGGAAGGAGACCAGGAAGGATGATGTGGAGCTTTTCCCCTAGGGGAACACCACCCCCCCCCCCCCCTCTTTCGGTGTCAACGGGGAAATCTTCCCCTTCTCCTCGATCTATATAATATTATTTTTGTTTTGTCTTTTCTTCTATTAATATTATATATACATATATTTTGTCTTTTTCCCATATAAAAAATATTAAAATAAAGGAAAGGGGAAAGAAGGGAGAACCATTTCCCTGGTTTGAGAAGGGAAGGAGAAAGATGACGTGACGCTGATGTGAAGAAGGGGGAGGAAAGGGGGAAGGGGACCATACCCCATAGTCTTACGAAGTGTATGAAACTCATAATCTATTTTACTATTTTACTATTTTAGAGGACGGGGACGAGGTGCTCCATTACACTTTACCGGTTTTCACCAATTTTGTATTGCCACATTATTTCACTGAAGCACAATTTGAAGGCAACACTACACTGAAAAAAACCCAAAATCCCACAAATATCTTCGTGGGATCTCTACCACATCCGATGACTAGAACCATCAAATACCTTTACGGGACCCGTACCCGTGACCACGGCGGCGATGTTACCATGTGGGAACTGGGTACCCGTGGGCTTTGCTGGTAGCGCCATGTCCCCCTTAGTAAATGGTTGTGATACGCTAATGACGATAATTTAAAATGTGGTAGTGGTTTTCTATTTGCTTATTAACGAGTTGACGCAAACCCGCGCGTTGCGGCGGGACGTTGAGCATGAATGTGTTGAGTATGAATGCATGAGATGTGAAAATTACTACGTTTATGCAAAACATTCGTTTATTTTGTTTCTCCACATCTTTGATTTCTCAAAAAGTTATGCTTTATATTCTATACAATGTTAACCGGATCGACAAACAAACGGTCATTTTAGTTGTGTACTGGTTAAGCCGGTTAGACAAACCAAATAAACTAATGTATATATAATGAATATTTTACTACTTTTGCAATATTTAGTTAATTAATTATTTCTTTTAGAGATTCAACATATATTTATAGAGGAAAAATTATTGTACAAATGGTTCTTATTTTACAAATAGCTCATAACGTGAGAAGTGAAGGAGGATTTTTTTTTTTTTTTTTGAATTTTTTTTTCATATTGTTAAACATGTATTTTAGTACTGAAATCTAAAAAAAGATCTAGTGTAGAGCAATTACTCTAGTGTAAACTACTGTAATTACTCTAATGAGATAATTACGCTAAAATTTTTTATATTATTTATCTAGAAAGCATGTTTAAACATATGGGAAAAAAAAAAAAAAAACTTTCCCCCCTTTCACTTCTTATACTTAGTAGGTTAAGCCTATTTACATTTTTTTTGAACCGCAAATTTCTACTTCTTGTGAGACTTGAACCCATGACCTCCTCTTTAGGTGTTTCTAGAAGCTTTGTTTCTACCATTAGACCACCAACCCCAATAACAGCCTATTCACATTTAATCTTTACTCTCTCTCTCTCTATATTACATTTAAAATAGTCAATAGGATTTGATTTTACCCTTCAAATTTCTGTATTTATTTTGATTCACTAATAAAATAGTTAAAACTCATGTCTTTTACCTTCTTAATATTTTCTTCAAATATTCAACATAACTCATATAGACTATCTATTTTCATCTTACGGTTCACAATCTATAATCAATAAAAAACGACAAATGAAATCTTGACCAAGCCGATAGTCACCATTATCATCTTCACCATCGTTTGGGGCAACACAAATATGTTCTTCCAGATCAAAATCAGAACTTGTTTCACTTCGAAAAGGGTAAGATGGGTTACTTATAGTTACGCTAACTGACCTGACAGACGAACCGGCCTAACCGCCCCACCGCTTACAATGGTTCTATATAAACATTTTTACAAATCTTGCAATAATCTTCATAAGTACCTCATCTTCAAGCACCTACGCTATCGCGCCGTCGCGTTGTCGAAGAAGAACCGCCATCTTCGTCACATCTTCCTTTACAACCACCACCGCCTGCCTTTCTTTTGTCTTTCTACATCTTCACGACACATAAAAGCCTCTCCATATAACTGATAATAAGCGGTTAGTGGAGTAAATAATAGATTTGTGTTGTTTTTATTCTGTTTGTTCTTAGAGTTGACAGAGATGGTAGCCCGCTTAAGTTTCTTATTAGATCCGTGTTGTTAGTGGTTATTAATTTACGTGGTTGAATGGAGAGTAATTTATTGGTTGAAGCGGTTGTTTAATCGTATGTATTGTGAAGCGAAACGGTTGAAGAATCCAAACGCTGGTAACGGAAGTTTATTAACGGAAGGTAAGAGAAGTTGGTTTGCCGTCAAGTTGGTATTGTATTATATATAAATATTTTCGTGATATATGAATGTTGTGTAGTATGCGTGTTAGTTTTCTTATTTGTAACTATTTGCATTAGATGTATAGGTTAATTTATGATAGAGATTTGTTTGATTACATTATTGTTGTAATGGCTATGTATTTCTTTTGCTCGTTTGACTACTTGTTGTAATACTGGTGCTACTTATTTGACAATCAATATTAGCTTTAATCAAGGAGTAGACTAACTTTGAAATATAAGATTACCGAACACAACGATAATACATTGCTACAATGTGGGTAAGTGGGTCGACTCGCTCAGGAGTGTTGGTAGCAATCTTGAAATACAATACAATAAAGGATCCAATAATTCAACCAAATCACTTATAAATGTGTTGATTTTGGTCATGTTTAATAGGTTAGGAAAGAAAATGTTAAAAGTAAATGGGTAAAACAGGAAGCATAAGAAAAAGGAGTAAAGTGCACGGATGGTCCCTGTGGTTTGCCCAAATTTCACGTATGCCCCCATATATTTTCAATGGTCCCCAACGTTGACATTTTATAACATTTTGGTCCCTACAAGCTAACGTCGTTAAATTTTATCAGTTAAGTCATGTAAAATGACCAAAATACCCATAGGGACCATCAGAGCAGTTTAATCTTTTATATATATGACCAGCACCACCACCTCCTCCTCCTCAAACAACCAACATCACCCCCTCCTCCTCCTCCAACCACCACCACCACCACCACCACAACCCTAACCCAACTTGAAGGACCATTAGTGTAAATCACGAGCACACCACCAGTCACACAGTTTTCAAATCTCAATAATCCAACGGCTGTGATTAACTCACCACGTCTACACACTGGCGCAGCTTAGTTGGGGCCGGCGGGGGCGGCTGACCCCCCCCCCCCCCCGAATTTTCGCGTAGAAGTGCCGATTATATAGTATTCGTATAGAAAATTTTAGAAATATAGGGTTTCGACCCCCCGAAACTGGTTTTCGACCCCCCGAAACTAGTGACTTCCGACCCTCCGGTGACTTCCGACCCCCCGAACCTTCGGGTCAAGCTTCGCCACTGCGTCTACAAATACACTGATTGCATTTACATCTGCATCTTATTCTCATTTCACCTAATCACCTTTTCTCTCAATCAAACTAGATCTTAACCTAATGGCTACCATCAAGGTTGTGAAAGCTCGTCAAATCTTCGACAGCAGAGGCATCTTCTTTGTTTCTATAAATTTTGAGCGGTTTTTTTGTGGTTTGTTTTGGTTATTTGATGACCCGCCTCCGCGCCATATCACGTATCCTTCCACGCAACTGTAGACTCATCGTCTCCATCCTTCTAATCCTATCAGATCAGGTCGAGTCCTTACCTTAACCGTCTGAATTGTTCTTCCGAGAATTCCAGATCAACGACTGATCTTCGAATATCGAACCTTCAATCGAAACCTGAACACGTTACGTTCTAGATCTTAACCTAATGGCTACCATCAAGTCTGTGAAAGATCGTCAAATCTTCGACAGCAGAGGCATCTTCTTTGTTTCTATAAATTTTGAGCGGTTTTTTGTGGTTTTGTTTTGGTTATTTGATGCATCGGTTGTACTAGATGAACAGAGAGGGCTAGAGAGAGAGAGAGAGAGAGAGAGAGAGAGAGAAAGATGGTAGTGGTGATGGTTGTGGTTGATGATGGTTGGGGAAAGATGGTAGTAGTGATGATTGTGGTTGGTGATGGTTGGGGAAAGATGGTAGTGGTGATGGTTGTGGTAGATAGGTGTGGTATTGTGGTGGGGGTTGAGAGTATTGTGGTGGGGTTTGAGAAGAGAAGAAGATATAACAGAGGGGTTGAGAAGAGAAGGGAATATGGTGGTGGTGGGTTTTTTTTATTTTTTTTTAAAGAGGGGTAATTTAGTAATTTTACATTGACTTAACTGAAAAACTTCACCTTCATCCAAGTCAGGGACCATCAATGAAACAAAATACAAACCATAGATCCCATACGTGTAATTTCGAAACGCTGAGGAGCAGAGTTTAAATTTGGGCAAACCACAGGGACCATTCGTGCACTTTACTCTAAGAAAAAGTATTTGGCTTTTAGCCTTTTACCCTTGTAGTAACTAAAGAGTCTAATAATGTGTTGTTTCTTAAACCAGATGCAGCGGGGTGGGATTTAAGCGTTTTTCACCCCATCCACGCCCCACCACTCCCTGCACCACCGCGCCGGCTGGCGTTTTGAAGGCAAAATGGCTCTGGGTGTTTTTTATTCACGCTATGAATTTTAATTGAATAAGGTCTCCTTTTTAGCCAATCATATTGTTTTTTGGTGTGAATATTTTCCTGCCACTACAGGTGGCCTTACTGGTATGAGTTCTTTTCATGTCGTGACACACAAAAAAAAAAAAAAAAAGTTAATTGGGGATTTGAAGTTATTTTTTCCTCTACACTTAACCTTAATTAGAAGGTTCTTTTTATAAATGTTTAAAACTTTCAAAATTAAGTTAGTTAAGTGAAACATGTATAAATCTTGATAGTATTTAATGTTTTTGTTGCATCATGTTTTATAAACCTCAATAGTGAATCAGTTTTTTGTAAAAGTCACTACATACTAGACTCGTTATTTACATGAACTTTTACTCGTCCCCCTCGTAATCTATAAAGTTAAAAAAAATTGTCTGATTAACTACCAATAAAATATAAACAACATTATTTTTTTTTTTTGTATAAAAGTTGCTATAATTTGTTGCTTCATGCACACATCCTAAAGATACTGTATTATATTGTAGAAAGAAGATGAAAGTATAATATAAGAAAACGATAAATCGATAATATCATCCTTTAAGTTGAGAACTAAAAAAATTCTAAAAATTTATATGTTATGCTTGTGAGATTACACAAGAGAGAGATACACGGTATTATGTGATCATATAACCACATTATATATCGTGAGCAAAGTAATAATGAAAAAGTAGTGACATAATTTGCATAATGATCTACTTGATATTGACATTGTGTTCAAAGTAATTCAATTATATTTCACTTAACTTGGGGTGTAGAATATAGCATCTCTGGGGCTAAAACTCCACCGCTATGTTATATCAGCGCCAAGTGGACAGAAAGAGCTTTGAAGTCCCATGGCAAGTCTTGGGAGGACTTGTCACCACGTCAGTAAAAAGTGGGGCCCCCTTGTATTTGGACAACTTGAGAACTATCCAAGGGTGTGGGGGTAGTCTTCCTTAAGTAGTCCTCTACTCCTATTGGCCAACATTTAACTTTTATTTTCTAATTTTCAAATAACTAAATAATTAAAATAAATAACATAAAAACTCTAATAATATTAAAAAAAAGGTTACAATAGAATTTATAAAGAAAAAACCGAAACCTAAAATTAAAAAAAAAAAAACACACCGAATAAAAAAACACACACACCGAATTAAAAAAAAAAAGACTGAAAGTAAAATAAAAAAAAAACACACCGATATTAAAAAAAAAACCTAAACATTAATAAAAAATACTAAACACCAACATTAAAAAAAAACGCATCAATTGTCATGCCATAAGATAGGGGATGCTGAATTCCTGCCCGTGAGCAGCCCGATAGTCTTGTTGTGTGCGTTGGCCTGCCGCTTGTTGGATAATACCATGGTTCGCCTCCATCGTGGCTTGAAATAGGGTGTTCCACCTCGTACACCTTCTGTATAGGTCCCGCAACTTATTAACGAGTTGATCCGTGGTGCGGTGATTTGTTTGGCTTAATCGATTGAATTCTGCCAAAACGTTGTTCCAAAAAGAAGACTTATTTGCATTTTCGGCCGCTGTTAGGTTCATATTGATCCAGGCCGTCACCAACTTGATCTCGTCATCCGAAGTCCAAGCCATTTTTTAGAGAAGGGGGTTTTGTTTTTTTTGGTGGTTTTCATAAAAAAAGGGGGTGAAGAGTATAGGTGGTTAGAGAAGAAATGTGGATGGTTTTTAAAAAAATTGTGAAGAAATGAAGGTGGTTCTATAGTTGAAAAATGGTAATATTGTAACGCCCCAAATCTTATAAACATGCTTAATGTTAAGCACGTATACGTGGGGCTTAAATAAACTAAATAAACTACGTCAAGAGTAAAACTCTAGTACATGAACTAAACCCGTTAACTCCACTGGTAAGATATACACCAACTAGTGTTAAAAGTTAACATGGTTAACCTATTTAATCAATGGCCTTGCACTAAACTCATGGAGGGGCTTAAATTGTCAATGTGCGATAGTTAAAAAGAGGGGATTATATGAAAATGGGTGTAGGTCGATGCACACATACAGTGTTCGACACTTTCACCATCAAAAACACACACACACACACACACACACACCTCTCATTCATCTCCTATTCTAGTTCAATTCAGCCCAAATCCAAGGATCCCACTTGTGCATGTTTGATTTCTTGGCCATCTAGTGTGTTGATCATCATAAGCATGAAATAGGTGTGAAGTCGGAAAACTCGGGAAGCAAGGGAGGTAAAAGAATTAAAGTTGGAAGGGCCGCGAGTAAGGTAAGTCACTCGATGGCTTAAATCTCACTATATACCTTGCACGCTTATATGCTAAGTTATATCTTGGATGTATATTTGGAAACTAGTTGTAGGGGTGTCACAAAAGAAGCTCAACGAAGTTTCTTAATTGTAGAAAACGGCCTTAGATGAAGGTTGTCAATAGCCCAATTAGGCAAACGGGTCAATTGGGTAAAAACACTACTTAGACAAGGGCCTAAACCGCGGGTAAACATTATGCCGATGTTGATTGTTGTTATTTGCTTGAGTATATCCGTAGACTTTATTATGCTAATAATCTCAAGCTAGTCTAGAATCAAAAAGGGGCGCGAACTAAGGTAAGTCATAACTATGACTTTATAAACATATACATATATGTATAAGTAGGAAAGTGTAACATTGAGGATGTCATGTAATTGAGAAAATGTTGTGATTCCCAAGGGGCATGAAAAACATTGGATAAAAATCATGTCGCAAGTCATAAGGGCCGCGCGAACAAGACCAAGAGAATTGGCACATGTGGCCATGGACACGAGGCATCGCTATCATGGCAAAAATGACTTGGGTGGAAAGTCACTTAGTCAAGTCGAGGCTTGACAAATATGTATAAATTACAATTAGAACTAGGGAATCATAAAAACTCATGTTTCCAACTTGTGCAAACCTTAACGGGTCAAGTAGAAAAGGAATCAAATCACTATGGTAATAGTGTAAGAAACCGAATAAGGTGTTGTACTCGAGATTTAATCACTTAGAAACTATGCATTGTGACCCATAAATGAGTTCTAAGAAGTCCCTAAAATGGTTTTGAAGTTGCATGAAAAGTGCAACCTCGAGCAAAGAAAATGGGCAAAAATGCTAAGTAAAAACGTGCAGCCATTTCTGAGCAGAGTAGGGCTACGCCCAGGGGAGTAGGGCTACGACCACTCTGTTGTCAAGTTTCTGAAATCATGAAACTCTGCTGCCATACGCCCCAAATACGCCCAAAAGTCAATTTTGAGTCAGAGTAGGGCTACGCCCATGGGAGTAGGGATACGCCAATAGGTGTTTATCATTTACTTGTTTAAACTAACTTTTGGGTTGTTTTAACCATGTTTAACCCCTAGGAAATCAGGTATGCGATACGGATGATGATCAAGATTCGAGAAAGAACCGAACGTATCAGACTCGACCGCTTCCGCAACGTTTAAACCTAATTATTTTAAACTTGGTTTTTGGAAGGCGTTTTGTTGTCGTATTCGACATTAACTAGACTATACGTATGTTTTGAAATGTGATGCGTACGTGCTAAAAACTTGTGAAACACGTGTAATATGTAATTCTTTATTCATAAACTTCCAAACTAAGTTTATTTCCTCGTAAATTATCAAATAATCACTTTTTATCGGGTAAGGTCTTACAAGTGGTATTCAGAGCCCAAGGTTAAACGAGTTAAGCGTTCGGTTCACGCTGATCATCAATCCGGTAAGGAATTCATTTCCAAAGTTATCTTAATCTAGTCGAATATTATGTTTCATGTATGAACATGAAATCAATAAGGAATAAATCATGAGAAAGGCGCTTTAAACAATTCAAAACTTGGAAACACACCAATTACACGGTGATGGTGGGCCAAGGCTCAGCCAAAACGGAAATTGAAAAACATGCATGATTGCATTTGCAAAACAATGCAATCCGATAGAAAAACGAAATCAACATACTAAAGAAAATTAACAAAAGAGATTTAATTAAATCAAACAGGTGACTAGGAATTGTCTATTTGGGAAGTATCGTGACGAACGCGACGAGATCACCAGTGTCATGTGCGAATTGCTTACCCTGGCTAGGTAAGTGTTAAACACATGATACGGTGGGCTTCTTGTGTTCTTTATGCATACGTCCCATGTAGCAAGGACTAGGTCGGGAGAAAAGGGCATGTGAAACTTCCGACTATATGACTCGCGGGGTCATAGAACGCGGGAGTAATGCCGAACCAATAAAGGTCCGGTAGACCGGGTATGTAAAACCGATGCATAAACGACCCGCGGGACCATAGAGCCAAATGTATTACCACAACGTTTACAAGGAATATACTTGAACCTTAATCAAGGTTGAGTCATAAACAGATTTAGCTCGGAAATATACTTGAACCTTAATCAAGGTTGAGTCATAATAAAACTCAAACCTTTATAGAAGTTAAATTCGTAAATTGACTTGAACCTTAATCAAAGGTTAAGTCATAATAAAAGTCGAGACTTTATAGAAGGTTAAATTCGTAAATAGACTTGAACCTTAATCAAACGTTAAGTCATAATAAAACTCGAACCTTTTTAAAAGGTTAAATTCGCAACTAGACTTGAACTTTAAACAAGGTTAAGTCATAATAAAACTCGAACCTTTATATAAGGTTAAATTCGTAAAAGGGACTTGAACCTTAATCAAAGGTTGAGTCATAATCACATTCGGACCTCAAAAAAGGTTAATCCATAAAAAGGACTTGAACCTTAATCAAAGGTTAAGTCGTAAACACACTCAAATCTCAATTAAGAGTTAACACGTAAATAGACTTGAACCTTAGTCCAAGGTTAAGTCCTAAATACATTCAAACCATAATCAAAGGCCAATTTCCTAAATGGATTTGGACCTTAACCAAAAGGTTAAATAATGATCACCTTGAGACATAATCGGGAATTTACTCGTAAGTAGACTTGAACTTTAATCAAAGGATCACGTCATAATCACATTTGAACCTTGAGGAGAGGTTAAACTTTAAGGAAACTTGAACCTTAATCGAACGTTAAGACATAGTCAAACTCGAACCTGAATGGGAAGTCAATCAAGCAGTAAACGTCAAACCTTAGCGAAAGGTTAAATCATAAACCACTCTGAACCTCATCTAAAGGGTAAACTTTTAACGAGTCTAAACCGTACCCGAGGGCCAACTCATAGACCAACGTGAACCCCGTACTGTGGTAAGACAAAAGCCAAGATTAGGGCTAAACTTAAGGTTAAGTTACACATAAACTTGACTCGTAATAAATTCATGAAAGCCTATGGGCAAATGTGAACTATGCGTCACACAATTCGTATTAAACTCATGAAAGTCTAAGGAGTAAATGTGAACTATGCATCACACTAAATCATAAGGATCCGTGAAAGTTCATGGATAACCAAGGACCACGCGTCTCGCTAATTTGAAATACAAACAAGAGTAGAACCACACGGGGAAAGTGTGAACTACGATTCACACAAAACTGAGCTAAAAACATGGTTTTATACCGTAAAATGACGTGTTAAATAAAAGAAGAAATTAAACGCTAAATCAAAAGGGGGCTCGTAGAAGACCCTGGAAACCGGAGGTGCCTCCGCACCAGAGAGACTATCCTAGCCTCGTGCAAGATGGTGTGGGAGTAAACGATGATCTATGTGGTCTAATGAAGGCCTGTCAAAAATGAACAAAGCGAGATAAACCTCATGGGCCTTAGCACATGGTGGATCAACGGACAATCTGAACTCTAAATCATATTGATAGCTGTGAGTCGCAGAAATGAAGGCAATGCCTTCATAACAAACCAAAAGCGGTCTGCTGGACTACTATGCATACGAATACTAAATAAAGAAAACATAAGTGAATAGACTTGTGTGAATAAACATGGTAATGTAACACCATGAAGCGAAGACAAGTAGAAAAGTGCAGCGAAACGCTACACAAAAGTGCAGTTAAACTCTACTAAAACGCTGCTGAATCATGGCTGAAACGCTGCACAAAAGTGCAGCCAAACTATACTAAAACGCTGCTGAATCATGGTCGAAACGCTGCACAAAAGTGCAGCCAAACTCTACTAAACCGATGCACGAAAATGCAGCGAAACGCTGCTGAATTGTGGTTAAAACGCTACACAAAAGTGCAGCCAAAACACAGCTAAAACGCTGCACTAAAGGGCAGCAAAAAGCCGCAAAAACGTGGCTGAAATGTTGCATAAAAGTGTTGTGAAATGCTGCTGAAACGTATAAGTAAATTTGTGTAGAATCATATCTTACTATATGAGACAATGACTAATTCATAAAAAGGGGCCCTCGAGCCAGAACCCTTGGCGAAAAGACCTTACATCCGGAGTGGATGTCACTCCCGGAAGTCATTAACACAACTGAATCCTATGCGCACCAAGATGCGTATAAATAATTCCAACCAAAGTAAACAAACGAAGTGTAAACACTAAGTCCGTGATTAGCTTAAAGGAGCCAAATGAACAAAGGAGTCATAAACGGTGACTCTTAAACTGACCGAGGCGCCTACAGGTGGTGAAAATTAAATAATTACCGGTATGGGCAGAATATTAAAAATAGTTAAATCCTAAAGACGAGAATAATGAACCTTGTGTAGAGGTGGTATGACACTTGATTAAAATCCTAAGACTCGTGTTAACAAAATTCCTATCAAGGAGGTTATGCGTAACCAAAGCCAAAAATGGCGGGAACGATCTAAGCCGGTGGCTTGAAACCCCACCTATTAGGTGCGAATCCAGTTTCGCGGACGAAACCCTCTTTAAGGGGGGTGGAGTTGTAACGCCCCAAATCTTATAAACATGCTTAATGTTAAACACGTATACGTGGGGCTTAAATAAACTAAATAAACTACGTCAAGAGTAAAACTCTAGTACATGAACTAAACCCGTTAACTCCACTGGTAAGATATACACCAACTAGTGTTAAAAGTTAACATGGTTAACCTATTTAATCAATGGCCTTGCACTAAGCTCATGGAGGGGCTTAAATTGTCAATGTGCGATAGTTAAAAAGAGGGGATTATATGAAAATGGGTGTAGGTCAATGCACACATACAGTGTTCGACACTTTCACCATCAAACACACACACACACACCTCTCATTCATCTCCTATTCTAGTTCAATTCAGCCCAAATCCAAGGATCCCTCTTGTGCATGTTTGATTTCTTGGCCATCTAGTGTGTTGATCATCATAAGCATGAAATATGTGTGAAGTCGGAAAACTCGGGAAGCATGGGAGGTAAAAGAATTAAAGTTGGAAGGGCCGCAAGTAAGGTAAATCACTCAATGGCTTAAATCTCACTATATACCTTGCACGCTTATATGCTAAGTTATATCTTGGATGTATATTTGGAAACTAGTTGTAGGGGTGTCACAAAAGAAGCTCAACGAAGTTTCTTAATTGTAGAAAACGGCCTTAGATGAAGGTTGTCAATAGCCCAATTAGGCAAACGGGTCAATTGGGTAAAAACACTACTTAGACAAGGGCCTAAACCGCGGGTAAACATTATGCCGATGTTGATTGTTGTTATTTGCTTGAGTATATCCGTAGACTTTATTATGCTAATAATCTCAAGCTAGTCTAGAATCAAAAAGGGGCGCGAACTAAGGTAAGTCATAACTATGACTTTATAAACATATACATATATGTATAAGTAGGAAAGTGTAACATTGAGGATGTCATGTAATTGAGAAAATGTTGTGATTCCCAAGGGGCATGAAAAACATTGGATAAAAATCATGTCGCAATTCATAAGGGCCGCGCGAACAAGACCAAGAGAATTGGCACATGTGGCCATGGACACGAGGCATCGCTATCATGGCAAAAATGACTTGGGTGGAAAGTCACTTAGTCAAGTCGAGGCTTGACAAGTATGTATAAATTACAATTAGAACTAGGGAATCATAAAAACTCATGTTTCCAACTTGTGCAAACCTTAACGGGTCAAGTAGAAAAGGAATCAAATCACTATGGTAATAGTGTAAGAAACCGAATAAGGTGTTGTACTCGAGATTTAATCACTTAGAAACTATGCATTGTGCAGCCATTTCTGAGGAGAGTAGGGCTACGCCCAGGGGAGTAGGGCTACGGCCACTCTGTTGTCAAGTTTCTGAAATCATGAAACTCTGCTGCCATATGCCCCAAATACGCCCAAAAGTCAATTTTGAGTCAGAGTAGGGCTACGCCCATGGGAGTAGGGATACGCCAATGGGTGTTTATCATGTTTATCATTGACTTGTTTAAACTAACGTTTGGGTTGTTTTAACCATGTTTAACCCCCAGGAAATCAGGTATGCGATACGGATGATGATCAAGATTCGAGAAAGAACCAAACGTATCAGACTCGACCGCTTCCGCAACGTTTAAACCTAATCATTTAAAACTTGGTTTTTGGAAGGCGTTTTGTTGTCGTATTCGACATTAACTAGACTATACGTATGTTTTGAAATGTGATGCGTACGTGCTAAAAACTTGTGAAACATGTTTAATATGTAATTCTTTATTCATAAACTTCCAAACTAAGTTTATTTCCTCGTAAATTATCAAATAATCACCCGTTTATCGGGTAGGGTCTTACAAATATTTTTTTTTTTTACAACGGATACTTTACCGTTGGGGCCCCCACCAAATTCAAACACACCAATCAAGCCATCCGGCCAAACCATCCAATTCTAGGCGTTAAAGACGGAAATGGGGTGGTCGGGGCGGTGTTGGCCGGCCCAAGACGGGTTGGCCGAGCCCAAGCCACCCCCAAACCTCATGGTCTAATTATCATTCCCAATCTTTTATTTTATTTTATTTTTTATGTTTTGTATTTAAAGAAAACAAACGAGTTTCATGTGCACCTACTCCTCTGACGTGACATCGGTCTCTCGCCAACTCCTTCGACAGTGAGCACCATTCGAGCTAATAATTATATCATTCTACTCGTCTCTTCTTTCTGAACAAAACCCATATGGTCTCGAGGGTTAACCATTATAATTGAACAAGAGTTTTACAGATTTACACGGGGCGGGTTTTAGGGTTCTTTGATGGGGAAGAATATAACTCATTGCCAAACGGTTGAATCGGGTGTTTCACACATTCAAACCCTTTAATACTCGTTAAGGGCATGGCGTTGGTAAAAAAACACCCCCTTTTTTTGTTTTTTATGGAAGTGAGGTAATGTTGGGGCGCCACACCCCAGCCTTATATTGTATATATCTTGTGAATAAATTTGTTACTAATTTGTATTCACAACGACTCTCACGGGTAGCTCAGTTGGTGAATGGACCGGGGATCCTTCTAGGGTGTCTCGGGTTCGATTCCCACGAGGGATATAATGAGAAATGATGGATGGCTCCTGGCCTATGGTCACGAGTTCGTGTCCTGATTTCGTGGGTTTTACCAACCCTTCTCCGTCGTGCCTACGGGCGGGTGAGGGGTTTGGTTTTCCCCGGTTTCGGGAACTGCATGGACGGGTCTGACTGTGCCAGCCGCCCGAGGTACATATGAGCCCTCCATTGGGTTGGTCGTGGGGGTCTGTCCATAGTGTGGGGACTCCCCTGAATAGTCGGACAGAAATGTTTTTTGGCAGTTAAAAAAATTGTATTCACAACATTTTGGATCCTATGTTATGATGCATAACAAACGTTTTAGATATAGATAACTTAAAAGGAAATAGTTTTATGTATTTCAAGTATAAAGCTATTTTGTAAAACTGGGTAGAGGAATTTAAAGCTTTCAATTACAAAATCACCTTATTTATATAATTTTTAAAGCAACTTTAAATTGCGGTCTCCATCGATGGTCCCTTCAACCCCTGGACAAGAGTCACACTCAAAGCCCAAAAATGATTCCTTTTTCAACTCAATTTGCCACGCATTCCTATGTGTTTTAAAGCAATTTTGCAACTTATACTTTTTTCAATATATTTCACTTGTGAATTTCATGGTAATTTAGACAAATAAATTTGGTTAAACTAGATATTTCACTTGGTAATCATGTACTTTTGTTTAAATCCTACATTAACTAGCACATTATTCTGTCTATGTAGTTGATATTCATCTATCTTAAAGACATAAGTTGATTATGTGGTTTATAATTATTGCTTAAAAATCATACAAAAAGGTGTTGAACTATGTACTACTATTTCACACATATATGTTATCGTCTAGGTTAATTGCGCGCTGATTTTGATGAATTACGTGTGTTTCAAATGTTTATTATTCATGATGAATATCATTGCAAATCATGTGAAACATATTACTTTGAGCATAATATTATGACTAGTGGTACATGAAAATGTTGAACAGCAAGTGGGGTACAAGAAGAGTTGGTGTCCATTGTAGAACCCAAAGAGAAGCTAGGAAAGTAGGAAAATGGAAGCATTGATCGGTCAAGTTGGAGGATCGAGTGTTGGCAAACGTTCAACATAGTGAACTTATGGCCAATATTGATGGAGTGTACGACATCAGGCTAATCCACATTCAACGTTGGGTCAACGCCCATTTTGTAAAATGCGTTTTTCATGTAGTTTAAAGAGGTTCTCAAGATGTTTTGGAAAACACACTTGTTTCGACAGGAGACTTAATAATTCATTAAGCTTTGTTTGTTTGTCTTTAATGATGCTTGTTGCACGAAGACTTGTGGCTTCGACTAGGAACATCAAGCACGACTAATCATCCGCTATTCACAATGGGGATAAAGGGTTGATGACTTAGTTGCAAGATTTTATGGCTGAGTTTCTTGTTGCACATATGTGTTTGGTTTTTATTTTGATTGTTTTTATGATTCATTTGACATACGATTTATAGTTTTCACCTCATCGTGTCCAACACACCTTAGTTAACTTAATTAAGGTGATCAATGTACCATTAATTTTTTTTTGTTTTTTGTTTTTTACAGCTACATCATTAAAAGTTTCATCACTCAAATTACAACTATTAGCATTATGGTTTGAAAAGTAAAAGATAGTTTAAAGGTGATTACGCATGTGTTGCTTAGTGAATTAGAATTAAAAAACATGTGTAAAGTAAAAGTTTAACCATAAAAGAAACATAGGATTACACATTTTCAGGCAGGCCACTCATCCCTTATCTATATCTTCTTTTTTTACTTTAAATTTGAAATAATCATTTCTTTAAAAAAATCATATATTTCTCCATGTTTATTGAATTCAATACTATAGAAACTAATGTCACGCAAGCTATTTGAATTTACACAGAAGTTTAGTTTATACGACATAGTTGTAAAGTATTTCATCTTATGTCACACCCCAACCCGGCTAGGCTGATGTGTCACTCTTACAGATATCAAAACGAAAAGCAATCTATAAAATTAAGATACAAGGGCCCTAATTAGTAATTACCAATTTATTATGTTACAGAACTAGATAAATGAATACTGCTTGTTCAACTTTTTTTAACGCTCTTCACTGATTCCCCACCTGCGAAACAAATAAGACAACACAACAAAAGAAAATACGGCTGAGCCAAAAATTGCCCAGTAACGGAGGAATCAACAATACAAGTATATTCAACGCAGCGGAAAAGCGAGACATAATAGGACTGAGACCGAAGTGAACATACAAAACGGAATACGAAAACCAAACGAACTCTATTTCAAACTCGAAACCAAACTTATATCGAAACAATTGATGAACATAATCCGATGCAAAACCTGATACTTGAGCGGAACATAACCAGACACATACCGAAGCATATAAGAACGATATCATAAACTTATCAGAACAAATACATACATCAAACTACGTGACTATTCATATAAATAAAGTAAGTCACGTCAAACGGAAGCACCCACGAGCCTAAACAAACTTACAAACTGGTACATAGCTAGCTAGTCCATGCACCTATGAGACGGTGAGCGTGGCGTACACCCATTATTCCAATCTCCACAAAACAGAAACATATATCAGAAGTCAAAAGTCAGAAATCAGAAACAGATCTAGGATATATCCATACGCCTCTAAGGGACCATGTTAGAGACGCCGTGATTTTGATTACGCACTGTCACAGAAAGTGTTCATGTCGCTGACGCCCCAACGACAAGTCAAAACAAACTGCTCGGGTGACAGAGTACAAAAGCTAAGGCCGTGTAAATAATTATAGGCAATCTAAAAATGACACTAACTGGAACATGCAACTATGAGTACAAGTAAGAGGTATGGCATGCTATGACACACTCACAATAAATTGACAAATACAAAACGACCCAAATAATGAACCAAATACGAACCGATGATACGTATAAAACGATGACAAACAGACTCTAAACATAGACATAAGTCCATACTACAAAGTGACGAATAAAAATTTATAGTATAATGGAAAGACCGAAGAATCATAACGGAAAATAATAAATACTATGATGTAAAGTTAAACGGAATCCGTACCTTATAAGCAAAGCAAGTAAAACCAACAAAACGTCTTCAATGAGTACGCGAACCTAATCCGGTTATTTTCCAAATCAGTTATATGATAAATTAACCACATCAATTTTACTCGTTTGTTGAAGTGTCCCCGGCGACAAAACTAAGTCTTTAAAAAAACACCTTTACTCAAAATAAATTTTGAAAATTAACCACAATTGTTCTAAGCTTAACCAAGACACGTCGAGTTAACTAAATGCCTAAACTTGAAAAATAAATAAATAAATAAATAAAATAAAATAAAATAAAACAAAACAAAACATTTTGTTTTACAAATCCACATATAGAAAACAAGTGTATGATCGTCTTCGTAGATTATCGTAACATGTGGATATTAATTTGGAAAAATATCTAATTTAACCTTTAGATTTGTAAAGCAAATTCAATATAACTCTTAACTCAATAATTCAAGGAGGTTGTAAATATGTTAGTATACAAAATACTATTTTTTTTTTAACGGCAAACAACTTTCATTTCATCATCCACAAATATGTACATTCGAACAAATAGCAAGGTGCTATATAGTATTTTGAGTCACCCAACCCAAACCCAGGATGGTTCCCATTACATTCCTTTACATCAGATATCAAAAGAGATCCATTTCTCCCAATCGATAGTAAATTGCTTCGCCCGGTTATGGATCCACATGAAGGCTGTTGATTTTATCTCGCATAGCATTTGATCAAGGTTCCATCGCTTTCCATTGAAAATCTTGTCATTTCTTTTTTTTCCATATCACCCAACAGGTTGCCAGGATAATTGTCTTGATAACGCTTCGCTTCTTGTTCGGCATTCCAGCAATGTTGTTTGCATCCAATAATTCCCTGAAGTTGTACGCATAAATCGGTGGTATGTTGCACCAAACGTTGACCTTGTGCCAAAGATTAGCGGCCACAAAACAGGTGATGAAGAGGTGGTCTGCCGTTTCCGAATGTTCTTGACAAAGGCTGCAGAAAGTTGGTCCAGTGATGATGTTCCTGCGCGCGAGTCCCTCCAAGGTTGGTAGCCGGTCTTGTTCCGCTCTCCACGCAAAAAGGTTGACTTTCTTTGGGGCCCATTTGGTCCAGCCGAAAGGATAATATGGAACTGCAGTTGATGTAAGCATCCGACGACACGAGGCAATTGAAAAAACTCCAGACGTGTCAAAAGCCCATCTCCAGTAGCCTGTTGCTTCTGTAAGGCTGCTGCGATTTATAAGCTCCTCACATAGTCGAAGCTCCTCTTGTTCCTGTACCTGCAAAGGTTCACGTTTCCAAGCCCAACCCCCGACCCAAGTATTCCCATTTAAAATAATTCTAGCTGCTACAGTGCAGTTTTTGTTAGATTCGAGAGCGAAGAGATTAGGGAATTTAAGCATAAGAGGGATGTCTCCCGCCCAACAGTCGACCCAGAACCGAATGCTCGAACCGTTACCTACTACACCTTTGAAGAGGTCACCGGGTTTTAAATTAATATCTTCTAAATCATTGCTGACCTTTATGATAGAACTCCATACCCCAGAAATGGCAGCTTTAATAGGCATGAAAGACCAAGAGCGATTATTGTGGTGAATTGCGTCGATAACTCTTCGCCAAAGACTTGAACTTTCGATTTTGTAATGCAACCACCACTTCAACAAAAGACTAATGTTCATGTTTCTCAGCGAACCCAAGCCGATACCACCTTTGTCTTTCGGCCCGATTACCCTTTCCCAACAAACCCAAGAAGTCTTTCGTTTTTCATCGTTTCCTCCCCAAAAAAATTGTTTTCGAAGCTTTTCTAGTTGATCGGTCACACACTTAGGCGCCTTGAAAAGAGAAAAGTGGTACAAGGGAATGCTGTCTAAAACAGATTTTAAGAGTACAACGCGACCACCAAGAGATAAGGTTTTGGATTTCCATTTTGTGAGCCGAGCACGGATGACATCGATAACCCCCTTCCAGTGCTTACTATGGTTCATATTTGCCCCAATATAGACACCCAAGTATTTGCAAGGTAGGCTGCCCTTACTAACATTGATATCACAGGAGACCGAATTCAATAAAGAGGCATGGATGCCAACCCCAAAAAGATTTGATTTTTAGTGGTTAACCTTAAGACCCGACACAAGGTGAAAGCATCTAAAGATACGAATGACATTACGGATGCAACAAACGTCCCACTCACCCATGATGACTACGTCATCTGCATACATGAGGTGTGAGATTGACGGTCCATTGTTTGGGAGGGAGATACCTTTAATGAATCCAATACTTTCGGCTTTATTCAAGAAGCAAGAAAACGCCTCCATGGCAATAATGAAGATGAAGGGCGATAAAGGGTCCCCTTACCTAACGCCTCTGAAGCATTGGAACTCCCAAGAGGGAGAGCCGTTAATGAGAATCGAGGCTCTAGCCGAAGAGAGTATTCCTCTCACCCACTTCCTCCAACGCAAGGGGAAACCCATTTGCTCCATGACAGAGTCAATGAACCCCCAATTGATACTGTCAAACGCTTTCTCCAAATCGGCTTTAAAGAAAAAAAATTCTTTCTTGGATTTTTTAGCCCAAGCAATGATCTCATTCAACATCAAGGGGCCGTCAAGAATGTTGCGATGCGAAAGGAAGCCAGATTGATTCTCGGAAATAAGTGACTTGATAACGAGTTTGATACGATTGGCAAGGACCTTGGAGATGATTTTAGCGATTCTCCCAAAATACTATTTGATGCATATATTCATTCCATGACAAGAAGCTCACAGAAACCCATTCCAAACTTGGTCAGCTCCTCCCTTTATCAAATCTAGAAACCCAAAAAATATAACAATCGAGTTCTACATTTTATACAAAACGAAACATGCAAATATTCTTATTTTCTTATTACAAAGTTCCCATTTACTTAAGTTCATTTTTCGATTTAGAAGTCTTGGTGCCGGGAACGTTCGAAACGAAACTAGAATCCGTATGTCTAATATTGAATTAGAAGTGGGTTCAATTTGGTACCTTAGTTGCCGAATGAATCCAACCAGAAAACTACGATCCAAGCTTTCTAACGACTAGACTAAATCAAATCAAGGTGAAACTGGATCGGGATCGGATAACTCGAAGTGACTTATAGTGGCAGCTAATGCGGTGGTGTGCGGAGTGATGTACGACGGAAAGGAATGTTGTGAAACGATTTTTTTTTGGCTCGGATTGAATCAGCATCAATTGGCTTTATAGTCTTGACTGGGATTAAATGAGAGATTCAAAGTCCCGGTCAACTCGCCAAAGTTGTTACAAACGATAAAGGAAAGGATTGCCAAGTCAAATATTATGGCATAATCTTAATTCATTGTTTATCCAATTATAATTCCAATGCTTATTTAAATAAAACCAAATTTTGAATTAGGAACAAGATTAACGGCAAATTAGATGTCATTTGAATATTGTCAAATGAATTTATTGACTTCTAAAACATTATTATAATTACCCTTTAAGATAACTCATTTATTTTAATTATTAATTTTATATTTTTCTTCTTCTTGAACGACATATGCTTCCCAAAAGAAGCTTACAATATATATATATATATATATATATATATATATATATATATTATTTTCCTTTTATTACTAAATTTGCTTGTTAAATCCAAACATAGTAAATTTTGTATTTATATAATATATAACTCTATAAATATTTGTGAAGAAACAAATAGCCTCACCACCGGTTAGGGATGATAAGATTATGAGTTACTGCAGGGTTGATCCTTCACTAACAGCTACGACTTGGAGATACCTGCAAACAAGAGTGAAAGTATGGGTGTGGAGACGACTACACAAGGTAGTTGTGTATAACAAAAACGGGGTGAATGTGGATACTATCAAGTGTGATAGCTCTCTAGGTCAGTAGAAAGTGTCCTCTCCTATTGGGGGTGTGACCCATTTTATAGGAGAGTCCGTATGCCACCATTACCCAAGTCCTAACCGTGGTTAGGTTGACTCCATCACCCTTAATTGTGTTAGTAAGGTGATATATGGAAAGCTTAATTAATGGGAATAGTGGAATCGTGTACCGCCTTTAATGGTGTGGTTACGTAACTTATGCATGGCTGTTGACCATGCATGATACTCGCCTTGACCAGGTCTTGACCGAGCCTTGACATTTGAACGATCATTAATGAGCCTTGACCATATCCTGCGCGTAGCTTTTGTCCGTGCAGTGACGTTGTGCCGGGTTTGGGTATGCGGAATGGTGTATTCCGTACCCAATCCCATCAAGTCCCCCCAGTCCAGTGTGTCTCTTATCTAAGAAGTAATGATGAGATGTGAGGGGCACTGGACTTATTAGATGTGTGTTTTTTATATGCGGTCTTTCCTGTGCTTTTGTCTCGCGTGCATGTGTTAAGCCAGTTGTTCTGCGTTGCGGAATTCATATGCGGAGAACGGGTGATGAAAATTTACGTCAACTTTCCGCAGGAGATAGGACACGTCAGTTGTTTTATGTGGACGGTTGTCAGTTCCCCCATGCATTTGAAAACTTGTGGTCCATATGGCGAGTGGGTATGTCGTGACCTGTTGCAGTTGAGACGTGTGCAGGCACGTTGAGCGGCGGTTGTCAGGCGAGTGGGCGCGTGTGGCGTCTGTTTGTCTTCAGGTGTACACGTGTCGCTTCCCTATTAGGCTCATCCCCGAAAAGCCTGCCCATTCTTCTGAGTATGACGTCAGGCGTATTAATTACAAAGCCTATATATTGGATTTTAATTGTGGCTTTTCCCATTTCCAACTATTCAAAATTTGAATCCTCTCTTCAACGTCTCTGCTTCCCCAACACCATTATTTCTTTAATTATGTCTCAAGAATCACAAGATGTTCAAGAGTCCAGCAAGACGTCGGATTCTGTTAAAGATCTGGGGAAAGAGTCGTCAAAAAGTATAGAGGCTACCACTATTAAGTGGGACAAAGCCTCCTATTTGACTTTCCTTGACCAGTATGGCATTTTGCCTGAATGGGAACCAGAACTTCCGGCCGAGGCGAAAACTGCCTTAAAAGCACCTCCTGGTAAAATAGCATTGTATGCTGCAACATTTACCAAATGTTGCTTCCGGCTGCTGGCCACTAAGTTTGTGGTGGACGTTTTGTTGAAGTATGGCGTTCACCCTACACAGTTGACCCTTTATGGATGGTGCCGGATACTGCACTTTGAGGCCACTTGACGAGCGTTGGAAATTGAAGCTACGTTTGAGAGGTTGAACGTATTTTATGTTCTTGAAGCAGCACGTGGTGGTAGCGGTTGGTATAGCTTAGGCATTCGCCGGAAAGTTAAACAACTTGTATCAGAGAAGGTGAAGTCCATGTATGAATGGAAGGATAAGTTTTTCTATGTCAACCATGGTGTCATTCCTGCACCTTTTCAATGGATGGTGTTAGGCTTAAAGGAGAAGATAGCTGAATTCCCTACTATGACAGGATTTAAAGATCAAGATTGGTATAAGACACTCTGTGATCATGCTACTCCCTTGATGATGGACGAATGTTCGGAGAGTGTTTTGAATTTGCTGGGGATCAGTCTTATCTGCCCTGAGGGTCATGACCCAAATCCTCCAAAAGGTATTGAAATCATATCTGCTTTGTTGTTTATATTCTTTCTTGTATTGTTGTTCATGTGTTTCCTATATATCCAGATGTCACCCTGTTTCAATTGTTTGCCAAGCGTGGTGAAGCGAAGGTCTTGTACACTCCAATTGTCGCAGGTGCGCCACGTTTGTCTGAGAGAACAAGTGGGAATTTTTTGTTTCCCAATCTAGTGGATCCTCCGAAGCAATATGTCCGAACAGGTTGTGAACTTTACCCATTTCTTTTATTATGGTTAGTTTTCTTTTTGTGCACGAAGGAAGCGCAGTAGGTACGCGTCCCGCGTACTGATTTAGCGCATTCTTCGTGGTAGGTGCGGGTATACAACTCCGCATAAAAGCCATAAGTGATGTTGAGGAAGTTACTTCGGAGCGCAAGAAGTCTTTTGGTTAGTTCTTATAACTTCTAAATTCATTCCTCACGCATAGTTTAATTTTATACAGATGTGGTTTCCGCGTCAGGCACGGGTACATCTAGGAAGCGTGCCATAGCAAGCAAGAGAACCAAACCACCTGCTGCTCCCATCATTGTTGAAGAGGTTGATGAAGAGTTGACGGAGTCTGACACGGAATTAGAGCATAAACACGCTAGGCGTTCTTCTCCTGTCCGCCAGTCAGATGACATTGCGGAAGATTTGTATCAGCAAAGGATCGCCGAGTTGAAGCAAAAATAGGTGCAAATTCCTCAGTCTTCAGTTGGAAATCTAGAGACGACCCGACCGGAACCTATTTCCGCAGTTCCGGTAAATGTTTTTAAGCCGCTGACTTGGCCGACCACTGACAAGCTAGAGATTCCTATTAAGCCTCCGCCCGTGCGCGAGAATCTGCCAATGAAAACACTGAGGCATCTGTCTGGTACTCATATTCTTATGTCCCTCTTTATATATTTTGTAATAAGTCCGTTGAAATTCTGTGAACAGCATTTTATGTAGGGCAACATCCTTTTGCAGAGTCTCAGAAGAAGCATCCACCTTTGGTGTTGAAGAAAGTATCCTTGTCTGACCAGCCTGCCGATGTGACCGCGCAGGTGACAACGGCTACAACTGAGACGATTGTGGAGGAGAATTTGTTATCACAGGCTAAGCCAATCCCGGATGATTTGGTTGTTGACGTAGAGAAGGACGTCACGTCACAGGGGGAGCCTACCCCAGATGAGTTGGTGATTAATGTGGGGAAGGATGTTGGGAAGGGGGTGGATGAGTCTGAAACTCCTAATCTGAGTATAGAGTGCCCTGATTCGCTGTTGAAGCAAGCGCATGAGCCGAGTTCATCGCAAGGATTTGAGGCTGCACTTGAGAGTGAGAAAAAAGATGAAGTTATTGGTGAGAATCCATCCGGCTTCAAGCGCATAGTGGTGGACTCTACTGTGATTTACACTGATGCTTCTGCAAGTATTGGTGGTAATTCCGGTCATCGACGGAGAATGCCCTCATCGCGCCAAGCGGACTCCTCTAGACCATATCAACCGCGCTGGGACATCCTTGACACAACTCGATTTACGAATGCGCTTGATGCGCAGGAGTTTGTCATGATGTCTGTTCCTCCTGCTGAGCGCGATTACCAAGATAGTGTTGACCGGCGTTCTTTGTTCATTGATATGGCAATGAACCTTTCATTGGGTGTTAGCGGCCTCGGATCTCTTATTAGGCGTGAAAATGAGTTTCAACGGGATAACCAGAATTTGAAGGATTCGGAAGCCGCGTTGTTGGGGCGCGAAGAAGAGTTTCAACGCGCCCGTCATGAGATCCGGGCGGAGATTGAGCATCACCAGAAGGTTGCCCGTGATGCTGTTGAAGAGATGGAGAAGGTAAAGAAGGAGAAAGCCGAAGCCTCCCAGGCTTGGTCCGTTGCTTGTAAGAGGACCAACCATGAAACCGAACTATTGCGAGCCACCATTAAAGAGTTGAGGCTTGAAAATGCTCGCTTGAAGAAAGATGTGGAGCAAAGTCAGACATCATATGGGGAGAAGCAAGCGGAACTTCCCGATGCTATACAAAAATACAATGCTCAGCACGATGAACTCCTCAACGCGACTTCCTCCTTGTCTGACGCGGAGGCCAAAATAAAAGACTTAGCTTTGGAAAACTCCCAGTACCAAGAAGAAAAAGCTCTGGCGGAGTCCTCTTGCACACAGGCAAAAATGGAGTTGGACAAAGTGCAAGCTTTGTTTGGACAAGCCACCGAAATGGCTGTTGCTGCTAATGAGAGGATCGCGTGGTTGATGAGCGATGGAGTCGCTGGGGTAAGCTATAAGATCTCCCTTTTATATATTTGATTACTGTCTTATGCAATTTGTTGATGTGTTATCTTTTGTTATGCAGATATTTAAGCGCGTTTGGAACGATCCTGCGCTAACAGAGGTGATTGCTCGCATTTCCAGTTCTTCTGTGAAGCAGGGGATCAAGCTTGGTTTCTCCGAAGGTTTTTGCCACCATGCAGATGGCAAGGAAAAAGAGGTCGGTCCGTACGAGAATGAGTCATACGATGATGAATTACTGAAGGCCTATGATGATTACGAGCACCTGAAGTTAGAAGTCTTCGATTTGCTGGAGGCTTGCGCGAAGACTGATGATCCTGCGGGTGAGTTGCGCAACTACTTTATCAAGTCTGACCATCTTGGTGCGGAGTTTGCTGAGAAGGCGCAAATGGACGAGACAGCCAAAGTAGGAGCAACAGATGGTCAGGCTGGAACATCCTCCGCGGCTGGTGACAAGAATGCTGAAGATATATCGCAATATCTTAATCTTGGTTGAACAATATCTTTAATTTCTTCATGTTTGTTTGTAATGTTGGACAATTTATTTTTGAAACTTGGTGCCACGTGTTTTGTATTCTAATCATTTGCTGATGTCATCCCTACTTCCCATCACCCAAGACTGACAGATGACCTCATGATTGATGTGATGGTTATGCCGGCGTTTGTCAGAATGACTGTCACGATTCTCTAGGGTAATTGAGTGGTTACCATTAATGGTAATTAATGGCCATAACCTCTCTCCTCTATATATAGTAAGTGTGTGTTTCATCTTCTTTATATATTTTCCTTTGTACTTAAAAACTTACACCGTTCTCTCTGAAAAAATGGCGGCAAGCTCTTCTAACAACAATCTTGGTGCTAAGGAGGGCTTAGCAATGCAAGGGATCATGAGGTTATCTCAACAGCTTAATCATGATCAGTCTTCCTTAGATGCTCTTGATCGTCTGGCAGAATACTGTGCATGTCTGTTGTCTCAAGAGGACATGCGTCCTGATAACTTGGATGATCAAGGTACTTCTGATGGGAAACCCTTGAAGATGAAGAAATTATCTGAGCTAGGGGATGTGAAGAAGACTAAAACCAGGAAGGTTAGGGGCTGAGGTGTCTATTCAGTATGTTGAGGCCTATTGTGTATAAGTAAAAGTCTTTTTTGAAATTGCCGTTGAATCATCATGTATATGGGGTGTATTTTGTTTTTTGGTCACCCCCTTTTTGTATATGTAACGGTAATCTACGTGTTAGCCGTGTAGGTTGTACTTGTTGATCAATGACTTTGTATGATAAATGCTTTTTGTAATATAAATGAAATTGGACATGAAGTCCTTATTACAAAGTCATGAAATAGTAGATTACATGTAGCATATACGTAGTTGAGCTGCATTCCAAGTACGTGGTATTGGCGAACCATCCAGTCATTCTAGGGCATACGCTCCTTTTCCCAATACCTCTTGGATTTTGTAAGGTCCCTCCCAAGTTGGAGCAAGTTTCCCCGGTTTTTCCGCATTTGAAGCTTCATTATTGCGGAAAACAAAATCGCCAACGCGGAAATCTTGTTCTTTGACCCGCGCATTGTAATATTTTTCCAGTTGTCTCTTGTATGAGGCTTCTCGGACATAGGCCAAATCTCTGCGTTCATCTAGAAAGTCTAGATTCATCCGTAGTTCATTGTCATTATCAATTGTTTGCGCGAGTAAGATTCTTGGGGACGGGTTTGTAACCTCTGTTGGGATAACCGCTTCAGCTCCATATGTTAGGCTGAATGGTGTTTCTCCAGTGCTTGTTTTGGAAAGCGTGCGGTGGGCCCAAAGGACATGGGGCAATTCATCTACCCACCCGCTGCGTCTTGTTCCCAGGCGTGTCTTAATGCCTTCAACAATACTTCTGTTTGCGCGCTCGACCTGGCCATTGCCTTGAGGATGCGCTACGGAAGTAAATATCTGTTTGATTTTCATTGAGTGGAGCCATTCTTGTAAGTGTTGGTCCGCAAACTGTGTTCCGTTGTCGCTTACAATTTCCATCGGTAGACCGAATTTGCAAATGATAAACTCCCAAATGAATTTCTTGATGTTCCGTCCGTCAATCGTGGCTAATGTCTTTGCTTCCACCCATTTAGTGAAGTAGTCAATGGCGACAACTAAGTACTTGACATTGTCTGGCGCTGTGGGAAAAGGTCCCACGAGATCTATGGCCCATTTTTGAAATGGCCATGCTGTGGTGACTGGTATCAAGTTGTTCTTTGTTCTAAGTGTTCCGGGCGCATGTCGCTGGCATGCGTCACATTTGCGCAGCTCTCTAACCGCATCGAGGTGCATTCCGGGCCAGAAGTATCCAGCATTCATAAGTTTGGCCACGACCATTCGAGGGCCTGCGTGTAATCCGCACGTGCCCTCGTGAATATCTTTTATTAAATATGTAGCTTCCGCGGAATCTACGCATCTGAGTAATGGTCCGAGATAAGACCGCCGATATAAGATGTCGTCATTGACTTCGTAATGCAAGGCTTTGTGTTGTAGCTTCCTTGCTTCCGCTTTGTTTGATGGGAGGATGCCTTTAGTTAAAAAGGGCATGATCAGGGTGATCCAGGATTCTTTTCCAGTTTGAATCACGTTCACTTGTTTTGATGGAACAGATGGTTTGGCCAGTACTTCGACTCGCACGTCTTTCGCCATGTGATCGAATGTGGTTGACGCCATTTTGCTTAAAGCGTCCGCTGCCTTGTTTTGGCTTCTGCGGACGTGAGTGGCTTTGCAGTAGTGGAAACTATTCATCAACTCTCTGGTATGTTGTAGATATAGGATCATGGATGGCTCTCTGGACTCATATGTGCCATCAATGTGATTGGCAACCAGCATTGAATCGGCATGTGCTTCAATGTGTTGAGCACCCATCTTTTTGGCAATACGCAGGCCTGCGACCAGCGCTTCATATTCTGCCTCGTTATTGGTTGTTTGAAAGTCCAGCCGAATTGCATAGGTGTATTCTTTTCCTTCTGGGGTTATCAAGCGTAAGCCTGGGCCGGCCCCTTCGTCATTGCAAGCACCATCGGTAAATAGCTTCCATTTCTGAGTTTTATCGGGCGTAGTCGAATTTGACGATGCTTCATTTACGCACTCTTCGACTTTGTCTGCCGGGACTTCCGATATGAAATCCGCAAGGATCTGTCCTTTGAAGGAAGGTCTTGCTTTATATGAGATTGAGTGCTCACCCAGCTCTATTGCCCATTTTGCCAAGCGTCCGGAGAGTTCCGGTTTGCGCAAGATGTCGTTGATGCGGAAATCTGTGAGGACATTGATCGGGTGTCCTTGAAAATATCTATGCAATCTTCGTGAAGCATGGATTAACGCGAGAACCAGCTTTTCCATTGTTGAGTAGCGGGTTTCCGCGTCAAGCAGCATGCGGCTTACATAATAAATTGGGGTTTGTACCCCCTTTCGATCAACCATGAGTACTGCCCCTACTGCCATGTCAGTGACGGACAGGTATAGGGTGAGTGGCTCTTTAGGTAGCGGAGCAGTGAGTGTTGGCAAGTTGCTCAAACATTTCTTCATGTCTTGAAACGCGGCTTCTGCCTCTTCTGTCCAGTGGAAGTTTGATTTCTTCAGACAATTCTTTAATGTGTCCACAAAGGGGAAAGATTTGGACGCGTAGTTTGACAGAAACCTGTTCAAAGCTACAAGTCGTCCCATCAGAGTTTGTACTTCCTTGACTGAAGATGGGGACGGCATCCGCTCAATTTCCTGAACTTTATCTGGGTTGGGACGAAAACCGTTTTTAGTGACAACGACTCCAAGGAATTTTCCTTCTTCCATCCCAAAGGAACATTTTCCCGGATTAAGTTTCATCCGCACACTGCGCAACTGATCAAAGGTCTTCTGGATGTCAAGTAACATCTGGTCTTCTTCTCTGCTTTTTATCACCAAGTCATCAACGTACACTTCTAAGTTTACACCGATTTGTTTTACAAATGCGGTGTCCATTAATCGTTGATATGTTGCCCCTGCGTTCTTTAGCCCAAATGGCATCTTGGTGTAGCAGAAGGTACCCATGTCTGTGTGAAATGCTGTCTTGTCTTCGTCTTCTTTGGCCATTTGAATTTGATGATAGCCCTTATAAGCTTCCAGGAAGCAGTTGAACCTGTAAGGTGCCAAAGAATCGACCTTTAGGTCGATTTCGGGCAATGGGTAACAATCTTTTGGACAGGCTTTGTTTAAGTCTTTATAACTGGGTTTTCCTACCATAACTGGGTTTGCCACCCAGGTTTGATATTTGCTTTTGCGCAGAATTCCGGCCTTCAAAAGTTCTGTCACTTGTTCATTCATCGCCTTTGTTTTCTCAGGCCCCATGCTGCGCTTTTTCTGGGCGATTGGCTCTGCATTTTTGTAGACGTTGAGCTTGTGCTCTGCGATGTGTCGCGGGACACCAATCATGTCTGATGGTTTGAAAGCAAAGATATCCATGTTCTTCGTTAATAACTGCTTTAAGTGAGTGCGAATGGGGTCAGAGATTTCATGGCAGATGACAACTGTCTATTCCGGAGAATATAGGGTTAATGACCCATTTTTCCAGTTCGGTTCTGACGGTTGGTTTTGGTTGCTTTGAAGGCCTCGGCGCTTCTGTTGCATGACAAGTTTTGTTTCCGCGGATGAACGCAACTCCTGTTCGCGTTGGGAAACCTGCCATCTGGTGTGGCGTAGATGCATTGCAGTTGAATTTTGCCAACCCTTCTCATCCCAGTAGGATATCATGTGAAGAGTTGACGGGGAGCACTGTGAAGTCGCACGTTTCGGTGCGCGAATGCTTCCCGTCTGAGAGTGTTACTGGGAAAGTGAGCGTACCCAGTGGGTAGATTGTTTCATGGATGAAACCTGAGATTGGCTCTGTGGTTGGTGTTATTCTTCTTTTGTCATCCTCGTCCAGCTGGTCGAAACATTGCTGGTACATGATATCAGTGCTGCTGCCATTATCCAAGAACATGTATCGTGTTCGGTAATGGCCAACAACCCCTGTGATGATCAACGGAGCTGTGGATGAAGCCCCACCCTTTACCTTTGGCATAATCACTTGCTCTTCCTTCCATGAATCATCTCTTGCTTCCATAAAGGTCCGCTTATGGCTTGCGTTTCTATGTGTCATGTTGCATGTATTGCGGGAAACGCTATACACGTGATGCGCATTGAGATTGCGTATCTTTTTCTGAGAGGGCTCTCCTACTTCCGTGTTGTCCCTCTGTTTTCTTCTCATGTTCTTCACGAGGTGCGTTAACTGCCCTGACTTAATGGCGTTTTCAATTTCCATCTTCAAGCTGTAACAATTGTCTGTCATATGGCCGTGGTCTTCATGATACTCGCAGTATTTTGATCTGTCCACGTTCCGCCTGTCACCATGGAGCTCTTGTGGCTTTGGAAATTGAATCTGCTCAGTTTTCAGCACCTCAGATGGTGTTTTGGACAGTGGCGTCCATTCGTAGTTCTTCTTCGAGTGTCCTTTATGGTCACGGGACCCTCTTGAACTCAGCATGTTTCTTGCGTCTTGTGCGGAGGAATATTTTCCTTCATCCGCTGTGCCTGAGATTCTGGACCATACAGATTGCTTTCCTTTCCCTCTGTTGTTTGATGACGCGTGGTGACTGCTACTTTGGTGTGTATTTTTGTTGGGATGGAATGATCGTTCGGAAGACGCATAAACTTTAGCAGCTTCGATTACTTCATCCCAAGCTTGTGGCACGCCGTCTTTACCGGTTAAACATTTCATCAGATCATCATTTCTTACCCCGTGTATGAATGCTGCGCGAGTAAGTTCTTCTCCGCATCCTAGTTGAAGGGCTTCCTTGTTGTACCTGATGATGTAATCTTCTAGGGATTCATTCTCGTGGCGCGTGCACAAGAGGATGTGTGCCTTGTCTTTCTTGTGTTTGCGCAGATGTGAGAAGTGATTCTTGAATTTTCTGATTAAGTCATCGAAGTCCACCAGGCTTCCCACAGGCAGGCTTTCATACCACACTCTGGCTGCCCCTGTTAATGTTTGCACAAACAAGTGACACCAGGCTTGGACTGGCCATAGCTTGGAGCTACCTACGCAGTCAAAAGCATGCAAGTGATCGTCCGGATCGCGCAAACCATCATATTTCCCGATGGTGCTTGGTAGCTTGCATTCTTGGGGCATCGATGCCAGTGCAATATGTGCACAAAATTTTGATCTTTCGGCGAAAGTCTTTGGTCTGTATGGTTTGTAGAGGTCATCATCTTTGGGTGCCAGACTGTTGGCAACAGACTTGGGGTTCTGTTTTTTGTTGGAATCATGATGCACCTCATCTTCTGATTCGTAGCTGTCTGGTTCATCGTTCAGGTTGACGGGGTCCTGGCCGTGAGTATTCTTACCACGGCCTCCACCACGTACCGCCTAACGAGATCCCTTAGCGTGACGGCCACTTTTGTTTTTTCGAGGAGATTCTGAGTCCTCCTCGCTTGTGTCGAAACTTAACGTCTTTTGGACGTTGAGTTTAGCTTGATTCATAACCATTTTCTGGTATTCAGCAATCGTTTTTGAATTTTGCGGAGCCAACCACTCGTCCGGGTCAACCGGAGATAGGTTGGCTTTCTTCTTTTTGCTTCCAGCAGATCCCCCTTGTTTGGGTGGAACTGGAATGTCGAAGCCGGTTGCTTCTGAGCCACATTCTTCGTGATGGTATTTGGTGTGACATCTTGGATCTCATCGTTGATAAGATTATGAGTTACTGCAGGGTTGATCCTTCACTAACAACTACGACTTGGAGATACCTGCAAACAAGAGTGAAAGTATGGGTGTGGAGACGACTACACAAGGTAGTTGTTTATAACAAAAACGGGGTGAATGGGGATACTATCAAGTGTGATAGCTCTCCAGGTCAGTAGAAAGTGTCCTCTCCTATTGGGGGTGTGACCCCTTTTATAGGAGAGTCCGTATGCCACCATTACCCAAGTCCTAACCGTGGTTAGGTTGTCTCCATCACCCTTAATTGTGTTAGTAAGGTGATATATGGAAAGCTTAATTAATGGGAATAGTGGAATCGTGTACCGCCTTTAATGGTGTGGTTACGTAACTTATGCATGGCTATTGACCATGCATGATACTCGCCTTGACCAGGTCTTGACCGAGCCTTGACTTTTGAACGATCATTAATGAGCCTTGACCATATCCTGCGCGTAGCTTTTGTCCGCGCAGTGACGTTGTGCCGGGTTTGGGTATGCGGAATGGTGTATTCCGTACCCAATCCCATCAATTTGGATATTACAATTTTACCTCCCTAAAAAAAATTTTGTCCTCAAAATTGTGAAGTGCAAGTAATAAGCAAATTTATATATAGCAAATACGAAACATATTCTAGATAGCGAAAATGTATAACAACACCAAATACAAAACGGAATATTGGGTTGTTAGAATGACGAGTAAACAAGAGCGGAAACGAATCAAGATTCATACATGATCAGACATATCGAATATCAGACGTAAACGGATTCGAATATGCACCAATCTACACAACAAAATCCAGTAGCGCACATATGTACCTGTACTGGCCCTTTTAGGGACTTGAATATTTCCTAATTGCTCTGGTAGACACGCTGCTCTTAGGAAGCAGTGCTAGAGCATCTCGGTTCGAGTCCGAGTGGAATTCATGATTGCGTTCGCTACCGTAATCATCAATTACCTTACAACGGTGCCCTAACAGTTCTCTCATCATGTATTTCAATGACATATCCAATTTAAGGAAACACGAAATGAAATTAAACGAATCATGATTAATTACTATAGTTCTAGGACACAACGAGATGATAACTAAAGCATGTCAATTAAGTTAGGATATAAAACGAATGTCAAACACTTTTTAAAGGACATATGGTGGCAATGTTCTTGTAGCGTGTCATCGAGTGCATTAAGTGACATAATCACTCCAATCGTGTCATCCACCAAGTTTCGATTAATTCAAAAATTTAACAGTGAAACCATGCTAACGATAGACTAATAGATTATACGGTAGAAATCGAGGAATCGAATATGCAAGTAGCAATTAAAGACATAAAAGCCTCTAACGGATAAATCAAATATTAGAAACCGATGAATACGACGATTGATTAGAAGATGAAATCCTAACCCAGCGTCTACCCATTAACTCACAGGTTTACTTTTTGAGGTTTAAGTTTTCTACAGAAAGAGCCTTTGCTCTGATACGATAATTGTCACACCCCAACCCGGCTAGGCTGACATGTCACTCTTACAGATATCAAAACGAAAAGCAATCTATAAAATTAAGATAAAAGGGCCCTAATTACCAATTTATTATGTTACAGAACTAGATAAATGCATACTGCTAGTTCAACTTCTTTTAACGCTCTTCACTGATTCCCCACCTGCGAAACAAATAAGACAACACAACAAAAGAAAATACGGCCGAGCCAAAAATTGCCCAGTAACGAAGGAATCAACAATACAAGTAAATTCAATGCAGCGGAAAAGCGAGACATAATAGGACTGAGACCGAAGTGAACATACGAAACGGAATACGAAAACCAAACGAACTCTATTTCAAACTCGAAACCAAACTTATATCGAAACAATTGATGAACATAATCCGATGCAAAACCTGATACTTGCCCGGAACATAACCAGACACATACCGAAGCATATAAGAACGATATCATAAACTTATCAGAAAAAATACATACATCAAACTACATGACTATTCATATAAATAAAGTAAGTCACGTCAAACGGAAGCACCCACAAGCCTAAACAAACTTACAAACTGGTACATAGCTAGCTAGTCCATGCACCTATGAGACGGTGAGCGTGGCGTACACCCATTATTCCAATCTCCACAAAACAGAAACATATATCAGAAGTCAGAAGTCAGAAATAAGAAACAGATCTAGGATATATCCATACGCCTCTAAGGGACCATGTTAGAGACGCCGTGATTTTGATTACGCACTGTCACGGAAAGTGTTCATGTCGCTGACGCCCCAACGACAAGTCAAAACAAACTGCTCGGGTGACAGAGTACAAAAGCTAAGGCCGTGTAAATAATTACAGGCAATCTAAAAATGACACTAACTGGAACATGTAACCATGAGTACAAGTAAGAGGTATGGCATGCTATGACACACTCACAATAAATTGACAAATACAAAACGACCCAAATAATGAACCAAATACGAACCGATGATACGTATAAGACGATGACAAACAGACTCTAAACATAGACGTAAGTCCATACTACAAAGTGACGAATAAAAATTTATAGTATAATGGAAAGACCGACGAATCATAACGGAAAATAATAAATACTATGATGTAAAGTTAAATGGAATCCGTACCTTATAAGCAAAGCAAGTAAAACCAACAAAACGTCTTCAATGAGTACGCGAACCTAATCCGGTTATTTTCCAAATCAGTTATATGATAAATTAACCACATCAATTTTACTCGTTTGTTGAAGTGTCCCCGGCGACAAAACTAAGTCTTTTAAAAAAACACATTTACTCAAAATAAATTTTGAAAATTAACGACAATTGTTCTAAGCTTAACCAAGACACGTCGAGTTAACTAAATGCCTAAACTTGAAAAATAAATAAATAAATGAATAAAATAAAATAAAATAAAACATTTTGTTTTACAAATCCACATATAGAAAACAAGTGTATGATCGTCTTCGTAGATTATCGTAACAGGTGGATATTAATTTGGAAAAATATCAAGTTTAACCTTTAGATTTGTAAAGCAAATTCAATATAACTCTTAACTCAATAATTCAAGCAGGTTGTAAATATGTTAGTATACAAAATACTATTTGATGCATATATTCATTCCATGACAAGAAGCTCACAGAAACCCATTCCAAACTTGGTCAACTCCTCCCTTTTTCAAATCTAGAAACCCAAAAAATTATAACAATCGAGTTCTACATTTTATACAAAATGAAACATGCAAATATTCTTATTTTCTTATTACAAAGTTCCTATTTACTTAAGTTCATTTTTCGATTTAGAAGTCTTGGTGCCGGGAACATTCGAAACGAAACTAGAATCCGTATGTCTAATATTGAATTAGAAGTGGGTTCAATTTGGTACCTTAGTTGCCGAACGAATCCAACCAGAAAACTACGATCCAAGCTTTCTAACGACTAGACTAAATCAAATCAAGGCGAAACTGGATCGGGATCGGATAACTCGAAGTGACTTATAGTGGCAGCCAATGCGGTGGTGTGCGGAGTGATGTACGACGGAAAGGAATGTTGTGAAATATTTTTTTTTATTTTGGCTTGGATTGAATCAGCATCAATTGGCTTTATAGTCTTGACTGGGATTGAATGAGAGATTCAAAGTCCCGGTCAACTCGCCAAAGTTGTTATAAGCGATAAAGGAAAGGATTGCCAAGTCAAATATTATGGCATAATCTTAATTCATTGTCTATCCAATTATAATTCCAATGCTTATTTAAATAAAACCAAATTTTGAATTAGGAACAAGATTAACAGCAAATTAGATGTCATTTGAATATTGTCAAATGAATTTATTGACTTCTAAAACATTATTATAATTACCCTTTAAGATAACTCATTTATTTTTATTATTAATTTTATATTTTTCTTCTTCTTGAACGACATATGCTTCCCAAATAAAGCTTACAATATATATATATATATACTTTATTTAACTTTTTTTTACTTTTTTTTACTAAATTTGCTGTCACCACCTGGTTGGGACACCTGGTTGGGAGGAGATTATGGAACATGGCATTCTCCAATCTTATTTGTCAGACGCCCCTTTCACATAGTCCTTTTTGTTTCCTCATACTTAGCATGACATGTGATGTCCTACATGGCGCGGTGGGCCCGCAAAACCTTTTATTTGCGAGAGAATCGCATGGTTGGTCCATGTGCTTTCCAGAAATTACAATCTTGATCCTAGTGGTTCACTAATTGCAATGTTGGTACTTAGGTTTAACAAAAGTGCACTTGTGTGATCCCTATGACTAACGACTGCTATCTTTTCTGGTTAAGTCCACCCACGTGCTTCCCACGTGGGGGTACGTGGGGTATTATAGTCTTTTTGCCTTCATTTATACAAATTATAATATCCACCCACCCCACCTTTCCACCATCTCCAGGTTTAACCTAATCCCCACCTCACTCATGTTTGTGATTGCAGAGCTCACACCCCCACCATCGATTTGTATCACTACCATCGCCTTAGGTTAAGGTCAATCGAAAAAACGAATGAAGCCTCCACAGAACACGACCGTCGCCCGCACCCCCACCATCAATCTGCATCACCACCATCACTACCATCGTCCTCACCCCTACTATCGATTTGCATCCCCACCTCTTATTGCTCAAAAACCCTCAATCACATCTTACTCATGTCAATTTGTCCCTACTTGGGATCATCATACGCTACAACTTGTTTGTACCAATTAACAACGTTGACCAATTAATCAACATTGGATCCTCTTTCTGAATACTCCTTGTACCGTTGTTCTGTTGATATTGTTTTGCTACGGCGCCAGATGCAAAGTAAGGAGAACTAAAATACTATAAGTGAAAGATGAAGTGCAGAAGCAATCTTCTGTTTCTTGAAGCTTGGCTATAAATGCTTCTCAATTTTAAAATGTATTAAACCCGTGTAACTTATCATGAATGGGGTTTTAGTAGTTGTTGTGATGGGTTTTGGAGGCTGCTGTGGTGGTTAATAATGGTGACGTTGCTGTTGTGGGACAAGATGATGGTGGGTTTAGGGAAACACTGGTGGGTGGTGACGGTTGAAAGATGGTGGTGGTTCGGGATATGGTAGTTGGCATAGATGGTGGTGGCAACTAGTGGTGATGATAGAATGGTGTTGGTGGTTTAGGGAGAAGGTGGGTAAGAAGAAAGGGGTGGGATGAGTTTGTTTTTTGAATTTTTATTTGTATAATTGAAGGCAAAAAGACCATAATACCCTCACGTGGGAAGCACGTGGGTGGACTTAACTAGAAAAGATAACAGTCGTTAGTCAAGGGGATCACACGAGTGCACTTTTATTAAACCTAAGTACCAACATTGTAATTAATGAACCACAAGGATCAAGATTGCAATTTCTGGAAAGCACAGAGACCAACCATGCGATTCTCTCTTTTATTTGCCATTTACAGTTATTTCATAGGTGCTGACGTGCACTACCTTGAGTTCACGGATGGGTCCGGATACATATCTCTTCACGTGTATATCAATTTTTTTTTTTGAACGGTAAGTGGTGCAACTAGTGGAGCTCCGGTTAACACCCTGGGCCAGCCTCTACTGATTACCCATTCCACCTGGATTGGGGATCTCTCCAAGTGAAACCCCCACATTTGGTAAATATGGTTCCGACAAGAATCGAACCCTCAACCTCCACATGACCTCCACTCTAGCTCCCCAAATTTTCATCAATTGAGCTAGGCTTCATCGACACGTGTATATCAATTAAATAGAAAAAATAGAAAACCACCACTTAACAAAGTGATCACCGACCCTTGGCCCACTTTGATCCGCGTATATATTTTTATAATGAATGAATCTTCCGGCCCATACCACAAAACGGGTCATTTGTGGTATTTTAATGATACCTTGCAAGTTCAATGCACATGGTTAAATAATTTCACATGCTCTCACAAGTGTAAATAAGACCACAAATGAGTCTAATTTATTAAGTCGAACTCAAGTAAACGAACTCGGAAAATATAACTGAAGAAACACGACCCAAACGTGTGTTCTTGAAAGATTGAAATTTCCTTGATCAAGATTGAGAGTTGGTTCTGAATTCTGATAGTTGAGCATAAAGAAGTAAACAAATGTGTGTTCTTGAAAGATTGAAATTTAATCCCACTTCTTCATTTTTGGGTTTATAAACAAACATTCTCGCCAAAGGCATTATAGCCCAGCACTTAGGGACTATAAGGTTCTGGATTCGAATCTCACAAAAGGGGGTTTTCTCATAATTATCAGTTTCCTCCTGAATTGGTGTCTTGGTGGTGGAATATGATTGCGTGGTATCACTGGTGGCATGATGATACTTCAGTGGTCCGTGAGTGATTCCAATTGACCGTTTAAAAAAAAAAACTAAATAAATAAATAAACAAACATTCCCAACTCGAAATTCTATAATTTCTATAGGTGAGAAAAAACAATTAACCGAATCATAAAAAAAACGAACAAAAATAGTTGATCAAACCAATAACCTATGGTTTGATTTTGTTTTGTTTTTCTTTATGCGAAAATAACGGTTCAACCACATCGAACCGAACTTGGCAACTGTTATGAACAATCGAACACTATTGGTCCATGCCTAGTTGATATCTATAACACCACATGAGCCCAACCATGCAGCCTAGTCCAAGAGTTGGTAAAGACCCAACAAGTCAAACGCATGTTATATGGATGATGGGAGTTTAGGAATTAGGATTATGAATTGACTTAATCCTAGTTCTTTTTTTTTTTTTTTTTTTTTTTAACTGCTTAAATATAAATTTTCATTACCAGACAAAGAAAATTACATCAAGATAACGGGCAGGCGGGCAACAAGCTGCGCCACCACCCCTTTCTGAATAGCAAATCCTAATCTACTAAAAACGTAACCCTGCCCACCTGAAGCCGAAACACTACTATGAATAACCCGCTGGACCCTAGTCAGGAAACGGGTAGCCTCTGGTGCCAATGAGCCAAAGGTATCAAAAGCTAAGGGTACAAAAACGTGTTGGTTCTCCTCGCAGGCTTTAGCATGTTTTTTTACCTTCTTTGCCTCTGCTTTCCGCACCGCTTGCCCTGCTACGAAACCACTATCCCTTAACCCAACTAGCGGAGATACACCCGTCAGGTCAACACAAGCATGCTTCCCCCCGGCCCACCCAAAAACAAGGAGATCTGCTGGTCGTAGGGTGGATCTCCCTTCTGCTGAATCCGAGAGGAAGTTCTTCTATTAGATTGCTTTTCTAAAATCCACTCACTTTAGAACCGAACCACACAATACCTTGGAACCGAACATCACCATACTTGTTTGAGTTTGTCATTTGGTTTATGGTCTAGATTCATTATTTGCAAGCAAAGGTTTAAGGGCCAAAGTCATTATTTTAGGCCATTCTTTCAAGCCCAAGTCAAAACTTTTATTTTGGTTTGGTTTGAGCCCAAACTTATCGTATCGGCAATATCTGTAGGGGTGTTCGCGATCCGGTTTTTTAGGTGTTTAGGTCAAATCGTTAGTAATGGTTTTTTATTTTTGTAAACCAGAACCAGACCATAAAACTTGCAAACCGAACCAAACCAAACCAAATTGTTAGTAACGATTTGGTTCCAGTTTGGTTTCACGGTTTAGGCTTATTGGAGTTGAATGCTTGAATCGTTAATACCTTACCATGATTATCGACTTGGAGGGAGAATAGGAGCAACTAGGTTTGAAATGTTTTGGTTTTTAATGTTTGATTAGTTTTTAAAGTTTTTTTTACTTAGAATTTTTAAAACATACAAAACTTAATGGGATGGGATTAAGAGTTGAGAATGTGAAAATTTTAAAATTCGGTTTGCTTTAATTAGTTAGATGTAAACCTACTTTACTTTTAGTTACAGCTAATAATACATGTGTGTATATGAAGAAACAACGAATATAAATACCTGGAAGGAGGTATTTATAGTGATTACTTGTAGTTAGTGCAGGGTATAATTATTTGAACACACTCGTGGCTTCTAACCAACCTACAAGAAAGAAAGAAAAGATGGTCGTACGAAGGGAGGCGACTGCTAGGAGATCGAAAACGAATCCAACATACAAACACAAAAATGGTGTTGGCTTACTTAGTGTAATATGACATGTCCATACAAAGAGGGGGTAGTGCCCTTTATAGGACATGCATGGGCCAAACATCACTAGCCCTTAACTCATCATGGAACTAGGCCCGAGTTAAGGGGTGCCTTCGCTTCCGGCTTAATAAATTAGTATTTAGGAAAGTGGTAATTAATGCTGATGTGAGAGAAAGAGTGTATGACCTTTTATGGAGCCATGTGGCGCGACAGAAGTGGCTGCCCACTTGTACTTTTCTAACGGGCGGAATGGTTTGACCATTGAAGGCGTTTGACATGACGTGACGTCTGGTGAGGTGAAGGGCAACGTGGGATGTACGATGCTCTGACAGTACTGTACACAACATGGTCCCAGCATGGAAGTTGTCACGTCGCTATACTTGCTCAGGGCTGGGAGGTAAACAAAGGGAAAACAGTTGGGCTTGGCCTCCCCAAAGCTAAGAGCTTGGGTTTAACGATATGTTAGCTATGCTAGGACCAGCTTCATAATGCAATGTTGTAGGCCGTGAGATATTCAAAGGAGGTGGTTGAGGCCCAGGTGACAATGAAGGTTCAGGGTCATCATAGTCTAGCCTTATTTTCACCCCCTTTCCCTTTCTCGGCTCATATGCTGGTTTAGAAGAGATCTCAACTGTAAGAAGTTCCTTGTTACTCCCTCAGGTGTTAGATCTATGCGTTTCGGTGTGCACATAGTATCAATTTAGGGAGAGGCAACCCTTGAGCAAGAAGGAGTTGGTGTTAGTAAAGAGAACTCCGGGAACATAGTCCCTGTTGGAGTCCCATCGGGAGTAGAGAAAGGTGTGGATTTGGCCTGAGAAGTCCGGCCAACGTTTGGTATCTCATTGGTGTTATGAGGTACGTGGTTTACCTCACCGGGAGATTCTTCGTCAAACATTTTAGAGAGTTGGAGCTACACAACCGATCTTTAAGATAAATTTAGCGATGTAGCCCCACGGTGGGCGCCAACTTGTTGCTACAACAAATAATGGACCAACAATAGTTATGAGTTCTCCGAGGGTAAAAAGGTTAAAGGGTTTCGATTAGCCTAACGCTGGTCGTGGGGTCCCCCACATTTGCAACACGTAGGTAGGATTTTGGTTTTTGTTTTGAATTCTGATTTGAAGTATGCTCAAACCAGAATGTGTTATATTTTAGTATTATTATAGATTGTGTTTAGTGAAGCAAAGATTATACATAAAGCATAATCATCTATATAGAAGAGATTATCTAGAAGTGTGTTAGTGTTAACCAAAGAGTCAGACTTTATAGAAGAAGATCTTCTATAAAGGGAAGTGTAAGACTTTTGATCCATGGTTGTAGTGAAAGGCTTGCCTTTTTTTTGTCTATGGAAGGCTTTTGACCTACGGGTAATAGTGTACACTCTCCACACGTGGTGCCAAGAGCTGGGCGGGAAAGTTAACACAAAAAATGTGATGTGACATGACATTATCTGGTTCATTTTGCTGCTTCAAAACCCTTTTGGCTTTTTAACTTTTTAAGTTGTTTTGAGGCTTGAGCTACCACGTCATGCTACTCACTTTTTCAAAATTTTCATGTATGTAAACGAAACAATGTTAGAATTAAATATATATATATATATATATATATATATATATATATAATATAATGAAATAGATTGTAAACACAAATCAGAAAAAAAAATTTCCAAGAACACAAGAGTTATAGCTATAAAAAATACCAATAATTCTCTCTCTATAAAAAATAAAAGTACTTACTAACGACTTTTTTTAACTTTCAAACTTTTGAATTTTAAAAATGAGTTATTTCTCAGTTAACAAAAACTAATCGAAGGAAAATACTTTGATAGTTGAGACTGTCATGGATAATTTCTAAACTATAGATTATTAGCGTTCAACAACGCAAAGAATAGATTATTAAAATCCCATTCTCCTAATATTTCAAAGTTAAAACTTTGGATAAATTTAAAAGTTAAGATATAACAAAAACCTCACAAAATGTCAAAATAATGGAGGAACTCATTTCATTAAGACTTAAGAGGCACTAATTTCAAAAGGGAATAATAAATAATAATAATAATAATCTATATCTATATATATATATATATATATATATATATATATATATATATATATATATTACAAAGGGAATAATTCTACATGTCATACTCTTATGCAATCTCTCCTTTGAGAGATGCCACATAGGATGTGATGTGGCAAGTGTAAACCAATTAAAAAAAAAATAAATATGATTTAAGCTAATCTATTATAATCTTTAACCTAATCTATTAAATACCTAATCTACTAAATCTAAATATTAAAACTTTATTATTTTTTCTTTCATGTTTCCTCCCATAACTTTTAAACGTTAATATCTTTTATATACGAGATTTTTTAAAGAAAAAAATTACACCAAATTAATGAGCGTTTTATTATCTTTCCAACGAGTACCATAGTGCTATATAAAAACGGAGAAAAAAATGACTATTTTTTGTAACCCGACAGGTATTGTGTCGGGTTTGGGATTAGTTTAAAAAAAATTGTGTGTTTGGGTCGGGTCTGGGATTAGGTGATACCCGACCCGATTACCCGAAACAACATACCCAAATACCCGAACTATATAACCGATCATATACCCATGAATTTTTTAACGCGTCACATAACCTTTAGACTAATGCGTTCGATATTTCAATAATTAACTTTTTTTTCTTATTTCATGTTAGTTCTTTTTAGAATGATCGATTACAAACTTCCGAATTCATTTGTAATGGCACTAGATTTATACCCCGGCGTAGATATTCGTTTTTTTAATATTTGAATATTATAACTTATGGCAGATATTTGTTTAAAATAATAATAATAATAATAATAATAATAATAATAATAATAATAATAATAATAATAATAATAATAATAATAATATCTATACATATAATAAACTAAAGCCATTTTAATGACATGACACTCAAAGAGACATTCTCTTCTTTGAGTGTGCCATATGTCATCCCATGTGGCATTGAGATATTTTAGGAAAAAAATAATTTAAAAACAAAATTAGATTTTTCACTCTCATGTTTCCTCCCATAATTTTTAAACGTTAATATCTTTAATATACGAGATTTTTTTAAAGAAAAAAATTACACCAAATTAACGAGCGTTTTATTATCTTTCCAACGAGTACCATAGTGCTATATAAAAAACGGAGAAATTTTTTTGTGTGGTTTTGTTCATACAAGAAAAAAAACACAAAGTGTTCAGTTAATCATTAATCATGTATAGATAAGTCACTAATTATGTTTAAATCAGTAAATATGATTTTTTTTTTCAACCAGAGCCGAATAAGTTAATAAAGTTACACGTTGTTTTAAGTTAGGTTTCAATATTAGTATATTAGAGTTGTACATTTGTTTAATCTTTAGAATAAGTGTTAATATTAGAGTTACATTAAAGTTCTACATTCTTTTAGGTTAGGTGTTAACATTGGAGTTGTACATTGTTAATTTGTTTTAGGTTAGATATTAATATTAGAGTTATACATCAGTCTATTTCATATGTAAAATTGATGTATCATATTAAATTTCTCAACCCGGGACGCTCCCGGGGTATAATCTAGTATTTTATTATGTCATATTACATATTTCAACCCGGGACGCTCCCGGGATAAAAACTAGTAATAATAATAATTATAATAATAGTCCACAGCCACATTAGCACATACAGTCTGTCTGAGTCGCAGTGTTGTGTTCGTTTCATCATATACAGATTCAATCAGTCCAATTCCTTGACCTAAAGGCTAAAACCATCAATCAATCAACAACTAACTACCTCACCCTGTATAACCACCGTCCAATCGTTTAATATCCACTTGCCTGATCACCGTCACCGGCATTACGATGGATGATACTGAGGATTCCTTGTTCGAGGGTATGGTCCTCTTTGATCCTTCTATTCCTCAATTACCACTAGATAATAACCATAATAATAATAATACTAATACTAATAATGATACTAAACCCGATGATTCTGTTGAACTATCCAATCATCGTGAAGTTACTCAACAATCTGTTCAATCATCAACTTCTGGAGCTTCCTTTGAGCCTCTGGATGAGAATCTCTTCTCCGATCTAACCCTAATTCAACCGCAGTTTCAAGACGACGACGTCGTTTCATCCTCTCTCGATCCTCCTCTTTCTCCGTCATCTTCATCCACGTCATCACGTAGTACTGTTACTGATTTTGCCTCTACGACGTCGTTTTCTTCAGTACCACAAACCTCAACTCGATCACTTACTTCACAGGTTTCATCATCCACTAGGAAGAAGAAGCGAGCTGGTTTAAGAATTGGATATGCTAGATCAGCTGCTCAATCACATGATTCCGCCATCGATGTCGATAATTCGCAGGTTCGGTCGTATCTGCCACCGCAATCTCCGTCTGTATCGTCGCCTGCGGTTGTTTCAGAAGCAAAAGTTGAACCAGAAGAAGCAAAAGAACCGAATCGGATCATTACGGATTCGGAAATTAGCTCTGAATCGGCTGTAGTGAAAGAAATGGTCGCGGAAACAGAAGAACTCGAAGGACGGATCGAGGTAACCGAGGCGGTTACTAATTCGGAGACGGTGGAGTCAATATTAGAACATAAAGAACAAGAAGAAGTGGATTTAATAGAGGTGAGATATGAGCAGGTTAAGAAGCAGGTTACTGAGAAACTTGAACATGCGCAGAAAGCGGTGGCTATTGTGTCGGGTAAAAGGAAGGAGGTAATTAGAAAGAGAAGGAAGGCGGCGGAGGAGTTGAATGTTGCGTCTGTGAAGTATAAGGAGATGGAGAGGGAGTTGGAGGAGGCGGTTGAGTCTGAAGATTTTGAGACTGCGGAGAGGGTGAGTGATGGGCTTGCAGCGGCTGAGAAAAGGAAGGAGGTTCTTTTGATTGCGTTGAGAGAAGCTGAAGCGGAGTGTGATGCGATTGATGATAAGATGAAGGAGGCTTTGGAGATGCAGATTGTTGCTGAAGAGGAATGTGCGGCTCTGCTGAAAATTTTTGCAGTGGTGAGTTTGTTATCTTTATCAGTTATCATCTAGCTTATGATCTAATATCTGTAAATTATGTGTTCAGTGATTTTAAACATAGTGTGAATGTGTGATTTGCATTGGGGATTTCATAACTTGTTACATCAAAGACTCATTAAGTGGCTGCATTGGGTTAGTAGTTTCATAGATGTAAGTTTTTACACACATATGAAGTCTAGGAGCTAATGCAAACTTATCACATGTAGGAAGTAGGTTTAAGTCTAATGGAACTGGGACTTTCATGTGTTCGATACTTCGATGCAAGCCAAATAAATGAGAATAAAGTGACAGTTTTAAGTGATTTACACCTCAGATGCTATTGTATGTGTCGTTAGTTTTAAAAAGCGTGCCTAGGCGTGAGGCGCACTCAAGCAAGAGTTTCATCGCTTCTGACTGCTTGAGGCGACGGGTCATGGGTGTACATCTGGCACAGGTCAAAATTGCATGAGGTGCACATTGGGAGCGTCTCTTGTAAATGGGGGGATTTTGTGCATCAGGATGTTGTACTTGTACATATTGCCTTTTAGGTTTTACACATAGTTCATTTATATATTAAATCGGATATAGTGGTTATTTATATCTAAATTTTGGGTATGTAATGTAGAACCTATCATAAATATGAAAAATATGATATAAATACTAAAATACCTTATGCCTCATGTACATTATGTGTGCCCCTTGGTCTCTCGCCTTAGCTCCAGGGACTTTATTGCCTCGGAGCACCTCGCGTTTTATAATACCAATTATGTATCTAATGTTCTTGCCTTTGTTAGCATCCTTATTCTAGTAACTCAAGTAATCTGGGCTGATGGTTTATCTTCTTAGGATGCTGATCATAATGCCGATTCTGTCATCTCGAATGCCAAAACTAAAACTTCAGAAGAAATGGAGAAATGGGTTTCATTATCTGAGGCTTTAGAGGTGAAAAAGATGGAAGCTGAGATAGAATCAGATGTTTTATCAGGAGCACGCAAAGGGTTAGATGATTCCATTGAACACATAGTCAAGGAGGACAAACAAAAAAGTGAACTCCTTCACAAGAGAAAGAAGATTTTAGCAGACGAACTACAGGAATTACTTGCTTTAGTGAAACAGAAAGAAGCAGAAATATCAGAAAACGATTCACAAATCGAAGAGATTGAGAAAAAGATGGCTGGTACTGTCTCTAGCTTCCAGGATGCGCTGTCAAACATTGATTTGAAGTCGGCAAATGTTCAATCAGGCCTCTCTCAACTGGAATTGGAGAATGATGAATTGTCTAGAAAAAAGAAGGAAATTGATGATTTTGTCGTTCAGGAAGAAGCCAGAGGTTTAAAAATCAGGGAGCTTGGACGGATTTCTTCAGATGAAGCGGGTTCGTACCAAGAAGTTGTAGACTTGCGTAAGAGTTTAATAAAATTAATCTCAAAATCACGGGAAAATAAGTTAAGGTTAGATACAACTGAGCAGAAGTTGTTTGATGATGTCCAAATGCTCAAACAAGATATCTCTGCTCTAAGAGCTTCTCTTCAGGTTAGTCATCATATTAATCTTGGCTTTGTGATTTGAAAGGTATAAATTTAAAATAAATAGAATGCCATTACTTGCGTAATGTTTGGTATGGTGAAATCATAGGAATGGAAAATAATGGGCTGTTTTATCTTAAGGGAATGGACCATTTCTGGAGGAAATGAGGAATGTGTTTCTTTCAATTTGGTTAATGTTTAGTGGGTAATTTATTGATGTTTCAGTAACAAAAACCTATTCAATTTTTTAAAAACTTTTTAACCTTTTTGTTTGTTTTCCAAAAGTGACAAAGTATTATCTCTTTTGAGGTCCAGCGAGCTTTTATTATGTTTAATTTGCATTATTTGTGCCTACAAAATTTAATAATGTTTAGGAATGATATATGCACAGAGCACCCAAGCATTGAGAGTGTTACCGTAATGCCACCCAAATTCAAAACAGCATTTCAAAACCTTCACAGATTTGCAAATAGAGTGCCCTAAACTTCATAGAACCAGAAATGATATAAAAGGAAACCGTTTTTGATGTCTGGATGGGATTGGTGTAACCCTATAGAATACTTTGATGGCCTATGTAGATATTATCCCTGAATTTATTAAATAATGTATATAGCATATAATCAATAAAAATATACACATGCTTGATGCTCCTTATGTAATATGAAAATTTTGCACATGATTATGGAGTATAATGATCCATCATCCATTCTGACCAACCAAACAAACCTGATAGTTGCTTATTTAGTTAAAAATCCCCAATTTGAAGCAATACAAAACTTATAAACTTTTTTGTATTGTTTTAGGATTTATCTTCAACGAAATCAGGAACCCAACAATCGATCGAATCTTCCAAACAAAGGCTTCTCTTCATAGAAAAACGAGTCCCGGAGATAGAATCTGAAAAGAGAGTCTTCGCTACTGCAAGAAATTTCAAGGAAGCAGCCCGGATAGCCAACGAGGCAAAGACGTTGTACGCTGAAAAAGAAACCTTACAACTTAAAATAGAGGAAGATATGACTACCCTGAAGAAGGTAGAAGATGATATCAACCAAAATGTGCAGAACCTACAAGAAAAAGAAGAAAACATCTCATTAATGGAAAAGGAATTGGAAACGGTTAGATACCAACGCCTGATTCTGCTTGCCGGTGCTGCAACAGCTGAACGATCGGCTGCTATGAAGCTAGGTGATATTGAAGAAGCTGATATTTTGCTGCAAGAAGCTCAGGCTGCAGATACGGAAGCGAAAAAGATTCAACCAAATATAAAAAATGAAGAATGTGATAGTGAGATCTTGAATTCATTCATTTCGATGGAACTGATTTCGACACTTGATAAGAACCAGTTGGCTGAGCTGGCAGCAACCACTCAGATTTCTGCACCATGATATGTATTAGCATCAATGGTGAATCAGAACTTTACTCTGAAGGTGGGTCTTTAGACATATTCTTTTTCTTTAATTTCTCATACACCCATATTTTGTCTTGGGATTTTGTATTTGATTTGATGAAACTGTTTGTATGTTTGTGTTTAGCATTGTTTGTTTCTATACAATGTTGTATAAACAATTGAACTTGATAATTTGCTATAAAGCCAACAGTCCAACTTCTTTCAATTTTCATTTGGTTTACATCTGTAACATGTTTGAGATATTATTTATGTATTTATTTATTTTGACACACTCTTGTACCGGGTAAAGCTCTTGCTGGCGTAACCTTACCACGCCGAGAGAGCTTTGAAGCTAAGACCATACACTCTTTGGTCAAGGTACTCGAGCTTGGCCACCCAATGGTGGTTTAAACCATTGTTATGTCACCCTGACATGATTGTTAAAAGCCGAGCTATTTTCGAGCAAACTTATATCGAGTTTGAGTGAAGTATGTACTTAAAATTATCTTAATATGATGGTGGATACACTGACACAAGCGCTTTTTTGATGTTGCATCTTTGATGTATGATTATGTGTTTAGTGGATACACAATGGTTTTATTGATGCATGTTTTAATGGAGTTAGAGTTAGATGGACTAAACCAGAACCCAAAAAATGCAGTAAAAAAACAAAGCCGAAAAACAGACCAAACAAAATTCAAACTAGAATGGAGCAAAAAGCAGAATCAACTCATTGATATTAATAAATCTAATGATTGGACACAACAATTTCTATAACTGCATAAACAAATGAGCTTAAAAGCTACATAAAACTATGGAACAACAATTAACAAAACCACATTTAAAAAACATACAAAAACACATTAACAAAGAAGCAAAACTATAGATTCCAATTTGGAAGAACAATGAACCAATTAACCAAATGCATATTTGGAATCTTTCTATTTAGATTCCCCAAACTCAGGGTCCTTAATTGGACCTTTCTCCAATCCATCTTTCAATAAAGTCAACTCTTCTTCAGTCAAACTGTGCTTAGAAACAGGTATGCTTTTGTTAGCCGCCTTTTCGATTTCAACTGCCCAACTATATATCACCATACCCGCGACTGCAACAAGCATTCCCGCAATGTTCTTGAATGTCAACTCTGAGTCAAACAACAGCCACCCTAAGGTCAACACGGCTACGGTTTTCATGTGACCCAAAACTTGAAATGAAACAGCCGAAAACCGTCCAATGCAGAGGTATTGGCTAATGTTGCAGAAAACCGCCAATGAGCATGAAATCAGAATGAAAATCTGTAAATGGTGAGATCGAAATTAGATTAATGGTTTACCGAAACAACTGAAATGAAACAGGAAACAAAACCGAACATGTTTTGCTTACAATTGCGCCAGAAGATATGGTTTTCATGTAATCTGAAATTAGTCTTCCGCTTAGATAATAATCAATGAAAGGACCCAATACAAGAAGTGAGAGAGCCTGAATAGGAGCGGTTTTACTCAACAACTCAAAAGCTCCAATCGAGTATTTCTTCTGCAAGGACCCGATAGACTGCACAATGGAATGAAAATCATGAATAAAGATTTGCATGCATTAAGGATTAGTTAACACCCATGACCGGCGTACTCACAATTTGTTGCAACGAAGTTGCCAGCACTGCTACACACGCGCATATAAAACCTTTGGCATTGACTTTAACATCAGTCACAGTGCAAACGCCAACGCCTATAACCACAACCACTACAGAAGCTTTGACTTCCTTTGAATACCGTTTGCTATGGATAATCCATTCCATCACGCAAACCACTGGAATCATGCTGAGTTTCGAAATCTACACCATTGAGAAAAAACATAAGTGATACCTAAGGTGCAACTTTTTCTTCGGGACCATGAGAACCCGTTAGGGAAAACTCAAGGGCCAGTGGCGCAGCATAGTAGGGGCGGCCGACCCCCCGGATTTTCGTGCAGAAGTTCCGATTATATAGTATTCGTATAGAAAATTTTGAAAATATAGGGTTTCGACCCCCCGAAACTGGTTTTCGACCCCTCAAAACTAGTGACTTCCGCCCCCCCAATACCCTGTTGACGGGCAGGTTGTATTCAAGGGGTTAAGGCAGGAAACTGGATCCGAATCCGAGACCTCTACTACAGAGGAATCAAACGCTTATCACTGCACTACCCCTTGACGGTTTCATGGATGCATCATATATCATGAAACCATAATTTTATTTGTAAAACATGTATGCAAAGAAATGTTAAGACTCCATACCTGGTAAAACCCAACTGAATTAAGCATGAGACTAAGGTTCATCCCAGTAATCGACATATTTGCAACAATCGAAAACCAAAGAAGTTCCCACAAAGGCACATGCTTAGCTGCAGTGTATCCCGTCGAATTCGACACGAATCCCACAAACGCAGTTACTGCAAAGTGGAATCCTGTCAACGTCGTCGCTGCAAAACGCAACATTGCACCAAAACCAGTCCATTATTAAAGTTACCAAATCTTAACTACAAATCCAAGTACAAAGTACAAACACTTATGTTCAATCAAGATATCAACTAACATATTCAAGATCTATACAACAAACTCAATTTTTATCACTTCTTGCATAATTAACACAATGTAGCCATTATAATAAAAAAAATAAAAAAAAAACCCATCTCATTACAACTCATAAACTGTAAGCAATAACCCAATCAACCAAAGCTGTCTAAACATATCACCAGATCAATAAGACCACAAAAAAAAAAAAAAAAAAAAAAAAAAAAAAAACCACACACACATTTATCATATCACCAGATCAACAAGAACACAAAAAGAACATAAATTTATCAAATCCCATATCAAAAAAATAAATAAAACTCAAATCCCAGATCAACAAGATAACAAAAAAACACAAATTCATAAAATTCAAGATCTACCCAAATCACCAAATGAACGAATTAACATAACAAGAACCAAGATCTGAGCAACAAGTGACTAACCAAAGGTAAACGAGTACCCATTAGCAGACATAAGTTGTTTGTTAGCCATAATAATCCCAACAGAACTCACAACATTCATGGCCCATGCTCCCACATCAGACACAGGTGAAGCCTTCTTCTCAGTGGCCATGATGATCTCCCTATTCAATCTTTAACTCAATATCACAAAAGGGTATTGAATAATATTAAAGAAAGATGGATTGGGAGCAGACCCAGTGAAGGAGAATTCAAGAAAATGAAAAGATGGGGTGTGTTAAGTTTAATGTTTATGAATAAAGACGATGAGTGACAGCTTGAAGAAATCAAGATTCGGAAGAATAATAATAGGATATATTGATTATTGGTTAAATGATGATGTATGTATGTATTGTAGTGATGTGATTATATGAACGGTGATCTAGGAGCTCAATGGCATATGGAGACAACTAGACAAGATCTCATTTGATAAAGGTTTGAAATTTATTTTCAAGTTGATGTCTTTGGTGAATTTGTGTTTCTATTTTTGTCACTTTTACTATATAAAGAGTTAAAAAGGTTTTTTTTTTTTTTTTTTTTTTTTTTTTTTTTTTTTTTTTTTTTTTTTTTAGGGTAAACTTCATTCAAACACAACGCCACAAACGGTTTTCACAACGGTAGGGGTGAGCAATTGGATAGAACCGACCCGACCCGGTAAAGAACCGAACCGACAACTGATTTTCTTAAATTTGCAGAACCGACTTCAAACCCTAATTGTAGGTTCGGTTTCGGTCCAAGTGAAGTCGGTTCTTTCGGTCCTAAGTTCCAAAAACCGACCCGATAAAGCTCCATTTAAGTCATTTAGTTTCTTGATTGATTAGCTTCAATTTTTTACATGTATGTCGTTTTAAATGATGATTATTTACTTTGATTTATGGTACGAATAACAAATATGCATGGTTTCCTACTTTTCTTGTGTCATATTCATCATGTAGTGATGAAGGACAAATGCTCACCCCTACAAAGCCATAGTGTATTTTTCTATCAATTCCTACTTCTTGGAGTCTTGAGTTGCAAGTTTAGTTTAGTAAATAATATATGAACAATTTTTCCCAACTTCACAAAGTGTAACAACATACTGATTACAGTTAGTATAATAGTAAGCCTAACAAGTAAAATATGACTAATTCACATCTCCACAAGCAACAAAAATATTTGTGGTACTTCATATCCATATTATAACTTCGCTTTACAACATATACGTGTTACCGACATCAATAATATTTGTTGATGTTAAACGCATTGCATATTATCATTTTAGAAAAAGATATTCATCAATGATCATTGCGAATTTGGATAGCACGATTCAAAAATTTCGGTCCATATATAAGTCTCGATTTCCCAGGTTGTAGAACCGACCCGACCGATACCCGAAAACGAGTATTTATAAGGACCGAACAAAGAACCGATATTATAAACCCGGTTTGGTTATGTAAACATTCGGGTCGGTTTTCGGTTTTTTATTCGGTTCGGTTTGATTTTGCTCACCCCTACACAACGGGGACCTATGAGCCAAACGTTACATTACGTTTAGAGGGTATTACACCAATCATTCTAATTAACACATTTCAATCTAGATCTATGCCTAAACCAAAATAACGACACAGACTTAATAGTATGCATAACTTCAATAGCTCTCTGGGACTTACCATTAAAAACTCTAGCATTCCGTTCGTTCTGAATAACCCACATAGAAGTGACTATTATTCCTCTTAAAATGTCTTTCTCCTGACTCGTCTTTTTTTGAGTATCCGGCAACGTCAATAAGTCTTTCACTTCAAAAGCATAAATCGGACTCAATTTACACCAAGCACCGACCCTAGCCCAAATTTCCGACGAGAACAAACAACCAGTAAACAAATGAGTAGCTGTTTCCGAATCCGCATCACAGGGAACCCAAGAAACATTTTCTACATTAACCCCACGCTTGATTAGCTCCACTCTAGTTGGAAGCCAATTAAGATCCGCGCGCCAAACCATTATTTTACACTTTAAAGGCGTCCAACCCTTCCGCTTCATATTTGAGTCACACATATCCAGCGATGTAGAGGAGATTAATTTCTTTGCCTTATTGACCGAATAACACCCGACCTTATCACCTTTCCAAGATAATATCTTTGTGCCATTTACAATCTGCAAACGTGAAGAGACCATAGCCCATTTTTGCTTTTCCAGCTGAAACAAATGAGGATAAACAAGGTGAAGAGGCTCGTCACGAAGCCATATATCTGCCCAAAATTTTATCGACGACCCATCTCCAACAACTCCAACGAAGTAACTGTTTAGATCTCAGCCATTAGGAAGTTTTTTCTGACCCAGTTTCACAATACGTTTCCAACATCCGCTAGCCGATGAGCTACACGGAAGCATCGCCCAAGCACGTCTCAAACCGTGACACCCCACTATGACCCTTTTCCATAAACATTTCCTTTCTTTTTTGAAGCGCCAAGTCCATTTCATAATAAGTGCCTCGTTAATGTCTTGCAATTTGTTAACGCCCAAACCACCCTTAACTTTCGGTTTAGCTATAACATCCCAAGACACCCATGGGATCTTTCTTTCTTCACTAGAGCCCGCTCATAAAAAACGTCGCATAATCGCTTCAATACTTTGAATCACCGCCATAGGAGCTTGGTATAAAGATAAATAGTTGTGACATCCGTCACCTTTCATTTTATCTTTTGTCCAACTTTAGTCCATCTCTTTTCATAAATTTACATCTACTCGAATCATTGTCGTATTTGAGAAAATTCTTTTCTTTTATAAAAATAATAATAATAATAATTAAAAAAAAATCAATCAGATTTTTAGTTATGTAATTTTAAAAAATTTTAGAAAACTATAACAAACTATATCCATAATCTTTAGCCCAAACCCAACCATCCTTCTCTTTTCCTTTAAAATTTTCGGAGCCCACTGCTGAGCCCAAGAAGCCAGCCCAGCAGCCCCCTAGTCCAGCCCATCTCCCTTTTTGCTCTTCCCCTCTACCCGGTCAACCACACAGACCCGACCCGAAGACTGTGGTCAACACCCAGTCACCTTCCACGACTATGAGGCTTGTTTTTGGTAACACTTTAATCCTCTTTGACCGACGAACGTGACTCTATAATTACATTTTGTGATTTTCGCCTAAACACACTATAATTCGCGACCATTTGATCAAGCATTTGTCAAGATTGAAACCTTCCATATAAGCCACGACACTATAAATTGAACCCACTCCTACAAACTAAAACCACCGAAAATCAAAACCCCACACCCAATTTCTGTTTACATCCTGTATTCGATTGTGATTCCTTCGCGTTTGACTTTCTTGGTTGACCACTCAATAAACACGATTAAAGCATTGTGAGTTTCAATTCTTCTGTAGGTTTTGTTCATCGGCCATCTACAAACAATAACCCTATGATTAATCGGGTTATTGTTTGTTAGATTTGATTCTTGTTATGGCTAGGGTTCGTGATATATAATTGGGGAAGATGACACCATGTGGTTAACATATAAAACGATTTTGAAATGAATCTAAATAACAATCAGGTCTGTGGATCAGTTGGTGGATGTATGTGTGGATGATAATCAGATCGGGCATGTGCCCGGGTTCGAGCCCCGTCCCCTTCATCTTTTTTTTTTTAAAACAAATTATTGAAACAGTTCAGTATACCTATATAATTAATTCAAAACGAATCTTAAACGTTCCCAGGGTGTGGCTTGGTGGTGGCCACGCTTGTGATTAAGTACAACCCGGTCATAGACCCGGGTTCGAACCTCATAACCACCACATAATTTTTTTGATAGATTTAAACATTCTAAACTTTTATTATACATTTAAAATACTAAAACTTCTTTATAAATCCTACAAAAATTACTATATGTTATTCTAGTAGAAAAGTTTAACATACAATTTTTAGTTTTCCAAAAATTATTTATCTAATATATATAATAAATATTACAAGTTTATTCTATTATAATTATAAAATTCTATAAAAATATCAAAACGATTATATAAATTCCCACAAAAATTATTCTGAGTTTTTATAACATTAAACATTTCTGAAATGATTTTTATTTCTGAAAAATCATTTATTTAATATTTTTAATCAATTTTTGTTAGTTTTAATCATAAATAAATCATAATAAATTCATTTTACAATATTTTTGCACCAAAATTTTATATAAATTATTTCTATCCATTTAGAACAGAAATACAATTTTTAATTTAAAAATTCTTTAATTTTAATATTTTAAATATTAAGGTTATATTTTGACAATTTGATATAAATAGATTTAAATATTCTATTTTTAGGAAAATAATTTTATAAAAAATATTTTCATACTTAAAACTTTATATTGTGACCATATTTAATCTAAAATTTACAAAAAGACTTTTGTTTACTTATTTATCAAATTTCTCTTATTTATTAAACGTTTAATTTATTAATCAAACGAATACTTATCCCCAATTCGAAACCCTAGAATATACTTGTAGACTAAATAGACTTAGACTTATTTGTTACCTTATACATAGAGTAATACTTGGCAACATTGGATTACACTTATTCAAATTCCACAAGACTTACCACCTTGCTAAGGTGAGTATTACTTATCCCCTTTTTCGTTTTTACACTTTTGGGGTGATTCATGCACAAGTATACAAAACTTGCACATTCATTTACACATACATTTTTCTTCATTTACAATTCATATACGTGTCTTGTTTATCTTTGTGCTTTATGTTTGAACATGAATGTAGCTTACTTACAAAATCATACATCTAGACATAACTTATGTTATGGTGCTCTTTACATATAGACGTAACTTATGTTACGGTGCTCATTTAGACATAACTTATGTTATGGTGCTCTTTTAGATTTGACACGTGTTAGGGTGCTCATTATCAATTTCATTTTACCAACTTTACATTTGATCTTTGTCTTGTTTGGTTACTTGCGTGTTTACATAATGCCTTGGTGATGCTAGACACATGAATTGTACCACTTTTCAAAACTTATACTATATGTACAAAGCTAGGTAGTACTCACCAACATCATATGTTGACAAAATTTATTTTCGTGCATGTTTCAGGATAAGTTGCTTGACGCTTCACATAGGACTTTGGACTTAGACTAAATAAATCAACTATCTCAATTGTTGTTGTGTATTTATTTTCACATGTTGTAAAACAATATTCAATAATGTAACACCCCAATCGATGAGGGAATCATCGAGGTGTCACGTAGTGACGATTGTTCAAAAGCACATGGTACTAAAATGTAAATATTATTGAATAAGCCAAATTGTCTTACATGGAAATGGAAAATACAAAGTCTAATGAAACATAAATATTGAAATAACTGATTAAAATAAAGCACTAAATATCCCTTGCTAAAGCACTAGATCAAACTGCACCTGAAACATGTACAAAAATAGGTTTGGTCAACATATGAAATGTTGGTGAGCATTCCTAGTTTTGATATATATAGTAAGTTAAAAAGATATACAATTCAAGTGCAAGCTACAGTGCAAATATGTAAACTATGTATCATACAAATGAGCGAAATCAATCATGTGACTGTATAATGTACTGAATGAACGGCGGTGTACTCATCCAATAAATGGATAATAACTTAACAGTGGCCACGGATTCTCCGATGAAAAAGGGGGAGAATAAACCTAGGCGGGTTGTCAATCCAAATAGCGCTATCCAATGTTAAGGTCGGCTTGTACCATGTTAATGATTTCACTAAGTACAAATGTATTCCACATGTATTGTCTAATCATAAAACACGTTGTAAGCAATGCACATAGTACTAGAATTGTATTGTGAAAATGTAAACTTGTATTTGAAATTTGTAATAGTGTAAATGTAACACCCCAAAAATGAATAAAAGCAAAAAGGGGATAGGAAATACTCATTGTTCACGTAATAGCTTGAGATTTAACCGGACAACGAAATATGCGTTGGAATTATCCCAAAGGATCAACTTAAAGAATTTGATAATGTGTAAGGGAAATAATTCTAGGATACATGTATTTCTAGGGTTTCGAATTGGGGATAAGTATTTATTTGATTAATAATCAAATTGTTTATTAAATATAAGAAATTAAATAAATAAATAAATAAAAGTCTTTTTGTAAATTTTTAAGTTGAATATAGTCACAACATAAGGTTTTAAGTATGAAAATAATTTTTATGAAATTATTTTCTTGAAGATAGAATATATAATCTATTTATTTCAAATTGTTTAAATATAACTTTAATATCTAAAAATATTAAAATTAAAGAATTTCTGAATTAAAAATTGTATTTCAGTTCTAGATAGTTAGAAATAATTTATATAAAATTTTGGTGCAAAAATATTGAAAAATGAATTTATTATGATTAATCTATGATTAAAACTAACAAAAATTAATTAAAAATATAAAATGAACGGGATAAAAATAATTTCTGAAATGTTTAAGGATATACAAGTTTAGAATAATTTTTGTGAGATTTAATAAAATCGTTTAGATATTTTTATTGAATTTTATAATTATAAATGAATAAATTTGTATTATTAATAATATATATTAAATAAATTATTTTTGAAAAACTAAAAATTGTAAAATAAACTTTACCATTAGAAGATCATACAGTAATTTTTGTAGAATTTAAAAACCACTTTTAGTATTTAAAAAACTATTTTAAAAGATTAATATACTACATATATATGTAAAAGGAACAAAAAATATGGTTGTTGGTTATGGGAATCGAACCCGGGCCTCTGGCCGGTTCGGGTTTTATCACAAGCGTGGCCACCAACTGAGCCACACCCTGAGAACGAATTAAACTGGATTCGAATTAATTATATAGGTTTATTTGATAAATGGTTAAATGAAGGAAAAATGAATGTTGCATGTGGGAATCGAACCTTGGCCAAGAGGCCGGTTCTGTTCCCTCTTAATGCGTGTAAACCAACTGACCTAGGTTAGTTGGTTGTTGTATTTCAGTTTAAAAATAATGTTATATGTTGTCTGTATTACATGTTCTTCCCCAATTCCACCCAATCGAGCCCTAATTTACCAATCGTTACAATTCGTGTTCAATAGCCCCTGAATCCTTGGGGCTATTGTTCACAAAGTGCCGATGAGTGAACCCCAACAAAAAAAAGAACTTACACGAAACCGTTATCGGGTATTAAGCTTGGTCAACGAAAACGTCAAACACGATCAAAAAGGCTTTGATATCAGGTTGTTAACAGAAATTGGAGGTGAAGAGAAGATTTTCGGCGAGTTGTGACTGACCAGGGATGTCCAATTTATAGTATTGAGGCTTGAATGAACGAATGGTAAGTTGACCCGTCTTGAACGATAATGACGCGGACGATTGGTGTATATTTGGCATGATTGATAATGATTGACCGGGTAATTGACGCGTGATGGTCAATGGCAATCAATATCCTTCCATTTCAGATTCAATTAACGCGTATAAGGAATTGATGATGATGATCGATGCATACAGTTGACTTTTGTCTTCGATTTTCAGCATGTGATATAGTTATTTCGCGTGGGTTTCTAAACAGATAATAGATGTAGCTCAGTTGGTTTGGGCGTGGTGTGTAGTGAACCGGTTTGGGACGCGGGTTCGAACCCCGTCCCAAGCATTTATTTTTTAGACAAAGTTTCATCTATTATTATATTATTATTAACATATATTATGATTAAACAAACCCGAATGGGTCACAGAATATTTTTTAAACGTTCGAAAATGATGAAAATGTAACGTCTCATTAATTGAAGTTTAACGTACATAGAATTATTAAAAAAAAATACAAAGAAAAGTGACGGATGTCACAGCATCCCCTACCTTTAGAAATTTCGTCCCGAAATTCCTTCAAGTGGTAGTCTCTGGAAAAAGATGAGGATACTTTGACATCATTTGGTCCTCACGCTCCCAAGTAAACTCTGGGCCTCGTTTGGATTCCCAACGAACTTTGACAATTGGAATTCGGCTTCGCTTAAGCGTCGTGACATCTCGATCCATAATCTCCACAGGTTTTTCTATGAAGCGCATCGACTCGTCAATCTGGATATCCTCTAAGGGAACATGGAGGTTATCTTCAGCCAAACACTTCTTAAGATTTGAAACGTGAAACGTTGGGTGGACATTACTGAGCTCTGGTGGTAAATCGAGCTTGTAAGCCACCTTCCCAATTCGCTCAAGGATCTTAAAAGGGCCTACAAACCGTGGTGCAAGTTTCCCTTTCTTTCTGAATCGAAATATACCCTTCCAAGGTGAAACCTTGAGAAGTACCATGTCTCCGACTTGAAATTCTAGAGGCTTGCGCCTTTGATCGGCATAACTCTTCTGTCTGCTTCGAGCAACTTGCAAGTTCTCACGAATGCGAAGAATCTTGTCTGTCGTTTCCTGTATTAGTTCGGGACCGGTGATTTGTGTTTCACCAACCTCGCTCCAACAAATAGGGGAACGACATTTGCGACCATAAAGTGCCTCAAATGGTGCCATGTTAATACTGGAATGGTAGCTGTTATTATACGAGAACTCAACCAAGGGTAAATGCGTGTCCCAATTACCACCAAAGTCGATGATGCACGCTCGAAGCATATCCTCCAATGTTTGGATGGTCCGTTCAGTTTGACCATCCGTCTGTGGGTGATAAGCCGTGCTAAGATTCAGTTGTGTACCAAGTGCGGACTGAAATGTCTGCCAAAAGCGAGAAGTAAACCAGCTATCACGATCGGAAATAATGTCTAGAGGAATACCATGACGGCTGACAATCTCACTGATGTAGATGTTAGCCAGTTTCTCAGCTGTGTAGGTCTCACGAATGGGTAGGAAATGAGCAGATTTGGTCAATCGACCGACAATGACCCAGATACTGTCATGCCCACGAGTGGTGCGTGGAAGCTTCGTAATGAAGTCCATAGCAATGTTCTCCCACTTCCACACTGGAATTTCTGGTTGCACATGTAAACCAGATGGACGTTGGTGCTCAGCTTTGACCTTGGAACAAGTAAGGCATTTAGCCACATAAAGGGCTATGTCCTTCTTCATACCGGGCCACCAATACAAGGTACGCAGATCCTGATACATCTTATCTGCACCAGGATGAATAGAGTAACGAGACTTATGGGACTCGCCCATGAGAAAGGTACGCAGGTTGCCACGATCAGGGATCCAAAGACGGTTCATGAAGTAAAGTAAACCATTTTTGGTTTCCAACTGATTCTCGGCTCCACACTGTAACATTACGCATTAAATACTTGTACGTTATGCATCGACATTAATAAAAACGTCAAGTTTCATTTTATACTTCGCATTTATTATTTTTGTCGCGATTATGGAACCCTAATGCTATATATATTATTATATATGTGTGTTTTGTATAATTATATAAAAAAATAAAACCTGCCTTGGCCGGGATTCGAACCCGCGCCAAAGGCCGGCCGGATCAAACACACAAGCACAAACCAACTGGGCTAGCCTTCTGTTTTGATAAAACACGGACACATATTAAATTTATACACACACTCAAAACCTCACAGTTGACAAGGAAAGTCAACTGTGGTATTCCTTGGTGATCAATCCAACAATTAAACGCGTGATTGATCTATTTTTGGCTAATTCGTGCAATGACCGGCCTGGTTGTCAACTCATCGTGCCGAAATTCTGTCAACTCATCGTGCCGAAATTCTGTGCTTCGAGAAAGTCATACGCATTCCTCTCGAATCTGGTGAGATTTTGAAGATCTATGGTGAGAAACCCTGTGGTGAGCTTAAGCTTATGTCTTGTACTACTGCCCAAAAGTACTTACGAAAGGGGTATACAGCCTTCTTAGCTAACGTGATAGAGAAGAAGGACAAAGGCAAAAGTATCCAAGACATTCCTATTATTCGAGACTATCCTGAAGTCTTTCCAGAGGATTTACCTGGTTTGCCTCCTGCTCGACAAGTGGAGTTTCGTATTGATCTTGTTCCTGGTGCTAACCCTATTGCTAAAGCTCCTTATCGTCTTGCACCCTCTGAGATGCAAGAACTTGCTAGTCAATTACAGGAACTTTCTGATAAAGGGTTCATTCGCCCTAGTTCTTCTCCATGGGGAGCCCCTGTCTTATTCGTTAAAAAGAAGGATGGTTCTCTTCGGATGTGTATTGACTACCGTGAACTCAACAAACTCACCATCAAGAATCGTTATCCACTTCCTAGGATTGACGATCTCTTCGATCAACTTCAAGGAGCAACCCACTTCTCGAAGATTGATCTCCGTTCTGGTTATCATCAGCTTAGAGTCCACGATGAAGATATTCCCAAGACGGCTTTTCGCACTCGCTACGGTCACTATGAATTCATGGTTATGCCTTTCGGTTTGACCAATGCTCCCGCGGTATTTATGGATCTGATGAATCGGGTTTGTAGACCCTATCTCGATAAATTCGTGATCGTTTTCATTGATGATATTTTGATTTACTCTAAATCAAAATCCGATCACGAGCAACATCTTCACTCTATCTTGAGTCTCCTAAAGAAAGAACAACTGTACGCCAAGTTCTCAAAATGTGAATTTTGGCTTAAGGAAGTTCAATTTTTGGGACATGTCATTGATATGAACGGGATTCATGTTGATCCTGCAAAGATCGAAGCTGTGAAAAATTGGAGTGTTCCTACCACTCCAACAGAAGTCCGTTCTTTTCTTGGGTTGGCTGGTTATTATCGTCGATTCATCGCCAATTTCTCCAAGATCGCTGTTCCTCTCACTACCTTAACTCACAAGGGTAAACCCTATGAGTGGGGACCTAAACAAGAGGAAGCATTTGAAACTCTTAAGCTGAAACTCTGTGAAGCTCCTGTCTTATCTCTACCTGATGGTAATGATGATTTCGTGGTCTACTGTGATGCATCGAACCAAGGTCTTGGTTGTGTTCTCATGCAACGAGGAAAGGTTATTGCTTATGCGTCTCGACAACTCAAGACTCACGAGAAAAATTATACCACCCATGATCTTGAATTGGGTGCTGTTGTCTTCGCACTCAAGATTTGGAGACATTATCTGTATGGGACCAAATGTGTGGTGTTCACGGACCACAAAAGTCTCCAACATGTCTTCGATCAAAAGAATCTTAACATGAGGCAACGACGTTGGGTTGAATTACTTAACGACTACGATTGCGAAATTCGCTACCATCCTGGCAAGGCGAATGTTGTGGCTGACGCACTTAGTCGTAAAGAGCGTATCAAACTCCAATGTGCTAGAGTTCGTACCGATCTACAAGATCGCATTCTCCAGGCTCAACACACCTCAGTCACCCAAGGTAACATGTACGATGAAATGTCTTGTGGTGCTGAAACTCAACTTGAAACCAAACCCGATGGTCTCCTTTATTTTCTTAACCGACTGTGGATTCCCGACCGTGATGATCTTCGTACTTTTCTCATGAACGAGGCTCATAAGTCTCGTTATTCTATTCATCCTGGAGCTGACAAGATGTATCAAGATCTTCGTTATTCTTATTGGTGGCCTGGTATGAAGAAAGACATTGCTCTTTTCGTTGCAAAATGCCTCACTTGTTCCAAGGTTAAGGCTGAACATCAACGACCATCTGGTATGCTTGAACAACCAGAGATTCCTGTCTGGAAATGGGAGAGCATAGCTATGGATTTCATCACCAAACTCCCTCGCACACCCAAAGGTTTTGACAGTATTTGGGTAATCGTCGATCGTTTGACCAAGTCCGCTCACTTTCTACCTATTCGTGAGAAGTATTCTGTGGAAAGGTTGGCAAAGATGTACGTAAGTGAAATCGTATGTCGTCACGGTATACCTTTGGACATTATTTCTGATCGCGATGGTCGTTTCACCTCTCACTTTTGGGGATCTCTACAAGATGCTTTGGGTACCAAGTTGAACCTGAGCACTGCTTATCACCCTCAAACGGATGGTCAGACTGAACGAACCATCCAAACACTTGAGGACATGCTCAGGGCATGTGTCATCGATTTTGATGGCGCATGGGATTCTCATCTCCCTTTGGTTGAGTTTTCATACAACAACAGTTATCACGCCAGCATTAACATGGCTCCTTTTGAGGCACTCTATGGTCGGAAATGTCGTTCACCTGTCTGTTGGACCGAGGTTGGTGAAGCTCGTATTACTGGACCCGAACTAATCCAGGAAACCACAGACAAAATCCAGCTTATTCAGGATAATCTTCTCAAGGCTCGAAGTCGCCAAAAGAGTTATGCTGATAAACGTCGTAAACCCTTGGAATTTCAAGTTGGGGACCTTGTGCTACTTAAGGTATCCCCTTGGAAAGGAGTTATTCGTTTCGGTAGAAAGGGAAAACTAGCTCCTCGTTACGTAGGCCCCTTCAAAATTCTTGACAGAGTTGGAAAAGTGGCTTACAAGCTTGATCTTCCACCTGAGCTAAGCAATGTTCATCCGACCTTCCATGTTTCGAATCTCAAGAAATGCTTAGCAGATGAGAACCTTCATGTTCCTCTTGAGGATGTGCAAATCGATGAAAGCATGCACATTATCGAGAAACCCGTCGAGATTGTTGACACTGGAGTCAAGAAACTCAAGCGCAGTCGTATTCCGATCGTTAAGGTTCGTTGGGAATCTAAACGAGGCCCAGAGTTCACTTGGGAACGTAAAGACCAGATGAAGTCGAAGTATCCGCATCTTTTTCCACCAGACTCTCCAACTCCAACTTCGGGACGAAGTTCCTAAAAGTAGGGGAGACTGTAACATTACGCATTAAATACTTGTACGTTACGCATCGACATTAATAAAAACGTCAAGTTTCATTTTATACTTCGCATTTATTATTTTTGTCGCGATTATGGAACCCTAATGCTATATATATTATTATATATGTGTGTTTTGTATAATTATATAAAAAAAATAAAACCTGCCTTGGCCGGGATTCGAACCCGCGCCAAAGGCCGGCCGGATCAAACACACAAGCACAAACCAACTGGGCTAGCCTTCTGTTTTGATAAAACACGGACACATATTAAATTTATACACACACTCAAAACCTCACAGTTGATAAGGAAAGTCAACTGTGGTATTCCTTGGTGATCAATCCAACAATTAAACGCGTGATTGATCTATTTTTGGCTAATTCGTGCAATGACCGGCCTATTACAATACAATTACACGACAATAACACGTCAATTGTTGACTTTTTATTTAAATTGACGCGTACGTATTCAATTGGAGGTCAACCTTCCAATTAACTCAAACCCTAATCCTCTAGTATATATAGATGGTCTGCGAGCCTTGTCAACTCGCTCACAACTCTTCCTCAATCTCCCATTCTCTCTGTAACACCCAAATTATTATAATCAACTCGTAGTTTGACTTTTGTCTTGACCCGTCTATCAACATCAATCCTACACTGTGAGTCTAATATTTTTGGTGGGTTTCATTCATCGGCATTCAAGCAACTATAGCCCTAACATTAATCGGGCTATAGTTGCCTGAATCATCTGATTGTAAATCTAGGGTTCATCGCGTTAGTAATTGGGGATAAAACTGGAATTGTGTATTGTACTTATATATTTTAAAACAGAGGATAACACAACCACCGGCCTAGGCCAAGTGGTTGTGACCCTTGTTGTCCACTGAGGTCACCCGGGTTCGAGTCCCGGCTCTGACCGGGTTTTTGTTCATTCTTTTCTTTTCTTTTTTTAAACAAACAATTAATTATATATACATATTAATCCTTTTAATCATTTAAATTCTTTTTAAAATACCTAAACTATTTTATAAATTCTAAAAAAAATTATAATTGTTTAATCTGATATAAAAGTGTTATTTACAATTTTTATTTTTCAGAAATTTTTTTATTTATAATAATTAAATCATTTTTATACTATTATATTTATAAAAATCCATTATTATATCAAAACAGTTTTATTAAATTCCCCAAAAATTACCCTAACTTTTTATAAAGTTAAACTTTACTGAAATAATTTTTAATTCAGTAAAATCATTTATTTTATATTTTTAATCAATTTTTGTTAGATTTAATCATAATTAAATCATATTAAATCCAATTTTCATCATTTTTGCACCAAAATTTTATACAAATTATTTTTAATCATTTAGAACAGAATTATGATTTTTAAAATAAGATTTCTTTAATTTTAGTATTTTTGAATATTAAAGTTAATAATTGGCTATTTATAAATAAATAGATTTAAAAATCTATTTTAAATGAAATAATTTTATAAAAATTATTTTATTGCTTCAAACACTTTAATGTGCTCACTCAAAATTCAAATTTTATGAAAAGACTTTCTTTCATTAATTATCAAATTTTCTTTATTTAATTAACATTTTAAATTAAATTTAACAATTGATTATCCCCAAATCGAAACCCTAGGGTACACATATTAGTTAATTAGACTTAGACTTATTATATATTACCTCATTATAGGGTAATATTTGGAATCACTTTGGGCAACACAATTATCATATCTTTTCAACAAGTTAACATTTGCTAAGGTGAGTTTACATAGCCCCTTTTATTTATCACCATTTTTGGGTGAAACATGTTATAACATTTTCATTGCAATTCAATCATCAATGTGTCTATGTGTTTTCTGTGTTGCATATTGTCTTGAGCATGATTAGAGTAAGCACCATTCTAGCATAATCATTAACATTGATCAGCCGACGGTATACATTGATAGATCTATTGGACTGACAATCCCACCCGGATACGTGCCTCCCACCAAGGTTACGTGGGTGTTTGTTATCGCATAACATATTCATTGGGACCATAAGTGTATGGTATGTATCATTTTATAACAGTCATCAGGGTTGATTATGCACTCGATTTATTTCTAGTATGTTCTCACATATGGACTAGATTAACATGACACATGAATTGCACAACATTTTATTCATTTTATCATCAAAAACCTATGTAATTCTCACCAACTTATGTTGACCCAAAATACTTTCAAAATTAACATGTTTCAGGTAACAATGAAGCTGAGGCTTGAGTTAGCATGAGGATTTATCTTGAAGTTTATTTGAAGTTTTTGAAGTTATTATTTGATGTTATGTATTTGAATTCTTAGACATTATTTCACATTTTGGATATTATGTTTGAATAAATTATTTAAAATTTATATTATACCATGTGCTACTGAAAACAATCATCAATACGTGGCACCCCGATGTTTCCGCCATCGGTTGGGGTGTTACAGATTGGTATCAGAGCCTTGGTTATAGGGAATTAGGTTATTAGAAATAATCTAGACTATAACCTTAGGGACTAAAACAGTACTTGCTTCTCCTACTTGTAACCCTAATTGCTTCCCTAATCCTATCCTTATCCTATGCCTTAAACCTACATGTGACTACTCTTAATTGTCTGCTGCAATCCTGATCCACCATTAGATTTATAGGACAAAATCCTCAGGTTTAACCTGAACCCCCTTGAGATCTCGTCGAAGTTCTAGATTTTAATAACGAACACGTGCAATCTGGAAGGGTGAACGCCTGTATTCTGAGTCTTCTGTCTAGGCTGGCATTGCGCATATATCCCAATCAGACGAGGGACCCGGATGCCTACCTGGGAATTCTCGGGATGAGTGTTCACTTATAGGCTAAAGCATGTCTTCATATGTTATTAGAATTTAGAATCTTTGATAAGTCAACGTTTTCGTTTATTCGTTTTAATTAATGAATAAATGATTACATTCCTTATATAAACTCTCATTCATTTCATTGTGTCTATTACAGATCATGCCTCCTCGTCGCAGCACTCGCAACAACAATGGTGAGAACCACGAAGAAGGTGGTGATAACCATAACCACAACCATGACCAAGCTCCTAACCACAACAACAATGGGGTCGATGCTCAACTGGCTGCGATCATTTCTCAACAAATGGCGCAGCAAATCGCAACTCTGGTTCCCAATTTGCTTGCTCAGGTCATCCAATTGAATGGGAATGTTCACAACAACGGGAACGGGAATGGCAATGGCAATGGAAATGGACCCCAAGCTTGCACCCTTAAACATTTCAACTCTTGTAACCCTCCAAAGTTCAGCGGTGAAGAAGGAGCTACTGGACTTCTCCAATGGTTTGAGGGTATTGAAAATACCTTCATCAACAGTGAGTGCCCCAATAACTTCAAGGTTCGTTACGCCATGAGTGTTCTCCATAAACGAGCACTCACATGGTGGAATGAAGAAAAGCGTACTCGTGGGGCCGAGGTTGCTCTTGCTATGACATGGGACCAGGTCAAAGAGATCATGAAGGAGGAGTTCTGTCCTCGCAACGAAGTTAAAAAGCTTGAGGATGAGTTCCACACCTTGGCTCAAGATAGTGGGGAAAATCTTGCCTACAACACCCGCTTTCATGAGCTTAGCTTATTGTTGCCACACAAGGTTACTCCTCTGCCGGTAGCCATCGAGAAGTACATCGGTGGTCTGCCCATGCAAATCCAGGACACTGTTTGGGGTAGAAATCCTGCAACTCTGGAAGAGGCCAAACGTCTTGCGGCCACTCTTACTGATAATCATGTGAAGAACGGTACTCTAGTTCGCAAGGGCACCAAGAAGACTGTTGCCAAAGATACTCCACAGCCTGCAATTGAAGTCAAGCCTGAGACCTCAAGCAACAAAAAGCGCAAGGCTAGAAACTATATGGTTGCTGCTACTCCACCTGCTGCCCAAAACCCAGCCAAGAAACCATACACCGGACCTCACCCTTTGTGCAACACTTGCAAGTACCACCATCCCACACAGGTGCCATGTTGATTTTGTACTAAGTGTCAAAGATATGGTCACCTGGTGAACGTCTGTCGATCTCCTGCTGCCCAAGACAACAACAACCCAGCTCCCAACCAACAAAACAACAGGCCTACTCGTGGTCAATGCTACGAGTGTGGTAACCCTAATCACTACATCAACAACTGCCCTAACCGTAACCGTAACCAAAACCAAAATCAGAACCAAAACCAAAACCAAAACCAGAACCGCAACCAGAACCAAGGTGCTCGAGGTCGCGCCTACAATCTCAACGCTAACCAGGCTCGTGACAACAACGAAGTGGTGAATGGTACGTTTCTCATTAATAACCACTATGCATCCATATTATTTGATTCAGGAGCTGATAAGTCATTCGTGTCACTAAAGTTTGAACCTTTACTTAACTTACCCCACACTAATCTAGAAGACCCTTTCGTGGTAGAGGTAGCTAACGGGAAGTCTATTTCGATCGGTTCTATTATTCGTAACTGCTTGTTGAATCTCAATGATCATACCTTCCCTATCGATCTCATCCCTATGCATCTTGGTAGTTTTGATGTTATAGTAGGCATGGACTGGTTGTCAACTCATCGTGCCGAAATTCTGTGCTTCGAGAAAGTCATACGCATTCCTCTCGAATCTGGTGAGATTTTGAAGATCTATGGTGAGAAACCCTGTGGTGAGCTTAAGCTTATGTCTTGTACTACTGCCCAAAAGTACTTACGAAAGGGGTATACAGCCTTCTTAGCTAACGTGATAGAGAAGAAGGACAAAGGCAAAAGTATCCAAGACATTCCTATTATTCGAGACTATCCTGAAGTCTTTCCAGAGGATTTACCTGGTTTGCCTCCTGCTCGACAAGTGGAGTTTCGTATTGATCTTGTTCCTGGTGCTAACCCTATTGCTAAAGCTCCTTATCGTCTTGCACCCTCTGAGATGCAAGAACTTGCTAGTCAATTACAGGAACTTTCTGATAAAGGGTTCATTCGCCCTAGTTCTTCTCCATGGGGAGCCCCTGTCTTATTCGTTAAAAAGAAGGATGGTTCTCTTCGGATGTGTATTGACTACCGTGAACTCAACAAACTCACCATCAAGAATCGTTATCCACTTCCTAGGATTGACGATCTCTTCGATCAACTTCAAGGAGCAACCCACTTCTCGAAGATTGATCTCCGTTCTGGTTATCATCAGCTTAGAGTCCACGATGAAGATATTCCCAAGACGGCTTTTCGCACTCGCTACGGTCACTATGAATTCATGGTTATGCCTTTCGGTTTGACCAATGCTCCCGCGGTATTTATGGATCTGATGAATCGGGTTTGTAGACCCTATCTCGATAAATTCGTGATCGTTTTCATTGATGATATTTTGATTTACTCTAAATCAAAATCCGATCACGAGCAACATCTTCACTCTATCTTGAGTCTCCTAAAGAAAGAACAACTGTACGCCAAGTTCTCAAAATGTGAATTTTGGCTTAAGGAAGTTCAATTTTTGGGACATGTCATTGATATGAACGGGATTCATGTTGATCCTGCAAAGATCGAAGCTGTGAAAAATTGGAGTGTTCCTACCACTCCAACAGAAGTCCGTTCTTTTCTTGGGTTGGCTGGTTATTATCGTCGATTCATCGCCAATTTCTCCAAGATCGCTGTTCCTCTCACTACCTTAACTCACAAGGGTAAACCCTATGAGTGGGGACCTAAACAAGAGGAAGCATTTGAAACTCTTAAGCTGAAACTCTGTGAAGCTCCTGTCTTATCTCTACCTGATGGTAATGATGATTTCGTGGTCTACTGTGATGCATCGAACCAAGGTCTTGGTTGTGTTCTCATGCAACGAGGAAAGGTTATTGCTTATGCGTCTCGACAACTCAAGACTCACGAGAAAAATTATACCACCCATGATCTTGAATTGGGTGCTGTTGTCTTCGCACTCAAGATTTGGAGACATTATCTGTATGGGACCAAATGTGTGGTGTTCACGGACCACAAAAGTCTCCAACATGTCTTCGATCAAAAGAATCTTAACATGAGGCAACGACGTTGGGTTGAATTACTTAACGACTACGATTGCGAAATTCGCTACCATCCTGGCAAGGCGAATGTTGTGGCTGACGCACTTAGTCGTAAAGAGCGTATCAAACTCCAATGTGCTAGAGTTCGTACCGATCTACAAGATCGCATTCTCCAGGCTCAACACACCTCAGTCACCCAAGGTAACATGTACGATGAAATGTCTTGTGGTGCTGAAACTCAACTTGAAACCAAACCCGATGGTCTCCTTTATTTTCTTAACCGACTGTGGATTCCCGACCGTGATGATCTTCGTACTTTTCTCATGAACGAGGCTCATAAGTCTCGTTATTCTATTCATCCTGGAGCTGACAAGATGTATCAAGATCTTCGTTATTCTTATTGGTGGCCTGGTATGAAGAAAGACATTGCTCTTTTCGTTGCAAAATGCCTCACTTGTTCCAAGGTTAAGGCTGAACATCAACGACCATCTGGTATGCTTGAACAACCAGAGATTCCTGTCTGGAAATGGGAGAGCATAGCTATGGATTTCATCACCAAACTCCCTCGCACACCCAAAGGTTTTGACAGTATTTGGGTAATCGTCGATCGTTTGACCAAGTCCGCTCACTTTCTACCTATTCGTGAGAAGTATTCTGTGGAAAGGTTGGCAAAGATGTACGTAAGTGAAATCGTATGTCGTCACGGTATACCTTTGGACATTATTTCTGATCGCGATGGTCGTTTCACCTCTCACTTTTGGGGATCTCTACAAGATGCTTTGGGTACCAAGTTGAACCTGAGCACTGCTTATCACCCTCAAACGGATGGTCAGACTGAACGAACCATCCAAACACTTGAGGACATGCTCAGGGCATGTGTCATCGATTTTGATGGCGCATGGGATTCTCATCTCCCTTTGGTTGAGTTTTCATACAACAACAGTTATCACGCCAGCATTAACATGGCTCCTTTTGAGGCACTCTATGGTCGGAAATGTCGTTCACCTGTCTGTTGGACCGAGGTTGGTGAAGCTCGTATTACTGGACCCGAACTAATCCAGGAAACCACAGACAAAATCCAGCTTATTCAGGATAATCTTCTCAAGGCTCGAAGTCGCCAAAAGAGTTATGCTGATAAACGTCGTAAACCCTTGGAATTTCAAGTTGGGGACCTTGTGCTACTTAAGGTATCCCCTTGGAAAGGAGTTATTCGTTTCGGTAGAAAGGGAAAACTAGCTCCTCGTTACGTAGGCCCCTTCAAAATTCTTGACAGAGTTGGAAAAGTGGCTTACAAGCTTGATCTTCCACCTGAGCTAAGCAATGTTCATCCGACCTTCCATGTTTCGAATCTCAAGAAATGCTTAGCAGATGAGAACCTTCATGTTCCTCTTGAGGATGTGCAAATCGATGAAAGCATGCACATTATCGAGAAACCCGTCGAGATTGTTGACACTGGAGTCAAGAAACTCAAGCGCAGTCGTATTCCGATCGTTAAGGTTCGTTGGGAATCTAAACGAGGCCCAGAGTTCACTTGGGAACGTAAAGACCAGATGAAGTCGAAGTATCCGCATCTTTTTCCACCAGACTCTCCAACTCCAACTTCGGGACGAAGTTCCTAAAAGTAGGGGAGACTGTAACATTACGCATTAAATACTTGTACGTTACGCATCGACATTAATAAAAACGTCAAGTTTCATTTTATACTTCGCATTTATTATTTTTGTCGCGATTATGGAACCCTAATGCTATATATATTATTATATATGTGTGTTTTGTATAATTATATAAAAAAAATAAAACCTGCCTTGGCCGGGATTCGAACCCGCGCCAAAGGCCGGCCGGATCAAACACACAAGCACAAACCAACTGGGCTAGCCTTCTGTTTTGATAAAACACGGACACATATTAAATTTATACACACACTCAAAACCTCACAGTTGATAAGGAAAGTCAACTGTGGTATTCCTTGGTGATCAATCCAACAATTAAACGCGTGATTGATCTATTTTTGGCTAATTCGTGCAATGACCGGCCTATTACAATACAATTACACGACAATAACACGTCAATTGTTGACTTTTTATTTAAATTGACGCGTACGTATTCAATTGGAGGTCAACCTTCCAATTAACTCAAACCCTAATCCTCTAGTATATATAGATGGTCTGCGAGCCTTGTCAACTCGCTCACAACTCTTCCTCAATCTCCCATTCTCTCTGTAACACCCAAATTATTATAATCAACTCGTAGTTTGACTTTTGTCTTGACCCGTCTATCAACATCAATCCTACACTGTGAGTCTAATATTTTTGGTGGGTTTCATTCATCGGCATTCAAGCAACTATAGCCCTAACATTAATCGGGCTATAGTTGCCTGAATCATCTGATTGTAAATCTAGGGTTCATCGCGTTAGTAATTGGGGATAAAACTGGAATTGTGTATTGTACTTATATATTTTAAAACAGAGGATAACACAACCACCGGCCTAGGCCAAGTGGTTGTGACCCTTGTTGTCCACTGAGGTCACCCGGGTTCGAGTCCCGGCTCTGACCGGGTTTTTGTTCATTCTTTTCTTTTCTTTTTTTAAACAAACAATTAATTATATATACATATTAATCCTTTTAATCATTTAAATTCTTTTTAAAATACCTAAACTATTTTATAAATTCTAAAAAAAATTATAATTGTTTAATCTGATATAAAAGTGTTATTTACAATTTTTATTTTTCAGAAATTTTTTTATTTATAATAATTAAATCATTTTTATACTATTATATTTATAAAAATCCATTATTATATCAAAACAGTTTTATTAAATTCCCCAAAAATTACCCTAACTTTTTATAAAGTTAAACTTTACTGAAATAATTTTTAATTCAGTAAAATCATTTATTTTATATTTTTAATCAATTTTTGTTAGATTTAATCATAATTAAATCATATTAAATCCAATTTTCATCATTTTTGCACCAAAATTTTATACAAATTATTTTTAATCATTTAGAACAGAATTATGATTTTTAAAATAAGATTTCTTTAATTTTAGTATTTTTGAATATTAAAGTTAATAATTGGCTATTTATAAATAAATAGATTTAAAAATCTATTTTAAATGAAATAATTTTATAAAAATTATTTTATTGCTTCAAACACTTTAATGTGCTCACTCAAAATTCAAATTTTATGAAAAGACTTTCTTTCATTAATTATCAAATTTTCTTTATTTAATTAACATTTTAAATTAAATTTAACAATTGATTATCCCCAAATCGAAACCCTAGGGTACACATATTAGTTAATTAGACTTAGACTTATTATATATTACCTCATTATAGGGTAATATTTGGAATCACTTTGGGCAACACAATTATCATATCTTTTCAACAAGTTAACATTTGCTAAGGTGAGTTTACATAGCCCCTTTTATTTATCACCATTTTTGGGTGAAACATGTTATAACATTTTCATTGCAATTCAATCATCAATGTGTCTATGTGTTTTCTGTGTTGCATATTGTCTTGAGCATGATTAGAGTAAGCACCATTCTAGCATAATCATTAACATTGATCAGCCGACGGTATACATTGATAGATCTATTGGACTGACAATCCCACCCGGATACGTGCCTCCTACCAAGGTTACGTGGGTGTTTGTTATCGCATAACATATTCATTGGGACCATAAGTGTATGGTATGTATCATTTTATAACAGTCATCAGGGTTGATTATGCACTCGATTTATTTCTAGTATGTTCTCACATATGGACTAGATTAACATGACACATGAATTGCACAACATTTTATTCATTTTATCATCAAAAACCTATGTAATTCTCACCAACTTATGTTGACCCAAAATACTTTCAAAATTAACATGTTTCAGGTAACAATGAAGCTGAGGCTTGAGTTAGCATGAGGATTTATCTTGAAGTTTATTTGAAGTTTTTGAAGTTATTATTTGATGTTATGTATTTGAATTCTTAGACATTATTTCACATTTTGGATATTATGTTTGAATAAATTATTTAAAATTTATATTATACCATGTGCTACTGAAAACAATCATCAATACGTGGCACCCCGATGTTTCCGCCATCGGTTGGGGTGTTACACACACGACTTTTCTTCGTACATGTTGCCTTAAGTAACAGAGACATGTTGGGCTTCAATGATGCGGAGTTTGATATCAGACTGGACCTGGGCACAATAGAGCTGGGCATGATCTTTACGACTGAGGGCATCGGCTACAACATTCGCCTTTCCAGGATGGTAGCGAATCTCGCAGTCGTAGTCGTTTAACAACTCGACCCATCGTCGTTGTCGTGTATTCAGATCTTTCTGGTTGAAAATGTGTTGAAGACTCTTGTGGTCAGTGAAAATCACACATTTTGTACCATATAAATAGTGCCTCCAAATCTTAAGCGCGAAAACGACCGCTCCGAGTTCAAGATCATGGGTAGTGTAATTTTTCTCATGGTTTTTCAGTTGTCGTGATGCATATGCTATAACCTTGCCTCGTTGCATGAGAACACAACCAAGACCTTGGTTAGAGGCATCACAATAAACTACGAAATCCTTATTGCCGTCAGGTAAAGTGAGGATTGGAGCATCACACAGTTTCTGCTTCAATGTCTGGACTGCTTTTTCTTGACTGGGTCCCCATACACATGGTTTATCTTTATGGGTCAAAGAAGTGAGAGGTAAGGCAATCTTGGAGAAGTTGAGAATAAAACGACGATAATAACCCGCTAAGCCAAGAAAAGAGCGAACTTCCGTGGGAGACTTGGGTGTAATCCAATTTTTAACAGCCTCAATCTTAGCTGGATCCACGTGTATTCCCTTATCACTGATAATGTGTCCCAAAAATTGAACTTCCTTAAGCCAAAATTCACACTTGGAGAATTTGGCATATAGTTGTTCATTCTTCAAAAGACTCAAAATTTGTCTAAGGTGTTGTTTGTGGGCTGATTTGGTTTTGGAGTAAATGAGAATGTCATCAATGAAAACGATTACGAATTTATCCAAGAAGGGTTTGCACACGCGATTCATGAGATCCATGAAGACAACGGGTGCATTTGTTAGTCCAAAAGGCATAACCATGAACTCGTAATGACCATAGCGTGTACGAAAAGCTGTCTTTGGAATATCGTCTTCATGAACTCGAAGTTGGTGATATCCCGAACGAAGATCGATCTTTGAGAAGCAAGTCGAACCTTGAAGTTGATCAAAGAGATCATCAATGCGGGGTAAAGGGTACCGGTTTTTAATGGTGAGTTTATTCAGCTCCCGATAATCAATACACATTCGGAAAGATCCATCCTTCTTCTTTACAAATAAGACTGGAGCTCCCCAAGGTGATGAACTGGGACGAATGAAACCCTTGTCTGCCAACTCTTGAAGTTGACTCGCAAGTTCTTGCATCTCGGAAGGTGCAAGACGATATGGAGATTTTGCAACGGGCGTAGCACCAGGTACAAGATCAATACGAAATTCAACAGGACGCACCGGTGGTAGTCCAGGTAAGTCATCAGGAAAGACTTCTGGAAACTCACGAACAACAGGAACATCTTGGATACTCTTGTCTTTACCTTTCTTTTCCACGATATGGGCCAAGAAAGCTATGTATTTCTTACGTAGATATTTTTGTGCTTGAGTGCAGGACATGAGTTTAAGACCATTGGATGGTTTCTCACCATAAACCCGTAAAAAGTCACCCGATGCAAGAGAAAACAGAATAAATTTCTCAAAGCAGACAACTTCAACATGATGTTTAGAAAGCCAATCCATACCCACGATAATATCAAAGCTCCCCAATTTCATGGGTATGAGGTCAATGGTGAAGTCATGTTCGTTAAGGCTAAGAGTACAACCCTGGATGATGGAATCGATTGAGATGGGTTTACCATCCGCGACCTCGACAGTGAAAGGCGCTCCTAAACTAGAGCGAGTGTGAGATAATAAAGGTTCGAATGCTAATGACACAAAACTTTTATCCGCACCAGTATCAAATAAAATCGAAGCATAATGACCATCAAGTAAAAACGTACCATTCACCACATCATTTGCTTCCTGGGCTTCTGCTGCATTGATGTTGAAAGCCCTACCACGAGCCACTGGGTTTGCTGTACGGTTTGGTGGAACAAGTGCTGGACACTGATTTCTAAGGTGGTTTGGATCACCACAATTGAAGCAAGCTCGACCATATGCTATAGGTTGTGGGTTTTGGCGAGCTGGTTGAGGGTTGGCTGCTTGAGGGTTAACTGGTTGAGCATTGATTGTTTGAGGTCGAAGCACTGATCGACATGTGGCAGCTACATGACCGTACCTACCACAGGTGGTACAGTGGCAACAAGGAAAATTTGAGGGGTGATGGTACTGACAGGTGGCACACTTGGGTAAGTTTCCACTATAAACCTTCTTAACAGGAGGAGCCTGAGCCATTGGAGCCTGGGCTATTGGAGTCTGAGTTACTGGGGCTACAACAGCGTAGTTTCTACCCCTGGATTTCCGCTTCCTAGTGTTGGAACCGGTATTGTCTACAGCAACTCTTGATGATTCAGTAGTAGGGGCGGGGGTCTTCTCAGCTGGTTTCTTGGTTCCTTTCCTAACCAAATTTTCCTTTTTGACGTGCTTGTCAGTCAAGGAGGCTGCAAGCTGGATGGCTTCTTCCATCGTAGTGGGTCTGCTTCCAGTGACTACATCTTGAATTAGGTCAGGCAATCCTTCGATATATTTCTCGATTGCTCGAGAGACCGGGGTAACCATGTGTGGAACCAATATGCTGAGTTCATGATATCGAGTGTTGTACGCAAGATTTTCACCACTGTCTTGTTTCAACCCATGGAACTCTTCCTCTAGTTTCCTGATTTCGTTCCTAGGGCAGAATTTGGCGATCATGAGTTCCTTAACCTCGGCCCAAGATAAAGATAAAGCAACATCAGCGCCCCGATTACGCTTTTCACCATTCCACCAGGTTAGTGCCCCCTTTTGAAGGACACTGGTAGCATAGCGAACGCGGAGGTCATCAGGACACTCGCTGTTCACAAAGGTACTTTCCATACTTTCAAATAGACGTGTACAAATCGGGTTTTTTTAAAAACCGAAACCGGGTTTTTTTGTTAGGTTTTAAAACCGGTTTTTTTAAAACCGGGTCGGGTATAAAACCGGTTTCTGGGTGAAAAAGTCTAATTATTAAAACCGGTTTGGGTCAGGGTTAAAACCGGGTTTTAAAAACCGGTTTATATTATCGATTTTAAAAACCGGTTTTTTTAACCGATAAAAAAAACCGGAAAAAAAACCGGTAAAAAAACCGGGTCAGAAAGCTTGCTGCTGTTTTTTTGCTGCTGTCTGCTTACTGCTGCTGCTGTTATTTTTAATTTTTTTGCTGTTTTAATTTTTTTTTCACTACAAACAAACTTCAAACCATGGATTAAGAAACTTATAAATTTAAACCTCCAAACCATTTCATTAACTACTAAAACATCCAAGTTAAACAATAAAAACATCCAAGTCATTAACTACTTAAAGTCTTAAACAAACTAAAAATTTAAACAACTTAAAGTCTTAAACATAAGCGAGCATATCTTCAATACATCATCCGTCTCTTGAGACTTGAATACATCAAACTTCTCTTGAAAACATCTTTAATCTTCGCCCGAACCCGAGTTGTTTCGAAGGTATTCATCAAGTTCGGCTTCTTCGTCGGTCATTGGTTCAATCAAGGCCATATTCACCTCGTCCTCGTACAATTCGGCTTCGTACTCCAATTCTCCCTCAAGTGAGCGCTTATCTTGTACTCTTTCCACCGCATCCAAGTAATCCTTTAAGCAAATAGACATCTCAACCGCCTTTGGAGTTAGCCTCGTTCTCCTTATCGATAAGACCCTGCCACTAGTAGAAAAAGCGGATTCCGAAGCTACCGTAGAAGCTTGGACACTTAGTAAATCTCGGGCCATGGCAGCTAGAATCGGAAATTGTTCTTCCTTTTCTTTCCACCAAGCCAACAAATCAAAGTTTTTAAATTGTTCGGGAGTGAGGTGTTGTAAAAAGTTTGTACCACTATATCTCCCGATTTCGCTACTTAGTGTGTTAGTAGCTTCATCTTGTTCACTTACATTCCATAAATGACTATAAAAAGCGAAATCGGAATCACTTGAATTCTCGTCCAAAGTGTTTCTCAATGCATCATGAATTTGTGAGCTTGAACCATACTTTGATTGATAAAAAGCATACATGGAATTAAGATGAGTGCTAAATTTACTTTTCAAAGATTGGCTAAAACATGGGTCTTCGGCACAATTTAAACCCAACTCGTCCGCAATTTTATCAATCATAGAATTAACGCCCCTTATGTTATAGCAAGGGTTTAAGGCGGCGGCACAAGAAAAAACCGGTGGTATCTCTCTAAAATATTTTTTAAGTTTTTCATTCATTTGTGTTACCATATCCGAATAGGGATGCCCATATATACTTATCTTGCTTAGTTTAGATGTCATTAAAAAAATTTTGTGAATTGCTAAAGGACTTGTGGGATAATAAACACCGGATAAAGCGGTTGTCGACGTTTTAAAAACTTGTAGCATATCGGCTATACGCTCAATAGTTTCCCAACTCCTAGCATGGTAAGGGTTAACCTTACCACGACTCGACAAGATTTCATGAAAAGCCATTAAAGTTTCTTTTTGTGAAATCGCCTTTTCAAACATGCTACATGTAGAACTCCATCTTGTTGGGCAATCCCAATTCGGACCCAAACACGGTTTTTTCGCCTCCGCACAAAACTTTATATATTTAGTATGTCTTTGTACGTTGCTAAAAATATCACGCAACATTCTTCTAAAACCCTCCTTTTGTGAATCAACAATTTTTAAACTGTCTTGAACCGCCAAATTTATGATGTGTGCAACACATCGACTATGAAAAAATGCACCTTCACAAATGGGTTTATATTTTAATTTTAATTGTGTTATTGCAACGGTATTGTTGGAGGCGTTATAAAAAGATATAGAAAATATTTTTTCCTCCAACTTATAAGTTTTAATAACGTTGTCAATAACCTTAAAAATATTTTGACCCGTGTGTGGATAATCGAAAAGTTGAAACGCAATCGTACGTTTCATCATTTGCCATGAATCGGGTTGAACCCAATGTGCGGTGACACAAATGTAAGAGTCGGGTACACCATGAGGTGTCGACCACACATCGCTAGTAAGGTTTACACCGGTTTGTAAATTTTCAAAAAAAGAAATTGTTTCATTTTTAGCTTTTTTCCACATTTTTAAACAATCCCTTCTAAGAGTTGCACGACTTACATGAGTGTATCGTGGTTGGAGAGTTCTTTGAACAAGGCGAGTGTACCTTTGGTTGTCGAAGTGGTTGAAAGGAAGGCTTTCTTGAATGACAAAACATGCCATTTCCTCACGAACCGCATCAATGGAGTAAGCGAAGATCTCTCCTTCACTTGTCATTGCCGGTTGATCCTTCGAAGCTTGTGATTTCAAAACCTTGCAAAATGGCTTTGTGATGTGCGTTTTTAAAGAGGTGTTTGCTTCCGGCTTGTAGAACCCTTTACAATATTTGCAACGAGCCTTTTTTTCACCCGAAGCCATTTCACACATATCGTAGTGTTGCCAAACTTCTCGATTTCGCTTGGTAGGGACAACCCGAACCACCACATCGCTAGTTGAAGCACCAATGTGAGTCGAATCTTGTTGGCTAGAAGACGCCATTTGAGAGTTTTTTTTTTTCTAATACTAAATGGTTTTTTTATGATTTTGGAGAGTATTGAGAGTGTGTTTGAGTTGTGTAATCAACCCAAAACATCATGGGGTATTTATAGGAGTCAAGAATGAAAGATTGGGGCAAAAAACACCAAAAAAATGGTCAAAAAAAGACCCAAACGGTCATCAGACCGTTGCTGCTGCTGCTGTCCTCATTCCAACGTTCAAAAACCGGTTAAACCGGTTTTTTTTTATACAAATCAATAACCGGTTTTTTGGATAAACCGGTTTTAAACCCGGTTTTTTGTCAAAATCGGTTTCTTACCCGGTTTTTATTAAAACCGGTTTTCAAAAAAACCATTTTCCATATACCTACAACCGGTCTACATCATTCGAAGTGGGTCGGGTTGAAAACCGGTCATAAAAAAACCGGTTTTTATAAAAACCGGTTCCGGTTTTTATTTTCGGTTAAAAAAAAACCGGTTTTTTTTGTACACCTCTAGGTTTAATGAGTTGAAGTGTTTGAAAGTGCACCGGAATTGAGTTGCACCCTCTGTGTTGGCACTGTTGCTGTTCTGGGTTAACTCACTAACAAGATTTGGAATCACTGCAGCAATTTGCTCAGCAACTAGAGAAGCGAGGCGACGATCAGAACGTTGTCCAGAAGCACGAACAGTGCGTTGGCTAGCATCACGGAGCATGCGGCGAGCAGACATCTACAAGGCAGTCAATGAAAAATTATGAGATTATAAAATGTAAGTGTATAATTGTACAAATGATTATGAATACAAGATATTGTATGTGAAATAAGAGTGTATCATTGAAAATTTTACATAAAATGCTTGGATTGCCCTTGTCTAGCTGTAAAGCCCAACAAGAACGTTGACTTTTCAAAAGAATTGAGCCCAATGGTGATCAAAGAAGACATGCTTTAGCCTATAAGTGGACACTCACTCCAGGAATCCCCAGGTAAGCATAACAGGTCCGTAAATGGATTTATGCGCTATGCTTGCCTATGCCAGAAAACCCAGTGTACAGGCATCCACCCTTCCAGATTGCACGTGTCCTCATCACACTCATTAAAGTTCAACAACTTTGAAGGAGCTAAAATAAGAGTAGGCATTATGCCTAAGAGTGTCTTCATGAAAGGTACTGCTCCCGCTCCATGATGAAGTAGTCTTTCCATTCCTTGTAGGACACCATCTCTATACACCATGATGAAAGATGAGGAGAAATGGAGAAGAAGGGGAAAGATTGAGGGAGGAAAGTGGAGGGAAATGAGGGGAATGATAATTTAGGAAATGTAGTACCTGAAAGTTGGAATTCGGTTATAGTCTAGGCCAATTCATCTAATAACCTAGTTCCCTATAACCATGGCTCTGATACCAATCTGTAACACCCCAACCGATGGCGGAATCATCGAGGTGTCACGTAGTGACGATTGTTCAAAAGCACATGGTACTAAAATGTAAATATTATTGAATAAGCCAAATTGTCTTACATGGAAATGGAAAATACAAAGTCTAAATGAAACATAAATATTGAAATAACTGATTAAAATAAAGCACTAAATATCCCTTGCTAAAGCACTATATGAATTGTAAATGAATAAAAAAAAAGTATGTGTAAATGAATATGAAAGTTTTGTATACTTGTGCATGAATCACCCCAAAAGTTGTAAAAACGAAAAAGGGGATAAGTAATACTCACCTTAGCAAGGTGGTAAGTCTTGTGGAATTGAATAAGTATAATCCAACGTTGCCAAGTATCACCCTATGTATATGATAACAAATAAGTCTAAGTCTATCTAGTCTATAAGTATTTTCTAGGGTTTCGAATTGGGGATAAGTATTCGTTTGATTAATAAATAAAATGTTTAATAAATAAAAGAAATTTGATAAATAAATAAACAAAAGTCTTTGTGTAAACTTTAAATTAAAGATGGTCACAATATAAAGTTTTAAGTGTGAAAATAATTTTTATAAAATTATTTTCTTATAAATAGAATATTAAAAATAAAAGACATCCGTCACTTTTATCATTATTATTATTATATATATATATATATATATATATCTATATATATATCTTTTATTTTTATTCCGAACCTCCTATTTTGTACGTTGCATTTTATCCTTATCTATAATAATAATAATAATAATAATAATAATAATAATAATAATAATAATAATAATAATAATAATAATAATAATAATAATAATAATAATAATAATAATGTTAGTCTTTTTATTTAAACAAGTGAACAAAACCAAACCAAACCCATCACCCCTAGTCCAGCCCAACCATCCCTTCTACCCATTTTCGGAGCCCAACAACCTGAGCCCAACGCCTGATCTAGTCCATTATCGGCCCACTAATCCTTCTACCCTTCAGTTAAAAAAAAAAAAGAAATGTTGCTGCTGCCCGGACTCGAACCCGAGCCGGGTCAGCACAACACAACACACACACGCTAACACCAACTGAGCTATGGCTTGTTTCTGATTTAAACCCAACTCGAAATATATATAAACCCATCTGAACCCTTATCTTTCTTCTTCCTCTTCCTTTTTGGCTGCTGTGCGAACGAATGGCCAGCATTCGGGCCGTGATTTTTGGAACAATAATCATCACTTATTGCCTTATACTGAATGACTAACCAATACACATCAATCCTATGCATAATCATCGCGGTTAACAGCTCCAATCCTTCCTAATTGAATTAATTATCACACGTTTTGACCATGGATGACCAAATAATTAAGACTTACCAAACCGTTGAAACTAGTATAAATTGAGACTTCCCTCACAACCTTAACTCACCGAATGATCCTTCCTCACTTTTATTTTCTCATTATTCATTGCTGTGTTCATATATTGAAGCCATTTTGACTTTCGGGTTGACTGAACGATTTGTATACGAATCGTTACTGTAAGTTCCTTTTTCTTGTTGGGTTTTGTTCATCGGTACATAACAAACAATAGCCCCAAGAATCCAGGGGCTATTGATCCCTAATTATTGTGATTGAAAGATTAGGGCTCGTCTTGGTAGAATTGGGGAAGAACACTAACGCAGACCTCTATATTTATTTTTAACAGACAGAAACCAAACACAACCACTGATCTAGATCAAGTGGTTATGTCTGGTGCTTGTGAGCCGAACCACGCGGGTTCGAGTCCTGGCATAAACAACCTTTTTTTAGTTATCCTTTATACTTAAATTTTCTTTATTCATTTAAAAATCGTTTTAAAATACTAAAACTATTTTATAAATTCTACAAAATTTATTTCATATTATTCCAATGATAAACTTTGCTGTTCAATTTTTAGTTTTCCAAAAATTATTTATTTATTATATCTAATAAATATTACAAGTTTATTCAATTATAATTGTAAAATTCAATAAAAATACCTAAACGATTTTATAAAATCCCACAAAAAATATCCTAAACTTGTGTTGCAGTAAACATTTCAGAATTTATTTTTATTTCAGAAAAACCGTTCATTTTATATTTTTAATTAATTTTTGTTATTTTTAATCATAAATAAATCATGATAAATTCATTTTTCAATATTTTTGTACCAAAGTTTTACATAAATTATTTCTATTCATTTGGAACAGAAATACAATTTTTAATTTAAAAATTCTTTAATTTTAATATTTTTAAATATTAAAGTTATATTTTGATATTTTGAAATAAATAGATTTAATAGACATAACTTATGTTATCGTGCTCTTTTAGACTTGACACGTGTTAGGGTGCTCATTATCAATTTCAACTTATCAACTTTACATTTGATCTTTGTCTTGTTTGGTTACTTGCGTGTTTACATAATGCCTTGGTGATACTAGACACATGAATTGTACTACTTTTCAAACTTATACTATATGTACAAAGTTAAGTGGTATTCACCAGCATCATATGTTGACAAAATTATTTTCGTGCATGTTTCAGGATAAGCTGCTTGACGCCTCACATAGGACTTTGGACTTAGATTAAATCAATCAATTATCTCTATTTTTGTTGTCTTGTATTTAATTTCACATGTTGTAAAACATTATTCAATAATCAAATATTTACATTTTAGTACCATGAGCTTTTGAACAATCGTCATTACGTGGCACCTCGATGATTCCGCCATCGGTTGGGGTGTTACAGATTGGTATTAGAGCCATGGTTATAGGGAACTAGGTTATTAGATAAAATGGCCTAGACTATAACCGAACTTCAACATTCATGCATTATATTTCCTAAATTACCCTACCTCTCATTTCCTTCTACTTTCCTTCCTCTATCTTTCCCTTCTCCTCTATTTCTCCTCATCTTTCATCATGGTGCATAGAGATGGTGTCCTACAAGAAGTGGAAAGTCTACATCATCATGGGACGGGAGCAGTACCTTTCATGAAGACACTCTTAGGCATGATGCCTACTCTTATTTTGCTCATTCAAAGTTGTTGAGCTTTAATGAGTGTGATGGAACACGTGCAATCTGGAAGGGTGGATGCCTGTACACTGGGTTTTCTGGCATAGGCAAGCATAGCGCATAAATCCAAAAACGGACCTGTTATGCTTACCTGGGGATTCCTGGAGTGAGTGTCCACTTATAGGCTAAAGCATGTCTTCTTTGATCACCATTGGGTTCAATTCCTTTGAAAAGTCAACGTTCTTGTTGGGCTTTACAGCTAGACAAGGGCACTCCAAGCATTTTATGCAAGTTTTTCAATAATACTCTCTCGTTTCATATACAATATTTTGTATTTCATGATTTTCATATATTGCTTACAAGTTCATACTTTCATAATCATTTGTACGGTTATACACTTACATCTCATGATTATTCATTGACTGCCTCATAGATGTCTGCTCGCCGCATGCTCCGTGATGCCAGCCAACGCACTGTTCGTGTTCCTGGACAACGTTCTGATCGTCGCCTCGCATCTTTAGTCGCTGAGCAGATTGCTGCAGTGATCCCAAACCTTGTCAGTGAGATAACCCAGAATAGTAACAGTGCCAATACAGGGGGTGCGACTCAATTTCGGTGCACTTTCAAACACTTTAACTCCTGCAACCCCACAAAATTCATTGGTGAGGAGGGTGCTACTGGCCTTCTCCAATGGTTTGAAAGCATGGAGAGCACCTTTGTGAACAGCGAGTGTCCTGATGAACTCCGCGTTCGCTATGCTACTAGTGTCCTTCAAAAGGGGGCACTAACCTGGTGGAATGGCGAAAAACGCAATCGGGGCGCTGATGTTGCATTATCTTTGTCTTGGGCTGAGATTAAGGAACTCATGATCGCCAAATTCTGCCCTAGGAACGAAATCAGGAAACTGGAGGATGAGTTTCGTGAGCTCAAACAAGACGGTGGTGAGAATTTTGCGTATAATACTCGATATCATGAACTCAGCATATTGGTTCCACACATGGTCACCCCGGTCTCTCGAGCAATCGAGAAATATATCGAGGGATTACCTGACCTGATGCAAGACGTTGTCACTGGAGGCAAATCCACTACGGTGGAAGAAGCCATCCAACTTGCAGCCACTTTAATAGACAAACACGTAAGGAAAGAAAACTTGGTTAGGAAGGGCACCAAGACGTCTGCTGAGAAAACCACCCATGTTGTTGAACGATCTAAGACTGTTTTAGCAAAGGCCGCCACTACTTCTTCGAACTCTAAGAAACGAATGGGCGATAATCAGAACCATGCTGTTGTGGATCCTGTGACTCAACCCCCTATCAAGAAAGCCTACACGGGAATCCATCCTCAATGCAACACTTGCAAGTATCATCACCCTGCAAATCTTCCATGTCGTCAATGCACTCGATGTGGAAGGTTTGGACACTTTGTCACTACTTGTCGTGTAATGGTTAGGACACAAGATAATCATCAAACAGCTGCCCAGGAACCACTGCCGATTACTAACGGCCGGGCATGTTATAATTGTGGAGACCCTAACCACATGCGACATCGATGCCCTGAATTGAATAATGTAAACCAGGTGGCACAAGGACGAGCTTTCAATATCAATATCAACGAAGCAAACGGTCAGGGTGACGTTAATCCCACTGGCTAAGCCATGAATGGAATCTTCTTAAGACTCGAGAATCCAATACTTGTGTTTTCATTTTCTTGATCCTATTATCATTTTGTACCCAATTATGTCGTACTCATAAGCATATAACATCTAGAAATTCTTTGCATACTATTGTGTACGAACGCAGGTTGGAAATTTATCATATTTGGTTACGTTTATTTTAATCGTAGAAGTTTAAGACTGTACCTTACATTTTGTTGAAACATTTGGACTTGATTTCCATGAAATCAAACTTGATACTTGATCCTACAGAACTTTTCTAAAAACATCATTGTTTGTTATATGAAACTTGATTTTTCCCTTAATTTGACTATTCATTGAACATTTAATTAATCATGATACTCGTAAACATGGCTGGCCAAATATGAGCTATTTCTATAGGCCACTAAGCTAACACTTATACTTAATGGTTGCCGTACTTATAAACTTGCTTGCATGTGTGTATTATCAATTTGCATGTTGATCTACGAAAGACAACTACTACATTATCCACTCAACTCAGACAAACATTTCACTTAAAGGGCTCCTCGGGTGAGTGGTAGCCCACACTTAAATTTTGTTATGCTTGCAAGTCGTTGCAAACCAATGCAATTGACCTCATTATTACATAGCCTCAATTCGTTGATAACATCTTATCGTAACCCAACATGTTTGCTGTGTCATCTTCTTTTGAAACTTATTTGCTTTAATGTGTTGTTAGATTAGGATCATAGAAGGACATAAAACCTTAATGTAAGGTAAATTGATGATTCTGGTCCGGAACGTAATCATGAATTTACAGGTACATTAAGGTGGTATGAAATTCTATTAGAATTTATGGTAGGCGTCCAGTACATTTTCAAGGTATCAAAGGTGTGGTGGGTTAGCTACGGTACATCCTATATATAAACACTAATGATGCATTGAAAGTGAGACTGGAAGTCGGACCAGGAACAAACTCTAGTTACTTGGTAGTTCATTTAGTCTTTGTATAGTCAATCAACTCATACATTTATTTTAGGATTCCTAAAACTTGAAGTTTAGTGTTGTACTAGATTCTTATTCTCCTTATTATTCGAGACGAACCTAATCCAATCCTTAACTCACACCTATCAAACCTCTTAACCAAATCATTCGAAACAGTTTACCCTGTTACCTATAAATTCACGTCGTGCCTTAACTCAAATTTTCTAAACCACGGTTATCTTAACTTCTACCCAAACATCCATAACCCTATGTTTCTAATAACTTCGGGACGAAGTTTCTAAAAGTAGGGGATGTTGTGACATCCGTCACCTTTCATTTTATCTTTTGTCCAACTGTAGTCCATCTCTTTTCATAAATTTACATCTACTCGAATCATTGTCGTATTTGAGAAAATTCTTTTTCTTTTATAATAATAATAATAATAATAATTATAAAAAAAAATCAATCAGATTTTTAGTTATGTAATTTCAAAAAATTTTAGAAAACTATAACAAACTATATCCATAATCTTTAGCCCAAACCTAACCATCATTCTCTTTTCCTTTAAAATTTTCGGAGCCCACTGCTGAGCCCAAGAAGCCAGCCCAGCAGCCCCCTAGTCCAGCCCATCTCCCTTTTTGCTCTTCCCCTCTACCCGGTCAACCACACAGACCCGACCCGAAGACTGTGGTCAACACCCAGTCACCTTCCACGACTATGAGGCTTGTTTTTGGTAACACTTTAATCCTCTTTGACCGACGAACGTGACTCTATAATTACATTTCGTGATTTTCGCCTAAACACACTATAATTCGCGACCATTTGATCAAGCATTTGTCAAGATTGAAACCTTCCATATAAGCCACGGCACTATAAATTGAACCCACTCCTACAAACTAAAACCACCGAAAATCAAAACCCCACACCCAATTTCTGTTTACATCTTGTATTCGATTGTGATTCCTTCGCGTTTGACTTTCTTGGTTGACCACTCAATAAACACGATTAAAGGATTGTGAGTTTCAATTCTTCTGTAGGTTTTGTTCATCGGCCATCTACAAACAATAACCCTATGCTTAATCGGGTTATTGTTTGTTAGATTTGATTATTGTTATGGCTAGGGTTCGTGATATATAACTGGGGAAGATGACACCATGTGGTTAACATATAAAACGATTTTGAAATGAATCTAAATAACAATCAGGTCTGTGGATCAGTTGGTGGATGTATGTGTAGCTGATAATCAGATCGGGCATGTGCCCGGGTTCGAGCCCCGTCCCCTTCATCTTTTTTTTTTTTAAAACAAATTATTGAAACAGTTCAGTATACCTATATAATTAATTCAAAACGAATCTTAAACGTTCTCAGGGTGTGGCTTGGTGGTGGCCACGCTTGTGATTAAGTACAACCCGGTCATAGACTTTTATTATAGATTTAAACATTCTAAACTTTTATTATACATTTAAAATACTAAAACTTCTTTATAAATCTTACAAAAATTACTATTTGTTATTCTAGTAGAAAAGTTTAACATACAATTTTTAGTTTTCCAAAAATTATTTATTTAATATATATAATAAATATTACAAGTTTATTCTATTATAATTATAAAATTCTATAAAAATATCAAAACGATTATATAAATTACCACAAAAATTATTCTGAGTTTATATAACATTAAACATTTCTGAAATGATTTTTATTTCTGAAAAATCATTTATTTAATATTTTTAATCAATTTTTGTTAGTTTTAATCATAAATAAATCATAATAAATTCATTTTACAATATTTTTGCACCAAAATTTTATAAAAATTATTTCTATCCATTTAGAACAGAAATACAATTTTTAATTTAAAAATTCTTTAATTTTAATATTTTTAAATATTAAGGTTATATTTTGACAATTTGAAATAAATAGATTTAAATATTCTATTTTTAGGAAAATAATTTTATAAAAATTATTTTCATACTTAAAACTTTATATTGTGACCATCTTTAATCTAAAATTTACAAAAAGACTTTTGTTTACTTATATATCAAATTTCTCTTATTTATTAAACGTTTAATTTATTAATCAAACGAATACTTATCCCCAATTCGAAACCCTAGAATATACTAGTAGACTAGATAGACTTAGACTTATTTGTTACCTTATACATAGGGTAATACTTGGCAACATTTGATTACACTTATTCAAATTCCACAAGACTTACCACCTTGCTAAGGTGAGTATTACTTATCCCCTTTTTCGTTTTTACACTTTTGGGGTGATTCATGCACAAGTATACAAAACTTGCACATTCATTTACACATACATTTTTCTTCATTTACAATTCATATACGTGTCTTGTTTCTCTTTGTGCTTTATGTTTGAACATGAATGTAGCTTACTTACAAAATCATACATCTAGACATAACTTATGTTATGGTGCTCTTTACATATAGACGTAACTTATGTTACGGTGCTCATTTAGACATAACTTATGTTATGGTGCTCTTTTAGACTTGACACGTGTTAGGGTGCTCATTATCAATTTCATTTTACCAACTTTACATTTGATCTTTGTCTTGTTTGGTTACTTGCGTGTTTACATAATGCCTTGGTGATGCTAGACACATGAATTGTACCACTTTTCAAAACTTATACTATATGTACAAAGCTAGGTAGTACTCACCAACATCATATGTTGACAAAATTTATTTTCGTGCATGTTTCAGGATAAGCTGCTTGACGCTTCACATAGGACTTTGGACTTAGACTAAATAAATCAACTATCTCAATTGTTGTTGTGTATTTATTTTCACATGTTGTAAAACAATATTCAATAATCAAATATTTACATTTTAGTACCATGAGCTTTTGAACAATCGTCACTACGTGACACCTCGATGATTCCGCCATCGGTTGGGGTGTTACAATAGTAGATTGGCAAGGGAGGTGTTGCGTTTCTTTTGTGGACATTTTAAAGAAGATTGTCACAACCGGCCATATCTACAATGCGATGTTATGAATATGATTACTGAGGAGGACCGAGCCATGCTGACAGCCACGTTTTCTAGCCAGGAAATAAAGGAAGCGGCGTTTGATTGCGGTTCTAACAAGGCTCTAGGCCCCGACGGTTTTAATTTTCGGTTTGTCAAACGGTTTTGGATCTTGCTCGAGGATGATTTTTTCTGGCTGATGGGGGAATTTCACGAGACAAGTAAAATTAGTCCGGGTTGTGGCTCGTCTTTTATTACTTTGATTCCAAAGGTAAAAGTGTCTTTGGGTCTCAAAGATTACAGGCCTATAATTGTTATTGGGATGATTAGTAAGGTCACGTCCAAAATTCTTGCTATTCGTCTTAAGAGGGTTTTGGGTATTGTCATCTCTGAGGTGCAGTCTGCTTTTATTTCGGATTGTTTTATTCTTGACGCCCTCTTGTGGTTAATGAATTAATGGAATGGCTGAAAAAGAGAAAACGAAAAATGTTTTTATTAAAGATAGATTTCGAGAAAGCATATGATAAAGTCAATTGGAATTTTTTTTTTGCTCTCGACCATGGATCAAATGGGTTTTCCATCGAGGTGGTGTAATTGGATTAAGGGGATTTTGCTATCATCTAGGGCCGCGGTTCTTGTTAACGGCTCGCCAACTTTTGAATTCAATTGTGAAAAGGGCATTCGCCAAGGCAACCCCCTTTCTCCTTTTTATTCTTGATCGTGATGGAAGCTTTGCCGTGTTTGTTGAAGAAAGCTAAAGCGCTTGGTGACCTTAAGGGTATAAACTTTTCGGATCACGAAGCCGACATTACACACTTATTCTACGCAGACGATGCTCTCTTTTTGGGAGAATGGTCCCGCGAGAACCTCCAGAACACGGCTAGGATCCTTCGGGTCTTCTACATTTGTTCCGGTTTGCGTGTTAATATTCACAAGTCGAATCTATTCGGAGTCGGGACCAACGACGCCGAAGTTGATAATATGATGGAGGTGTTGGGATGTAAAAGAAGGGTCTTTCGGTTTGTCTATTTAGGGATCAAAGTTGGCGCGAATATGTCCCGGATCAGTAACAAGATATCGGTCATTGACGTGATAAATGGTCACCTTGCTTCTTGGAAGTCTAAGACTTTATCTATAGGGGGTAGATTGATACTTATTAAATCGGTTCTCGAGTTAAAAGGCTATTGGTTTACTTTTCTTTTTGTTGTTGTTGTTGGTAACAAAGTAGATGTTTTGATGTTTGGTTTTTGAAATTGAAGGGCGTTTCATGTTTGGGAGTAGCATGATTAGGGGTGTAAATGATGCGCAATGGCTCGAAAGCTACTCGGGATCGGATCGGTAAAAAATTCGAACGGGTTGAGCCTTAACGAGCACAAGCCCGAGCTCGAGCTTGAAAAATGACTTGTTTAGTTATCGAGTTTTTCCTAAACAGACCGTCTAGGCTTGTGAGCCTACATGAGCCCAAACAAATTTTATATTACTATTATTTTATTTAAAGTATACATACTATTTAATACTGGCGAGTCGAGCTTTGGCGAGTCGAGCTTTGGTTCGTTTAAGCTATCGAAGGTAGCTCGAGCAGAGCTTATAGCTCCTTTAAAATTGTTCTAAAATTATTTCAAGCCAAGCTCGAGCTTTTTGGTTTTACTTTCGAGTCGAGCTGAGCTCGGGCTCAAGCTTTATAAAAGCATGACGAGCAGAGCTCGAGCCCAGTCAGGCTCGGGCTCGTCTCGACTCATTTAAACCCCTAAGTAGGATAAAGATTATTTTATTTTGAACTTACGTATATAAATAAGTAAATTGTGGTACGTAGACATGTTGGGTTGAGTTTAGTTACATTAGTTTAAATATGATGATTGGAGTAAACAATGTTTGTGGGTTTCCTTTTTAGTAATTTCAAACCGTTTTTTTATTTAGGTTAAAAGTTATAACAAGAAGAATTAAAGTTTAATTACATTGTTAGTCGCTATGGTATGTCTATATTAACATTAACATTTTAAATGCTTAGTGCGTTACGAATGTAAATAAGTAGCTTGTAGATGTGTAACATTTGGATTTTTAAATTGAAGGTCTTTCTATGTTTGCATGTTTGGGAGTAGCATAAAGGCCACTTTAAACAGTTATCGTGTGATTTATGTTAATTTTAGTAAGACGTTTGAAGTAAACAATGATTGTTGAATTTCCGTATTCATAATTTTAAACTATTTTTTTATGGATAAATAAATTGAATAAAGACTTTGAATAAATAAGTTTCAATAACTTGAAAAAACCTATTTATGTATGAAATTGTAGTTAGCATAGAGACCGTTAGTAATATGCAATCTCTTAACACTTAATCCAATACTACCAGGGAACTTGTGCGTTGCGGTGGAGCCAACAATACAAGACGGAAACATAATTCAAACCTTAAAACGATTAAGAGAATCAATATGTAAGGTGTATGTTTGTGTGTGTGTGTGTAAGCACATGTGATTTGTAGTGGGTTAATTTTTTAAAGGCTACAAGGAGACATGATAGCATTCTCCATTCTATATACCATATGCAATTTGATCTACATGCCGGTAAAAAAATGAAAGTAGCGGTTTGACTCATTAGCAACTATTATTATACTAATAGTCCTACTCAGTATGTTGAAAGTACCAAATCTGGAGGGATTGTCGAGGAGAAGAAATCATAAGGACCTTTATAAGATCCACATTAAGAGGAGGTTGGAACGGCTCATATGTAATCAACATGCAAAGAAGCATACCCATAAGGTTTTCCACATGATAAAAGCAATGCAATACAACTGCTAATCAAGTGCACCATAAATTTATATCAGTGACATTGAAAGTGAAATTGGAAGTTAGGTTAGTTGAAAATATTCCACATAAGACATCCCAACCTGAGAACTTTATAGACGTGCACAGATCGGTTTTTTTCTAGGAACCAAACCGGTTCCAAATCGGTTCGTGTTTGTTGCCGGTTCATGTCTGAACTGGTTTTGGTTCGTTTCGGTCCCGATTTTGCCGATTTGAAAGACCTGTTTCGGTTCGATTCGGTTTAGGTTCGTGAACCAATTCATGAAAACACTTTTTTTTTTTTAAAGAAAAGACAACACAAAATTACAATCTTTATAAGGGGCAAAAGTAAAGTTGCACTAATTTTATTGTTATTTTGCTAATTTCGTGAAAATAACGTTAAAAATGACGGACGGTTAATCATGCATCAGGTGGTGACGTTGATAGCCAAAAGACAAGGGGGTACATGCACCAATCGGGTTTGTCCCAGTTGCTAAGTGTTATGTGTCTTATGTCTAAGGCTTGATACAAAACCACTATCGAGCCGAGGGTCTCATTGGAAGCAGTCTCTCTATTCTCACGGGGTAGAGGTAAGACTGTCTACATCTTACTCTCCTCAGACCCAACCTTAGCTTTTGCTATTGGTGGGATTAACTGAGTATGATGATGATGATGATGATATAAAATTGCAATTTTTTAATAAAATGTAGTAATGATTTAATTTTGTTTAATACACCTCTCAAATGTTTTATAATAAAATACAGATTATAGATATAGATTAATGGTAATTGGAGGTTATGATAAAAGAATGTATACAAGTAGGTTTTGCATAAAAAGTACCAAGGAAAAAAAATTACATGACATTTGGGTTTTATGCATGAAACTTTTCCTATGCCACCTTAAAATTTATGTAAAATGACACTTCTAGACATATTTACTCCTTTAGTAATGTAGTGTAGATTAGGGAACTCAGGTATGCTCAAAAGTTACGTGACATGACAATGTGTAATTTACTTGATTATTTGACATTGTTTGTTATTTAAAGTTATTAGCTGGTAGCCTGGTATTCTTTATGTTCAAAATATTAAAAGAATGACTTATGTGAATTTATAAATAACAAGAAAATATCAAATAAATAATAAATAACACATCATCATAGATTCATAGTAACCATTGTAGATCTTTACCTGGTTTTCAGGTTATGAGTAATTTAACAACTAATCACTTTCAAAATTACGTGAGGTATTCAATAAATAAATTATATAATAGTTTTAGTATGTGTGTGCATATAAATATAAGTATTTTATGTAATATCCTAAGTACTAAATCAAGTTGGTCTAAAGTATTCAAAGATTATAGTGTTGACTTTTTGTTTTTTTAACACATCAATAATAATAGAACTAGATCATAAGGGTGTTGGTAATTTATGGACTTCAAGTCATAAGTCGGTGGACTTGGAGGATCAATATTGATAAGCTGGTCATAGTTGATTAAGTTTCCTAATTATATTATAATTATTGAAGAAACACGGATCCTAGATCACTGGGTCAGGGCTCGCCAACTTTTGAATTCAATTGTGAAATGGGGCTTCACCAAGGCGACCCCCTTTTTCCTTTTCTATTCTTGATCGTGATGAAAGCTTTGTCGTGGTTGAAGAAAGCTAAAGAGCTTGGTGATCTTAAGGGTATAAACTTTTAGGATCACGAAGCCGACATTACACACTTACTAGAAGTGATCCCGCGCTACGCAGCGGGACAAACCAATTTTGAATGAAAGTTAAATGGAAATGTAGACGAAATAGTAATAATCTACTAATCTATATAAATAAAAGTAGTTTAGGGACACTTGGCATTATGTGAGGGCTTCCATTTTCTTTTTCCCGCTCAAATTGATGGGTCATGAAAATAGGTTATGGATACTTTAATGGGTTATGGATACTCCTAAAAATTGTGGTCCATTAAAATAGTGGGTTTGTTATTTATTATTCAAAAACATTTCCATCCTCTCTCTTCCCTTCATCACACGTTTCTATCCTTTTCATCTTCTCGAAGTGAATCCATTGTTGCAGGTTGGTTTAAACTCATTTTTTTTCTTGAAGTGATTTTATTTCCTTTCAATTTATAGGTTTAAATTTTTGGTCTGTTTAATTATTTGATTTCTATTTTCTTTTGAGTTAGCTGATTCTGAATCCATTATTTGCACCCTTATTGAGGCTTTTAATATTTTGATCGTTTCTCACAAACCCTACTTTTAAAGGTCATCTAATTTCTTTTGTATATGTTGACTAGGGTTTTGATTTTTTTTACTTTGAATTTGAGAAGGGTATGGTTGACCAAAACACCAATTTAATTTATTCTGTAAATGATTAGTGTCAAATGCCATTTCCAAAAAACATTTAGTTGGATTAATTATCTTATTTTTAAATAAAATGATTAAAGTTGCACTTTGTTACTGATTTGGAAAAGGTAATTAAACTAATGGTGCAACTAGAGTTATATAATAATCATATGTTTTGAAACTAATGGGGGTTTTTCATTTTCCAGCTCAATGGACACATCTCCTAATGAGGCGGCGATAGAAGAAAACAAAGAGAATATGGTATAATAGATAGGTCTGTAAACGAACCGAACGTTCATGAACTGTTCGGCGGAAAGTTCGTTTATGTTCGATTATGTGTTCGTGTTCGTGATCGGTTAAAGTTAAATGAACAAACATGAACACGCCTGTGTTCGTGTTCGTTCGGTTCGTTTACAGGCCTAATAATATAATAATTAGTCTTTTGAAATAAGAAATTGCCCATTATGATTTGAGCAGTGAATTCTATAAAAATAGCTTTTCAATCTTGAGTTAGAAAGACAGGCCGGTTGAGTACAAGCCGGTCATATTTTGTTAATATTTTGACTACTAAGCGCAATGCAAACATCTAAATATCATTAAAAAATGATGTCAATGTTATGGATCCTAATTGTTTGGTTTCATCACTTCAGGCACCAATCTAATAATTTTTCAACTTTTGAAAGTATAGTAGTATTAGTAGCATCACTTAAGGGTATTGAGGTTGACAAAGCACTTGATGCCGGCTATATCTCACGGAAATATGGTGAAAACTCAATTCTTGGTTTCAACTTGCAAGTACTCGAGGTATGCACATCAATTAATTTTTGAAAAATATTGATCTACATTAGTTTTGTTTTCTACAAAGTTAAGTATAAATATTAATATTAATATTGAGATTGTGTTATTTAAACCTTTTTTTCAAAGATAAAAGATTACACATGCATATGATAAAATAATGATTTCGTTTTCGCAAAAATAAACAACACCACAAGGTGGCATTTGCTGCTTTTGGTTCTCTTGGCTTCGGTGCATGCACTAATCTTTTTTTTACTGTTGCACTTAGCTCTTTTAGTAGTAGGCTGTAGACTTTAGACTCCAAACAGAGCTGCATCATAAAGATTGTGCATGTTTTAGATTGGTTTATATTGCATTTGATGAGGTAATTTAGGTAAGTTTTAATTTTGTATGTGTGGGGGACGTCAGGGCGTACCGTGGCCCGCCACTGGCGATCATGGTGTTGATTTCGTATTTTTGTTATATCATTATGGGTTGGATTTTCTGAATTTAAGCTTTGTTATGTTGATTTGTGACAGGTGATTATTAAGAAAAGGGGATGATTAGTTGTATTATATTCTTCTAAATACAATGACGGTGGCCGCCAATAGATGGTTACAATATGGAATATGATGATGCCATGATGGTGAAGGTTCTGGTGTACGACTATAATCGGTTGGGTGTGTTTCTGTGGAGTTTTCCAAGTGATCGGAATCCCTTATGACACTAATCGCTAAACCAGGTACACGATTGAGACATCACAAGGTAATTTTTAAAAACCACTTATTAATTTTCACTAATTTTTGGTGAACCTGTGGTGAATTTTTGGTGAATCTGAGTTGAACGTTGTCACATGATTTCGGCATCTTATAGTCTATTTTCTTCACTAGGATATTAAAGTGATTTGTTTTCTTCGTGTTATCATGTCAAAAGGCTTTTAATCCCACTGCTGTAGATAGCAAAGAAATTTCTGAAAAGTTCCAACAATACCCTTGCACCAGATCTGTGACCATAATTAATTTGACACCATAGTTGCCACTGAACTGTCTGCTACTACTGCAGCAGCAGTAGTAACACTAATAATAAGTTTGTTTGATGTTTAATTTTTAGTTGTAGGTTTGTATGTATTCAATTACTAAGCTTTTTTTTTTTTCAACATTTGTAGGTTTGTATGTGTTTAATTATCAAAGTTTTTAGCTCAAATAATGTGACCTATCTTGGCTGTTTGCGACATGCATTTCTTGAGGTTGGATTTTAGCTTCACAGGGGAAAAAATTGCTATAGGTAAGCATTTTTTACACAAACTTTTAGTTATACAATGTACGTTTAAACCTATGGGCGTGTTCGGGTTGAGGCAGGTTCAGTTTGAACGGGTTTAGGTCAGAGTTCGTTACGGGTCTGAAGAGTTTCAGGTCATTACGGGCATGTGTCATAATGGATCAGCTAAAAAAGGGTTTTTTTGAGTCAGGTTGGAATGGCTTTAGGTCAAATTTGGTTACAAGTAAAGAATGGGTTTGGGTCAGGTCGGTACGGGTTTGGATATCAATGTGGTTCAAGTCAGAACGGGTTTTGGTTGGATTTGGTTACGGTCAAGAATGAGTTCGGTTCATTATGTATTTGTGAAACCAAAACCATTTTTAAATTTTCAGTTAGATTGCAAAAAAATAAAATAAAAATAAAAATAAATAAATAAAATAAAAGAAAGGGTTGCTTACTTATTTGTATTCCCGTATTTGCTCTCCTGATTTTTCTATGTTTTTTATATAGGAGGTTCCTGTTATTTGCCATAACACCATGTCACCATCAACTAAAGCACCAACAACATTTGTCTAGGGAAACAAGCACTACCATGAAGCAATACCTTTTGAACGATACAATGCACACGCCTCGCGCAACGCTCGATAATTCAAAACACTACTATATCTTGAAACAAAATATTAAAGGTCAACAAAATTGATATATTTATCTACCGAGCTATAGTGAGGCACAAGTTTGGCTATTGGTTTTCGTCAAGTAGTTTTGTTAAATAATATTATTGGATCTTTTCAGTGTAATTAGTTTATTATTCATGTAACTGTTTGCGTTCCATATCAGTAGAAGTTCCATATCAGTAGAAAACTACGTGAAAATACACGTTAATCCAAGTGGATATGTCAATAATCAATTAATATCCTAAATTATTTTCTTCATATCATTTAATAATTTAAGTATGTTATGAATTTTAATGATAGGAATCCGTGCATCGCACGGGCATCTAACCTAGTAACATTAATAAAAAAAAAACTTAAAATTAAAATATTGTAGATATAAAAAAAAATTCTTTAGTTTTCCCCAACGCCAATCGGTTCTAGGAGGTTTGGTTTATTTTTGGCCTATCGTGGTTTCTAGCCCGTGTCGATTTGGCCAAAGAACTTAAAATAACCCAAACTGGTTTGAGAAAAAAAGGGTTATCTCTAGGCTAATTTAATGTAATGGACACTTTTCTAGCATTTTTTTCTCTATTTTCTTGTCAAAGATGTTGAAATATAAGTTTCTTAAAAAACACTTCAATATCCATTTAGTCTCAATAATTCATTTATTCGGAACCACGAATAGAGAACTTGAACCGATATGAATAACCGGTAATAATTGCATCGAACTCATCTCCTCACGTACTTTCAAATTATATTCTGTGCAAGGGTAATTTTTTATATAATGTTCCTAATAATTAATACAGTGCTTTTTAGAAATAGATAACTTTAAGTCTATTTATTTGCTCCTTAGATATATATAATAACATAATACTATTACTTATTTTGTTTTTATAAATTTCTTTAATTTTGTTTTGTTCTAATTATATATGTATCTCTATCTTATTTTTTATTTATATATATAAAAATTATTGTTGAGAAAATACAATTAGTTCATTTAATTATAATTATAAGTTTATTAAATAAAGTATTAATTAGTTAGAAGTTTATATTAAATAATGTATTAATGATTTGATGTAAATTACAATGATGTCCTTCTATAATGAAGTCAAATTACCTTGTTGCCTATTTAAGATGCACTATATAGTATAAGTATAGATTATACGCGGACGACGCTCTCATTTTGGGAGAATGGTCTGCGAGAACCTCCAGAACACAGCTAAGATCCTTTGGGTCTTCTACATTTGTTCTGGTTTGCATATTAATATTCACAAGTCGAATCTATTCGGAGTCGGGACCAACGACGTAGAAGTTGATAATATGATGGAGGTGTTGGGATGTAAAAGAGGGGTCTTTCCGTTTGTCTATTTGGGGATCAATGTTGGCGCGAATATGTCCCGGATCAGTAACTGGAATTTGGTCATTGACGTGATAAAGGGTCGCCTTACTTCTTTGGACGTCTAAGACTTTATCTATAGGGGTAGATTGATACTTATTAATTTGGTTCTCGAGTTAAAAGGCTATTGGTTTATTTATTTATTTATTTTTGTAATAAAGTAGATGTTTTGATGTTTGGTTTTTGAAATTGAAGGGTGTTTCATGCTTGGGAGCAGCATGATTAGGGGTGTAATTGATACGCAATGGCTCGAGAGCTACTCGGGATTGGATCGTAAAAAGCTCGATTTGAGTAAAGATTACTTTATTTTGTTTTGAAGTTACATATATAAATAAGTAAATTGTGGTACCTAGACAGGCTGGGTTGGTTACAGTAGTTTAAATATGACGATTGAAGTAAACAATGTTTGTGGGTTTCCTTTTTAGTAATTTCAAACCATGTTTTTATTTAAGTTGAAACTTATAACAAGAAGAATTAAAGTTTAATTACATTGTTAGTTGCTATGGTATGTCTATATTAACATTACCAGCTTATTACGAATGTAAAAAGTAGCTTGTAGATGTGTTAACATTTGGCCTTTTGAATTGAAGGTCTTTTTATGTTTGCATGTTTGGGAGTAGCATAAAGGCCACTTTTAACAGTTATCATGTTATTTATGTTAATTTTAGTAAGATGTTTGAAGTAAACAATGTTTGTTGTAAACATCTTTCCTCTTTTATAATGTAGTGTAGATGTAGATTAGGGAACTCAGGTATGCCCAAAAGTTATGTGACATGGCAATGTGTAATTTACTTTTTTTTTTTTTTTTTTTTTTTTTTTTGAACAACCAACAAACATTTTATTACCAAAAGGCTAGCAAGAACCTAGCAAAAGTCCGAACATACAACCCGGAAAAAACAAAAAAACATAACACTGGACCCCCAAAACAACCAACCAGGACTATCCCATCTTCCGAGTATCAAACTACACCACGCATTCCATGACATGTCCGACATCTTCGCACGGTTGGTAACCCATAAGTAACTCATCACTTTAACCTCATCAACAATTTTCCGAACCGAGGCTTGTTTGTGATTAAACACACAATCGTTCCTCGCACGCCAAATACTCCAAAAAGCAGTAAGAATAACCCCATAAAACGCCTTCCTGGCTCGATCACCCTGCTTGGCAGTTTTGTGCAGGCTCAAAATGTCCGTAACATGGAACAGGATTGTATTCGGCACGTTGCACCATGAAAAAATAATCTGCCAAACATCCGAAACAATCGGGCACCCAGTAAATAGATGCTCAACCGATTCGACAGCTGAATTACACAAGCTGCAAATCTGCGAATCGACGATAACATTACGTTTGACCAAAGCTTCCGCAGTTGGGAGTCTATCTAAAGCAGCACGCCAAGCAGTAATACCCACCTTCTTTGGTATGTGTGTGCAAATAAATATAATAAATAACACATCATCATAGATTCTTAGTAACCATTGTAGATCTTTACTTGGTTTTCAGGTTATGAGTACCTTATAGAAATTTAACAACTAATCACTTTCAAAATTACTTGAGGTATTCAATAAATAAATTATATAATAGTTTTAGTATGTGTGTGCAAATAAATATAAGTATTTTATGTAATATCCTAAGTAATAAATCAAAGTACTCAAGTTAGTCTAAAGTATTCAAAGATTACAGTGTTAACTTTTTGTTTTTTTCAACACTCCAATAATAATGGAACTAGATCAGTAGATCATAAGGGTGTTGGTAATTTACGGACTTTAAGTCACAAGTCGGTGAACTTGAAGGATCAATATTGACAAGTTGATCATAGTTGATTAAGTTTCCTAATTATATTATAATTATTGAAGAAACACGGATCCTAGATCACCGAGTCAAGGCTCGCCAACGTTTGAATTCAATTGTGAAAAGGGGCTTCGCCAAGGCGACCCCCTTCTCCTTTTCGATTCTTGATCGTGATGGAAGCTTTGTCGTGGTTGTTGAAGAAAGCTAAAGCGCTAGGTTACCTTAAGGGTATAAACTTTTAGGATCATGAAGCCGACATTACACACTTATTCTATGCAGACAATGCTCTCATTTTGGGAGAATGGTCCTGCGAGAACCTCAAGAACACTGCTAGGATCCTTCGGGTCTTCTACATTTGTTCCGGTTTGCGTACTAATATTCACAAGTCGAATCTATTTGGAGTCGAGATCAACGACGCAAAAGTTGATAATATAATGGAGGTGTTGGGATGTAAAAGAGGGGTCTTTTGGTTTGTCTATTTGGGGATCAAAGTTGGCGCGAATATGTCCCGGATCAGTAACTGGAATTTGGTCATTGACTTGATAAAGGGTCGCCTTGCTTCTTGGAAGTCTAAGACTTTATCTATAGGGAGTAGATTGATACTTATTAAATCGGTTCTCGAGTTAAAAGGCTATTGGTTTACTTTTTTTTTTCTCTTTTTGTTGTTGTTGTTGGTAATAAAGTAGATGTTTTGATGTTTGGTTTTTGAAATTGAAGGGTGTTTCATGTTTGGGAGTATCAGGATTAGGGGTGTAAATGATGCGTAATGGCTCGAGAGCTACTCGAGATCGGATCGGTAAACAGCTCGAATGAGCCAAGCCTTAACGAGCTCGAAACCGAGCTCGAGCTTGAAAAATGACTCGTTTAGCTATCGAGTTTTACATAAAAAGACCGTTTAGGCTCGTGAGCCTACACGAGCCCAAACAAATTTTATATTACTATTATTTTATTTATAGTATACATATTATTTAATGCTGGCGAGCATAGCTTTGGCTCGTTTAGGCTGTCGAAGGTAGCTCTAGCAGAGCTTATAGCTCCTTTAAAATTGTTCTAAATTTATTTCGAGCCGAGCTCGAGCTTTTTGGTTTTACTTTTGAGTCGAGCTGAGCTCGGGCTCGAGCTTTTTGGTTTTACTTTCGAGTCGAGCTGAGCTTGGGCTCGAGCCCTGTCAGGCTCGGGCTCGTCTCGGCTCGTTTACACCCTTGTAGGATAAAGATTATTTTACACCCTTGAATTTAGTTACAATAGTTTAAACGAGTGTGTTTAAAGGTGCGCGTTGCGCACCTTACAATTTTGTCGTATCCAAATTTAAAAACGACATCTCACACAAACATGGGTATATTTGTATTTATTACTTAATAACATGTTGTAAATAAAAAAATATCGACAAAAATGCTTCAGAGCAGTTTTGAACTTGAGATTTTGAAGTACACAAATGCCCCACAAACCACTACACTACCAAGCCATTTGTTAATTATTATAGAATCATATGTATATATACATAAATGTGTTGGAAAAAAAAATGCTTCAAACCAGACTCAAACTTGAGACCTCAAAATAAACAAACAGACCACAAACCACTTCAACCCCAAGCCACTTTGTTTATAGTTATGGAATCATATATATATATATATATATATATATATATATATATATATATATATATTAGTAAAAAGGTGAAAAAAAAAAGAAATGCACGAAAACAAAGGTGCGTTTACTGTTTAATTTACACCAGCCATAAATTTATTTATAATATAATATGAAGATTGGAGTAAACAAAGTTTGTGGGTTTCCTTTTTAGTAATTTCAAACTACGTTTTTTTTTTTTGAACGTAACTATGTTTTTATTTAAGTCAAAAGTTATAACAACAAGAATTAAAGTTTAATTACAATGTTAGTCGCTATGGTATGTCTATATTAACATTACCATTTTGAAGGTGTTTGCATGTTTGGGAGTAGCATAAAGACCATTTTAAACATTTATCGTGTTATTTATGTTAATTTTAATAAGACGTTTGGATAAACAATGTTTGTTGAATTTTCGTATTCGTAACTTTAAACTGTTTTTTTATGGATAAATAAATTGAATAAAGATTCTGAATAAATAAGTTTCAATAACTTGAAAAAACCTATTTATGTATGAAATTGTAGTAAGCATATGGACCGTTAGTAATATGAAATCTCTTAACACTTAATCCAATACTAGCAGGGAACCCATGTGTTGCGGTGGAGTCGACAATACAAGACGGAAACGTAATTCAAACCTTAAAATGATTAAAAGAATCAATATGTAAGGTGTATGTGTGTGTAAGCATATGTGCTTTGTAGTTGGTTAATTTTTTAATGGCTACAAGGAGACATCATAGCATTCTCCATTCTATATACCATATGCAATTTGACCTACATGCCGGTAAAAAAACATGGATGTAGCGGTTTAACTCATTAGCAACTATTATCATACTAATAGTCTTACTCAATATGTTGAAAGTACCAAATCTGGAGAGATTGCCGAGGAGAAGATACCATAAGGACCTTTATAAGATCCACATTAAGAGGAGGTTGGAACGGCTCATATGTAATGAACATGCAAAGAAGCATACCCATAACGTTTTCCTCATAATAAAAGCAATGCAATACAACCGCTAATCAAGTGCACCATAAATTTATATGGTGACATTGGAAAGTGAAATTGGAAGTTATGTTAGTTGAAAATATTCCAAATAAAACTTCCCAACCTGAGAACTTTATAGACGTGCATATATCGGTATTTTTCTAGGAACCAAACCGGTTCCAAACCGGTTCGTGTTTGGTGCCGGTTTAAAAGACCTGTTTCGGTTCGGTTTAGTTTAGGTTCGTGAACCAATTCATGCGCACACTTTTTTTTTTTTTTTTTAAAGAAAAGGCACTACAATTTTTTTTTTTTTACATAAAGGTAGACTTTTATTGATTCTTACACTCTTTATAAGGGGTATAAGTATATTTTTGTATGTGTAGAAACCTTTTTGTATAATTTTGTTATATATAAATTTTTATATAAAATTGTAATTTTTTAATAAAATGTAGTAATGACTTAATTTTTGTTTACTATACTTTTCAAATGTTTTATAATAAAATATAGATTATAGATATAGATATAAATAACACATCATCATAGATTCATAGTAACCATGGTAGATCTTTACCTGGTTTTCAGGTTATGAGTAACTTATTGAAATTTAGCAACTAATCACTTTCAAAATTACGTGAGGTATTCAATAAATAAATTATATAATAGTTTTAGTATGTGTGTGCATATAAATATAAGTATTTTATGTAATATCCTAAGTAATAAATCAAAATACTCAAGTTAATCTAAAGTATTCAAAGATTATAGTGTTAACATTTTGTTTTTTTAACACACCAATAATAATGGAACTAGATCATAAGGGTGTTGGGAATTTACAGACTTTAAGTCATAAGTTTGTGAACTTGGAGGTTCAATATTGACAAGTTGGTTATAGTTGATTAAGTTTCCTAATTATATTATAATTATTGAAGAAACACGGATCCTAGATCACCGGGTCAGGGCTGATCCAAGTAGTGAATCCTAAATAGTTTGTTCAGTTTAAAAAGTGTATTTGAAAATGAGAGTCTTGGAATTAGACCAAGGTGATAAAGAGACAATCGGTTAGAAGTGCCAAGCCTCTAAACGTTGGGAATAAAAACAAGGGTTGAAAAAGTGCGATGTGCTCGTAGGCTTTTCAGTGGGAGTTCTTGTAGGAGAAAAATATACCCATAAAAGGAGAAAAAGCTTCTCCTTTGATAGCACCTTGACCTCCAACTCTCTCAACCCGTCCTCTACCCTTAATGGGGCCTGACCTAGGTAGAGGGGTCTCAAAGTCTCCGGCCCGAATTCATAATCCCAATTTTGTGCAAGTGGTTCAAGTGAAAAAAAGGGAAAGGGAGATGTTACCGTCCTGTCAAAAATTCACGTGGAGTCCATTGAATGGACGTAGAGGGTCGGCGGACACGTGGCGTTCACCCGTTGGCTTATTGGGGCGGCGAGTAATCATCTCTTCTTCTAGAACTTGGAGACAAGTGGGGGTTGATAAAGTCTTCTGTGAGTGATGTCTTGGCTGGGGAGCTGCCACGTCGTTGTCCTTTCTGGTCGTTAGACCAGCGTGGCCTGTGATTGGTCGCAGACTCTGACAGCCAGCCTTTCACGTCAGGAACAGTTGCCCAGGGCATGTTTTCCCTAGGTGTGTATCTCGATGCTGCCCAAAAAAGATATCTTTCAGTTGTGTTGACGAAGCTTCTACGTTTCGTGTAAAGGAAGCTTTGTTTGTGTCAGGCTTGGCGCGGTCGTAAAACGGGCGGGTGGACTGGCGTCATTGTCGCAGACGCAGGTTGCTTCGCTGACGTAAAACGGGTAGAAGGACCAGCGTCAGCGTGTCTGACGTGGTCTTTATCCGTCGACGTAGAACGGTCGGGAGAACTAGCGTCCTGCTTTATGGACGCGGTCTATTGTTGATGTTTAATCAATCATTCTTCTTTCTTCCTATGTCTTGACTTCTTGCAGTAGGAAAGAATGGGTTGTTTTTGTTGATATGGTGTCGTTGTTTTTGGCACCATATCCCTTCAAGTCCTCCCCAATGTAGTGCTTCGTGTTGCTTTATGAAGAAAGAATGAAGGAGTGCTGGACTCGTTGAATTTCCTGAATTTGAGTGAAAATGTGTATCGTGCATCGCATCCGATCGTCACTGGGTTTTCATGCGCTCATGGTGTACATGTTTATGACTCGGTAAAATAGTTTTCTAAAATTAGGTTATAGTTTTAGATCTCTGCGTCAACTGGTGCGCATACAGGGATCAATATGTGTAGCGTATGACGTGCTTAACTATGGAGGAATGTCTCTCGAAGCGCATGCATTGGCCATGAGTAGGCCTATGAAAAAGTGTCTGGCGATTTTACGCAGGGTGGTGATGTAAAAAATAAAAAAAAGGAAAGTTTCCATTCATGCGCATGCGGGAGAACTGGGAAGGCGTCTGGCATATTTGCGCAGGTAATTGATGTAAAAAATGGAAAAAAGAAAAATTTCCATTCCTGCGCATGCAGGAGACCTGAGAAGGCGTCCAACATTTTTGCGCAGGGTAGTTGTGTAGGAGATGAAAAAGGTGAATTTTATCCGTCTCTGCGCATGCTAAAGTGGAGTTAATGCGCATTAAAGTTGTCTGTTTGAGTTTTTTTTGAGAATTAATGGGTGAGAATGTTGGCATATGAGGAGACGTGTCTGACGGTTCGTACAACTAGGGTGTTGTTAGGTGGCCACGTATCGCAAAAAAGGTGGTGATGACAGCTGTTGGGTACTGTAACCATTAGGCAAGTGCATACGTGCGCGCGTGTGCCGTGTGTCACGTTGGCCGTCTAACATGTCGCCACCTGATTGGACCTCCGTAAAAAAAGTCTTCTGCCGTCATTACTTGCAAAATCAAGGTATTGCTAACACAAATGGGCGTCAACCAGATTTTCACTTCTGCCGCACACCCACAAGGAAACAGATAGGTGCAACACATCAATAGATCAATCGTTGATGGGATCAAGGCCCGCCTTGGCTCCAAAAGAACTGGTTGGATAGACGAACTCCAACACGTTCTATGGGCTCATCGCACCCTCACCAGAACAAGAACAAGAACCGGTGAAACACCCTTCAGCCTCACCTATGGATCCGAAGCTGTGATTCTAGCCGAAATCGGTCTCCCACCACTAAGGGTGCTCAGCGCATCCAAACACCTAGACAACGACAGGAACTGCTTCTAAACTTAGACCTACTTGAAAAAGACACGAAGGGGTAGTAATACGCAAAGCCAAGTACAAAAAGCAACTAGAGCTCTACTACAACTCAAAAGTCAAAACCTGCACATTCGACGTTGGTGATTACGTCCTTAGAGACAACAATGCGTCACATTCATAGCTTCCAGGCAAACTGGCGCATAATTGGGAAAGGCGCGTACGCCCTTGAACGACTCGACGAAACACCTATACCAAGGTCCTGTTGATTTTGTTATCTGCTAATTGTGTTCCTTTGTCGGTTACTATTTCCTTAGGGAGACCTAAACGACAAAAGATGAATTCCCAGATGAATTTTTTGACGTGGTCGGCGTTGATTGTGGCTAATGGTTTGCCTTCTACCCATTTTGTGAAGTAGTCGACGACGATGACCAAATATTGTATCTTTTTGGGGGCCATTGGGAATGGTCCGACCAGGTCGATGGCCCATTTTTGGAATGGTTGGGCAGTAGTGACTAGCACAAGGTCGTTCTTTAGGCGCTAAGTGTTTGGCGCATGTTGTTGATAGTTGAAGCAGGTACGCAAAATTTTGACTGCGTCCTGATGCATTCCTGGCCAGTAGTATCCGACGTTCATTATTTTGGCGACGACAATTCGTGGTCCCGCGTGTATGCCGTAGATACTTTCATCTATTTCTTTGATGAGGAAGGATGCGTTCGCGGAGTCTACGTACCTTAGTATGGGGCCTAAATAGGATCGCCAGTATAGTATGCCAGTCAGGAGTTGATAATGTCATGATTTGTACTGTACTTTTGTTGCTTCTGCCTTCGGCGTCCGTAGGGTTACGGTCGCAAGGTATGCTTGGATGGGGGTCATCCATGATTCCGCGCTTGTTTGTGTGACATTGACTTATCTTATAGGTACTGATGGTTGGGTTAGAGTTTCAACGCGTACCTTTTTGGCCATGTGTGGCCAAGCCGTGGAGGCCATTTTGCTTATAGCATCAGCTTCTTTATTTCCGCTCCGATTAATTGCAAGTTGTAAAACATTTGATGAGGAGCTTTGCTTGCGCAACATATTGTACCATGACTGGGTCTTTGGCAGATGTCGTTGATGTGTCCTGCTATTAGCATTGAGTCCACATGGGCGTTGAGATGCTTAGCACCCATTTTATTTACTAGGCTCAGTCCTGCAAGAAATGCTTCGTATGCTGTCTCATTATTGGTTCTTGGAAATTCTAACCGTACGACATAGGTGAATTCTGTGTTATTAGGGCTGACTAAGCGCAAGCCTGCCCTTGCGTTTTGTTCGTTGTATGCTCCGTTGGTGTAGAGTGACCAAGGAAGTTGTGATTCCTAAATAGGTTTTGGGTCTTGTTCGTTTTTGCATTCTTCGTTCTTATTAGGAGGAATTTCTGCAATGAAGTCTGCCAGAACTTGTCCCTTAAATTCTGCTCTTGGTTTATATACAATGGTGTGCGTGCCTAGTTCGATGGCCCATTTGTCCAGTCGCCAAGAGAGTTCTGGTTTGGCAAGGACAGTGTTGATTCGGTAGTTTGTGAGGAAGTGAATTGGGTGTCCTTGAAAATATCGTTGCAGTCTTCGTGATGCATGAACTAGCGCGAGTACTAGTTTTTCCATGGTCGAGTATCTGGTTTCTGTGTCAGCGAGTGTGCGGCTGATATAATAGATTGGTGTTTGGACCTTGTTGTGATCTACCAGAAGTATTGCACCTATGGCGGTATGTATCTGATGCGGATAGGTATAGTGTTAGGGGTTCTTCTGGTAGATGTGAGAGTTGGTAAGTAGGTTAAACACTTTTCATTTCACAAAAAGCTGCTACAGCCTCGGCGTCCAGCGGAACCGTGTTTTCTTGAGTACATTCCTAAGTGTGTGAGCAAAAGGAAAAGACTTTGATGCGTATTTTGATAGGAAGCGATTGAGAACGACTAGGCGTCCCATTAACGTCTGGACATCTTTAATTGAGTTAGGGGAGGGCATTCGCTGGATGGCTTGCACCTTTTTTTGGGTTCGGTTTGAAACCTCCGTTTGTGACAATGACGCTTAGGAATTTTGCTTCCTTAGTGCCGAATGAACACTTTCCTAGATTAAGTTTCATGTTTATGTCGCGTAGCTCATCGAAGGTGCGCTGTTTGTCAAGGAGCATTGTTACCTCTTCACGAATTTTGATGACCAGATCATCGACGTATACCTCGAGGTTGATGCCGATTTGGTTGATGAAAGCCAGGTCCATGAAGCGCTGGTAAGTAGTGCCTGCGTTTTTAAGACCAAAGGGCATTTTGGTGTAGTAGTAAAACCCCGTGTGTGTGCTGAAGGCGATTCTGTCTTCGTTTTCATCTGCCATTTGGATCTGGGGGTGTCCTCTGTGGGCATCCATAAAACATTTGAATTTAAATGGCACGAGGGATTCTACCTTTAGGTCGATTTCTGGCAGTGGGTAGTGGTCTTTTGGGCACGCTTTGTTGAGATCCTTGTAATCGATGCACATGCGCCAGGTCCCGTTCTTTTTGAGGACAATGACTGGATTTTCAATCCGAGTTTGATGGTCGCATCGGCAGAGTATGCTTGCGTCGAGTAGATTGTCTACTTGTTCATTCATGGCTTTGGTTCTATCTGTGCCCAGCGGGCGTTTCTTTTGAGCGACTGGTCGTGCATCCTTGTAGGTGTTAAGACGATGTTCTGTTATGTGTCTGGGGACGCCGATCATGTCGGATGATGGCCATGCGAACATGTCGATGTTCTTCACCACTAGTTGTTTGAGATGGACGTGTATCTGGTGAGATAGAGTTGGTCCCAGAGTGACAGTTTATTTTGGGAATTAGGATTGAGTACACATTTCTCATTCTCTGAGCTGGCTTGCTTGGGTAAAATGGTTGGAGTTGATGATTCGGTGGTCATGAAGCAGTCTTGATTCCCCGTGATGTATGCTACCCCCATGCTTGTGGGAAAGCCTATAGTTTGGTGGGGGGTGGATGCGTTGTTGTTGAATTTTGCCAATCCCTGCCTTCCGAGCAGGATTTCGTTGGAGGAGTTGGTGGGGATAACATGGAGCATACATGTTTGAGAACGAGTATGAGTCCCGTCTGTAGGTGTAACGGTGAACTGGAAGGGGATAAATAACCCCGTTGAAGAAGTCGGCGATTGGCGCATCCGGTTCTAGGCGTGCCTTGTCTTCGTCATCGAGTTGATAGAAACATTGTTGATACATGATGTCAAAACTGCTGCCGCTATCGCATATCATTTTGCAGGTGTGGTAGTGGCCGAAGAGTGCAGTGATGTCAAAACTGCTGCCGCTATCGCATATCATTTTGCAGGTGCGATAGTGGCCGAAGAGTGCAGTGATGTCAAAACTGCTGCCGCTATCACACATCTTTACATTGGTCGATCGTTTGAGTGGCGACTTGTTGTGATGCTTGCGGGGTTAACCTTGCGTTTGTTCCCTTATGCCTTGTGGCATTGCTTGTCGTAGGTTCCACGGATGTGATGGGTTTTGATGTCCTTGATGGTCTTAGACGTTTCTTCTGTTCTGCATGCGCCTGACTACACGTTCTTGACCAGGTTTGTGAGTTTACCTGACCGGAGGGCTGACTCGATCTCCATCTTGAGGGGGTAGCAATTGTCGGTGTCATGTCCCATTTCTTTGTGGAAGTCACAAATCTTGTTGTGTCGACATTTTTGCGCTTTGTTCCCATGGGTTTTGGGAGTTTGAACTTGACTTCCCCGGTTTTAAGGACTTGTCATAGTACTTGTTTTGGTCAAAAATTACTTGTTAAAAATTATTTTGTATTCCAAATTAGTAAAAGTGAGGTAGAGTGCTAAATGTATGAAATATGATAAAAGCTTAGTGTTATTTTCCAGATGACAATTCAGGATGACAAAGAAATAGCAATTTGACCACTATGTTCAGGATGGCAAAGAAACTGACAGTTATATCCCGAGGATTTAACTGTCCGACACAAGACTATTGTAACTGAATGTAAATGAAAGAAAGCAAGCAAACAACACTCGATATACGAGGAAAGCCCTTGATCACTTGATGATCACCGGCACAAAACCTCGGGAGGAGTCTAAGCCCCTGCCTTGTTGTTAATATTAATAAGAAAAATGTTTTACAACTTTGGAAGGTTGATGAACGAAGTACTAAGGTTACAATAATGTGTTGTGTGTGTGAGTATTAGGTGTTTCTATCACAAGAAAGCTAGTATCAAGTGAGTCAAAAGTAGCTGAGTGTCAAGTAGTGTCCTATTTCGTTCATCCATCCCCTATTTATAATTATACATGAAATAAATAAGAGATCCCATGATATCCGCTACTTAGTTATGCTCCTTGACTGTTTCAGGTACACTTTGGAGCAGTTTCAACCAAGCTAGACGTTGGTATAACAGTTTCCTTTTTTTTCTCCTTGCATTCAACATTGGACGGTTACACATTTGACCTATTCTTTAGCAAAAGTCTTGGTCTACACGCATAGCTCTTCCTTGTTCAGCTCTCTTGCTTTGACCAAGATAATATAGCCGTTAGGGAAGAGTCACAAGCCTTAATATTGATTAAGTGTACCTGCAATAATATTACAACAAGATAATTCGTTAGTCTATCCTCAGGATGCACATAGATTAGAACACTGTTACATCCTGAAGTCTGCTGAGTCCTTCAGTATACTGTGGATGTCACACAGAATATTTGGGGTAAAACCATCTTGAGGATTTCACCACCAACAATTGTAGCCAAAAATATGTTACCGTTAATATCTCTAATGGTTAAAATATTTTTAATTGCAAATCTTATCCCTGAAGCTGATTAGACATTTGTCAGGATTACAATGACTACTTTTTCGCCTGAAATGTAGTGATGACCGTTACACCTCATATATTTCTTCCACCTATATCTAGGCCTTTGTTTACTCCTTTATAATCACACAAGATTATCTGAAAAGGTAACTTCTTTCTTTTTCTTTGCTTTCTTTAATCCTTCAAAACTTTTACGAAAAAATTCTGAAGATGGGCAAGAAAACAACAAGATCTTCTGGGAGTGTTGGGGTCCCAAAAGATTTCACCTCCTAGAACCTGTTAAGCAATCCAGAACAGGAAATCTGTTCCTTTACTGATAGGGATATACAAGCCCTAAAGGACTCAGGGCCTTCCCTAGTTCTGCAGAGTTTCGTCCTTATGACCAGGGTGCAAAATCTGATTTTGCATCCTCAGTATGGGTCTGCTTCTTGTACCTGCCATTTCATCTTGACTTAAAGTATCCATTCCCTCAGTTCATCAAAAAGTTATTTGATGTGACTGGGATGGCATATGCCCAAGCCATGCCTGAAATTTGGAGGATCTTGATGGTCTGTAATAGGATCATCGAGAATCATGGCATCAATCTTCAGATTGGTGATAGGTCTTACCTTTATAAGTTGAAAACTCATGGTTCCAACCGTTATGTTCTTCAGCTTATTAACAAAGATCCTCGATCTATTCCTGTTTAATGTCATCAAATCTGACAGGTCTTGGAAGTCTAAGTTTTTCTTTGTAAAGAGGGATTCCATTCCTTATGGGGATGATATCCCTATGTCTTGGTTAAAAAGTGGTGTAGTTTTTCAAAATAATAAAGAGTATTTTTTAGGATAAAAAGTTTTTTGTAGTTATATCCTAAGGATATAATTGACATTCTGAAATTTTTTATATGTCAGGTACTCCATTTGCTAAACTTGCTCCTCCTTTGTCTGATTCTTTCATCAGATACAAGGCTGTCATAGACTTACCTGCTTTAGCCAGAACCTTTGAAGTAGAAGAGAGCTACACCACTAGCTAAGCCACAAAAATGCCTGGTAAGTATTACCTGTTACATCCTGAGGATGTTTATGTCCTGTTATGTATACCTATTTAACCTGTATTTCTTATTCTTTTCAGCAAAGAAATCTGCCTTCTTTGACCTTGATGACATTGACAGTCAGGATGTCAAGGCAGCCAAAGTCACCTCACCATCCAACTCCAGGTTGACTAGTCCTCCTCCTTTTCCCCCTAAGTCAAGGGCACCTGCATCTTCCAAGAAGAGGAAGGCTGCCACTACCTCTGCCTCTGCCCAAGAGACTGTTCCTTTTGAAGGTCTTAGCTTTGATGAAGTATTTGGCAAGATTTCCCAGTATACTCTCCAAGTATGGTGCTATCCTAAGGATGGCATGAAATATTTATATAAATGTCAAAGAGAGAATACTTACCTGTTTTCTTTCTTTTATAGGGACATGAATATCTGCTGAAGTCCTTGGATGAGGTAGCCAAGGAGATGAATGACACCAAAGCCAGCCTGGAAGATATGAAGAAGATTGCTCAAGAAAAGAGCAAGCATCTTGAGAAGGATCTGGGCAAGGTGAAGATAGAGCTAAAACTGGTGAAATCTGAGCAGGCCAAGACGGTGCAGGGGCATGAGAAGGAGATGGAGAAGTACATGCAAGGCCTCGTGACATCTACCATAGTTTCTGTTCTCCAGGCTAGGGTGAGGATGGCCCTGCATGCTAAGGATCCCAACTTCAAACAAGAGAATTGGGATGTTGAGGCCTGGCAGGAGAAAATTAGGAGCCTGGGTGGAAAAGAGGTGGTTTACGAGCCTATCCCTGATGCTGATCCTGAGGATGCACCCAAGGAGCTTGTGGTGAAGGAAGCTGAGATGGCCAAGGAGTTTCAAGTGGGCGATGAAGGATATAAAGACTAGGCCTGAGCCCACTTTTTAGAATATTTGTGGTTGTTTATGATGCTAGTTTGTGGTTGAACAATTTCAGACAATTTACTTTTTGTATATGTATGAACAATGAAAGGTTTGGGGTGGAGGGATCTCGGTTTTCAAGACGAAGCCCCAGATCTTTCCATACCTGGACCAAAGATGTTGACCCCTGGTGGATGGGTCCTGGTTTAGAATGAAGCCAGGGGTTGACATCAATTTTGACTTATAAATAAATAAAATGGCAAATGTTTTGATGCTACATCCTTGTGTTCTTTCTTCATTCTTTTGATATCCTGCAATACTGTTAAGTAATAAGCATAAAAGAATGAGATACGTTATAAACTTATACCTTTATCCCAATTCAACAATTGGTCTTCAAAGTGTTCTGATAAGTATATCGAGAACAACCTTAACAATAGTAACATCCTGAGGATATCCCCAGTATCCTTAGGATGTTTCATCATCCTTAGAATATCTTCCAAGTTTTTTCTCTGTTTTAACCTTAGGATACTTCCCAAAATTTTTCCTTTTTTCATCCTTAGGATGATCTTTGACATCTTTAGGATGCCCCCAGTGTTTAACCTGTAACATCTTCAAGATAGACTTGAAGATATATTTTTCCATTCCAATAAAGGAATATCGATAATGTAGAAGTATAACCTGTGAAAAAGGTAGACAAGATTATAATACTGGCGAAAAGGCCTTATAGAGACTGGGGTTAAGCCCATTTAAAGATAACTTGCGACATGGCCAAAAGTAACATCTTGAGGATAACTGGCGACATGGCCCAAAAGATAAAACTGGCGTCTTAACCTTGGAGTATGACGCCATGATGGCTTTTCCGATCACCTTGCGGCACTTTAGTTGGTCGTCTTATAGTTTTTTCTGGTGTTCATACCAGTCATTGTGAAAGGCGTGATCTCTTCCTGGGTCGGAGGGTGATCGTCGGAAACATTGAAGTCTATGGTTCTTCCTGTTATGATGACATTATCTGGGTTGTCGTCGCTGTTGCCCTCGGGTGCGTTTGGGACTGGGGTAATGTCATCGACGACCCTAGATGGAGTATAGACTTTGTTTGGTGAGGTTGTCATTTTGTAAAATGGCAAGGGACTTTGGTCTTAGATTGTTGTGGTATGGACACGAATGGCCCCAATGAAGAAAAACGGACCCTAGATCACCGGGTCAGGGCTGATCCAAGTAGTGAATCCAAAGAGTAAATAGTTGGTTTAGTTTAAAAAGTGTGTATTTGAAACTGTGGGTCTAAGAATAAGACCAAGGAGATAACTTGTTTGAAGAGCCAAGCCTCTAAACGTTGGGAATAAAAACAAGGGTTGGAAAAGTATGATTTGCTCGTAGGCTTTTCAGTGGGAGTTCTTGTTGGAGAAAAAGATACCCATAAAAGGATAAGAAGCTTCTCCTTTTATAGCACCTTAACCTCCAACTCTCTCAACCCATCCTCTACCCTCAATGGGGCCCGACCCAGGTAGAGGGGTCTCCTATTCTCCGACCCAAATACATAAGCCTAATTTGGTGTAAGTGGTTCAAGTGAAAAAAAGGGAAAAGGGAGATGTTACCGTCTTGTCAAAATCCACGTGGCATCCACCCGTTGGCTTATTAGGGTGGTGAGCAATCATCTCTTCTTCTAGAACCTGGAGACAAGTGGGGGTTGATAAAGTCTACTTTGAAAGATGTCTTTTCTAGGGAGCTACCACGTCGTCGTCCTTTCTGGCCATCAGACCAGGCGCGACTAGTGATTGGTCGCAGACTCTGACAAGTAGACTTTCACGTCAGGAACAGTTGCCTAGGGCATGCCTGCCCTGGGGTGTGTATCTCGATGCTGCCCAGAAAGGTATCTTTCAGTTGTGTTGACGAAGATTTTACGTTTCGTGTCAAGGAAGCTTCATTTTGTTAGGCTTGGCACTAACGTAGAACGGGCGGGTGGACTGGCGTCATTGTCGCAGACGCAGGTTGCTCCGCTGACGTAAAACGGGCGGGAGGACCAACGTCAGCGTGTCTGACGTGGTCTTCGTCTGTCGACGTAGAAAGGGCGGGAGAACTAGCGTCATGTTTTATGGACGCGGCTTATTGTTGATGTTTAATCAATCATTCTTCTTTCTTCTTATGTCTTGACTTCTTGTAGTATGAAAGAATGGGTTGCTTTTATTGATATGGTGTCGTTGTTTTTGGCACCATATCCCTTCAAGTCCCCCAGTCTAGTGCTTCGTGTTTCTTTTTGAAGAAAGAATGAGGGAGTGCTGGACTCGTTGAATTTTCTGAATTTGAGTGAAAATGTGTTCCTTGAATTGCATTTGATCTTCACCGGGTTTTCATGCATTCATGGTGTACATGTTAATGACTCGGTAAAATAATTTTCCAGAATTAGGTTATAATTTTAGATCTCTGCGTCAACTGGTGTGCGCATATAAGGATCAATCTGTGTAGCGTATGATGTGCTTAATTGTGGAGGAATGTCTCTCGGAGCGCATGCATTGGTGATAAGTAGGCCTATGGAAGTTTTGGCCCATGACACAGTGATGTTAATGGAAATGGAGATGATTCCTTAGGAGCACATGTGGGAGGCATGAAAAGGCGTCCTACGTTTATTGCATATGTCGTTGAAAAATAATAAAAGGAAACTCTTTTATTTTTGCGCATGCCGGGGACCTAAAAAGGCGCCTGGCATGTAGTGTGCCTATCAATGTTTGTTAAAAATTATAGGGCGCGTCCGGGCGACCTGAAATGGTGTCTGGCGATTGTATGCAGGGTGATGATGTAAAAAATGTAAAAAAGCATCTGACATATTTGCGCAGGTAATTGATGTAAAAAATGGAAAAAACAAAAATTTTCCAGGCGCATGCGAGAGACCCTGAGAAGGCGTCAAACATTTTTGCGCAGGGTAGTTGTGTAGGAGATGAAAAGGTGATTTTTGTTTCTCTCTACGCCTGCTGAAGTGGAATTAATGCGCATTAAAGTTGTCGGTTTGAATTCTTTGAGAATTAATGGGCGGGAATGTTAGCATACGAGGAGACGTGTCTGACGGTTCGTACAACTAGGGAGTTGTTAGGTGGCCACGTGTCGCAAAAAGGTGGTGATGGCAACTGTTGGGTATTGTAACCATCCGGCGAGTGGCACACATGTGGCACGTGTACCATCTGATGTGTTCCCACCTGATTAGACCTCCATCGAAAAAGTCTTTTGCCATCATTACTTGCCTTCTGATGTGCCTAAAAATTCACATGTTTTCCACACGTATTTTCACTTGTTTTCCACCCAAAATCCTACTTTTATCTTGGTTTTTATCATGATTTACCTTCCTTTGTTGATAATAGCCGGTTTTGAAGTCAAAAAGTGAAAATAAGAGAAAAACGGCAAAAAAGGCAAGGAATTGAAGACTTTTAGAGCTGTTTCAGATACAGCATGGCCGCGCTCATGCTGTATCCGGCCGTGCACGTGTCCCAGGTCAACAAGTCAACATTTCTAAGTTAGAAGGAGGCAAAAAGTCAACTATATAGACTTGCACGGGTGCGCACACCCTTGTGCACGACCGTGTAAGTTGATACGTGCTCCCCAAGGCTCCAACAAACCAAGATTGATAGATATTCATGCAGTACCTACGTGTACGGGCGTGCCACTCCCCTTGGCATGGGTGTGCAAGCTCTGAAGACAGACAATTTCTGCGTGTAAGGACTTTGCAACAGTTCCAGCTGTCGAGCATGGGTGTGCCACATCAAGATGCACGGCCGTGCACCACCTGATTTTCCTATAAATAGAGACCTCCACTCCATACTTTGGTATCCCATCCTACCCCTAAAACCATCAATTCCTCCAACTTCTCAACAGAGTTTTAGCCATCTTTGGGACTTGTGAGTGTCCTTTGGAGCTTGGCATCACTCCGTAAACACCACATTCGAGAGAGAAACAACTCGAAAGTACCCAAAAGCACTAGAAATCACTATACAACCCTCACCATGTTTTGTACACAAAACCAACCTTGCGAGCTTGTTTTATCCACCATGTTAGGTGTTGATGGTGAAAATCATCAGGATGATTTTACCTCATATCCTCAATATAGCATCTTCCAGATGCTGAAGGACCTGACAGACTTCGGGATGTAACTATATTTCAGCATGTGCACATCCTGAGGATGGACTAACGAATTATCCTTATGTGATGTAACTGCAGGTACAACTAAGTTACAATATGGACACGAAACTTCTTTCCAACATCTATATTATATAACTCGGTCAAAAGGGTTAAAGGTGGAGGAGTTACGCTTGAAAACCAAGGTCCAAGCTTGAAGAAGGAGTCAAAGATGTAACCGCCAAGCATTAAAAGCACGCGAAGAAGGTGGAAACAGTTGCTACAACGTCTACCTGACCTGAAACAGCTACAACGGTCACAAGAAGACTTCAAGGAACTTAACTAATGAGCGGATTACACGAGATCTTTTGTTTACAACGGTCACAAGAGGACTTCAAGGAACTTAACTAATGATCGACGAGTATAGGACACATTACTATCACCTGAAACACATGAACACTCTGCTGATCATAGAAAAACTCACACACACTTAGCACAATTCATTGTAATCTTAGTACACTCGTCAATCATTCATCCAAAGTTGTAACATTTTTACCCATTTTTTATATTAACAAACAAGGCAGGGGCTTAGACTCCTCCCGAGGTTTTATGCCGGCGATCTACAACTGATCAAGGGCTTTCCTCATACATCGAGTGTTGTTCATTGTGTTTTAGTATTTACTTTACTTGTTCCTTGAAATTATTGATAGTTGCATCCTCAAGATACAACTGTCCATCCTCAACCTTATCATTACCATCCTGAGCATAGTTGTGAATTCAATGTTTATTTACATTTACAAGTCACCATCCTGAGAATAACACTAAGTTTTTATCAAACTAGCACTCTACCTTACTTTTACTAATTTGGAAAACAAGATTATTTCTAGCAGATAATTTTTAACCAAAACAATTTGGCGCCCACCGTGGGGTAAGTGGTGCTATTTTAACAAAAAACTTTGTTAAAATGTTTTTCCAATTTATTCATTTTACAGATCTTGACAACTATGTCATCTCACAAAAACCCGTTTCGTCATCCATGCCATCCACAACCTCTGCCAGAAATGCAACACTGCCACCTCCACCTGCATTACCAAGAAGTTCTACTTCTCAAATCCCACCTAGACCATCGATGGAGGCATCTGGATCTACTCCACTTGTTTTTGTGTCAAATGATGAACTCCTCTCTATGTTTGCATTAATGAAGGATCAAATACAGCAACAACAAGACACAAACCGAATGCTGATAAGAGAGATACAATCTCTCAAGTCATCCTCAAGGAGGCCAACCGAAGACATGGGGACATCATTGCAACCTAGGGTGTTGGATTTTAATTCTGGCATCTCTGGGGGCGTTCATCAAGGAGATTTTATCCCCATGAGCACTGGATTCTCTACTCCTGAAACAATTACTACACCCAGAATGACAACCACTAGGGATCCAGGATATACACCTAGGCTATCCCAAGGATACAACACTAACGGAAACAATTTAAGTTCCAGTACTTTTACTGCTAATGATGTTGCTTCTTTGTAGGATACCGGTATAAGTCCGCAGCTAGCAAGGGATCTACAGAAAATTAAGGATATGGTGTCAAGTGTACTAGGGATAGTACAACCTATCCCCGAAGTATCCTCAGCATGTCATAGGGTGTCTCGATTAGCACCTCCTATATGTGATGCAGAGATCCCAAAACGGTTTCAAACTACAAGCATGAAGCTATATGATGGATCTACAGATCCTGAAGAGCTTGTGGCTTAGTATAGGGAAAGGATGGAGATAAATCCAATTCCTGCCAACCTTAAAGAAGCGTGTTTATGCAAGGGATTTGGTTCAACTCTCATTGGTCCAACCTTGAAATGGCTCCTAAGTGTTCCTCCATACTCAATTACTTCTTTTGCACATTTGATTAACATGTTTAATAATCAGTTTTCTTGTAGTCGAACGTTCGAACGTTTGACAAGTGACCTATAAAGGGTAACTCAACCACAGGGGGAATCACTATGAGAATACATTACAAGGTTTGGAAAAGAAGCACTCGACATCCCAAACCTGGATGTTAGAACGGCAGTACAAGCATTCAAGATGGGGCTGCAAAGAGATTAACCATTCTACCAAGAATTGGTGATGAATCCTTGTAGAAACTTGGATGAAGTCAGAAACAGGGCTCTAAGGTTCATCCGACTCGAGGATGACAAGAAAATTCAAGAGAGGATATAATCATCCTCAAGATATAACCATCCTAATCGAAAATCCACTCCCATATACGAACCAAATAAGCATAAACCCTATGCTAGGCGTGACAATAAAAAGGTCAATGTGGTGGAGGATGACGATGAGGATGAATGTCCTAAACTATCAGATTACTATTTTTCTGTGGATGTAACAGGATTAATGTATGCCATGAAAGACCTCAGGGATAAAGCAAGATGGCCTAATAAGGATAACAAAACAGGATGGAAGGACCACTCAAAGTGGTGTGCCTTCCACGAAGATTTTGGTCATATCACCGAAGATTGCATCGCCTTGAGAAAGGAGATTGCATATCTTCTGAGCAAAGATCATCTTAAGGATCTTCTGGGCAAGAAGAAATCAAGGGTTCAGGATGGTATCAACATCTCGGAAAGAGCAGCATCCCCACCTAAGGATGCTGGTATAATCAACTTTATTTCAGGAGGATCAGACATTTGTGGAACCTCATATTCAGCTGCCAAAAGGCATGCAAGAGAAACAAAATCAGAAAAAGGAGAGAGACCCACAAAGACTACCATCCTGAAAACTTCAAAAGTGATCAATTTTGAAGAAGAAGACAGAGAGAATATCCTTGACCCTCATCATGATGGTTTAGATATAACTTTGTATATTGCTAATCACTTTGTTCGCATGATTCTTGTAGATGGTGGAAGCTCAGTAAATATAATCTAGTTAGAATCCCTCAAGAGAATGAACATCCTGGAATCTGAAATAGTTTCCAGATCATCGGTCCTGGTGGGCTTCAGTGGAGAAACTAAGAGTAGAGTGGGTGACATCAAGCTACCAGTGCATGTAAAGGGAGTGAACTATATCCAGAGATTCTGTGTGATAGATTCCTTATCTTGCTATAATGTCATCTTGGGGAGACCCTGGATACATGACATGAAGGCAGTCCCTTTAACATAACATCAGTGTATAAAGTTACTTACACCATGGGGAGTTGTTAAAGTCAACAGCGATCAACAGGAAGACAAGGATTCCTATACTACGTCAATGAAGGCTTCATCATGATAAGCATAACAATTACAGAAGGATGCACAGTGCCATCCTCAGGATGTCAAGGAACATCCTGACTAGGATGTAAAGGCTGTCTGCCTTGACGAAAATAACAAGGATATCTCTGTGCTGATTGGTAAGAATATTCCTCATGACATAGAACAATCACTAATTTAATTTCTAAAATGCAGGGTGTCTACCTTTGCATGGAAGCATGAAGATATGACTGGAATCTCTAAGGATGTCATTACCCACAAACTTGGGATTGATAAGAGCTTCAAACCCATCCAGCAGAAATGAAGAAAATTTGCACCAGAAAGAAATATCATTATACAAGAAGAGGTGGACATGTTTCTCAAATCCAAGATGATAAGGGAAGTAAAATTCCCAAGATGGTTGGCAAACGTGGTAGTGGTACAAAAGAAAAATGTGGAATGGAGAGTATGTGTAGACTACACAGACCTCAACAAAGCCTGTCCTAAGGACCCATTTCCACTACCACATATAGATTCAATGGTGGATGCTACAGCAGGCCACAAGATGCTGACATTTATGGATGCATCCTCAGGATTCCAACAAATCCAAATGGAACCGGATGACCAAGAGGATACGACATTCATGACCCCATCAGGTATATATTTTTATATAGCTATGCCATTTGGACTAAAAACTGCAGGTGCAACCTACCAAAGGCTAGTGAATATGATGTTCAAGGAAAAGATTTGGGACACAATGGAATTATACATTGATGACATGGTGATTAAATCCAAGAAGGCAGAGAACCATCTTCGAGATCTTAAAGAAGCATTTGACATCCTGGATGCCTAAAATATGAAGTTAAATCCATCCAAGTGTCACTTTGGAGTTGGTGCTGGAAAGTTTTTGGGATATCTAGTGACCAAAAGAGGGATAGAAGCTAGTCCCGAACAAATAAAAGCCATCCTTGATCTCAAATCCCCAAAAAATATCAAGGATGTACAAAGGCTGACAGGCAGGATAGCAGCCTTAAACAGATTCATCTCGAAATCCTCAGAGAAGTGTAAGGAATTCTATGACATCCTGAAGAAAAATAGTAAATTCGACTGGGGACAGAAGCACGAAGAAGCATTGAAGAAGCTGAAGGAGTATCTTGCAGCAGCTCCACTCTTGATGAAACCTGAGGATGGAGAACCTCTAAAGCTATACCTTGCAATTTCTAGGAATGCAATAAGTGCAGTCTTGGTAAGAGACTTCGAAGGGCAACAACATCCTGTCTACTATGTAAGTAAAACTCTGCTAGATGCTGAAACCAGGCATTCACATCTCGAAAAACATGTTTAGCTTTAATAATGGCATCTACCAAGTTAATGCATTATTTTGAAACACATAGGATACATGTACAAACTAATTACCCTATTAAAAATATACTTAGAAAACCAGAAATGTCAGGTAGAATGGAAAAATGGTCGGTAAAATTAAGTGCCTTTGACTTGGTATATGAGCCTAGAAATGCAATCAAATCACAGGCTCTAGCAGATTTTGTGGCTGATTTCAGTAGTGACATCCTGAGTGAAGTAGAATCCGAAGTTCAACAATTAAATGAAAATTTAGAAAAATGGACTTTATATACTGTTTTGGTCAAAAATTATCTAGTAAAAAATATCTTTGTATTCCAAATTAGTTTATGTGAGGTAGAGTACTAAATGTGTAGAAATATGTTTGTAAATCAATAATATTCTTAAGATGGTGTATCGGGATGTTCAATAACTAAAAAATATAACAACTATGATTGGGATGTCTTAGGTTAGTTTCGGGATAGACAGTTATATCCTCAGGATGGAACTGCTAAGAATGAACAAAGAAAGTGATAAACAATAAGAAAAACACACGATCTACGAGGAAAGCCCTTGATCAATTGTAGATCGCCGACATAAAACCTCTGGAGGAGTCTGGGCCCCTGCCTTGTTTGTTAATATTAAAATGGTAAAAAGATATAACTTTGGATGAGTATGTGGACGAGTGTACTATGATTACAATGATTGTGCAAGTGTTTTGTGATCAGCTAAGCGTATGTGTGTAGCTATAGTGTGAGCAATGTGTCCTATACTCGTCCAATACCCCCACTTATATAGTACATGAAATAAACAAACAATCCCATGAAACTCGCTAAATAGTTAAGTTCTTTGAAGTCTTCTCATGACCGTTGTGGATGTTTCGTCTCAGGTGAACGTTGCTACAACGGTTTCTCCTTAGCTAGTTTAATGTTTCAGCTGTTTCCTCTTTTGTCGCCGATATTAAATGTATATCGGTTACAGTTTTGACTATGGCTTCCATCTTAACTATATCTTCCATCTTGACCACGAGTTGTATCTCTATCCTTGACTTCTTTAATTGAGGGTGATAATATAGATGTTACCAATCACGTAAATCCATATTATAATTTATTTGTACCTGGAATCATACATAGGAGAATCAACTCGTTAGCTCATTCTCTGGATGTGCACATGCTGAAATACTGTCACATCCTGAAGTTAGTCAAGTCCTTCAGCATCCTGGGGATGGCACATTAGGGATGTGAGGTAAAATCATCCTGAGGATTTTCACCCACAATAATTGTCCCCAAAAATATGTCACCGTTAATATCTTTTGAGGAAAAAATATTTTTTGATCTAAATATCTCTTCTGATGACTGATGGGATGTCTTGTCAAGATGACAATGGCTACTTTCTCGGCGATAAATACGTGATGACCGTTACAAGCATCATCTTCTACACCCTATATCTAGAACTTATCTCTTCCTTTATAATCACATCTGATTTTTTAAGAAGGTAATTTTCTTTCTTCTACTTTCCTCTTCATACCTGTGATGTGCTAAAAGTAGTTTAATAAAAATAACAAAATTAAACCTAAAACTAGACACCTAGTAATACTCTAGACTCTCTAAAACTAAACTACTGACAGGCAAGTGAACCTATCGACTCTAGTAAAGCTAAAGTAAGTCCGGATATCGAACCCACGAGACTCTAAGGGAAAACGAAAATTAGACTCGATTACTTATCCTAAAACTGAAATAAAACTATTTATTATTTTAAAGGGGGGTTTTACTAAAAACTAAATTGCAATAAAATAAAGGTTAACTAAGATTAGCTAAACTGAACTAAAGACACGAACTTAGCTGAGCCGAATTCAGATGATGACAAGACATTACCTAGACCAGACTCCTAACTATGCCTGATAAGCTTCTATGGTTATGGAACTGATTTGGAACCGGGATCATAAAATACTAAACATCAAGAATAAACTAGTCACCCTCGAACCTTCTTAAGGGGAAACCCTAGAATATTGTTGTGCTGTTAAACCACCGGTTGGAGTACAAACCCTCACAGGTCATCTAACTCTTATGATCGAGTACCCGCTAGACAATCTACCTCACAGCGCGAAAGTCTCACTACACTAGGTGTAAGGGGTAATTATTGAAGCCTAGATCTAACTTGATATGCATGAGTTGAAAGGGAAACTAGGCAGATCTTCTCATAAAGCCTCTAACCTAGCAATCTAACAACCTAGACATACCAACAAGTCCTCACCTCACAGCTATTGAACTTGGAAGAATACCTAAAATCTTCTAACCACCAAATATCACTCCTATGGTAAACTCGCGACTATTGACCATAAACTAGTTGCTACACAAAGTCTGCAACCTAACTAGCACTCATACATGAAAGACATTCACAAAAGTGCAAGTGGAGTGAATAAGTGACAATAAAAAAATAATAGATACGTACATACACTAGATCTAGAGAAATCAAAATCTTAACTTAATCATAAATCCAAAACACGTTCCAAAAACCATAGAAAACGCAAATCAAAACATAGTTATTTGTCTTGGTCTAGATAGCTATAAAAGTTTTAGCCACAAATCATCTTGAAAAGAAAAACAAAGTCAAATAAAAATTCAGCAATCATTGTATAGAACAAAGATAATAAAGGAACGTAAAAACCGAATGATTGACACCCGAATAATCGCTCTCTGGCTTAGAACCTTTGATCCCTGGCTTGCCTCTTTAATAATATTTGATGTTTCTCCCTCTCTCGCTTCTACTGTGCTTCGATATCTCTTTAAAAGAAATCTTATTTTTTTTCCTCTTGAATAATTATCGCCGCCTCAAAGCTCCTCCTTCTCCAAGATAATAATTATTTCCGCTGAACTCCCCTCTAAAAACAATGTTATGCGGCCCCTTCTAAAAACCAATCTTCTGCACCGCCTTCAAATTGCCCCCCATGTAATATTGGAGCCCTCCAAATTAATATTACTTTTCTTTTTTGTTTTGGGCTTTGGCCCGTGAGAAGTGACAACAAAGTCACGTTTGACTTATTTATTTATTTATTATTATTATTATTATTATTATTATTATTATTATCATTATTATATTGCATTCTAGCTAAATGCTCTTGACTCGGGTGTTCTTGGCTTGACCAAAGTTGCTCATTTATGCTCCAACGTCCATTCGAACACCTACTAAAATATAAAATAAATACATAAGTAATAAAAATGACACAAAACTAATAAAAACATATAAAAACCTATACTAAATAAAATAGACCGGTACAAGCCTAAAACTAATAAAACCACTATCTAAACGACTCGAAAATTGTACAAACTTTACACTGAAAATAGATGTATTTTACAATACATCAAATATCCCCACACTTATCTTTTTTTCGTCCCTGAAAAAGAATTATGCTATGGAATCACAGTTAGGTTTACATCCAGTTTCAAAACATAGGTTACTTAATTAATAATCTACTAACGTGTTGATTGCGATTGCAGGTATATTGATCCTTTTAAACCCAAACCGGTTTCCAAGCCCCTTTTTTATTTATGTTAAGTTCATGTTGATTAGTCTATCTAGGGTCTCACTCAAAGGAAGCCACAGTTCCTCCTAATCCCGCCTCAAGCTTATGAAGCTAAAGGAACGACCAATTGACCATTTCCCAACCGTCTTATGTAGAAAACCAAGAGAATTTAAAATCACTTTTTTTTTTCGGCATACTTATCTCAGAGGGTGTGACCAATCCAAGTCGCTATCCCAGTGGCCAGACACCTTAAGCTTCAGCATTTTTGCTTTGATTTCTAATTTTTTTTAGGTGATTAGAAATTCTAACGGTTTTCTACTTATAACGGTGCTTCTTATACTATTTTTGGCGGTTTCGGTCTCCCTGTTTCTCCTAGATGAGAGCCCACAAAATAGCCTAACATAATTAATTTATTACTTTTCAAAGGAAACCTTTCTACCGGCCGAGCCTACCCACATATCCCAAATCAGACACGTTTTCAATCAATTTTAATCTCTTATTATACATACTATTTGAAAACCGGACACCTAACTTTACCTATCATCTTCCATATTTTATATAATGCAAACTTCACAATCAGGGACATTTTCTCAAATTTTTCGATTTTTTTTAGGACTCAAAATGACTCTATATACGAACTAGACGACAGTTTCCATCCCCACACTTAAACTCTACATTGCCCTCAATGTAGGAATAGAAAACGACTCAAAAAAAAAAAAAAAAAATTCCGAATACAAAAATAAAAAGAAAAGGGCAAATTGGAAAGGACTTTGCTGGTTTATTAATGCGTAAGCTCCAAAAACTCTAGTCCAATCCAGCTCGATCGTATAGCATTTCATTCGCGATCGGCTCTGACACAATAATAAACTCTCGGATTTGTCTTGATAAATGTTAAACAGCTCCGGAATCACCCGAATGGAGATTGAGTACGGGCGGTGCAATCCAAACCTGCGCAAAATGAAACAAACAAAACCCGAGCATAATACCGAACCACAAATAAAATAAAATAAAATAAAATAAAATAAATGAAAAGCTAAAATAAAAATAAATTTACAAACTCTACACTTGGGATTGTACCCAAGAACTATCCTCAACACTCCTCAAAACCTACGGGGGATCCTTAAGATCCACATCACCTCCGAAACTAACAAACCGGGCTCTCACGTACAAGCTCATCCTGCAACCTCTCGGCCTCTCTAGCTCATCAAACCTCTTCTTACTCGCCTTAAAACCCTGATGCATTTGGGATTTGTAGTGAAACTTACATATCAATGAACTATCCCCACACTTAGGTTTTACCACATCTTCAGACCTAGATCTATCTTCCTCCTTCTTCTCTAATGGCGGTACTCCTAAGGAATCATCAACACAGAAAACATTCTCACACCTCTCACTCAGCTTAGGTCTAGATTTTGAGACATCAAAGACAACGGTTTCATCCCCCGCCCGAAGTGTGATCTTACTGTCAAAGACATCAATCAAGGCCTTCGCGGTACATAAAAAAGGGCGTCCCAAAATAAGTGGAACTCTATCGTCGGCTTCCATGTCGAGGACCACAAAATCCACGGGGAACACAAATTTATCTACCTTAACAAGTAAGTTCTCTATGATGCCCCGTGGATATTTAACAGACTTATTTGCTAACGTCAGTGTCATGCGCGTTGGGGTAAGTTCACCCAAGCCTAGCTTCTCATACAAAGAGTAAGGCATCAAATTGATGCTAGCACCTAGGTCGGCCAACGCGTGGTGCTGAACATCGCTACCAAATAAACACGGGATTGTGAAAATGCCCGGGTCCGTCAATTTCTCCGGTAGCTTATTCAGAACCACCGCAGAACAATCAGCAGTAAGTGGAACAGTCGACAACTCTCCCAATTTATCCTTCCGTGTCAGAAGTAGGGCTGGCAATGGGTAACCTGTTAAGACACGATAAGACCTGTTTGACTGAAAAGTACACTATTTGATTTTTTGACTTTTTTTAATACTTAGAATTAAGAGGCAAAAATCTTTCATTTCTCTTTTTTGGTACATAAAACATAAAACTTTGTTATAATCATGAGATATAAATGAGTTAAACGAGTCGTTTTCATGTTTAGAACTTGATTTGTTCGCGCGCGTCAGAGACCTGTTAACCTGTTAGGGACACGATTTGCCAGCCCTAGTCAGAAGGTCTTTTAGGAACTTCGCATATTTAGGCATATGCTGGAGAGCCTCGATGAGCGGGAGATTGATCTTAAGTTGCTTAAACATGTCTAGGAAGTGGTCGTATTCCTTACAATACTTTTGATTCCTAATGCGGGCAGGGTAAGGAACATGGGCAGGATCAATCTCAGGACTGGGCCTAACATTCCGTGGCCTAACTACTGGCTTCTCATCCTGAGACTCACTATTCGGTGCTGTACTTACTGGGCCTAGCCTAGATTGCACCCTACTAGGAGCCTCTAACTCTATATCTTTAATCACTGGTTCGTCCTCCTCCTCAACCGGTGCTCTAGGACTCTCTAATGTCCTACCACTACGTGTGGTGATTGCCTTAACGTGGGCATTCGGGTTTGCCTAAGTACTACCCGAGAACTGACCTTGGGGTCGCTCTTCCAACTGCCTAGCAATGTCACCAACGGTACGCTGAAGATCTAAGAACGCAGAGTGGTGATTTTTCAAGAGCATAGCCTGATTTTTCAACAAGGTGTCATGCTCTGCAAGAGTTTTCTGGGTGTGGGCATCCTTAGCTACTAACTGGGTTAAAAGTTCTTTTATTTCACCCAAACCACCCTCAATACCCGAACCTACTTTATTACCCGAATTTCCTCCCGAATACTGACCCTGCCCCTGGTTATGAGTAGAGTTTGATGAGAATCCAGGGGGATTACCGGAAGATTTCCAGCTGACGTTTGGATGATTCCTCCAACCTGGGTTGTAAGAATTTCCATAAGAGTTATTTGACCCGCGGTTCTGACCGCCTACAAAATCCACTTGCTCCTCCTGGTGAATCAAAGGGCATTCAGAAGTAGCATGCCCTCCCCTACACATCTCACACTTCTCAGATTTCAATTTCAACTCCTTCACTTCCTTAGTCAAAGCATCTAGAGCAGCAGCCACGCTAGTGTCCAATGTGACTTGGTGAACACCTCGAGCTGGTGAGGTGGTACTAGGTGCAGGAATGGAATTCCTAAGTAAAGTCCGCTGCTCATGGTCTGTTTGGGCAAAACTTTCAAATAAGTCATTGCATTCGACCGCAGTTTTCTTACCCATCATGTGGCCGCCTGCAGAAGTATCAAAGCGGTTCTTTGCCTCATAAGTTAAGCCATTGTAGAATTTCTCTACAAGGGCCCAATCAGTCAGACCATGTTGGGAGCACCTGCTAAGCAGGTTTTGAAAACGCTCCCATGCAAGATAATAAAGCTCGTCAGGTTCCATCCGGAACGAATGGATCTGATCGCGAAGGCGGGATGCCTTGCTAGGTGGAAAGTACTTATTCAGAAAAGCTTCTTTAAGGGCATCCCAGGTGGTAAAAGTGTCAGTAGGGTGAGAGTCGAGCCAAGTGGCGGCTCGACCAGAAAGGGAAAAGGGGAACAAGTGGAGGAATTTAGCATCATCTGTGGCACCCTGTAGCTTAAAGGTAGCTAGGATGCGAGTCAGACGGGCTATGTGGGCCGGGGCATCCTCATCATCGCGGCCGTGGAATTGACAGGTGTTATTAATGGCCATCATGATGTAGGAGGGTATCTGCCAGGACCCATCATTGTTGATGGCTGGAATGGTAATAGGGGAGTTAACTCCCGTAAAACCCTGGGTGGATTGTTGGTGGACAGTGCGACGCCCAGCCATTTGGGAAAGGTTTAGTGGTGGACTGGGTGGTGGGGAAGACGACCTAGAAGAACAAGAGCTAGAAGAACTTACCTCTTCAAGCTTAACTTCAGTAGCTGACTTGCTCCTCGAACGAGTAACTGGCATAAACTGCAGAGTAGACAATAAAAGAGGTAAGAGAATAACAGATAGAAGAAACTAAAAAAAAAATAGAAAAGACTCGAAATAAAAATAAAAATTAACTGAAATAGAAAAATTAACAAATAGAACAGATATTTCAGATAAGTTCAATCGAAGCTAATTAACGCAATCGCCAAGAGTCCCCGACAACGGCGCCAAAAACTTGATGTGCTAAAAGTAGTTTAACAAAAATAACAAAATTAAACCTAAAACTAGACACCTAGTAATACTCTAGACTCTCTAAAACTAAACTACTGACAGACAAGTGAACCTATCGACTCTAGTAAAGCTAAAGTAGGTCCGGATATCGAACCCACGAGACTCTAATGGAAAACGAAAATTAGACTCGATTACTTATCCTAAAACTGAAATAAAACTATTTATTATTTTAAAGGGGGGTTTTACTAAAAACTAAATTGCAATAAAATAAAGGTTAACTAAGATTAGCTAAACTGAATTAAAGACACGAACTTAGCTGAGCCGAATTCAGATGATGACAAGACACTACCTAGACCAGACTCCTAACTATGCCTGATAAGCTTCTATGGTTATGGAACTGATTTGGAACCGGGATCTTAAAATACTAAACATCAAGAATAAACTAGACACCCTCGACCCTTCTCAAGGGGAAACCCTAGAATATTGTTGTGCTGTTAAACCACCGGTTGGAGTACAAACCCTCACAGGTCATCTAACTCTTATGATCGAGTATCCGCTAGACAATCTATCTCACAGCGCGAAAGTCTCACTACACTAGGTGTAAGGGGTAATTATTGAAGCCTATATCTAACTTGATATGCAGGAGTTGAAAGGGAAACTAGGCAGATCTTCTCATAAAGCCTCTAACCTAGCAATCTAACAACCTAGACATACCAACAATTCCTCACCTCACAGCTATTGAACTTGGAAGAATACCTAAAATCTTCTAACCACCAAATATCACTCCTATGGTAAACTCGCGACTATTGACCATAAACTAGGTGCTACACAAAGTCTGCAACCTAACTAGCACTCATACATGAAAGACATTCACAAAAGTGCAAGTGGAGTGAATAAGTGACAATCAAAAAATAATAGATACGCACATACACTAGATCTAGAGAAATCAAAATCTTTACTGAATCATAAATCCAAAACACGTTCCAAAAACCATAGAAAACGCAAATCAAAACAAAGTTATTTGTCTTGGTCTAGATAGCTATAAAAGTTTTAGCCACAAATCATCTTGAAAAGAAAAACAAAGTCAAATAAAAATTCAGCAATCATTGTATAGAACAAAGATAATAAAGGAACGAAAAAACCAAATGATTGACACCTGAATAATCGCTCTCTGGCTTAGAACCTTTGATCCCTGGCTTGCCTCTTTAATAATATTTGATGTTTCTCCCTCTCTCGCTGCTACTGTGCTTCCTCTTTAAAAGAAATCTTATTTTTTTTCCTCTTGAATAATTATCGCCGCCTCAAAACTCCTCCTTCTCCAAGATAATAATTATTTCCGCTGAACTCCCCTCTAAAAACAATGTTATGCGGCCCCTTCTAAAAACCAATCTTCTGCACCGCCTTCAAATTGCCCCCCATGTAATATTGGAGCCCTCCAAATTAATATTACTTTTCTTTTTTGTTTTGGGCTTTGGCCCGTGAGAAGTGACAACAAAGTCACGTTTGACTTATTTATTTATTATTATTATTATTATTATTATTATTATTATTATTATTATTATTATTATCATTATTATATAGCATTCTAGCTAAATGCTCTTGACTCGGGTGTTCTTGGCTTGACCAAAGTTGCTCATTTACGCTTCAACGTCCATTCGAACACCTACTAAAATATAAAATAAATACATAAGTAATAAAAATGACACAAAACTAATAAAAATATATAAAAACCTATACTAAATAAAATAGACCGGTACAAGCCTAAAACTAATAAAAACACTATCTAAACGACTCGAAAATTGTACAAACTTTACACTGGAAATAGATGTATTTTACAATACATCAACCTGCAAAAAATTAATAATGTTCCGAAGATGGCAAAAAGATCCACAAGAAATTATGGGAATGTGGGAACCTCTAGTGATTTCGTTCCCCAAAACCTCTAGAGTCATCCTGAACAGGAGATCTGTTCTTTTGATGACAAAGAGATTCGAGCCCTAAAAGACTCGAAAATCTTCCCAAGTTCTACAGAGTTTCGTCCTTATGATCCTCATGCAAGATCAGACTGTGCATCTTCTATCCGGTTCTGCTTTCTGTACTTACCATTCTTTCTAGGGTTGAGGTATCCCTTTCCCAAGTTTATCAAAGATTTCTTTGATATGACTGGGATGGCTTATTCTCAAGCCATGCCTGAACCGTGGAAGATTCTGATGATGTGCAGTAAGCTTGTTGAGGATCATGGTGTCCATCTGGAAGTGGGAGACCTGGCTCATATCTATAAATTGAGGACACACGGTTCCCACCGTTATATCCTTCAAGTTATAGAGAAAGATCCACCCTTTCTCTTTAATGTGATAAAATCAGAGAAAAACTAGAAAACTAAGTTTTTCGTTGTTAAGAGGAGTTCTATTCCCCAAGGGGATGAGATTCCTCTTTATTGGTTAAAGAGTGGTAAAATTATTCTTAATCTTTTTATGAAAAACTTTTCTTTTTTGGTTACATCCTGAAGATGCTAACATTTTAAAAAATTTTGGTTTGACAGGTGCTTCCCTTGCCAAGTTTGCTACTCCTTTAAACGAGGCTTCTTTCCGTTGCGAAGTTATTTTCAAGTTACCTGAATCAGAAAGAACTTTTGGAGTTGAAGATAGTCATACCATCAGCCAAGTTTCTAAGATGTTTGGTGAGCATGTCATGTTGCATCCCGAGAATGTTTATTATTTTATTTGCTAACTCTGTTTTTATATTAGCCTCAGCCAAGAAAGCTGCTTCTTTTGATCTGGATGACATTGACAGCATGGATGTTAAGGCTGTCAAAATTGCCTCTCATTCTCCCTCAAGCTCCAAGATGACTACCCCTCTTACTAACCCTTCTAAATCTAGGGTTGCTGCTGCTTCAAAGAAAATGAAGGGGAATACCGCTGCTATCATTGCTCAGGAAGTCATTCCTTTCGAGGGTTTGAGTTGTCAAGAGATTCTGAGCAAGGTTTCCCAATTCACTCTCCAGGTATGATCTTATCCTGAAAATATTACTGTTATGTTAATAAGAAAAATTTAAGAATACTTACCTTTTCTTTTCCTTGTTAAGGCCATGAGCATCTGTCAAAGTCTCTGGATATTGTTGTTCGGGAACTTCATGAGGCACAGACCAAGCTCGAAGATGTTCGGAAGATTTCTCATGATAAAGGCAAATATCTTGAGAGCAAACTGGCAGAGACTGAAGCAGAGTTGAAGAGGGTGAAGTCTGAGCATGCTAAAGCCTTGTTGGTTTATCAGAAGGAGGCCGAGGATCACAGGAACGGGCTTATCAAATCTTCTTCTGTTGCCGTATTCCAGGCCAGAGTGAAGATGGCTCTCCAGGCTAAAGATCCAGGGTTCGATCAGAACTGTTGATGCACTTTCTGTGGACGTCACTGTCGAATAGACTAGGGTTGAGTCTTGTATTGTATTACATGAGATTGTGGTGATCCATAAGGGCATTTTATGGATCTGATGCATTTGTAAAGATATAGGACAATACACAAAGTTCAGGTTCGACCCAAGGTAAAGGGCGAATGTGGAAACATTCCACATTCGACCTATACAATGGGGAGAAGGTGAACTTTGGTCCACATGTCCACATTCGACCTATACAATGGGGCGAAGGTGGAATTTGGTGTTGGACTATAAATAGCAATCTCATGTGTTAATTTTCATTTTGTAGATTTGAGTTTATGCTTTGAATGCTCTCAAGGGGGAGGTCATGCCCGACCTCCCCCGGCCTCGAGATAGATGTTTATCCTACTGATGACAGTGTCTGTAACCGTTTCTGAATTAATACGAATCTGTGATGACTTTGTTATCGGATATTTCTATCTCGTCTCGAATCTCCCGTCTGAAACCGAGTTGTTTTCGCTTAATCGATCCGTGAATTCGGTTTTTAACCGGATTCTCAACTGGTATCAGAGCTATGGTACCGATTTGAACGATCTAATAGTCGTTTGAATCAATCACAGCTCGTTTTCATGATTTCAGACGTTAAAGTTCAGTTCTTGATTGAAAGGTTGAAACCCTAGAAACCCTAGATTCTTAATTGAACCCAAAATCATGTGATTTCACCATGTTTTTGTAAATTCGAGAGTTAGGTTTTCATTTCCGCACCTTTCTGTACAAGTTTCATCATCAAATTCGAACAATCAGAGTGTTTATGGGCTGATTTGCAGAAAATATTGAACAAGAACACGTCTTTTCTGCACATTCGCACCTTTCAGAAAAATGGGAGGGCGAATGTGGAATTACCTGGGCGAATGTAGGATTTGAGGGACGAACGTGGAATGTAAATGGACGAATGTAGAACTTTTAGGGCGAAAGTGAAAATTTTCTACATTCGTACCTCACTACTGGGCGAATGTGGGATTTCAACCAATCATGGTACATTCGACCTTACTAAATGGTCGAACGTAACTTTATTTCCACCTTCACCCCTTCGACATAGAGAATGAAAAATTGGTATTTTAAGGGGTAAAAAATTTTGAAAATTTTCTATCGAAAATTTGGGTAAGGCAATTTTGAAGATTTTTGGGAGAATGGTGATGATGTCTTCACAAAATGTTGAAGAAATGATGATGATGAAGCGTTTTATTGTGGGGTAGTCATAAGAATCAACAGTATGATAATCAGATTCAAATGACTATTATGGGCCAGAAAATAGACAGATTTTATTCCGCAAGATGAAGAACAGTCAACCCAGTTCCAGTGTGATTGAAGGAACTTGTTCAAACAAATTTGTTATGTACAAGCATATCAAGATTGAGATCTCAATGTTCTAAAAGTAATGAGGGATCCTAGTAGGAGTCATGTGGCACGTAGATTCAACGAAAGTTTCAAGGTTACAGTCCTGAAGAATTTCAAGAGCTGTTGGTGGTTATTGTTGGCCCTATAGAAAACTTCAGTTTCTGAAGCATTTCAAGTCCACAATTGTACCGGTAGTTCCTACTGAAAACTTCTGATTGCTTGATTCACTCGTCTACGGCTTGTATTCTATCGAACATATAAAGTTACTCAAGAACATGATTGATTTATCATACGAGATCTCAGAGAAACTTGGTGAAGCATCAGTCAAGGGGGAGATTGTTGATGTAACAATGTGTATGATACTTCAACAATAACTGACTGAAGATGCTAGGTGTGTTTAGGATTCGCCAGCAACATCCAAGGGGGAGATTGTTGATGCACTTTCTGTGGACGTCACTGTCGAATAGACTAGGGTTGAGTCTTGTATTGTATTACATGAGATTGTGGTGATCCATAAGGGCATTTTATGGATCTGATGCATTTGTAAAGATATAGGACAATACACAAAGTTCAGGTTCGACCCAAGGTAAAGGGTGAATGTGGAAACATTCCACATTCGACCTATACAATGGGGCGAAGGTGAACTTTGGTCCACATGTCCACATTCGACCTATACAATGGGGCGAAGGTGGAATTTGGTGTTGGACTATAAATAGCAATCTCATGTGTTAATTTTCATTTTGTAGATTTGAGTTTATGCTTTGAATGATCTCAAGGGGGAGGTCATGCCCGACCTCCCCCGGCCTCGAGATAGATGTTTATCCTACTGATGACAGTGTCTGTAACCGTTTCTGAATTAATACGAATCTGTGATGACTTTGTTATCGGATATTTCTATCTCGTCTCGAATCTCCCGTCTGAAACCGAGTTGTTTTCGCTTAATCGATCCGTGAATTCGGTTTTTAACCGGATTCTCAGTGGTGGTGGTGGTGGTGGTGAGTGAGGAGAAGAGAAGTGAAGAAGACCTTTGAAGACCTTAGAAGACTTTGGAACAAGTCTGCACCAAGAAGAGGTCAGGAAGACCTTTTTGAGTGAAAGGTCTTCCAAAAAACAAACAATCTGCAGACCCCAAACGTCTGCGCTCGTCTGTGTGGTGCAGACAAAAGAGGTCAGAAGTGCTTTTGAGAAAAAAACAAACAGCACCTAATTAAGTATAGGCGTAATATCATTACACCATATAACTCGTTTGTCCAAGGCGTTTAAACGTTCAAAAGTGTGTAGGTGACACCTAGTGGTTCTACATGCAATAGTAAACCCTACGGACTCGTTGGTGAATATGTTGGTTATAATTAGTTTTCACATTCCATATGCGTCTCATACAAGTGCCCGTTCAGTTACACATCAATTACATAACACCTATGACTTCAGTTAATCACATAAGCACATAATACACAATCTGTGTTTTTAGGACAGATTGTGCATCATCAAAACTAATTTATTTAAAATAGTAAATCAATGAGTTAATCTCCCAAATCCTTACTAAATATTCTTTGGGATTCACTTAACAACCCCTATTTTTTCTTTGTCTTAAATCCTAACACAAAAATAATTAAAATTCGTTCAACACAGCTATGTTCAGAAAACTTTCATAACAGACTAGTTTAGTAGAAAAATTCTCAAAAATTGTGTATTCATCCAAACGGGATGAATCCACTTGGAAAACTCAAATTACTCCAATTTTAACCTTCTGTAAAAATTTCATAACCCAACTCTTTACAAAACTCGAGTTATGATGACTCAAAGTCGACTCAGTTTATTAACCCGAAATTCTGATATGACCTATTTTCAAAGAAAATTCCAAAATCGAGTCAACCGACGTCCAAATCACTTGATTTTACCCATTATGAAAAGCTAAGACTAGGTGTGATTTAACCATGCAAAGAAAATACCAGAATCATCATGTTAAAGTCGTGTTACAGCCCCTATAAATTCATCTAATCATTCTGTCCAGATTTTAGTTACGTCTAAATCTTTCTTTAAACGACTACCGTGTGCATGCAAACAATCAACAATCATTAATAACCATTACCAAACATTCCTAATGCCAATTGTGATCAGATTCTATCATTATACATGCAAAGATTACCACTTTAGTGATCAAAACTTCAACAACTTGCGCAACAAGTAACCTATGATATTACTAATCGCCTATCATCATGTTTAATTTGTTTAATCTTCAAAAACCTCAAGTTTTAATAATTATCAAAAGCTTTCAGACCTGGACAAACCTTGTTATATGATTTTTATAACATAAAAATAAGATTAACGTGTAAAGGATTTAGGATTATACCCCAAGCTCTTCGATACAATCAACCGAACGCCTTTGGAGCTTCCCAATCGATGTTCTTGAGCCTTAGAAGGTTGTTTGGGGTTAATAATTCATAGGTAGGGCAATAGGGACGATTAGGGTTTGTGTTTAGGTGTTACAAGAGGCTTAAGGTTGCTTAAATAGGTGTTTGAGGCGGTTTAGAGTCGTCAGGCATCCGTGAGCGGCCGCTCGGGCTCTGTGAGCGGCCGCTCACAGGCCCTTGGCGCGCGCGGGTGGCCCGTTTCGTCTCCCGACTTGTTTCCTTCGACGTTTTCGTTATTTCGGACCGTAATAAGTGCAACCCCATTCGTTAAGACCCTAATCAACCTAATGATCCACCTTTAATGATTTTATTAACGTATATGGTTTAGGTTCACACAATCACATATGGTTTTCACATAATTTCACCGAATATCACAGAGACACATAATCGCAATCAATCCAAATTAGTTAACTCATTATTATTATTATTATTATACTTCATTATTCACCAACGTCCGAGGTTCACTAATCATGTATACAGTTATTAACTCACAACAATGCAACGTGTGTCCTACCTAACTAACCCTAGTTAAGTATAATGGAAGGAACGTTACTAGAGTTTAGTTAAAGTGAGAACCTGAATTTGCGGCGTATCACAAGTAAGTTCTGAATCTAATCTAGATATAAATAGTGAGAGGTATTGTGGTGCATGCGATAGATTGACAGAGGATAATAAGCAACTCAGGGTTCAACTTGAGAGTGCTAAGATCAACTGTCAATCGTATCAGAAAGAAGCACGAGAATTAAATAAAGTGCTTGATGGTTACAAGAAAGACATTTCAGAACTTAAAAAGACTTTATCTTTGAAACAATTAGCCATTAACAACTATATCAATGAATTAGAAAATACAAAACTTGAAATGGCTACCATCAAGTGCTTTGCAGAAAAGGTCAACAAGAAGCTTGAAAGCTATAAACATATTGCATATGTTGTTGACCACATCATTGAGGAGCCTTCACAGTCAAGTAGTGCAAACTACAAAGCAGTCCCATCTCCTGTGTTATTTGAAAACCATACTTTGCATTTAATAACACCGGAGAGCTCAGTTAAATCTGACTCAACATCGGATGATGAGTCTAACACCTCTAGTGTGGGAAACCCAAATTCTGATGTTAGACCAATTTTGGGACTAAATAATGAAGGTGTGATTGCTGTAACTGATGATCCCGACTCTGAGGATGACAAATATGAGAAGGCGTGTGATATTCCTGTTGAAAATCACATAATTACAAATGAACATGTGTCACCATCTCAGATTGTGCATCCCTTGGCTAACGCTCATAGAGCGAATCAATCAGTTAAGCCTGTTGAGAAAAATGATCAATGTGACAAACCCGTCAAAATTTTCTATCGGATGATAGGATCCGATAAGATAATTTCCAACGAGGAATATCCAATCAAATTTGCCAACTATTTCAAGATTGAGAAAATTTGGCAGGAGAGTACCATTTGGTTCCCAAAGCATGAGCGAACAAATGATGTACCTCCGGAGGTTTTAGAGAAAATTTATTTGGATATTCAAAAAGAACCAAAGATTCATGTCACAGAATTTATCAAGCCAAAAGAGAAGGCTAATAGTTTTCTTGAGCCGACTTACTCCAAGGACCCAGCTCCTGAGAGTCTTAGAAGGAAGTGTGTGGATGATCAATATCCTATCACTACATATGCTAAGTCGAACGCTAAGAACAACTTTGAAGAATACCGTGCGTGCTATAAATGCGGGGAGAGAGGGCATTTACTTGCTCACTGCCCGTATGTTAGGCACAAAAGGCACGAGGTGGAAGTGAAGCAAAATCATCAACGTTCAGTCGATAATCAATGTTATCCACAACAACGTTTTGTCCCTCAACAAGCACCTTTTTATAATCAAAATTGTTTTTATCAAAGAAGGGATAACCGTTCGTTGACATATGACTGTCGTAACCGGATAGCCATAGAAAAACCGCTTAAGAAACCTATGATGAACACAACTGTTGACAAGCAAAAAGTACCTGTTAAACCTGCCGTCAAACCAACAGTTGGACTTGTCTCTGTTAAATCAGAGAAGGTAACCAAGAAAGTTTCCTTTAAGGATGAAGTAAAGAAACCGGTTGAGATCCCAAAATCTCAGATCCGGATCTTGAAACGTTCGGAACAGTATTGGTCACCAAAGGGTTCTCAACGTGCTTCATCTTCACAAGAGAAAGTGAAAGCTGAAACTGAAAAAGATTTAATTGATCTGAAAACGATCAATTCAAATCAATCTGTTTGTGAGAAAGAATCTTTGAAACTCAATGTTCAAAGACCCAAGACCAAGCAGGCTTGGGTCCCCCGAAAAATCTAATCTTTTTACTTGATTTGTGCAGGGAGCTTCAGCTGGCCCTGTGAGCAGTCTTTGGATTGTTGACAGTGGAGCTTCTGGTCACATGACAGGGGATTTATCGCTACTGTTTGACATCAGAAATATCAATGGAGGATACGTAGCGTTTGCCGGAAATAAAGGAGGATACATTACTATGGAGGTTAGTGTAAGTAATGGGACAGTGAGTTTTGAGAAGATTTCGTACGTGAAGCAATTGATTATAATCTGCTCAGTGTCAGTCAGATATGTGATAAGCAGTTTTCGGTATTCTTTGATGACAAATCTTGCTATATACTCAAGCCAGGATTCGTTTTACCAAAAGAGTGGGTTATGCTAAAAGCACCGAGAGTGAACAATTTGTACATTCTCGACATGTCAAAAGCTATGACTACACAAGGCCAAGTCACGTGTTTCCTCTCCAAGGCTACTGAAAAAGTATCAATCATGTGGCATAGGAGGATGGGACACATTCACCTTAGAAAGATGAATCATTTGGTGAAGAATGAACTTGTCGAAGGCGTGAATGTCAAACATTTTCATTTGAATGACAAGTGTGTGAGTTTCAAGAAAGGAAAGCAGCACAAGCAATCCCATAAACCAAAGAAAGTCAATTCCATTGAACTACCACTTGAGCGTATGCACATGGACCTGTTCAGACCAGTCAAGCGTAAAAGTCATGCCGGTGAATTGTACTGTCTCGTGGTTACAGATGACTATTCCAGATTCTCATGGGTAATGTGCTTGCATCATAAGAGCGACACGTTTAATAATCTGAAGGTTCTGTTCACTCGATTGGAAAATATCTATGGTCTGAAGATCAAGAGAATTAGGAGTGATAATGGGACGGAGTTCAAGAACGCACAAATGGATGCTCTTTGTGAAGACAAAGGAATTCATCATGAATACAGTGCTCCGTATACCCCTCAACAGAATGGTGTCGCAGAACGCAAAAACAGGACTCTAATTGAAGCGGCAAGAACAATGTAACATCACACAAATTTTCTTTATATATATATATATATATATAGAACTCCCTCGTTTATTCATCCGATTCATGTTTACAGTATCTTTACCAACCATTTTGTTAATTTTTTTTGTTTAAATAATGACGTATAATCAATATTAAATTGGATTGTATTAAAAATTCTGATTTAAAAACGTTAAAAAAAATGTTTGCCTGTGCCAGGATTCGAACCCGAGTCCCTGGCGGGCTAAACCTTAACCACACCACACAAACCACTACACCATTTGGTGTTTTGTGATGTTAATTAAAACCAATTAAACTTAAACCCTTTCAAGGTCCCTTAGTCAAACCTGAAAAGTCAAACGTAGTCTCCTAGTCAAGTCAAGTCAAAGTGTTAGTAAATATGGTCTCCTAGTCAAGTCAAAGTGTTAGTAAATATGGTCTTCTAGTCAAGTCAAAGTTGTTCCTAAATTCTAGCCTAGTCAAAGTAGTCCATAATTACAACTCCAAATTTTACACTATAAATACACTAGCCTACCATTCAACTCTTTATACCATTCAAAAAAAAAAAAACATTATTATCCCATCTCCCATATACTAAAGTTTTCATCCGTCATTATCTCCTCTAGCTAGTTTTGAGTTTTCCAAGGCATTATTACTAAGTGTTTGCACGCTCAATAAAACGCACGAACTCATTAAGCACCTAAGGTGAGTTTACATAGCCCCCTTTTTCCATTCACTATTTTTTTTGGGGTGAAACATGTTACTACATTCAATTTACATTTCAATCATAAGTGTCTATGTGTTATTCTATGTTGCATTATGTCTTAAACATTACTAGGGTAAGCACATTATTCTAGCATAATCATTAACATTGATCAGCCGACGGTATACAATGATAGATCTATTGGACTAACAATCCCACCCGGATACGTGTACCTCCTACATAGGTAGCGTGGGTGATTGTTATCGAATTTATAACATAATCGAGTGAACCATGAGCGTATGGGATGGACCACAATATTCTAGTCACAAGGTTTGATTATGCACTCGATTTACCCGATGGTTTTGTTTTCACATATGGACTAGACTAGCCATGACACTCGAATTGTACAAGTTTTTATTCAATTATCAAAACCTATGTAATTCTCACCAACTTTTGTTGACCCAAAATATTTTCAAACTTAACATGTTTCAGGTTATAACATGCTCGAAGATTAGAGTTAATGCTTGAAGATGCGTAGCTAGTATTTTTTTTATTTTTATTTTGATGTACAAATTCTTAGAACAATTGTATATAATTTATTTGAATCATTTATTGAAACTTTTTATTTACCATGAGCTACTGAACAATCATCAATACGTGACATCTCGATGTTTCCGCCATCGGTTGGGGTGTTACAGATTGGTATCAGAGCCAGGTTTATAGGGAATTAGGTTATTAGAAAAATAATCTAGTCTATAACCATAGGATTTAACCAGTACTTGTTTCTTTTACTTGCTACTCTACTTATTTCTATTCTCTATCTCCCTCCTACTTCTTATCCCTACTTTAATCCCTACAAGAAGATTGCTCTCCATCACTGGATCTACTTTTAGACTAATAGGACAAGATTCTCAAGTCTTAACCTGAATTACCTTGAAAACCTCGTCGAAGTTCTAGATTTTAATAACGAACACGTGCAATCTGGAAGGGTGAACGCCTGTATTCTGAGCTTTCTGTCTAGGACCGGCATTGCGCATATTTACTAACACTTTGTGATGTTAATTAAAACCAATTAAACTTAAACCCTTTCAAGGTCCCTTAGTCAAACCTGAAAAGTCAAACGTAGTCTCCTAGTCAAGTCAAGTCAAAGTGTTAGTAAATATGGTCTCCTAGTCAAGTCAAAGTGTTAGTAAATATGGTCTTCTAGTCAAGTCAAAGTTATTCCTAAATTCTAGCCTAGTCAAAGTAGTCCATAATTACAACTCCAAATTTTACACTATAAATACACTAGCCTACCATTTAACTCTTTATACCATTCAAAAAAAAAAAAAAAAACATTATTATCCCATCTCCCATATACTAAAGTTTTCATCCGTCATTATCTCCTCTAGCTAGTTTTGAGTTTTCCAAGGCATTATTACTAAGTGTTTGCACGCTCAATAAAACGCACGAACTCATTAAGCACCTAAGGTGAGTTTACATAGCCCCCTTTTTCCATTCACTATTTTTTTTGGGGTGAAACATGTTACAACATTCAATTTACATTTCAATCATAAGTGTCTATGTGTTATTCTATGTTGCATTATGTCTTAAACATTACTAGGGTAAGCACATTATTCTAGCATAATCATTAACATTGATCAGCCGACGGTATACAATGATAGATCTATTGGACTGACAATCCCACCCGGATACGTGTACCTCCTACATAGGTAGCGTGGGTGATTGTTATCGAATTTATAACATAATCGAGTGAACCATGAGCGTATGGGATGGACCACAATATTCTAGTCACAAGGTTTGATTATGCACTCGATTTACCCGATGGTTTTGTTTTCACATATGGACTAGACTAGCCATGACACTCGAATTGTACAAGTTTTTATTCAATTATCAAAACCTATGTAATTCTCACCAACTTTTGTTGACCCAAAATATTTTCAAACTTAACATGTTTCAGGTTATAACATGCTCGAAGATTAGAGTTAATGCTTGAAGATGCGTAGCTAGTATTTTTTTTATTTTTATTTTGATGTACAAATTCTTAGAACAATTGTATATAATTTATTTAAATTATTTATTGAAACTTTTTATTTACCATGAGCTACTGAACAATCATCAATACGTGACATCTCGATGTTTCCGCCATCGGTTGGGGTGTTACAGATTGGTATCAGAGCCAGGTTTATAGGGAATTAGGTTATTAGAAAAATAATCTAGTCTATAACCATAGGATTTAACCAGTACTTGTTTCTTTTACTTGCTACTCTACTTATTTCTATTCTCTATCTCCCTCCTACTTCTTATCCCTACTTTAATCCCTACAAGAAGATTGCTCTCCATCACTGGATCTACTCTTAGACTAATAGGACAAGATTCTCAAGTCTTAACCTGAATTACCTTGAAAATCTCGTCGAAGTTCTAGATTTTAATAACGAACACGTGCAATATGGAAGGGTGAACGCCTGTATTCTGAGCTTTCTGTCTAGGACCGGCATTGCGCATAAATCCCAATCAGACGAGGGACCCGGATGCCTACCTGGGAATTCTTGGGATGAGTGTTCACTTATAGGCTAAAGCATGTCTTCACTATGTTATTAGAATCTAGAAGTTTTGATAAGTCAACGTTTTCGTTTATTCGTTTTAATTAATGAATAAATGATTACACTCACTTTCCTTAAACTAAGCTCTAAAATCTCAAAATTTTACAGCTTAAATCAATCTCATTTCATAACCATCTATGGATTTCACAATCACACTTCACCTTACCATCTTAGCCACTTTTTAAATATTCAACACCCTACCCAAATCATATTATTTCATTTCTCCACATGTTACTTATTTTTAAAAACTATAACCTCATACCTTAGCACAAACTAAAGATTCCTAAATCCTGTTGTATTTTCATTACCTAGTAACTTTACAAAGTACATATTTTTGTCAAAAGATGTCCTTGAACTTAAATTCAATTGTTTATTTATTGACGTAACAAACAATTTTTAATATAATGCTTTAAACTATTAAAAAATCACTTAATAGAACCTTGATCTTTAAAACCTAATGTCATGTTTGAAATCTCCAACTAACGGGAATATTTTAATCAAAGCTCACTTAGCTTGTACTATTTAACAACTTTTGCTTTATGTATAAAATCAATTTTGAAAATAAGATTTTTTTTTTTATCCATAGGAATAATATCTAGTCTCTAAATTCTCCATCGACACTCACTCATTTTCAACTTGTTCAATTTTTTACAATATTTGGCATATACCACAATCATGTTTTCTTATACACTTGATTATAACCTTTGATCCAAACCCCAAAATTTACACTGTTACATAATCTCCTTACTATAAAATAAACTCTTTATCAACTATCTTCACATTCACTATCTCTCACAACCTTGATACTGCTTCAAGATTTTTCATCATCATCTCAAGAACTAAATTCATATCCTTCACCTTCTCACACATGAGCTAGTTACCCATGATAACCAAACTATTGAAACTTGATTGTGTGTTGCATCAAACATAATCCTTAGTTATACATGAGGATTCGACTATCTACCATATTTGAACATTTGAAACTAGAATTCATGGAATATAAACTATTTGCTATAGACACACCTAGAGTCATTAACCTTGTCTAGGGCAACTCTATTACAACTCGTATACTATACTTGATACTTGATTGCTTACATGTACATATTATCAATTTGCAATTCATGTGTGTAATAATTGGTACACTTAATCAAACAACTGATAGAGGATGAAGTACTTGCTCAACAGTTAGTAGAGTACCAAATAACCTACTCAACGATTGGTATAGGTCATCATGCCTGCTCAACAGTCGGTAGAGGCCCTACAACCTGCTCAACGACTGGTAGAGGCTATGCACCTGCTCAACAATCGGTAGAGGTTCTTACTCACTGACTGGCAGAGGTCTTTTTCCTGCTCAACAGTTGGACTTATTTTTGGATACATTGTATACGATTCAATCACAAGGCTATTTTGCATTACTTACATGTGTGTTTAGAGTCATAGAAGGACACAAAACCCTAATGTAAGGTAAATTGGTGATTGCGGTCTGGAACGTAATCATGAATTTACAGGTACATTAAGGTAGTGTGAAATTCTATTAAGGTTTTGGGAGATACCCCGTATGTTTTCGAAGTATCAGAGGTGTGATGGGTTAGCTACGGTACACCTTATATATAAACACTAATGATACGTGGAAAGGGATACTGTAGGGTCAGACCAATAACAAACCCTAGTTATTTGGTAATCCATTTAGCATTTATGGTTATCTTATTACTTAAACTCTTACCCTACTCTGAACCATAGTCACCCTAACTATCCTCAACACTATTCAAATGTTTCTTCTTAAAATAAACTTCGGGACGAAGTTCCTAAAAGTAGGGGAGACTGTAACACACACAAATTTTCTTTATATATATATATATTATCAATATATATATATATATAGAACTCCCTCGTTTATTCATCCGATTCATGTTTACAGTATCTTTACCATCCATTTTGTTAATTTTTTTTTGTTTAAATAATGATGTATAATCAATATTAAATTGGATTGTATTAAAAATTCTGATTTAAAAACGCTAAAAAAATGTTTGCTTTTGCCAGGATTCGAACCCGAGTCCCTGGCGGGCTAAACCTTAACCACACCACACAAACCACTACACCATTTGGTGTTTTGTGATGTTAATTAAAACCAATTAAACTTAAACCCTTTCAAGGTCCCTTAGTCAAACTTGAAAAGTCAAACGTAGTCTCCTAGTCAAGTCAAGTCAAAGTGTTAGTAAATATGGTCTCCTAGTCAAGTCAAAGTGTTAGTAAATATGGTCTTCTAGTCAAGTCAAAGTTGTTCCTAAATTCTAGCCTAGTCAAAGTAGTCCCTAATTACAACTCCAAATTTTACACTATAAATACACTAGCCTACCATTCAACTCTTTATACCATTCAAAAAAAAAAAAAAAACATTATTATCCCATCTCCCATATACTAAAGTTTTCATCCGTCATTATCTCCTCTAGCTAGTTTCGAGTTTTCCAAGGCATTATTACTAAGTGTTTGCACGCTCAATAAAACGCACAAACTCATTATGCACCTAAGGTGAGTTTACATAGCCCCCTTTTTCCATTCACTATTTTTTTGGGGGTGAAACATGTTACAACATTCAATTTACAATTCAATCATAAGTGTCTATGTGTTATTCTATGTTGCATTATGTCTTAAACATTACTAGGGTAAGCACATTATTCTAGCATAATCATTAACATTGATCAGCCGACGGTATACAATGATAGATCTATTGGACTGACAATCCCACCCGGATACGTGTACCTCCTACATAGGTAGCGTGGGTGATTGTTATCGAATTTATAACATAATCGAGTGAACCATGAGCGTATGGGATGGACACAATATTCTAGTCACAAGGTTTGATTATGCACTCGATTTACCCGATGGTTTTGTTTTCACATATGGACTAGACTAGCCATGACACTCGAATTGTACAAGTTTTTATTCAATTATCAAAACCTATGTAATTCTCACCAACTTTTGTTGACCCAAAATATTTTCAAACTTAACATGTTTCAGGTTATAACATGCTCGAAGATTAGAGTTAATGCTTGAAGATGCGTAGCTAGTATTTTTTTTTTTTTGATGTACAATTTCTTAGAACAATTGTATGTAATTTGTTTAAATCATTTATTGAAACTTATTATTTACCATGAGCTACTTAACAATCATCAATACGTGACATCCCGATGTTTCCGCCATCGGTTGGGGTGTTACAAACAATGCTTGGGGATTCCAATCTTCTAGTAATGTTCTGGAATGAAGCTATTTACGCAGCTTGTTATACTCTCAATCGTGTTTTAACAGTGAAGAAGTTTGGCAAAACTTCTTATAAGCTGTTGAATCGACGAAAGCCGAACTTAGAGTATCTAGAACCGTTTGGAGCACCGCGTACAATGCTTAATCCATCTGAGAAGTTCGCACCAAAGGCTGAAGAAGGATTGTTTGTTGGATATGCAACCCCGCTCAAACGGGTATTCAACAAACGAACTCGTCAGGTCGAGGAGTGGGCTAACGTTGAAGTGCATCGGTATACTTAGAATGTACAGGGTAGCGGTCCAGACTGGATGTTTGATTACAAGGATTTCTTTGAATCATTCAATCTAGATAGCTTTGTTGAAGAGGCTGTATTACAATTATATTACGAGTGTGAAAACGCAGTGAGATCACCGTTGGTGCGTCCGATCACCGTAAACCCCCAAACAGCTTCTAATGATACCAACGCTCCTGCAGTTGAAGAAGAGGTATTTCAGGAAGCTTCCACAACTCTCAATTCATCGGAATCTAAAGATGACGATGATGTTACAAGTGAAGCTGTTCCAGATATTGCTACAGAGACACCTCCAGTGAACCCAAATCCAAATGGTGCTTCATCATCAAACTTGGATAATGATCTGGATTTGACAGAGAATTTGACTACTCAGACGAGAGTGCAACTACCTGATTATCCAGAATCTCGGATACATCGGATTCACCCGCTCAAGCAGGTTATTGGTGATCCTGGTAGCAGTGTGATGACGAGAGGTCAACTGAGGAATGCAAACTCACCAGAAAACCTTGGCGCTCTTGCTTAATATGCCAAAATTCAAAAATCAGGTTTTCAAAATGACTGGTCTTTTGCTTGTTATGTTTCGCAGGTTGAGCCGCGGACATACAAGGATGCACTTTCGGATGACGCTTGGGTAGAGGCTATGCAAGAGGAGTTATTACAGTTTCAGAAACATGGAGTGTGGACACTGACAGATTTACCTCCAGGACGGAAAAAGATAGGAACAAAATGGGTGTTTAAATGTAAGAAGGATGACAGAGGAGTGATTGTTAGTAACAAAGCTCGATTGGTCGTACAAGGCTTTCATCAAGTTGAAGGAATTGATTATAACGAGATTTATGCACCGGTTGCACACTTAGAAGCTATCCGCATGTTTCTGGCATTTGTATCTTACAAGAAATTCAAGGTGTATCAAATGGACGTTAAAAGCGCGTTTCTTTATGGTGTGGTCAAGGAAGAAGTTTACGTAGGTCAACCACCAGGCTTTGAAGATCCTATTCACCGGGATAAGGTCTACATTTTAAACAAAGCTCTCTATGGGTTGCACCAGGCTCCAAGGCAATGGTATGAGGAGCTGAGCACGTATCTTCTGTCCAAAGAATTTAAACGAGGTTTTGTAGATTGCACACTGTTCACAAAACGAACAGGGGATGACTTGATTCTAGTGCAAATTTATGTTGATGACATTATTTTTGGTTCTACTAATGAACTTCTGTGCAGAGAATTTGAACGTGTTATGCAGGAAAAGTTCGAAATGAGTGCGATGGGAAAGATGCAGTTTTTCCTAGGTTTGCAAGTGGATCAAAGACCAACGTGGATCTTTATTCATCAGACCAAATATGTTTCTGAAGTCTTGAGCCGATTCCCGATGGATGATTCGAAGCCAATGGATACCCCGATACAACCTAATCACGGGATTTGTGTTGACGCTAAGGGGGAGCTAACTGATCCTTTTACATACAGAGCAATCGTCAGATCTCTAATGTATCTCACTGCTTCCAGACCAGATATAATGTTTGTGACATGTCTTTGTGCACGTTATCAATCGAAGCCGAAACAGAGTCATCTTGCAGCTGTCAAACGTATCCTTAGATATCTGAAGGGTTGTCCGTCGAGAGGACTATGGTACCCTAATGATGATAATTTTGACCTGATTGCTTTTAGTGATGCAGATTGGGGAGGCTGTGACAAAGACAGCAAATCCACAACGGTTGGATGCCAGTTTATGGGGAGCAGGCTCGTGACCTGGCAATGCAAGAAACAAACTGCAGTTGCCTTATCCACATGTGAAGCAGAATATGTCTCAGCATCAAGCTGCTGCTCACAAGTTCTCTGGATACAACAACAAATGGTGGACTACGGTTTGCAATTTCTTAAAACCCCTATTTACTGTGATAATGAGGCCACAATTGCATTAACAAAAAAATTAGTAAATCACTCGAAAGCTAAACATATCCGGATCAAATATCATTTTATCCGTGATTGTTACGCAAAAGAGTTGATCGATATGGTCAAAATCCACACTAACTATCAACGTGCAGATCTTTTTACCAAAGCTTTTGATAAATCAAGATTTGAATATCTTTTAAAAGCTAACGGTATAAAAGAAAAACAAGTCTGATCACCACCTCAGTTTATCGCTTTTTAGTTTTAGTTTTTAGTGTTTGAGAAAATTACAAAAATCCAAAAATATGTTTTACATTTTAGGTAGAGTTTATTTTCAGAAAAACCAAAAACATTGAAAAATCCAAAAATTCCATAAAAAATAGAAAACCCAAAATGATTTCCAGGAGAAAAAAGGGAAATGATAGTACATCAGTGGGGATCTGACACATGCTAAAGAAGTGTAATGCAATATAAGGCGTGTGTTTGAGTCTGTGTGATGTGTTGATAGGCTTTGTAGACCTATTACTGTGTGCCTGATATATACATATCAAACGAATTGTTGTGTGGATGAACTCCTCATGTACATATGGTCTTAGTACCGTAATTTCGTTTGATAGGGTATTTGTACAAAATTCGGAGGTTTCGGGTCGTTATGTTATTAGTTATCTAGGGATAGCCTCTCTAATCTTCTGCTGTAAGTCATTACGGACGTAGATCAGATAGGGTGTCTGTATAAAAGAGCTGTAAAGCCAAATCCTAAAGTTACCGAATTAAGGAACTTTAAATGTATGACGATAATCAAAGATTATCTAATACATCGTATCTAATCATTGATGTAAATCATTATTGATATCAGCCCTCAACCTGGTAGAGTGCACAAGTTACTTTGTAGCATTGAGTTGCTGACCTGTACACCTCTGTGTCTCATACCTTGTAAATTACAGATGACGAAAGCATAATCACGCGTTGCAATGAGTCTTTGTGCATTTACTTCTTGATACGGGAGTATGTCGTGTGCATGGGAACCACAGACAATTGAGTTTATACTATAAATGAAAGTATCAGTCTAAAGCACTGCACAATAGTCTACATGTGAGTTTATGTGGATCACAATATCAGCAGTTGCCAGATCATACATTGTCTTTAATGATAATAAATCAAAAGATCAACGGTGTGATCAGATTTCTCAAAGACTGATATGATCCTCTTACCGAAAATCACAAAACATTTACTGCTTTATCTTTACATTTTTGCATTTTACATTTCTCGTCAAAAATACAAAACTCAAAAACATTTTAGGTGTGTTTTAACAAAAAGTTTAGAAAATCCAAAAGATTTTACATTTCTATCTTATTTTTGATAACTGATGGTGGTTGATGGTGATTTTCTAAAGCTTGATGGACCATTTGAGTTTTGTCATCTTAAAATGAGAAATAATGAATGTCGGATGATTAAAAGTTGAGAAAAATTTTGAACGGGACTCGTTTTTGAGATTTGGTAAAAACTTCAAAAATTCCAAGTTTCATTCGCCCCTTCGTTGGCTCGAAGGTGGAATTTTTCCTGCTCATTCGAACCTTTCAAACGGTCGAATGTGAGTGTTCATATGATATTTTCACATTCGAACCATTTTTCTACATTCGAACCTTTAAATAGGGTCAAAGGTGGACAAATTTTCACATTCGCCCTAGTCGTTTGGTCGAATGTGGAGCCTATATATGCCTGATCTGCTCATTCGACCTCATATTCAAAATTTTTTAAATTTATGAGATTAAGGGACCTTGTTGCTCGTGATTTAAAAATCATATCATTGTGTTCGTTGATTCTTGTTGATCATTTTAAGATAACATTTGCAGGTATCCATTCAGTAACAAGGACAAATTCTTCGAATTTGTGTTCGAACCCTAACTGAGATTAAAACATGATTTCTAACCGGTAATTGTTAAAATTGATGTTAAGGATTCAATGTTTAAGTGTTTTAGGGGGAGGATAATCCAAAATCAAGGGTTTAAACAACTTAGATCAGTCAATTGATTGTTTAAAAACTTCGAACCCTAGATTTTAAGTGAAAACACATAAACACTGAATAATAATCAAAATTGATGATTGGAAAATGTTTATCGGTCATATTAGTTGCTTTTCAAATCAAAATGGCATGTTAAGACTATCTAAATCAAAATCTGCAATTTGAGAAGATGAACAGTCTCATTCGCCCAATTTTAAATGGTCGAAAGTGGCTTTTTGGTCGAATGTAGATGTTCAAACGGTCGAAAGTGGAACAAATGGTCGAATGAACATTTTTAAACAACTGATTTTCACATTCGAACCTTTAACTCCACATTCGAACCTCATTTTTCACATTTGTATCTTCGAATGGTCGAATGTAGAATTTCAAAATAAAAAATTTCAAGTTTTGGTTATTTTGTGCGTTTTTAACGTGTTTTCTTGATTTGTTTTGCAGTTTAACTATGTCTGAACCACAGAGTACTAATGTTCCCGTAGGATCTTCAGAAAAGACAGCTGGAAAAGAACAAGTTGAAGAATTACCATTTGAAGCAGCACACAATTGTTATGCGTTTATGGGAGATCTGAAGAAACATACCGAATTCACTGGTATTGTTGATTTCTTAAAGAGAAGCCATGTGATTGTTGCCCTTGCTACTCTCGCCATCATATACAAAGATCATCAACAAGAATTCTGGAAGAATGCCAGAATGGATTATTGGAACAATGAATCTGCTGTCGTAAGTACGATTCAGGGGGAGTTAATGATTGTTTCTGAAGATGACATCAGAGAGGCACTGAAGCTGCAGGATAAGAAGACAGATCCAAGAGTTCTTTCTTGGATTGAGCAGAGAAAGTGTTTCCTTATAATGAAATACAATGGACCGATTACTGATGGTTCATTACACAAAGGAAAGCTATGTCCGCATTTTAAGTATCTTGCACACGTTATGTTACATGTGTTTGGATCAGTGAGTGGAGGCTATGATGTTATGAGAAAGAGTATTAGCTCTTTGATGGTTGCCCTAATCTTGAACAAGCCTTTCAATGTATCCGGAATGATACTTGAACATATGCTGGAACCACTAAGAGGTTTGAAGAACAAGAAGTTTCTGTTATATCCGAGATTCCTACAAATGATTTTTGATGAGAAGTACAAGATCTTCAGAAGAGATCCTACTCAAATAGTCGTACGGTATCACATGAATCTGAACACGCTGGTAAGAATGAAGGGTTACAAGGGCGTGCCAATGAACGAGAGACCACCATTGAAGAATCTGTTTGGTCATCTGATTAATCCAGGATATGAAGATCCAGGTACTGATAAAGCTAGGCATGCTAACAGTGATTCTGATGAAGATAATCCTTTATGCCATGTTGATCATGATGCAAAGAGAAAACGGCAAATAGTGAATGTCGGCGCAAAGAGTGGAAAAGGGAAAGAGAAACAGGATGATGTAGAACCACCAAAGAAAGTTTCTAGAAGGAAGAAGAGTGTTGCGAAGAAAGGCACACATTTGGTGGATGAAAAATCAATGGATTCAGAGGAAACTCAGGTTGAAGAAAGATGGGATTCAGATAATGAGACTATTAAGAGCACCACACCCAAGGCCACTGTGGCTGGTGAGTCTGAAAGTCTAAACAAGTCTTTAGAAGAACAGAGGACAAAAAGTCCGATTGCATTGGATGAGACTGATGAAGGTTTAGGTTTGGGATCTGAAGATTTTGGAGGATCGCCAAAGGCTGGAGAGAAACTAAAGAAGCCTTTATATAAGAAGAAAGAAAAAGTTGTTAAGCCGATGGAGAAAAGAGCTAAAGACATTGAGTATTTGATTGCTGGGAAGAAAGTTCCTGCAGCATCTAGCTCTAAATCACCCATTACATCCCCAGCAGCAAAGAAACAGAAGACATCATCTGTTGCTGAGCATACTGAACTGCCAACCGATGCATTCAATGATGCTTTGGATAGAGTTTTGAAAAAGCTAAAGAAAGGAAAGATTCCAGTTGCTGAAGCTTCAACACCAAAGGTTACTGTAGATAGTGATGTGATGACTGCAGTTAACTAGAAGCTTGTAGATATGATGAAGATTATTAATCAGCAACAAGCAGATATCGAACAGTTGAGGAATAATGGCAGAAAGATGTTGGATGTTGTCGAATCTTCACATGAAAACCAAGAAGCTTTGGAAGCAAAGATTAAACGACTTCAGAAAGAGAACAAGAAGTTGTTATTACATGAGGAGAGAAACACCAGAAGGTACATCACTATGAAAGAGGAGATTAGAAGTTGAGAGCAGACAATAAGAGTATGAATAATCTGATAAAGGATTTGTACTCTAAAGCTCCACAACTACAAGCTGGTGAAGAAGATAAAGAACGTGATGGGGAGCAAGTTGATTTTGAACCATCAGATGAAGAAGAAGATGATGATGAGTTGAATGAGGATGCCGGTGATGCTCCTAAAAAGAAGAAGAAAGATGATGGTGATGATGATGGTTCAGGAGATGAGTCAGGTGATGGTAATAGCTCTGCTAGTTCTGATAGTAATGATGATGATGATACTGACAAGTATAAGTATGAAAAGAGAGGATCAGGAAAAGACACAGGAGAATCTAGTTCGAAAGCTCCTGGTGGCACTACTGACGATGATAATATCTTCTGGAACGAGAAATTAAGAGCCTTATCTGAAGAAGATAAGAAATTATATCGCCAGATGTTGACTGATAGAGTCTGGACGATCGAGATGACTGGTAGGTTTCCAGAAATATTTGAGTCAAACAATATGCGTTTTGAGTTGGAATATAATGATCCTGATCTAGAAGATGGAGAAGTTTCTGCAGCCGTATCTAAAGAGATATTGGAGGGACTGGCGTAACAGGTTGGTAAATCTCTGGAGGAGTTGATGAGTGAGAATCAGATTCCAAATAAACCTGAGAAAGAGGCAGGTAATCATTCCGATGATAGAGATGTCCCAGTGTTTGAAGAAGTGGAGATAGAGGATATTACTAGTGAGGAATATCCAGAATACTTTAAGAATGATAAAGATTCTGGATTTCCTGAATTTTCTGATGAATTACTGAGCCAGGCTGAGAAACTTGCTCGCGAGAAGAGTAAGAAGTTCGTTGAAGAAGTGTTCAAAGATTCAGATTGTCGAAAGCCAAATGTTGAACAATCTGATGATTTGAAAGAATTACTTAGGAAGCTTAAAGAAAAAGAAGCTAACCGTCCTAAGACTGAAATCCAGGGTAGTTTCTATAAGTTCCACAACGAACTGTTTAAAGGGAAACCTCTCGGATGGAAGTACTTGAGACAGCTTAAATGTGTCGCAGTGAAATGGGAGAAAGGAATTCTGTATTTCAACAGATTCCACGACATTAAGACACTGCAGACATGAAATGTCAGGTGCTTCAGTAGACAACCATCTTGTTGGTTACTTTGTAGATCGCATGGCGAGGGAGAGCAGGACGAAATGGGACGTGTTTACCCCACAATATCCTAAAAGGATTGTTCACAAGAAGGAGAAGGATGAGATTACGGGGTTGCATAAGGTGACTTTGAAGTATAAACCACCAAAAGTGTTGAAGCATATTCCTTTGATGCAAATTCCACAACACTTTTCAAAGGATTTTATGTGGTGGTACTATGACTGGAAGACAGTAGAGGCTATTATCATTCTGAAGGATGGTTTGAAGGATTTTAAGAAGATTCACATTTTTGACCCGATGTGGTTAATCAATTGCTCGCACGAAGATATCATCATGCTTTATTATAATCCAATTTATTGTGAAGCGAAAGACAGTGAACAGGCAGCTAAATACCGTGTGGTATTCTTATGCTTTGCGTGGGATGTTAATGCGGGTTGTGATTTCGATAAGAAGCTGGGGAAGTTTGTTAAGATTCAAAATGTTGAAAAGAAGAAAACTAAACAGACTCATGAACCAGTGATGACGAAAGAACAAAAGACGTTATTGCGTATCAAACTGATGAACAAGACTATGGATGAAGAGCGAAGGCTGAAGCAATTCAAGCAATAGTCGAGGGGGAGTTTGTAGATACACGAAAGTGCGGCTAGTGCTATTGAATTGCGAATTTCAAGATGTTTTGTTGTTATCGTGTGGTCGAAGGTGAAAAGTAAACAGTCGAAGGAAGAAACAGACGGTCGAAGGAGGAACTGGGAGGTCGAATGTAGATTTGTATATATATGTGTCCAATTTTGCCCTATATGAACAGTCGAACCTGCACATTCGACCAAGCTATTTGGGCGAATGTGCAGGTCTATATAAGGCAAACTCATTTTTGAATGTTTAACTTTTGGTCATTTGTTTTCCCTCCCAGTTTGTGTTTCTCCCTAGGGTTTTTATTGAGTCTGTAATCAAGTTATATCATTATAAACAATCTTTTGAAGTGTGATTGATTATGTTATTGAATGAAATGAAAGTGTTTATGATGATTTCTGTGTTTTGCTTGTTTTATTATCATTTTGTGATCAATTCAGGGATTCCGCACCTGAATTGAACTTGTTTGATCATAATCTTTGTTGATTAGCCGATCCTATACGCATACAACATGTGGCACCAGTGGGGTGTATGGACGGCGTGCTACAAGGTCTTGATGATGTCTGATCTATTCGGCTTCCATGAATCTGTTGACCGTATCTGTTGGATCAGTGGCTCAACTTAACAGTTCTTACTTATGAACACTTGTGTGTTGTAAATGTATCAAAGTAAATTGCACATCGGAATATTAAAGTGTTCAAGTTAAAGTATTACTTTTATCAGGAGTTATGACTCCCCCTCAATCAATGAACTAGGAAGTTAAAGATGAGAATCAATAGTAAATGAATATAACAGTAAATGCAGAATGATTCTCAACTATATGAAATGTTAACTACAAAGTAAATAAGAAGGAAAATGTTCAAGTCTTAAGATTGATGAGTGAATGAACTGCTTCTATAATAGGGGGAGTGATCCATCTATATATAGAAAAGATTACATACAGACTAAGTAATCAAAAGGTAAAAATAATGTAAGATAATACTACAACAGGCTGTAGTTATCGAAACTTGAACAAAGACTTTAACAAAAACTAATATAATACTAAACTGCTGAGTTTAAGGTCGGTTAACACAAGTGCTGATACTTCTTACAAAAGATCTTCAGGAGTTTGGTTTCAGTACTTTGTTCTTCAGATATTTGTCTGGTTTATTTTCAGAACATCTGATGCTTTTACTCTTCAGAACTTTTGGATATCTTTTACTTCAGCAGTTTCTCAAAATGCGAAGAGGAAGGTCATAAGTACTTTCTAACAATAAGGAAAAACAACACAGGAAACCATTTCCTCTTAGTGATAATAAAAGCTCTCATGTGGGTCAATGAGTGCATATTGATGTGTGGGGTCCTTATAGAGTTGTTGATAGGGAAGGTCATAAGTACTTTCTAACAATTGTGGATGATTTCTCTAGAGTAGTGTGGATTTGTATGATGAAACAAAAAACATAAGTTTTTGAGAACAATAAAGATTTTGTTAACATTCTGTTGACTCAATTTAAACAAAATGTTAAAACATTAAGAAGTGATATTGGGTTAGAATTTGTTAATAATCAGATGGATACTTTTTGTAAAGAAAAAGGTATTGCTCATCAAACCACATGTGCTTATACTCCACAACAGAATGGCGTTGTGGAGAGAAAATATAGACATTTGTTGAATGTTGTTAGGGCTTTATTGTTTGAGAGTAATATCCCTATTAAGTTTTGGTCTGAATGTTGTCTGGCTGTTGCTTATTTGATTAATAGGACTCCAACATCTTTTGTTAGTGGAAAGACTCCTTATGAAAAATATTTGATTTTAAACCCTTTCTGGATCATCTTAAAGTTTTTGGGTGTCTGTGTTTCTCAACTGTGTTAAACAATTCTAATAAACTTGAAAGTAAGGCAGAAAATGTATCTTTAATGGATACTCAAATAAAAAAAAGGGATATAAATTATTTAGTCTTGATAGCAAAACTATATTCTTTTCTAGAGATGCCAAAATTTTCGAATCCTACTTTCCTTTTAAAGAAAATTTTGTTTTAAAAGACTTTGATTCAAATATTTTTTTAAAAAAAAATTCTTTAAACTTTTTTGATAATTTTGAAAACATAGAATGTTCTCAAGACTTAGAGATGAATGCCCCCTAGAAAACATGAGACTCAGCAATCAGGTGAATTAGAAACTACTGACGGCTTGGCTGAAGCTCATCAGCCAAGTAAGTCTAATAAACCTCTTGATGGGGTTGAGCATCTGAATATAGACTATGACTTGCAAAACTTAACTGAGGGGGACACTCTAAATCCGAATATTTCTTAATTCATTGTGATATAACATATTGCACTAGTTTCTTGTGCAACATAATTGGTTGATAGTTGGTGTGAGCAACTGATTGTGAGAGATGCTGTTGGGCCCAGTTGATTTAGTTCATATGCTGTTCAGAATAGAGGGACAGGGTTTCTCTCGCTTTTAGCATAGTGGGCCCCCGGTGGGCCCAGGTTCTTGGCCAATCTTTATTATTAGGCCCCATGATTTGTAGCCGTTGGATATGTTTAATCTTGACCTTTGGTTTGAGGGTCGGTGGAAGCTTCAAGGCATAAATATAAAAGCCTTTCATCTTCCTTCAACAATGTGTTCATTCATTTTCATTATCTCTTAAGTTTGTACTCGTTTCTAGGGTTTGTAGTAGATCTTCTTAATCTAAATCCAATTTAGACTGAGTCTTGTAGAGATTATTTAGTTGATAATCTCCTGAGTGTTTGTGAGAGTTTGTATTGTGAGTTTTTTGTATTCTTTTGTAAAGGATCAATATATTTGAGTTGAATCTTTTGGAATAAAATGTTGTTTGTTCTTGATATCCATGAAAGTTAACATATGAAATATGTTTGGGTTGTCTTTGTAATCAACACATTTCCAATCATTATTCTCTTCAACATCATATACACCTTTTTCCTTAAAAGTTGCAGCTTTATAGTAGCAAATAATGATTTCCCTTGCTTTTTTTGTAAACATATATGGCGTCAAACCTACAAACAAATTCTGCTATAACCATAAAAAGATTATGTGCTTTGCGTTCAACTATTACTTTTCTTGATGGTAATTGTTCCAGCTTAGACAAAGTTGTTGATGTTTGCTCAAAAGTCATAAGCAAAACATGGTGAATTGATGGCTTAAAACCATTTCAAATCTCTAGTACATTTTGATACAAATCAACCCCATTATTTTCGTGCAAACATTAATGTCAAGTTGGTTAAATAGCAATTAAACCAACTTCCAAGACCTTGTTTTCATTTGCTAGTTGTACAACAATCACCATAATCACAATATCTTTACAATCTAGATTACCAACCCAACCGGTATTTTTCATTTTATTTGTTTCTTCTATTTTCCATGGACCAATTACTAATATTTAGCCTAAGACTTTTAACATGGTCAAAAAATTTAGCATGATGCCCAAAAAGGAGACTCAACTTCACCCATCCATAAACTACCTTTGACTTTAACCCCATTTCACTTGATTAATGACTGTTGTATCAGGCAAAATCAAGGAAACTAATTTCTTTTTCTTGATATCCTTATCCTACACATCAGTTCCAAAACAATTATTTCCTTTAAAAGTATCACTCTTTATGTCAATTATTCTCAAGAATTTTGGTAAAATAATCAATATGATCATCGTTTTACACTCTTATACCAATAATAATAAGTATACCAAAAATCCAGCTCTGTGATTAGATGCAAACGGTAGTTGTGTAGACAATTATGAAAACAATAGCAGGTGCAACTTTGTAAAAGCCCTTTTGGATTAGTTTTGGTCCTCCCATAGTTTGGATTTCTATTTATGCCACATGTATACCCATGCCTTCATCTTGAAGATATTTTGGTCTATCACTTCAGGAATGACCACAAGAACTGGTCCTTGTTTCATCATCTCCCAGTGAGCCACTCCGAATTTGATACTAATATCTACATCATCATGAATAACTAAAGAAGTTGATTCATCTTTCATTTTTTTTTCAGATCATTTTCTCAAATTCACAACTTACATTTCTAATTTTATCATAAAAATAACCAAAGAAACCAACCCATTGTTGATGCTTGACTGATTTTCTCGTTTCATTTCATGACCAATCTTAATATACTCATCATTATCACAAAGATTAATCCGAGTCTAATCATTTTTACTTTCTTCTTGATTTTCCTTTGCATTAGCACCGCCAGTCGATTTATAAATCTTACTCAAAAATCTTTTAGGCATCTCATCAAACACATTGTGTGCATACTCAATTTTTGCGAGTTTAGGAAACTGAGTGATACGAAATCTTCCTCATTATCACCATTAAAACTAGATATTTTTTTTCAGAAACCAATATGCTCCCCTCATCTTGCTTTCAAGAACTTCTATTTTCTTGAAATCACTATTGTAAAATCATCTCTGTCTCTTTCAAATATTCCATATCTATTTCTTAAACAAAATCTGAATTGCTTTGATAATGATTGAATTACACAAATGAGTTTATTTGAGTGGTTAGTTATAGGTTTTATTTGAAATGGTGTGAAGACTATTACTAGATCTGTTAATTGGCATTTTTAGCCATTACCGACAAGAATAGTAGTTGAGGAAATAGACAAGGGAGTAGTGATTTTACCAGAGTGAGCAGTAACCGTGTCAATGTTCCAAACCAGTCCTGAAAAATCATTGACCTGCATCATTGAAAGTGTTGTACCTAGATCAGTTGGGCTCAAAGAATTGATCGTTTTCGTGTTCGGGAACTAGGCCTGTTGGTTTTGAGTTTGCGGTAGAAAGCCGAGGGGTGGGCCATTGAATTAGGTTTGAAAATGGGCCTATTGATAAGGTATGTGGACTTGATTGTATTGGGGCTGTGGGTACGATCCAGTTAGTGGATTTGAAGGGGCCCATGCCTATGAAGGGTAAGGTGGGTGGCACATGCCACACATTGGTTTAGGCCGGTGGGTTTGGAGATGGATAGGAATTGGGCTGGGGGTTTTGTTGTGGCCACAACCCTTCCTATCTTAATAGAAAAGGGTCCTATGATCCTAGACAATTACTTAAAAGTACATTTTGTGCTACAACCCTTCCTATTTAATGATCTTACCTGGGATTGCAAATCCCAAATTTGTTTATTAAGAGCAGATCTAATTGTATTAGTATCTGTAATTGATCTTTTCTATGTAATACTAATCGATAGGGCCTCATTGATAACTACTATAAGATCTCTTGCATTGGAAGCAATGGTTGTGGACCTGAATCCATTAGTATTGAACATTTTCTTTTCCAAATGAAATGTCCTAGTGTATGAAAGAGTGAAATAGCGCTTTCGTTATTGTGGAATAATAAGCCTTCGTATCTTCATGCACATATTTAATTTATTCGGAGCTAATAGAGCGGGATCCACTTTTGGGAAATATGAGTCTAAGCAATAAGAAGAATCTTTCTAGTTTCATAATCTCTGAAGAGAAGGTTCACTAATAGACTTAGAGAGAAGTAATTTGACTCATTCATATCCCATCATGAATGTTTGGAATCCATATTATGCAAGGAGACATTGCTTTTGCTAATTCGAATTGAAGGATGATAGAATATTGGAACACATATTTGATAATTTTGTTTAGTATATGTCACACTATAAAATCATACATAATTAGTTTAATTACTATATCATCATAATGTAAATTCATAACTTAGCAAGATTCAGGCTAATTTAACAAAACATTACATCTTAGTATGTATAAAATGACATGCAACTCAAGTTCATATTTCCTGGTCGATTTAGTGTGAATTGCGAATGGAAAAATTCATATATTGATTTGGATACCAAAAACTACGTTTGTTTAAACACCCTTAACTAGTATAGTATTGTATTGTCACTACTCTACAACCTATCCAAATTTAAGTCCCATTCAAATCCCTTTAAATATTGAGTATTATTTGTGTCTCTAAGGTTAGGAGATAACCTGATGATAAAGTGGTATAATCTTCAATTAAGTGGTTATAATTTCATATTATACAAATTGGAGATATGATGATTTAAGCTGTTAAAAATATCACATTATTTGTGAAACAAGCACCTTAATATCTAGACACCAAAAGTACATTTTGTTCATCTTTATTAGATTTTTAAAAAAAAAAGCAAAAAACAAATACAAATATTAAAAAAATAAACAAAACCATTTATCCATTATAAAACATGAGTTAAGTTATCCTATAAGACCATGTGTAGTGGGGGTAAAAAATTTAAGGCTCCTTTTTCTGATTGTTTCACGTAACAGCTGAGTCAGCATGGGGCTTAAATTCAAAATGGAAGGTCCGACAGGCTCGTTAGGATATCTACCACCCATATCTTTAAATGTTGTGCGGTTTGTAATTGGGTTTTTATTTGATAGTGGGTATAAAAATGTGGTTTATATATAGTGTGGGTTATAGTGTAGTTGTAAAAAATAGTTTGTGTTTATATATATATATATATTGGAAACCCTTGTTATAGTGAAAACTCTGGAAACTCTAACTTCCCGAACTTTTTTTTATATGAAAATTTTAGAGTATGTAATATACATGATTTTAAGCATTTTGAGCAAAAAAAAAAAAAATCAAAAAAGCGCTGAGCACTTTTAAAAAAAAATAAGTAAATAAGTTTTTGGGTAACACATTGTTAACACATTTTAATTTTGCTTAACATGTGTTACCCGAAAACTTATTATTTTTTTAAAAAAAAACTTCTCGGCGCTTTTTTGATTTTTTTTTTGCTCAAAATGCTTAAAATCATGTATATTACATGCCTTAAAATTTTTTGGCCCTAAAAAGCTCGGGAAGTTAGAGTTTCCAGAGTTTTCACTACAATAAGGGTTTTCTCTGGACCCCTACCCTATATATATATATATAAACTTCAAAAAAAAATTAACCGTTTGAAATATACGTCGGGGCCTTCAAATTTTTTGACCGTTAATAAATTTTAACCGTTTGAAAATTGAACGTGGCAATATCTTATTGGTTGATGATCTTGCAATCAAGCGTTAAAAACATAACGCTCCTAGATGTTTTTGCCTCTTCGCGGCCCCATGTACCGGTGTTACCGGCGTTAATTTTTTTTGGCACCCCCTACAACGCTCCATTGTGGAGGGTCTAAAAGTTAACAAAAATGAGAATAGTGAAAAGTTATTAGTGAATGACATGTGTCCAAAGAATAAATAAGTGGCAATGGTAGTTTTGTCAAACCAAGAAAAATGAATATGCACATGCAAGTCATATGTTATTAACCCCGTATTTTTTAAGCGTTCGTTACTTTTTAATACGTCATACTTTTTTATAAAAAATAATACCATAAAATCAAGCGTATTTTCATCTTTAATACGAGTACCCTATTGTTATACTTTTGAAAGAAAAATTGAAAACCCAGTTATGTAAGACACAATGAAGAACGTAAAACATAATGAATTCCAAACTAAAAATGATAAAACAATAGGGTATAAGTCACATTGAAGAGCAGAATAAAATACAACGAATGATATATTAAAAACACAATGAACAACTGATTAAAACAAAATGATAGTAGACTAAAACACAATAAACAACAAAATAAAACACAATATATACCAGAAACGCAAAATCCAGTTTGTAGTGCACACGTGCATACTATAACAAAATGAACGAACATATGACACAATGAAGAAAAAAACCCAGTTAACATGGATTTTTTTTACCCATACTAAAGATAAAAAACGTTCGTTATTATGGTGAAGTTTAAAAAAAAAAAGAATATTAGTATGAAAAGTTATAGACATTTTAAAATGATGAGAGAAAATAACATATTCCTTACATGTAGAGAGAAAAAGTCAACAAATATGATTTTCCTTTTATACACTTCCTCTAATTTAATATTTATATGTTTCCAACAAACAAATCTCAACCCTTCAATTCTAAGATCAATAGACATCTTTCTCACAATTTCTAGAAAAAATGTATTGTGTATTTGATCCCAACCCTATAAAACATATTTAATCATTGGCTTAGTGGTATCAATGTGTTGAATAAGGCTTTGCCTTTCAAAATGGTGAAGGGTTCAAATTCCATGCGTGGCAAAAATTTTAGCTATTAAACAAAAGAACATACTTAGGCTGGACGGTGCAAGCAATACGCGTTGCCACACATTTTTTTCAAAGAAATAGCTCACCCCTGTTTTCCGGGTGCCTTACCATTGAAGGCTCGTTAGCCTAATAACGAGGGCTAACGAGTGTATTTTCCATTTCTTGGAGGTTATTGAAAGGAAAAAATGAAATTCCCACTAGAGGCTCCATTCCACACCATATAGCCTTAATTTTTACTCATGACTTCTTGGTCTAGTGGTATGGTGTTCCCCTTACAAATGTAAAGTTATGAGTTCAAATCCTTGCAAATACAAGGTAAAGTAGAATAGAGGTGTAATAAAAATTTGTTTTTCAAAAAAATATTGCCTTAATCTTTGTTTCTCGATAGTTTAATTTGTAAATAATTTAATGCTCCCATTAAAAACTTTTCTACCAAATGTAATATGATGATATTCAAAGTATCTAGTCATGTTCACACTCAAACCATAAGGAGGTTAACTAAACATATCACCAACAATAAATACCCTCATCATATCCTCTATCTTGTCACACAAAATTCTTTTTCATGTACCCACTGGCCATGGATGTCACCACAGTTTCTTGTGTTCTTGGAGTAGCATCATCAATCTTCTTGTATTTTATATGGAGGATTTTAAATTGGTTGTGGTTCAAACCAAAGAAGATAGAGAAGTTTCTAAAAGATCAAGGACTTAAGGGTACACCTTATAAATTCTTGTATGGAGATCTCAAAGAGATAGTGCAGATGATGAACGAAGCCAAATCTAAACCCATGAATCTTATTCATGATATCGCGCCTCGTGTCTCACCCTTCTACCACAAATCACTCACAACTCTTGGTATGAAACTTTACGTATTTATTTTATATATATGGTATACGGTATACCATATATAAAGATGGTATACCGTATACCATCTTTAATTGATTAACTGAAAATCAATTAAATGAAAATGTTATCGTATTAATGCTTGCCTAGGTGTATTTTTAGTACATGTAACTTCATAAGATGTAAATCAAAACATAAAATGAAAATCATACGAGTGAAATCCATTATTTTTGAGTTAATAATCTATAATCTTCTGGGGCTGTTCACAAGTTGAACTACTCGGGATCGGCTTGAATATTAAATGACTCGTGAGAGACGAGAGTGGCGAGCAGCGGTGTTTCAAATCAAAGAGGAACAATGGTGCACGTTCAATGATAAGGCGGTAGTGACCGGTGGTTTAAGACAAATAGAGAGAGAGACACGTGGACTTATGGTTGTGGGATGAGTGTCTCAAATCAAAGACGTGTTTATCTTTGTTTCTTGTTGATAAATAGGCAATTCACACGGAAGAAAAAAGGTAATATATAGAGAGACACAGAGCCAAATTCTCATATATCAATATCTACGAATTAATGAAAAAGAAAGAAACTTGTATAAGGGTAAATATTGGCAATTACAATTTACATGTATCCCCTAAAACTTTATAAATAAAATCGTGGTAATACACGTGACTTGAAGCTGTGTGGGTCAAACCAAGAAGGCAGCATGTGTCACACACAACATTTTGGTCCATTTGTGAGCCAACACCTGTCCAATGGTTCAATAAACACCTGCCACTCTGCCAGTGTTGTCTTCTACTTGTTTTTAACGGCCAACGAATTAATTTTCGAGTACTCTCGGGCACCCTTTTAGCGAATCAGGTACTCGAGAGTACTCGGGCCACCAATTGCCACCAATTCCCGGGAAAACCCGACCACTCACCCGCCCAAAGACACGACAGTGAAATAATCGGTAAAACCGGTAGGGATCAGGACTCGAACCCAAGCCAATAGCCGGGTCATCCCTCATTTCTCTTTCATCAATGTCCTTCAAATGTAGCTAGTGTTGTGTTCTATTCATAGAAAATATTAATATATAGATAGATAATTATGTATTTATCTAAGCAAAAATTTAAATTACCTATTTTTCGTTTCTTGAAAGTTAAAATTATCATATATATTTACTCATTTAGTTAAAATTCGATTAGAGAGTGACTGTTTTGTCATTTTCTTTACTAAAACATAAAAAATTCAAATTCACTCTTTATAATCTATACTATACTAGATTATATCCCGGGAGCGTCCCATGGTTGAGAAATCTAACATAACACATCAATTTTACATATGATCAATAGACTGATGCGCTTCACATTTACATGCAAGAACCTAAAACAATAAGTAATGTATATCTCCAATGTTAACCTCTTTCCTAAAATAGTGTATAACACTTAACGTTAAACAATATAATTCTAATGTTAACATGTAACCTAAAACAATGTATAACTGTAATATTAATACTTAACTTAAAACAATGTGCAACTAATCATTTGAATAAGAATGAAAATGTATATTAAAAAGAAAATATATGTTTGGATGAGGAGCAGTGCTAGAAGCAACTATTGTAGAGTGATTGAAGCAGTGATCTTGAAGATGTGACTTTTTTTTTTTTTTTTTTGAAAATCATGAGTGATTTTAACCTCTCGGGAATGAGAAATTTAATATGACACATCAATTTTACATATGAAATAGACTGATGTATAACTTTAATATTAATATCTAACCTAAAACAATGTATAACTCCAATGCTAACACCTAACCTAAAACAATGTAGAACTCCAATGTAACTTTAATATTAACACCTATTCTAAAGACTAAACAAATGTACAACTCTAACATACTAATATTGATATCTAACCTAAAACAATGTATAACTCTATTAACCTATTCGGCTCTGGTTGAAAATAGAATTCATATTTACTGGTTTGAACATAATTAGTGACTTGCCTATGCATTATTAATGAATTACCTGAATACGTGTTTTTTCCTGTATGAACAATACTTCACAAAAAATAGCCGTTCTTTCTCCGTTTTTTATATAGAACTATAGTACTAGTTGGAAAAATAATAAAACGCTCGTTAATTTGGTATAATTTTTTTCTTTAAAAAATCTCGTAGATAAAAGATAGTAACGTTTAAAAATTATAGGAGGAAACATGAGAGAAAAAAATCCAATTTTGTTTTTAAATTTTTTTCCACTAAAATTAGTTAATGCCACATGACATCCTATATGCACTCTCAAAAGAGAGAATGACTATGTAAGTGTCATGTAGGATTTTTGAAGCTTTCAATTATATAATAGATGAAAAAAGAAATCAAACCAACTGTTATTACTGAATCAAATACAAATATAAATAAAGAAAATAATAAAAAAGACTACACCAAGAAGTAACAAAATACGTCATGAATCTTCCATCAATAAAAAAAATTAGTGAATACACATCATAAAAAACACATGACGAATCAAACATAAAAACCGTCCTGAACAAATATTGTGCTTTTCTTTGTTTCTTTTACTTTGTTTCATTTCTTGTTTGCAAAGGAAAGAAAATAAGTACAAGACACAGAAAGCAAATTTCACATGAAACAGATAAAGCACAATGTCAATCGTGTTATCTTCTCCGCTTACGGTTAGGGTTCTGAGCGCGATGATACCTGTTATGGTCGCTGGTAATTATAAAAAAGCGCACCAGGGAGATTCTCATCGGTTTTTCTAGACACCATGGTCCTTATCACCGGCTTGGTGGTTCGCTGATGGATGATTTGGCAATGATCGTCGTTGCCGGTGGATGGTTCACTACTCACCGGAGAGAGTCGTCTCGGAGGGATGGTGTGAGGGAAGGAGCATAAGGTCCTTATAATTTTTATGTTTGGATGGGTAATTTTGTCATTTTGTTGCAACGAGTGGAAATATGTAATTTAGTTTTGAGTTGGGTAAATATGTAATTATTGTTTAAAATAGGGGGGATAGAGTTGAGTTATCCTACAAAGGCTAAAAAAATGAGAAAGGTGAGCCGCCACTAGAAAGTGAGATGTGTCCAAAGAATAAACAAGTGGGAGGGGTAATTTTGTCAAGAGAAGAAGTCCGTAACTTTTTTATACGTCATCTTGTTTGAAAGAAAATAATACCATAAAATTAAGCGTATTTTTATTTTTATCTTTAAAAATAGTACCCTATTGTTATATTTTTGAAAAAAAAAATTCGAAAACTCAGTTGCATAAGACAACGAGCTACATTGTTACCAATCGTGTTTTAGAATATAACTCCATTTTATTAGTGTTTATAATGGTGATATTAATTCATTGCTACGACGATATTATAATATTTAGTTGAAAGAAAAAAAAAACATGCCATGGATTAATTTGTAATATTTAGATATTAATGGGTATAAAAATGTGTTATGGTAACTACGCATATGTCTTGATTATATAGGTAAGAATTGTTTTACATGGATGGGAACAAGACCTATGGTACACATATCTGAGCCTACCATGATCCGAGAGGTCTTGGCTAATTATAATACATATCAAAAGCAAAGGGGAGGTAATCCATTAACGAAGTTGCTAGTTAGAGGAATCATAGATGCCGAGGGTGATCAATGGGTTAAACATAGAAAAATCATCAATCCTGCATTCCACATGGAGAAGCTCAAGGTTACTTTCTTGCTATTGTTTTTCTATTCTCAACAAGATCGATTTACCCTCAATTTATTACGCCTTGTAAACCATTATATGTATGTCTAATTTCTTTTGCAGCATATGTTACCAGCTTTTTACATGAGTTGCAATGAGATGATCAACAAATGGGAGAAAGCTTTAATCCAACAAAACTCATGTGAAGTGGATGTGTTGCCTTATCTTCAAACTTTTTCAAGTGATGTAATTTCACGTACGGCTTTTGGTAGTAGTTTTGAGGAAGGAAGAAAGATATTTGAACTTCAAAGAGAACAAGCAGGGCTAGTTATGAAGGCTGCAAATTCAGTTTACATTCCAGGATCAAGGTCTGTTACTTTCCAAAATATATTTTCATATGTATTAGATGCTTAGAGTGGTATTGCTAGAACTTGTGATAATAAAATAAAATTCGATAGATTTTTTCCCACAAAAAACAATAAGAGAATGAAAGAGATTGACCGGCAAGTGAAGGGTTCAATAAAGAGCATAATCAATAAACGAGTTGTCGCGATGAAAGCGGGAGAAGTTAGCCATGATGATCTCTTGGGCATACTTTTGGATTCCAATTACAATGAAATTAAACAACATGGGAATAGCAAATTTGGATTAAACATTGAAGATGTCATTGAAGAATGCAAACTTTTCTATTTTGCTGGGCAAGAGACTACTGGAAATATGCTTGTTTGGACTATGATTTTACTAGGTAAACACTTGGAATGGCAAACACGTGCTAGGGAGGAAGTTTTACGTGTCTTTGGAGATACAAAACCAGATATTGATGGCTTGAATCATTTAAAAGTTGTAAGTGTCTGTACTAGATATTGATGATTTAAGAATATGTTGATGTTACTATTTCTTGTGTATGTCACTTTGCAGGTGAACATTATCTTCAATGAGGTTCTCAGACTATATTCACCTGCTGTATTTCTTAGACGACTAATACATGATGAAACTAAGCTAGGTAACTTAACTTTACCAAGAGGAACCCTTATCCAAATAAATGCATTGATTTTGCATCATGACAAAGATATGTGGGGTGAAGATGTAAACGAGTTTAATCCTCAAAGATTTTCTGAAGGTGTTTCAAAGGTTACTAAAGGACAGGCTGCTTATCTTCCATTTAGTGGTGGCCCACGTATATGCATCGGCCAAAATTTTGCTATGCTGGAAGCGAAAATGGCTCTTGCAATGATTCTACAACGCTTTACTTTTGAGCTTTCTCCATCGTACTCACATGCTCCGAGTGGAATGCCTACTTTACAACCTCAGTTTGGTGCTCACTTAATTCTACAGAAATATTAGGAAATGTTTCACATATATTCTAGTTCTGGGTTAATTATTAAGATAGTCATATATAAATGGTTTTTGTCTATTTCATATTGTAGACATTTATAATAAAACTTGCATTTGGTGTATTTAAAGAAGCTAATAATTTTCTAGACATGTAAGAAATTTTGAAGGATCTATAGTTATGTAATGCCTCCGATCCATCCATGTCGCTATCTGTCAATTGAATATTGACATATAGAGCTAAAGCATAAAAAAATACTAAATAAATCTAATACGAGGTACAATGCACCTTATGGGTCTACGTTGGACCATTGAGATTGTTGAGGATATTCATTTGCACCACATGTAATACTTGATTCAAGCTGCACCTCAATTTAAACTCTAACATCATCAAATCAATCTTTAAACCTATAACCCTTAACACCTCTTAAGGTATCCTAAAAAAATACTTTTGTGCCTTGGGTAGGGCTGCAAGCGAACCAAACATTCACTGAACAGTTTGTGAACTATTTAGCGGGAAGTTTGTTTGTGTTCGCTTAACGAACATGAACAAGAAAGTTCTTTTGTTTAGTTAAAAAAACTAACACAAACAGAGGCATGGTTTGTTCATTTATGTTTGTGAACGTTTCATATCGCCTTCATTTGTGCTTGTTTGTTTTATTCGATCTCCATTCTGTTGGGTGTGAAGTCCTTGGGTTAGTTATTGCTATTGGGCTTGTTTTGTTGGATGTTTAGAAAGCCCATTTAGGTTTTCTTGTTCACTAAGCCTAAACCCTATATTAGTTTCTATAAATATCATGTTTATGTAATTGTAATAGTGGTCTGAGCTAAATACTATCTCCCTAGTTGCAGCTCGTGGACGTAGGTTCCCCACTGGAACCGAACCACGTAAAATTCTCGTGTTCGTGTATCATGCTTTATATTTTCTCGGTGGTTATTGTGTTTTCGTTGTGAATCGGTTATTCCGCTGCACCACTTAATCCTAACACATTCATGTGGGGGATTGTTAGAAAAATAGTAGTGGAACTGATTTTCACTAATTTTGGATTCAATAAATGTATCTATATTTTAGTTACACAGATAACTATTTTTGGGTTTGCATCAAATAGTTGGTATGCACTTCAGCCATTCAGTTTTAAACAACACAACAAGAAAAATAGCTCCAAAACCTTAATATATTCAAACCAAAACTAAAAAACTCTTTAGAGTTAAGTACACAGTTAGTCCTTGTGATTTAGCATGAATCACAGGTCTAGGTATTAACGTTTTTTATTACCAACTTTGGGGATTGAGATTTCCGTTTGTAATGAGTTTACGTATTAACACTACCGTTCGTTAGCTTTTCTCTAAAATTTAAGTAGATTAACAAAATTACATTTCCTTATTATGATTTTATACTTCTTTTATTAATAGAGGAATAATTTCCGTAATTGATTATAAACAATAAATTAAAATCCACTATGACATCCGTCACCTTTCACCATATCTAAGTCTAGAGTCATTTGTGAACCATCAAGCAAAACTTGAAACATGTACGAAAATAATTTTGTCAACATAAATAATGTTGGTGAGCATACTTAGTTTAGTCTACATATAGAGACACGAGACTTGAAGCATGTTTCAAGTGTGTATAAAGACTTTTTCGAGGCTAAAATAATGATAAAATCAGTTATGGATCGACCAAGCATGGCCACACACATTAGTACAAGGGCCTTGACACTAGAGGACAAATCAGCCAGCTTGGGGGGACAAGAAAACATCACATGGTCGGGTGTACGGCCGTGCTCGTCCCTTGGAACGATTGTGCTTGACAAATCGTACTAACAGACGGTTCCCTGCAGCAACAGATCATACATGTAGCAGCATGTACAGGCGTGCCACCCCGTAAGCATGGTCGTGCTAAGTCTGAATTTTTGCCTATAAATAGCAACTTCAACTCAGCCAAGTGTGTGCCAATTTTTACCCTTCTTGAGCCTTCTTGGGTACTCTTGGGAGGCCTTAGGGCCGACCAAACACCTCTCAAAGGTTTGGATCTTTTTTAACTTGGGTTCTCGATCAAGAAATGGTACCCTAGGAGTAGTTACATGCAATAAAGTCATGGGTTGTCAGGATCACTTCAAACGCATAGGATCAAGGTAGTTGGAAGCTTGTTTATGAGCAGAAGATCTTCATGTTTTTATGTTGTTATCTTTAGATGATTGTACCCATCCAGTATTCTCCAAACCTATTCGATTCGTTTGACTTTTTATATTATTAGTAGTTTATTTTTCGTTACTTGATATGTTTATCTTCTCAACTAATTCTTGCTTGTTTATCTTTTGTGACAGGTTCAATTAGTGGTTAACTTAACAATCATTCAAATCAACCAAAACTTAACTAATCTAAAAACTATCATGGGGTTTGTATGACTTTAAAACTCAATTAAACCAGCACCCACACCCTAAAGGTAATGACAAGAACCCCCATACTACCTTTCAAAAAAACACCACTCAATCTTTCGAAAATTGTGCTTTTATCTTGGTTCTTTGTTCGTGCGATTACACCTCACCCGTAACCGGTACTTATCAGTTTAATCATGCTACTAGGTCATTTTTAGATGCCTTGCAAAAGCCCTATCTCTTTTTCCTGTATCGAGATCGTTTGGTTAGTCAATTAAATCAATCTTCATTCTAGGGTTTATGTTTAGGAATTGGGGATAAACGGTGAAATAGGTCTTAAATATATCAATCTGTTTCCAAGTCATAATTTGATGTAGACTAGGTGGTTGTGTTGTGGATTTGTGAACCCGAGGTCGTGGGTTCGAACCTGGTCCACTACACATTTTTTAAATTGTTTTTTTAAACATTATATATAATTATTGTGTTATCTTTTAAATTACATGTGAAATGCTAAAACTAATTTATAAATCCTATAAAATTTATCTTAGATTATTTAGCTTATAAAATTTATTATAAAAATTTTTATTTTCAGAAAATCTTTTAAATCATATATATAATAATTAATTTCGAATAATATAAATAGATATATTAAATTCAATAAAATAAATACCAAAATAACATCATAAATTCTGAAAATGTTATTTTAAGTTTATAAACTTATGAATGTTATAAAAATGATTTTTATTAATATAAAAGTTTTATTTAATTACTTTTATATAATTAAATCTATTTTAATCATACTAAATTCATTATAAATTTTATTATTTTTGCATCGAAATTTCACATAAATTATTTCCAATAATTTAGTTCAGAATAATAAGATTATTTTTTGAATTTTATGAAATTTAATATTTTTGAATATTATTAACATGATTAATTTATTATGTTATGACAAATTTTATAAACATTAATTATGAAAATAATTTATAAAAAAAATATTTTCAAACTATGGTATTTTAGTACAACAACACTTGACCAAGACTTTACTGAAATTCCTTTTAAAAGTTCATTTTATTAATTTCTCTTTATTTATTTAATTAGCAAATATTTCAACTAAATATTAAACAATCGTCGATTCCCAAATATAAACCGTGGAATGCCTTAGATCTAGACAACAAAGACTCGATTAGGTCCCAAACTAAATTGTCCTTTATTTGAATAGGATAATACATCGGGATCTTGCCTACTTTTCTTTGCAACATTTTAGCTTATTCAAGACTAAAAAACAATGTGTGTTTACATAGCCCATTTTTATTGTTTTACATTTTTGGGGTGAAACATGTTTAAACATTTTTGACATAATAGCAATTACTCATTCTTAGTATGTTGAAACTTGTTGACTCATTTTGACTTGTAACAAAAAAGACACAGTACAATCATTAACATTGATCAAGCCACATGTTTAGATTATAACGCTATACGTCTGACAAACCCATCCCCCCGCATAAATTCAGGGATGATCGAAAATAGTTAAACTTTTACAAACTTGCGAGTTAGGCCTCAGTCGACACAAGGTTTGATTGTACAAAAGACACATCGTTACATGTCAAACTCATACTCTTACATTATCCGTTGTTATATCTCAACTGTTATTGCTATACAAAATATTATATTTTGTTACTTGCAAAACCTATGTATCCTCACCAACTATTTATAGTCCCCTCCCATCTTTCCAACTTAACATGTTTCAGGTTTTTAATTGCTATTGGAAGTTGTACAAGTCTTGGACACACATAGGAGCTTTAAACCTAGTTTATTTTAATCAAGTTTATGTAATCATTACTTGTATGCAAATTGTAAATAGTTTAATAATATTCAACTTTCATTTAGTACCATGAGCTATTGAACAATCTTCACTACGTGACACCCCGATGTTTCCGCCATCGATTGGGGTGTTACAGATTGGTATCAGAGCCATGGTTATAGGGAATTAGGTTATTAGAAAAATAATCTAGTCTATAACCTAGGAGTTTAACCAGTACTTGCTTCTCCAACTTACAACTCTACTTGTTTCTATCCTCTATCTCCATCCTACACCTTATCTCTACTTTAGCCCCTACAAGTTGTCTACTCTTATTCACCTGCTGTAATGCTTGTCTAACCCTAGATTACTAGGACAAACTCCTTAGGATAAACTCTAACCCATAACATGCGTATACCCTAGCACAAAACTAAAGATTTCTAAATCTTGTCAAATTTTCATCACCTAGGAATTTCACAAACTATAGAAAATACATGTTTTTGTCAAAAGATGCCATCAAACTTAATTTCTAAATTTCAAATGTTTATTTATTGGCGTAACAAATGATTTTCGAGATAATGTTTTAATCTATTAAAAATCACTTGATAGAACCTTGATATTCAAAGCCCAATGTCGTGTTTAAAACCTCCGACTAACTAGAATAATCAGACCTAAGCTCACTTAGTTTGTACTATTTAATGACTTTTACTTTATGTACAAAACCAATTTTGAAAATAAAATCTTTCCATCCACAGTAACAAAACTGTATTCTCCAAATTCTCCATTAACACCTACTTATTTTCAACTTGTTCGAACTTTTACAGTTTTTTTGGCATTTACCACAATCATGTATTCTCATACGCTTGATTTTAACCCTTGATTCAAACCCCATGATTCATGCTGCTACAGGATCACCTTACTACTTGTGTCTCATTGAAAACCTATGAATTGAACCCTTATCAACTATCTTCACATTCACCATCTTTTACAACCTTGATATTACTTCGAGTGTTTCATCATCCTCTCAAAATCTAAATCCATATCCTTCACCTCCTCGAACATGAACTTGATCTCCATTATAACAAAACTATTGAAAACTTGATTGTTTGTTGCATAAAACTTGATTCTTAGTGATTTATGTGGATTTGATTATCTACTATATCTGAACATTTGATTATGCACGATACTTGAAAACATGGATACCTAAATATGAACTATTTGTTATAATCGCACCTAGACCCATTAACTTTGTCTAGGGCAATACAATTACAACTCGCATGCTATACTTAATACTTGTTGCATTTACAAACTTGATTACATATATGTATTACCAATTTGCAACTTATGTGTTGAGCTCCGAAACAATTGTTATATTTAATCAACAACCGGTAGAGGATGAAGTACCTGCTCAACAATTGGTAGAGTTTCTAATGACCTACTCAACGATTGGTAGAAGTCATCATGCATGCTCAACAGTTGGCAGAGGTTTTAATAACCTTCTCAACGACTGGTAGGGGCCATTGTACCTGCTCAACAATTAGTAGAGGCTCCTACTCATCGACTGATAGAGGTCTTCTTGCATGCTCAACAGTTGGACTCATTTTTGGATGCATTGTGAACTTAAATGTGGAGATCATGCAATTTGATACAAAGTATCATTAGACTCATTGATACAAAAACTTAGTCGTAAGGTTGTTGTGCATTATTATACATGTGTGTTTAGTTTAGAGTCATAGAAGGACACAAAACCCTAATGTAAGGTAAATTGGTGATTGTAGTCCGAAACGTAATCATGAATTTACAGGTACATTAAGGTAGTGTGAAATTCTATTAGTGTTATGGTAAGGTACCCAGTACGTTTTCAAAGTATCAGGGGAATGGTGGGTTAGTTGCGGTACACCCTATATATAAACACTGATGATACACTGAAAATGAGACTGGGGTCAGACCAATAACAAACCCTAGTAATGGGTAGTTCATATAGTCAGCTATCTCATGTATTCCCAAAACATAGGATTGGTGTTTTATATAGACAATTTATTCTCTTGGTTAGTTTAGACCCACGTAATTCAACTCTTATCCTCACTCACCTTATCTTAGAGCTCATTCACATCATTCCTCTTATCCAAAATAAACAGTTCATCCTGTTACTTCTAACTCTTGCCACCCTTTAAACCTAATTACGACCACCCCAAATTCTCCTCCAATTATACTGAACCTTAGTTAAATGTCTCTTTTAAATAAATTTTGGAACGGAATTTCTAAAAGTAGGGGATATTGTAACATTATCTAATTTTCCACCAAAATTTTGAAATTAATAAAATTTTCATTTTATTTCAATGTGTCCCATTCCCCTTTATTTTATAACTTTATTACTTAATATTACATAAAAAAAACAAAATTAGTCATGACAAGGTTATTAACTAAATACAAAATTTTCTTAATAAACTATCTTTATTTTTATAATAATAATATTTCGGACGTAATAATAATAATAATAACAACAATAATAATAATAATAATAATAAATATTTTCTATTTTTTAATAAATAAATAAAATATAAACTTTAATTTTATAAACTTTTGAACAAAACAAAACCATATTATCTAACCAAAACCCAATCCTTTTATTTAACCCAAAAGGCACCTTAGACCCACATCAACAACCCCATTTTTTAGCCCAACTCCACTTGGCCTAGCAGGAACCAGCCCAAACACCCACTTGGACCAGAATCGGGTCATCCAGACCCGTGAGCAACCCACGTCAGACACAACTGAAAAATTGTGTAATAGGCCCACTTTTTTCGCTCCAATCTTCAATTAAATCCTACCATATACCGAAATATTTATCCTCTACCTTTCCTAATAAGATATAACGCATTATACCGTGATTAGAGGATCAATTATGAAGTTTATTGCTCGGTTTCAAACTTTCCTAAACCCAAATATTGAATTCCTTTAAAACGAGCTTTAAAACTCAATTAAACCTTCACCTACACCCTAAAGGTAGCGACTAGAAGAACCCCATACTACCTTTCAAAAAAACACCACTAAATCGTTCGAAAATTGTGCTTTTATCTTAGTTCTTTGTTCGCGCGATTACACCTCACCCGTAACTGGTACGTATCAATTTAATCGTGCTACTAGGTCATTTTTAAAAATTGCCTTCATTCTCATACTCCATGTTGTATAATTCGTCTTTGACAACATAAGACATATGAGACTAGCCGAGTTGGTTTCCTTGACTGGAACAATATGTCTATCACCATCCGCCATCTTACCTCGTCTCTTATAAGTTAACGGTGTAGAACCCTTTACTCAAGTCGGTTGGAACAAATACAAACCGATCAATCCCAAACAACTTTTCAAAACCGAACTTGTTTACTTGTTAAATATGTTTGCAAACCCCTGTTGCAAACTCGAAAAATAATCAAATCCCGATTAAAATCACTTGTTTAACCAAATAATAAAAATCAATACTAGTACCTCTTCCTTCTTGAATTTCGAGCTAGCCCACAAAAGTCAAGAAACAAAAATATTTTTTTCTTCTTATGTACCTGGGCCCCAACAAAAACAACCAAAAAAATCTTTGAAATTGAATTTGTTTCAATCGCAAAAATAGAACAAAAACAAAAATCTTTAAGGAACCGCCTAAATTACCGGAATGAAACTTCCCTTGCTAGCTTCAAGAGAAACCGATCCGTCACAACAGTTCCGATCAGACCCGAAACAAAGTCTCTTTTTCTTGTGTCTTAATCAGGCGCGTTGCCTGCAGATTCTGATCGCTTTTATTTTTCGAGAGTCACCACATGAACATCCTACTCGCTGCTCGTTGTTGTAACAGTACCACGTCGCTCCTTTAACTTACTTGTACTGCCAATCTCGAGTGCTAGTTTGGTTTGATGATTAAACTTGGTTCTGATACCAATTCAAGTCCAAGAATCGATAATAAGAACACTAATGCGAATGCGAATACGAATGGAATAACTCTCCAATATATTAATAAAAAATTATAACTAAAAAATTATTATTGATCTTAAACCATAACTCGGTATCTCTAAACCATAACTTGGTTTCTCTTCTCTCTTATTGATAATGTCTAACCCAACTTGGTTTATATAGACTAAGCGAAACTTGACATTACCAAATATAATTGAAGGGATATGTTGCCAAAAACAACGACACCAAATCAATAAAAGGAACCCATTTTTTCCTACTGCTAGAAGTCAAGATATAAGAAGAAAGAAGAATGAATGATTAAACTTCAACAATAGGTTGCGTCCATAAAGCATGACGCTAGTTCTGCCACCCGTTCTACGTCGACGGATGAAGAACACGTCAAACACGCTGACGCTGGTCCACCCGCTAATTCTACGTTGTTGGATCAGTAATGCTCTTGTTGTGTTGCTTGCTAGTGAACACTTATGTGTTTAGCAAGCTCAATAAGATTTGCACAGCGGAATGATTAAGTAAAGCTACACTATCAACAGGAGTTATTACTCCCCCTGGATGTTTGAAATCTAAAGACAAGTTTTAATGAGAATTTAAGTATTGAATGTGAATGATAATAAATACTCAAACAGATTCTCAATAAATGAAATGGAAAGAACAATAAGAACAATAATAAGCTTTGAAGGATTTCTGTATTAATCAAAATCAATGTCTAAAACAGAGGGATGAACCCATCTTTTTATAGACTTTACATATGCATGAACCTTGCCAAAAAGCAAGTCAGAAACAAGTTGCAACAAGTTGCATTCTTGGAACTTGTACAAAAAGATAAAGTAATACTAAACTAATAAACTACTGAAACATAAGTCGGTGAAAAAGATTCTTTACAAGAGCTGATGAATGACAAACTACTGATGAGTAGTTTGTCTTCAGTAGTTCTTCAGTGAACTGTCTGGTTTAGACTTCAGAACTTCTGATACTTCTTCTTCAGTACTTGTTGAATCCTTCTTCAGTACTTTAGTCTTCTTTCTTCACTAGTTCTATACTTAGGATATTTTTCAGAAGTGAATTAGACTATGGTTTACAAAAGTGGTTTCACCAATCCTTTTTGTCCTAACAATCTCTCCCTGGATTGATGAAGCCAAAACCTTTTCTAATTCTTTATTGTCTTCTTCTGTCATTCACAATCTTCCATATCTCCTTGAACATGGAATTCTTCAATTGATTAAGCTGTTCATCAGTGAGAGATCCCCTTTGGGGTTCCAGATGTTGAATTGTAAGCAAGTCCGGAGTTGATAGTTTCTTCAGTTCATTCATTGACTTGTAGGCCTTGCTTGTAAGATCTCTTCTTGTCACCAATACTGAGTTGTCATCAGTAAAGCACCATCTGATGATCAGCACTTTAGACTTGTCAAAGTCTGAAGTATAGGGAACCATGCTGGATCCCTAGGATGTTCCTGAGTGTTGGATATTTTCTATCTCTGTGACTCTCAGGTGGGATTCACTTCTGTCTTCTTGTTGCACTACATCAGGTAATTTAAAGGTTGGTAAATGATGTTCAGTAACTACCTTTGTGTGTAGTCTGTCAGTGATAGTCTTCTGAATTTGGTAAGCAAATGTTGAAGGATCCCTAAATTGAGTTATCAGAGGCTTCTCTTCAATATCAAAGTCTCCATGCACAACTGTGTTGCCTTCTAGCAACACCATCTTGAAGTCAGTCTTTGTATTGTCCTCTGGTTTCTTCTTGGTAGCTGGTCTTTTAATACCAGAAGTTCTAACTACTGAAGTTGATACTTCAGAAGTTTTGAACTTCTCTTGATTAGCAGCCTTGGCAGCCTTATTCTTCTTGTATGTGTCTAGTAGTCTATCTTCTTTCCATCTTGACACAGAGGCTTTTGAACCATAATCATTTGCTACCAGTTCTTCAATCATCTCAGCTCTCTTGGCTTTTCCATCTTTGTTTGTTGCAAGTTTGTCAGCAACAAGTTGAGCTCTTCTAGTCAGCTCATCCATTGAGAGCCCTTTAAGTGAATAGGCTTTTGTTTTGCTGTTCTTTGTTATAAAAGACACCAGTTGTTGTCTTTTGTCTTCTTCAGCAACTCTCTCTGTTTCAGCTTGCCTATTTAACTCTGCTTCATAAGCTTGAAGCTTTTCATTTAAGCTTAGATCTTCCCTTGCCTCCAAGTTATTCCAGATCTCTTCTTCCTTAGCCTTTCTTTGGGCTGCAATCAAACTCTTCTCAAGTAGTTCTTTGGACATTGATAGTGGAGAAGGGTTCATCACAGTCATTGTTGTAGTTGTTGTAGGCCTTGGAATTGGAGTTGGTTGTTGTTGTTCAGTTGTTTTGGAAGGCTCTTCAGCTGTTTGTATATTGGCAGTGTTAACTGCTGAAGTGTTGACAGATGTGTCAACTACTGAAGGATTGTCTTCAGTACTTTCTGAGTTATCAGAGGTTTCTTTAGCAGTGGCCTTGGGAAGGTTCAACTTCAACTTCAGTTCCAGAAACAAGCCTTTGTTGATCTTCTTATTGTTTTTGGGCTTTCTCTAGAAGTTGTTGTTGTTGTAGAGCCACTCTTGCCTTTATCCTGGCTTCCATTGACTCCTTAGGTTCCTTAATCTTCTCCCCCTTTTTGGCTTCATCCACTTCTGGAAGCCTGCTGAGTTTGGAAGTTCTACCAGTGAGTTCAGCAAGCTGTCTTGAGTTGTTGTCTATCTTGTTGGATAACTCACAATGTTTCTTGTTGATCACCTCAAAATGAGCTTTGGTTGACAACTCCAAAGTAGTTGTGAAAGTTTTGAGGTGATTGGCAATTAGGGTGTTCATCAACTGGTATAGGAGACCATCTGGGCTGCATAGTTGGTTCAAGTCTATGCTGGATGACCCAGGGAATTGGGTAGGCATTTTAAGTGAGGGGTGTGTTTTTGGGTGATCTTCATGTTGTACAGAAGATGCCACTTTAGGGGAATCAGGGATCAAGTGGAATTTAATATGATCTGGTGTGACCAGCTCTTTGAGCTTAGAGACACCAGGTGGAGGACCTTCACTAGCAGCCGTCAATTCAATTTTTGTGGAGTGTGAATCATCATCCAAATTAATGGAATCATCTGAATCCCTGCTTACTTCCTCAATGAGGATAGTATCAGTTACATCATGAGCTGGGCCCAACCCAGTTGTCTCATGTACCTCTTTTTCTTGGTTCAGAGGATTTCCTACCTCAGGCATTAAGCCTTCATCAGTAGTTGCCACAAATGAGGTCTTAGCAATGTTACTTCTATCCTCAGATCCACCACTGGGTGGTATATGAGTTGTAGCAGCCTCAAATGTACCTAGAGTTTCTAAGTTTGGGCTTAGAGACCCTGGTTCATCCTCATCTCTTGGGTTAGGGCTATGGACATCCACATCCATGTCAAGTTCTGAAGGTATGTCGCCTGTTTGATGTGGTTGTTGGGGACTGACATGTTCTGATGGGATGTTCTCTTTTAGCCCAGAGAGAAGTTTGGCAATTTCAAGGGCTTCAGGTTCAGAAATTTGTGGTGCTCATTCAGTAGTTTGGTCTATGGGTTCAGCAGTTTCAAAAGAAGAGTCTATAGGGATTGTTTTCTTAAATTTCTTTCTTTTGAATAAGATGGTGATTGGTGCTCTAGTGGGGGTTTGAGATGGATGAGACTGAGAGGATGTTTCAGTCACATCTTTATCAAGTGCAGATTGCACATTAGCAAGTTCAGGCATCTCAACTTCCTGAACTGCCTTTCTTTTCAGGCTGGTGGGTTTGTGTTTTTGCTGTTTTGGTTTTTTGGCCTTTTTGTGTGAAGGTTTGGAAGATGAGGGTGCCTTGGGGACTGTTGTTTGTTCCCCTTGGTCATCTTCTGGCCAGGTGGCCGTTTTATTGTGCCTAGAGTATGCTTGTGAGATTAAAGGGTTTAAAACAGTTGTTTGACCCACAAGTACCTCTTCTCCAAGTTCCTTTATTATGCATTGCATAATAAATCTTGGTTACAACAAAAACTTCTTTTTAGAATTGAGATGATGTAACACCAACTCATTAAAGAAAATTGCTAATGCCCTGAATTTTGTTTCATTCACAATGGAATGAAAAATAGGTTGAAAAGTAGAGGGCATCTGATCATAAGATCCAGTTTTTGGACTCAAACACATTATTATATAGTGAAACAAAAGTTTTTACTTAGGTTCAAAATATTTCTTAAAAATAGTAGCATGTGAGAGAGTACTTTGGTAACCACACTCTGTCATGGTTAGATGAATTTCAGAGTTTGGAAATTGATCTGGGGCACCAACATCATCTAAACCCAGTCTAATTCCCAAAGTTTCGGGTGCGATTGCCATTCTTCTCCCTTGGATGGGTGAATTGAGGAAGATCACCTTATCATTTACTGTCACCGTCTCCGCATTTGCCCAGAACTCATTAAGAGTTTCAGTGTGGATTGGAGGATCAATGGTGAAGGCAGTAAAGTATTGGGATTTAACGACTAAATCAATGATTTCGTCGTATTGGGACCAGGCTTCATGTTTCTCGAAGTAGCCTCTTTGATTGTGTCCCTATTTCAGTATTAGAGCCATGTGGTTTGGGTGTGTGTGGATCGAACAGTGTTTTTGCAGGTTCAGGGTTTAAGAGCTTTTTGAGAGAGAAGGAGGGAGTTTTTGCTTTTTGAATGGATAAGTGTTGGAAAAGGTGTTTATCAGAAGTTTGTAACCGCCCTAGGTCAAACTTTTGAAGTGGGAAATGTCTGATTTGCCCTTAATGACAAAACTGCTGATGAAGAACAATTGTCATCAGTAGTTCCCATTTTCTCTTCAGTAGTTTGTTAACAACTGATGAGAATGTTTATAAACACTTTATTCGTAACTTCTGAAGATTATTTTATCAGAAGTTAATCATTTTTCAGAAATATTCCCATACTGATGTTTTTGTTTTCCAGAAGTTTTTGGTCTAAAAACAGATGTAAGTGAAAAATAAAATATGTGTAGAGAAGTAAAAGAAACACTTACGAGTTTAGCATCCCAAGCATAGATACTAACTTCTGAAATGTTGATGTGTCAAGGGGTTTTGTGAATATGTCAGCTATCTGATTAGCTGTTGTGACATGCTTCACTTCAATCTTGCCTTTTTCATAGCAATCCCTTATGAAATGATACCTAATTTCAATATGTTTAGTTTTTGAGAACTGAACAGGATTTTGAATGATGCTAATGGCAGATTTGCTGTCTACAAGCAATGGTGTCTTGGTCTCATTGATTCCATAATCAAGAAGTTGATATTGGAGCCATTGTATCTGTGATGTACAACTTGCAGCTGCAATGTATTCAGCTTCAGCAGTTGAAGTTGCAACAGATGTTTGCTTCTTTGATTGCCAGGACACTAGACAGTTTCCCAAGAATTGACAACCAGAAGATGTTGATTTTCTTAACATTTTGCACCCTGCATAGTCACTATCTGAAAAAGCTGATAACTTGGTATTGCTTGAAGCAGGATACCAAATTCCAAGTGTAGGAGTTCCTTTTAGATATCTGAAAATTCTCTTGACTGCAATGAGGTGTGATTCCCTAGGAGCTGATTGATATCTAGCACAAACACATGTTGAAAACATAATATCTGGTCTAGAAGCAGTTAGATAAAGAAGGGAACCTATCATACATCTATACATGGTTTGATCACCTTGTTTTCCTTGATCATCTGGTTCAACTTGTGTGGTAGGTGTCATGGGAGTGGAACATGATTTACAGTCTTGTAAAGAAAATTTGTTCAATAATTCTTTAACATATTTTGATTGATGTATAAAAGTTCCATTAGTTTGTTGTTTAATCTGCAGTCCTAAAAAGTACTGCAATTCTCCCATTGTACTCATCTCAAATTTTGATTGCATGAGTTTCTTAAATTCATCACACAATTGTGTGTTTGTTGAACCAAATATGATATCATCAACATAAATTTGAACAAGTAAGACATGATTTCCAACATTCTTAATGAAAAGAGTTTTATCAATGGAGCCTCTTGTAAAGTTATTTTTGAGTAAAAAGTTGGAAAGTGTTTCATACCAGGCTCTTGGAGCCTGTTTGAGCCCATAAAAAGCTTTGTCATGTTTATACACCCACTCAGGATGAGAAGGATCCTCAAACCCTGGTGGCTGACAAATATACACTTCCTCTTTGATGTTTCCATACAAAAATGCACTCTTAGCATCCATTTGAAAAACTTTTATTTTGTTAGAAATGGCATAGGCCAGAAATAACCTGATGGCCTCAAGCCTTGCAACTGGAGCAAAGGTCTCATCATAATCAATTCCCTCTTCTTGAGAGTAACCTTGTACCACCAGTCTTGCCTTGTTCTTAATGATCATACCAGCTTCATCTTGTTTGTTCCTAAAAACCCATCTTGTGCCAATTGGTAGCTTGTTTGGTGGTAAGGGACAGAATTCCCAAACCTGTTGCTTCTTGAATTGAAGCAGCTCATCTTGCATAGCTTCCACCCAATTGTTGTCTCTGAGGGCTTCTTGGTACTTCTTAGGTTCCAACTGAGAAATGAATGCTAAGAAGAAGCAAAAGTTGGAAAGCTGGTTTCTTGTGAGAACACCTAAAGCAATATCACCCATGATTTGTTCCAAAGGATGATCTTTGTGTTCAATCAGTTGTTGTAAACCACTGACAGGTGTAGGTGGCTCTTGTACTTCATCAAACAAACCGCTGAGGTTTATAATGTTTGGTTCAGCTGTTTGAACATCTTCAGTAGTTGTAGGTGCTGAAGCAGATGTTTGAGTTTGTACATCAGCAGTTGTTGAATCAGAAGTTTGTGAAACTTCTGAAGGTTTGAAAGTTGACTTAATGACTGTTTAAGGAGTCCATGGTGCTGGATCCTCATCATCAAACCTTTGATCACCATAATAAGTAGGCTTAGATGAAGTAACAATCTTTTCAGGTCCAAAGTGGAAGCTGTCAAGGTCAACAGCATGATGTGCTGGAATAAGAGTGTGTTTTGACTCATTGATCTTGACATTCAGTGTTTCTTCTACTATCTTGGTTCTTGAATTAAAAACCTTGTAGGCTTTTCTAGTGGAAGAATAACCAAGAAAGTAACCTGAATCAACTTTAGCAGCAAACTTTGAAATAGAGTCTTTAATGTTTAGAATGAAACATTGACATCCAAAAGCCCTGAAAAAGGAGATAAGGGGCTTTATGCCATGAAGAACTTCATAGGCAGTCTTGGAGTGTCTCTTGTTGACAAGGACTCTATTTTGAACATAACATGCAATGTTAACTGCTTCAGCCCAGAAATATAATGGTAGGCCTGAATCAGCTAACATAGTTCTTGTTGCTTCAATTAATGTCCTGTTCTTCCTTTCTACCACACCATTTTGTTCAGGAGTTCCGGGAACACTGAATTGTCTAATAATCCCTTTAGACAAACAGAATTCATCCAGAGTTTTGTTCCTGAACTCTGTCCCATTATCACTTCTAATGGCTTTGACAGATAGAGAATATTGTTTCTCTACTTGTAGAATGAAGAACTTGATGATTTCAGCTGCCTCATCCTTGGAGAATAAGAAGAATATCCATGTGAATCTTGAATAGTCATCAATGATGACCAAGCAGTACTTCTTCTTACCAAGGCTCATGATTTTTACAGGCCCAAATAAGTCCATATGGAGTAGTTGAAGACATGCAGTTGTTTTTTATTCTTCTATAGACTTATAGGAGGACTTATGCTGCTTTCCCTTTAAACAGGATACACAGTGTTCTTGACACTGGTATACTTTCAAAGGTAGACCTCTGACCAAGCCCATTTTTGTGACTTTATTTTTGGTTTTAAAGTTCACATGGCCAAGTCTCCCGTGCCAGAGATCAGTCTCTGAAGTTGATGCCTTTGAGAAGAAACAGACAGTGTTGTTCAGTACTTTGTCCTTTTCAATGTCCACTGCATAGACATGCCACATCTTTTGGCTATCAACAAAGTATGATCTTCAATGATCTTCTCTATCAACTTCTGGCCTTCTAGTGATATGATCTTGCATGCTGTCTTTGAGAAAAAGGAAGAATATCCTTTATCACACATTTGAGACACACTTAGCAAGTTGTACTCAAGGTTTTCAACCAGATTAACCTTGTCAAACTGTAGTCTGCCAGAGGAGACATTGCCATGTCCCAGCACATATCCCTTGGCATTGTTCCCAAAGGATACAGATCCTTCACTTTGACTGATAAAATTGTTTATCAGGTATCTGCATCCTGTCATGTGCATTGAGCCTCCACTGTCCATATACCAAATGCTATTTATGCCTCTGGAGACCCTCTGCACAAAGTAGCAAATTAGTTAGATTTAGGAACCCAAGCCAGTTTGGCTTTGGGTCTGTCTTGTGGTTAAACATACCACAGATTTCACATTCTTTTGCCTTTTCTTTTTAATTTAAAGGCAAATTTCTGACTGTTTTGATTGGTTTTAGGTCATCAGTAGTTTTCAGGTACTCAACTCCTGATGTAGATGAAACTACTGATGGCTTATAGTCAGATTTTATCAGTACTTCTGAAGAACTTTCTTTGTGAGTTTTTAGAAAGTTTTCATGGAAAGATGTGCATTCTTTCTCTTTAGAAGTTTCACCTGAAACAATTTTTCTCCCATCTTCAGTAGTTTTGGGGGAAAAATCTGTTGGTGTTTCAGTGTGATTGTACCCTATGCCAAACCTAACATTTGAAGCACTTTGTTTGTTTAGCAGCAGTTGGTACCCCTTACAAGATTCTACCCACTTTTCACAAGTGACCTTGGTGTCAGCAAGCTCTTTTCTGACATTTCCTAGGTCATCTATCATGATTATAAGTTGTGCTTGGGTTTCAATAGCATTGTTAGTTAATTTAGAATTTTCTTTTGCTTTTGCAGCAAGTTTTCTTTCTAAATCACATTTCATCTGAGTGAATTTTCTCTCAGAGTCATTTGTTTTGCCTTGTAAGTGCACATTGGTCTCTCTTATGAGAGCAAAAGATTCTTTACATGAAGTTGAACAAAGTTTTGTTAAAGATTCTTTTGATACCTGAGACAGGACAGATTTTGAGGTGCAGCCCTCAAATGCCATTAAGGCAAAATTCTTTCTGCCATTATCAGGTTCTCCCCAGTTGATGTCAAACATTTTGTTGTCTGCACCAGGATTACACTCTGTAGTGTCAAAAGGAAGACTGCTCCAGTCAACATACCCTGAGGTGAACAAGCTTTGTTATGAGGGTTGCTAAGTCTGTGGAGGTTGTTGAGCAGCTGGAATGGGAGGGATTGATGGCTCTGCATCTGTTGAGCAGGCATCTGTACATATTGTACTTGTGGCACATATTGGATTTGTAGAGCTTGTGCCTGTACAAAATGTGCACTCCCTTGTGTTCCATTATTCCTATTATAACTAGGGTTATACAGATTTCCAGACTAAGATTGGTTGTAGCTAGAGCTTCTACACTCTCTAGCAAAGTGTCCCAACTTCTAACACTTGTGACATCTAAGTTTAGATTTGTCAAAACCAATTTTTGTAGAACTGTTAAGTCCTGGAAATTTCCTTCCCGACCTTTTGTAAAATTTGTTTGTTTTAATACTTAACATGGCCAGTTGGTGTAAGATGTCCATTTCTTCTAAGTCATCATTGCTGAAATTTTTTAAATCATCCATGATAAAACACATGTTATCAGCATTTTGACTGTTTTCTTCATTGTCATAACCTGGGAATGATCTTTCAGATGAGATCCCAGCAGTTATGTCAATGTGGTCAAAAGATCCAAAACTATTTGAACAAGTAGGTGAATCTTGTCCTAATAGTGCTGTACTACCTGCTAGATAGTCATCAGCAGTTTTACCAGAACGTTGCAACGTTTTCTTTTGATCAATTTTTCTTTCAAAAGTTAGTAATCTCCCATGTAATTTTGTAAGAGTGAGGGAGCTAAAGTCTGGTGAGCATCTTAGGACTATAGAGTATGTTTCCCATTTTTCAGGTAAAGACCTTAAAAATCTATGAAGCATAGATACAGTTGTGTAGGTCTCACCATTTAATTTTAGCTCAGATATTAATGAGGAGAATCTTTCAAATTGTTGAGTTAAAGTTTCCCCATTTATGTGAGCAAAAGTTTCATATTGTTGAGCCAGGATTTCTCTGGTGTTGGCAATCACCTCTTTAGTTCCTCCAAACTGTTCTTTTAGGCAGTCCCAAAGCTCTTTGGCGCTATCACAATGTAATAGTCCAGAGTAGATTTTATTTGGGAGTGCCATTGCCAACATAGAGAAAGTTTTAGCATCAAGCTCAAGTTTTAGGAAATCATCATCTGTATAGTCTTTTGGGTCTTTTGGTATTTTTTCTTTAGTTTCAAGATTGATATTCACTGGTTTGTGAGGACCATATATCACAGATTTCAAACAACCAGTGTTGGTCTGTGATAATGTATGTGCCATTCTCCTTTGCCAGATATTGTATTCATTTCTTACTAGCATAGCAGGTTTATTGGCAGATCCAGTATTATGAGGATCCATTTTAAAGAGTAGTGATTTGTCAAATATCTCTTAAATTGATGGATGTTGATAAACTGAACTTTTAATCCTTTATTGAATATCAATAAGACTGTGTCTGATTCTCAATGTGTTAGATTGATATGTGATCAGATAAACCAGAGCTCTGATACCAATTGTTGGATAAGTAATGCTCTTGATGTGTTGCTTGCTAGTGAACACTTATGTGTTTAGCAAGCTCAATTAGATTTGCACAGCGGAATGATTAAGTAAAGCTACACTATCAACAGGAGTTATTACTCCCCCTGGATGTTTGAAATCTAAAGACAAGTTTTAATGAGAATCTAAGTATTGAATGTGAATGATAATAAATACTCAAACAGATTCTCAATAAATGAAATGGAAAGAACAATAAGAACAATAATAAGCTTTGAAGGATTTCTGTATTAATCAAAATCAATGTCTAAAACAGAGGGATGAACCCATCTATTTATAGACTTTACATATGCATGAACCTTGCCAAAAAGCAAGTCGGAAACAAGTTGCAACAAGTTGCATTCTTGGAACTTGTACAAAAAGATAAAGTAATACTAAACTAATAAACTACTGAAACATAAGTCGGTGAAAAAGATTCTTTACAAGAGCTGATGAATGACAAACTACTGATGAGTAGTTTGTCTTCAGTAGTTCTTTAGTGAACTGTCTGGTTTAGACTTCAGAACTTCTGATACTTCTTCTTTAGTACTTTAGTCTTCTTTCTTCAGTAGTTCTATACTTAGGATATTTTGCAGAAGTGAATTAGACTAAGGTTTACAAAAGTGGTTTCACCAATCCTTTTTGTCCTAACATACGTCAGCGCCAAGCATGACACAAACGAAGCTTCATTGACACAAAACGTAGAAGCTTTGTCAACACAACTGAAAGATACCTTCTTGGCAGCATCGAGATACACACTCCAGGGCAGACATGCCCGTCAAAGTCTGCGACCAATCACAGGCCGCACCTGGTGTGACGGCTAGAAAGGACGACGACGTGGCAGCTCCCCAGCCAAGACATCTCTGACAGAAGACTTTATCAACCCCCACTTGTCTCCAGGTTCTAGAAGGAGAGATAATTACTCACCGCCCTAATAAGCCAATGGGTGGACGCCACGTGTCCGCCGACCTTCCGCGCCCATTCAATGGACGCCACGTGGATTTTTATAGGACGGTAACATCTCCCTTTCCCCTTTTTTCACTTGAACCATTTGCACCAAATTGAGCTTATGAATTTGGGCAAGAGAAGCTACTTGGATTTTTATAGGTCGGGCCCCATTAAGGGTAGAGAACAGGTTGAGAGAGTTGGAGGTTAATGTGCTATAAAAGGAGAAGCTACTTATCCTGTTATGGATATCTTTTTCTCCCACAAGAACTCCCACTAAAAAACTTACGAGCACATCATACTTTTTCAACCCTTGTTTTTATTCCCAACGTTTAGAGGCTTGGCTCTTCTAATCAGTTGTCTCTTTAAACTAAACCAACTATTTACTCCGTGGATTCACTACTTAGATCAGCCCTGACCTGGTGATCTAGGATCCGTGTTTCTTCATTGACGCCATCTGTGGCCTTACCACAACAATCTAAAACCAAAATCCCTTGCCATTTTACAAAATCACAACCTCACCAAACAAAGTCTATACTCCATCTAGGGTCGTCGATGACATCACCCTAGGTCCAAACGCACCTGAGGGCAACAACGACGACAACCCAGATAATGTCATCATAGCAAGAAGAACCATATACTTCAATGTTACCGACGATCCCCCTCCAACCCTGGAGGAGATCGACGCATTTCACAATGACTGGTATGAACACTAGAAAAAACTATTAGACACCCAACTAGAGCGACGCAAGGTGACCGGCAAAGCCATCATGATGTCATCCTCCAAGGTTAACACCGTCAAAACATCGGGTGTCACCCGTCACATGGAAGGTCGAGCAAAACCATCAATCGACCAGGCCCGTGCAGAGCACAACCGATTCGACGACGATGATTACGAAGAAAGCTCTTGGGAGGACAATGCCTCTAGAGACTTTCGGCAGAGTCCATATTACCGTCGGGAACGCATAAACAGGTACAATAATAATGAGTCCATTAACTTATCACTCCCATACAGGCCCACAGCCTTTGCCGACAACTCAAAATTCACCACACATATCTCAATGGCTCCAATACTACCCAAACAACGACTCCCAGCCAATGTCAAACTGTACAACAGCTTCACTGATCTAGCCAATCACCTTGGCATTTTCATCCAAGCTGGGGCCATCATTGGATGGATGCTACCCGTTTGGTGCCAGATGTATGCCCAAACAATAACGGGAGCTGCACAAGTATGGTTTGACAACCTGTCAACCGGAAAGATCGACAGCTACGAAGAGCTGATTGAAAAAATTTCCCTACACTTCAGCCAGCAACGACGCCACAAACGCGACAAGATGCAGATCCACCTCTGCAAACGCAGAGACAATAACCTACTCCAGGACTTCATCGTCAGATATAACAAAGAAGCACTCCAACAAGGAACGGGGGACGAGGCAACTCGAACCTCATTCCTAACATATGTCAACGATGATAATCTACAGCTCATCCTGCAGGGCAAAGATGGCATCCCATAAACATGGGAAGAGGTCGTCAAAATCGCCAAAATTTATTCCCAACATCAAAAAACAATCGGCCAACCTTAACACGAAAACAACAACAACAACCGAAGTCGCAACAATAACAGATCGTCCGTCTGGAACCAAATCTCAGGCTCCACCGACGAGGGCAGATACTCCACCTCTGGCGATGCCAAAAACATCATTGGCAACAAACAGACTCGTGACCAGCGCGACGTCGGGCGAAGAAATCATGACTGGACGCCACTAACCAAAACACCTTCTTAGGTACTATCACAAGTCTTTACAACCGGGGATGTCATTTTCAAACTCCCAAAACCCATGGAAACAAAGCGCAAAAATGTTGACACAATAAGATTTTGTGACTTCCACAAAGACTTGGGACATGATACCGACAATTGCTAAAGCCTCAAGATGGATATCGAGGCAGCCCTCTGGTCAGGTAAACTCACAAACCTGATCAAGAACGTGCGCTTAGGTGCACGCAGAACAGAAGAAACGTCCAAGCCCATCAAGGACATCAAAACCCATCACATCCTCGGCACCTACGACAGACAATGCCACATGGCACGCGGGAACAAACGCAAGTAGGGCTGCAAACGAATTGAACTTTCCGCGAATAGTTCATGAACCGTTCGGTGGGAAGTTCGTTTGTGTTCGTTCGTTTAATAAATGAACGAACATGAACAGAGGCCTCGTTCGTTCGTTTACGTTCGTGAACGTTTGGTAACGTGTTCGTTTTTGTTTGATAGTTTAATAGAGTTTTTAATTTTTATATTTTTCTATATTCTTTTATTTTTATTTCTTTTACCCAAATAAATACTTTATGTGAGGTAAATATATGGGTATTTATGAGATGAATAAACCCTGCTTTTAGTATAATCATTAATTAAATCATTAATGAAGAATTCAAGTTTAAATAAATAAATAATGAAGACTTCAAGTTAAAGATATGAGCTTAGTTTATTTGAGACATTACTTTATTATGTTTACCAATATTATGTTAAGTACTAAGTATATTTGTATAATTAGGTTATATTGGGTATATCTAGTTAATTTGTTAATATATGTGAATTCGATCTTATTCGAAAGTTAATATGTGTCTCTTTGTGTTTGTTTCTATTCATGAACACCTGTTTGTGTTCATTAATGTCTGTTTGTGTTCATGAACAAAATTAACAAACGAACACGAACACTAGTGTTTTCTTAACAAACGAACACAAACAAAAAATCTCGTTCGGTAAGTGTTCATCAACTGTTCGTAAACAGATAATTTTCTTAACAAACGAACACGAACAAGGCCTTGTTCGTGTTCGTTCGGTTCATTTGCAGCCCTAAACGCAAGGTTAACCCCGCAAGAGTCACAACCACGTCGCAACAAGTCGCCACTCAAACGACCGACCAATGTAAAGAAGCCTAAGTCATCCTTCCAATAATACCAGGAGGAGCGGAATCAACTACACCGCTCGTCATCATTACACTCTTCAGCCATTACCGCACCGGCAAAATGATGTGCGATAGCGGCAACATTTTTGACATCATGTATCAACAATGCTTCGATCAACTAGATAACGAAGACAAGGCACGACGCGTGATAACTTAAAAAGTTATCATTTTAAACGGGCATAAACAGTCTCAAAATAGGATACAATTAGGGTAATATTGCAAGATTTAATACTTAATTCGTTCCTATTTGTATTTTGCAGGAAAATGGTGCTCCAAAGCGGAAATGAAGGATTTTCGGGCAAAAACAGACAAAAACTGGAGATTCCTGAAGATACGAGACTATCAGCCAGTTCACTGTATAATTTGAAGGCAATCCCGGGACTTAAACAACACTAAAATTAGCCCCGGAGTGACCAAGCACGCCCACGCACACCTGCACGAAGGTCCAGTACGCGAGAGAACAACGCAACAAACCTGGAAAGCAAGAAATCAAAACCAACAGCATGTGCACGCCCGTGCCATCGTAAGGGGCACGGTCGTGCAAGGGACAAGAATGATAAACAGAGTCTGCCATGCAGCAACAGAACGTACGTGAGACAGCGTGCACGCCCTCGACACAAGTTGGTATGGCCGTGCAGCCCCTGGAGGTCTATAAATAGCAAGCCAACCCCCACTATTTGTTCATCCCTTCTTGAGATTTCTTGGGCCGACTACCAAGCTTCTCCCAGAGATCTTGGGGTCCCTTGGGAGGCCTTCTAGTCCTCCTAACATCCCTCAATGGTTAGGCTTCGACCTACCTTGATTAGCTTGGCCAAGAAGAGGATCGTAGAGTAGTTATGCAATAAACATCGAGGGTCGTGTTGGATCAGTTAGCTCTTTAACAGTTATTACTTATGAACACTTATGTGTTGTAAGTTTATCAAAGCAGTTTGCACAGCGGAATAAGTGAAGTGTCTAGTTATAAAGTTTCACTTTCAACAGGAGTTATTACTCCCCCTGGATGTAATGAACTAAAGACAGTTAATGAGAATCTAAACAATTGAATGTATATGACAATAAGTATGCAAAGAGATTCTCAGATATGAAATGGTATTTCAATTAAAAGCCTTTGAAGGATTTCAGTTTAATAAAATCAAAATCAATGTCTAAAATAGTGGGATTAACCCATCTATTTATAGACAAACAGATACATGCAACTTGATACAAAAGCAATCCTACAACAGGCTGTAGTCTTGGAACTTGTACAATAACATAAAGTAATGTTATTATACTAAACTACTGAAACATAAGGCGGTGGAAAGATTCCATTACAACTGCTGATGAGTGACAAACTACTGATGAGTAGTTTGTCTTCAGAAGTTCTTCAGTTGACTTGTCTGGTTTGACTTTAGAACTTCTGATCTTTTACTCTTCAGTACTTGATGAATCCTTCTTCAGCAGTTTCATTCTTCTTTCTCCAGTAGTTCTATACTTAGCATATTTTGGCAGAAATAGGAATTAGACTAAGGTTAGCAAAAGAGGTTTCTTCAATCCTTTTTGTCCTTACAATCTCCCCCTGGATTGATGAAGCCAAAACCTTATCTAATCCTTTATTGTCTTTTCTTGCCATCAAGTATCTTCCACATTTCTCTGAACATGGAAGTCTTGAGTTGTTGTAGTTGTTCATCAGTGAGAGGTCCTTGTTCAGGTTCAAGATGTTGGATTGTGAGCAAGTCTTGTGTAATAGATTTTTCAGTTCTTCCATAGATTTGAAGGCCTTGCTTGAACGATCTCTTCTTGTGACCAATACTTAGTTTGAACCAGTAAATGACCATTTCATTATAAGTACTTTAGATTGGTCAAAGTCTATAGTGTAGGCGACCATGCTGGTCTCCTAGGATGTTCCTGAGTGACGAATATTTTCTACTTTAGTGACCCTCTGGTGGGATTCTCTTCCTTCATCTGTTTGCACCACATTAGGTATATCAAAAGTAGGTAAATGGTGTTCAGTGATTACCTTAGTGTGCAGTTTATCTGTTATTGTTTTTTGTATTTGGTAAGCAAATGTTGAAGGATCCCTGAATTGTGTTAGCAGAGTCTTTTCTTCAATCACAAAGTCTCCTTGTACTACTATATTGCCTTCAAGCAATACCATCTAGAAATCAGTCTTTATGATCTCCTCTTGCTTCTTTTTGGTAGCAGGCTTTGTTGTTGATTGTTTAGCACCAGAAGTTTTAACTACTGAAGTTGACACTTTAGAAGTTTTGTACTTCTCTGGATTTGCAGCCTTATCAGCCTTGAATCTTTTGTAGGTATCAAATAATGTATCTTCTCTCCATTTTGACACAGAGGCTTTTGAACCAAATCCATTGGCTACCAATTCTTCTATTACTTCAGCTCTCTTTGCCCTTCTGTCCTTATCTGTGGCAAGTTTGTCAGCCACAATCTGAGCTCTTCTTGTAAGCTCATCTATAGAGAGCCCTTTGAGTGAGTATGCCTTTGTTTTGCTGTTCTTGATTATGTAAGACATCAGTTGTTGTCTTTTGTCTTCCTTAGCAATTCTTTCAAGTCTTGCTAATTTACTCAACTCTTCTTCATACTTCTTAAGCTTTTCATTGTAGCTCAAATCATCCATTGCTTCTAGGCTATTCCAGATCTCATCTTCCATGGCCTTCTTCTGTGCTACAAGTAAACTCTTCTCCAATAATTCTTTTGACATTTAGATGGGAGCAGGGTTTAATACAGGCATTTGAGTGGTTGCAGGCCTTGGAATGTTAGTTGGAATGTCTTCAGTTGCCATAGAAGGCTGTTCAGATTGAATGGTGGAAGTGTTAACTACTGAAGGGTTGATAGGAGTATCAGCTACTGAAGGATTGTCTTCAGTACTTTCTATGTCTTCCACAGTTTCTTCATTATGGCCTTGGGATGTTTCAGCTACTACTTTAGCTTCTTTAAGGAGCCTATCTTGATCTTCTATTTGTTTTTGGGCCTCCTCCTTTTGTTGTTGTGCCACTTTTGCCTTTATCCTGGCTTCATGTGACTCTTTTGGTTCCTTAATCTTCTCCCCCTTTTTGGCTTCATCCACTTCTAGAAGCCTGATAGGTAAAGAAGTTTTACTAGATAACTTAGCAAGCTGTCTTGTGTTGTTTTCTATTTTCTTGGACAGATCACTGAGTTTGTTGTTAATCACCTCAAATTGAGTTTTGGTCTTTAACTCCCAAGTATTTGTGAAATATTTGAGGTGTTGAAATATAAGGGTGTTCATCATCTGGTATAAGGGACCATCTGGGCTGCATAGGAGGTTTAGGTCTATGCTTGATGACCCAGGGAATTGGGTAGGCATTTTTAGTGGAGGGGGTGTTTTTTGGTGATCTTCAGAGTGTACTGAAGATGCCACTTTAGGGAAATCAGGGTTCAAGTGGTCTTTAACCCGATCTTTTGTGACCAGCTCTTTGAGCTTAGAGACATCAGATTCAGGACCTTCACTAGTAGCCGTCAATTCATGTTGTGTGGAGTTTGAATCATCATCCAAATCAATGGAATCATTTGAATCCCTGTTGATATCCTCAATGAGGACATCATCAGTTGTATCATGAGCTGGGCCCAATCCAGTTGTCTCATGAACCTCTTTCTCTTGGTACTGAGGATTTCCTACTTTAGGCATAAAGCCTTCATCAGTAGTTGCCACATTTGAGGTCTTAGCAATGTTACTTCGGTCCTTAGATCCACCACTGGATGGTAAATGAGTAGTAGCAGCCTCAAATGCACCTAAAGTCTCTAAGTTTGGGCTTAGAAACCTTGGTTCATCCTCATCTCTTGGGATTGGGCTAATAACATCCACATCCATGTCAACTTCTGATGGTATTTCCCCTGTTTGATGTGTTTGTTGGGGAATGACATGTTCAGATGGGATTGTTTCTTTTAGCCCAGAGAGAAGTTTGGCAATTTCTATTGTGGTGTGAGCTGTTTCTAGTTCAGTAGTTTTTGGTAAAGGGTTAGCAGTTTCAAAGGATGGATCTGTAGTTATGGCCTTTTAAAATTTCTTCCTTTGAAATATAATGGTAATGGGTGCTCTTTTGGGGGTTTGATATGGATGAGACTGAGAGGATGTTTCAGTCACATCTTTGACAAGTGCAGATTGCACATTAGTAGTTTCAGGCATCTCAATTTCCTGAATTGACTTTCTTTTAGGGTTGGTGGGTTTGGATTTTTGTTGTTTGGTTTTCTTGGCCTTTTTAGGTGAGGGTTTGAAACAGTTGTTTTTCCCACAAGCACCTCATTTCCAAGTTCTTTAATAATGTATTGCATTATGAACCTTGGATACAACAAAAATTTCTTTTTAGAATTTTGGTGATGCAACACCAACTCATTAAAGAAAAATGTTAATGTCCTGAATTTTGTCTCTTTCACAATGGAATGAAAAATAGGTTGAAAAGTATAGGGCATCTGATCATAAGATCTAGTTTTGGGACTCAAGCACATTATTATGTAATGAAACAAAAGTTTGTATTTTGGTTCAAAAAATTTCTTATAAACTATTGCATGTGAGAGAGTACCTTGGTAACCACACTTTGTCATGGTTAAATGGATTGCAGAGTTGGGAAAAAGTTCTGGTGCATCCGCATCATCCAGACCCAGTCTTATTCCCAAAGTAGCCGGTGTGATTGCCATGACTTTCCCTTTGATAGTTGATTTGAGGGAAATGATCTTGTTATTTACTGTCACCGCCTCGGCGTTTGTCCAAAACTCATTCAGAGTTTGAGTGTGAATTGGAGGATCATTGGTGAAAGTAGTGTAATATTGAGATTGAACGACTAAATCAATGATTTCGTCGTATTGGGACCAGGCTTCATCTTTGACAAAATAGCCTCTTTGATTGTGTCCCTGTTTCAGTATAAGAGCCATATGGTTTTGTGTGTGTGTGGATCGAACAGTGTTTTTGGTTGTTTGCAGGGGAGGGTTTGAGAGTGTTTATAAGAGAGAAGGAGGGAATTTTACTTTTTGAAAGGATAAGTGTTGGAAAAGGTGTTTATCAAAAGTTTATAACCGCCCTAGGTCAAACTTCTGAAGTGGGAAATGTCTGATTTACCCTTATTAACAAAACTGTTGATGAAGAACAATATTCATCAGTAGTTCCCATTCTCTTTAGTAGTTTGTTAACCAATGATGAGAACATTTATAAACACTTTATTCATAACTTCTGAAGTTTATGTTATCAGAAGTTAATCATTTTTCGGAAAATATCCCCATATTGATGTTTTTGTACATCAATAGTTTCTCTCTTTTTGTTTTTCAGAAGTTTTGTGACAGATTAGTAATAATGTAAGTGACAGTAAAAATAAGTGAAGGAAAATGAAAAACACTTACAAATTTAGCATCCTAAGCATGGACACTAACTTCTGAAATGTTGATGTGTCAAGGGGTTTGGTGAATATGTCAGCTATTTGATTAGCTGTTGGCACATGCTTCACTTCAATCTTGCCTTTTTCATAGCTGTCCCTTATGAAATGATACCTGTTTTCAATATGTTTAGTTTTTGAAAACTGAACAGGATTTTGAATTATACTAATGGCAGATTTACTGTCTACAAGCAATGGGGTCTTGGTCTCTTTGATTCCATAATCAAGTAGTTGATATTGAAGCCATTGTATCTGTGATGTACAACTTGCAGCTGCAATGTATTTAGCTTCAGCAGTTGAAATTGCCACTGATGTTTGCTTCTTTGATTGCTAGGACACCAGACAGTTTCCCAAGAATTTTCAACCATCAGATTTTGATTTTCTTGACATTTTGCACCCTACGTAGTCACTATCTGAAAAAGCTGTTAATTTGGTATTGCTTGAAGCAGGATACCAAATTCCAAGTGTAGGAGTTCCTTTCAGATATCTGAAAATTCTCTTAACTGCAATGAGGTGTGATTCCCTAGGAGCTGATTGATATCTAGCACAAACACATGTTGAAAACATAATATCTTGTCTAGAAGCAGTTAGATAAAGAAGGGAACCTATCATATATCTATACATGGTTTGATCAACCTGTTTTCCTTGATCATCTGGTTCAACGTGTGTGGTTGGTGTCATGGGAGTGGAACATGACTTACAGTCTTGTAAAGAAAATTTATTTAATAGTTCTTTAACATATTTAGATTGATGTATAAAAGTTCCATTTGTTTGTTGTTTGGTCTGTAGTCCTAAAAAGTACCGCAGTTCTCCCATTGTACTCATCTCAAATTTTGATTGCATGAGTTTCTTAAATTCATCACACAATTTTGTGTTAGTTGAACCAAAAATTATATCATCAACATAAATTTGAATAAGTAAGACATGATTTCCAACATGTTTTATGAAAATAGTTTAACAATGTGTGGAGGATCGTTTTGACAAAAACAAGTTAGTTGATCATATAAGTTTACCAATTTAGGTGCGGAATCTCTAAATCAGTTACGAAATGATAATAATTGAGTCAAAACATGCAATTCACCTTTTCACATCCAGTTCATTAATAAACAAGTTGATAAAAGCTTTTACAATGATGTTTACAATGAAATAATCAAGTTTCAGAAGTTTCCAAAACACCTAGAGAGAATAACAGGTCGAACCAGACACGAAATGACAAAAAGTTAACTTGAAAAATGAAATCAAACTATATATAGGCCTGCACATTCCCCCCCCCCCCCCCGTAAGGGTCGAATGTTCAGGTTCGACCCTCCAAATGGTCGAACAAACACATTGTCTTCAAATCTCCACGTTCCCCTGAATTCTTCACCTTCGACCCATGTAATCCACCCTCGACCTTCCAAATATCCACCTTTGACCCTACGACTTTGATAAAACAAATTATAATGTACAATCCAATAGCATTAGTCGCAAAACGTGCATCAACAAACTCCCCCTCGACTATTGCTTGGATTGCCTTCGCGCTCCGTCCATCTGTTTATTCATCAGCTTGATGCGCAATAACGTCTTCTGCTCTTTAGTCATAACTGGTTCAAAAGTTTGTTTAGGTTTCTTCTTTTCTTTCATGATCTTCACAAACTTTCCCAGCTTCTTATCGTAATCACATCCCGCATTGACATCCCAAGCGAAACACAAGCATACCACACACTGGTATTTCAGAGCTTGTTCTCTATCTTTATCTTCATTGTAAATTGGGTTGTAATACAGCATAATGATGTCTTCATGTGAGCAATTGATCAACCACATCGGATCAAAAATATGAATCTTCTTAAACTCATCTCTTCCATCCTTCAGCAAGATAACAGCTTCTGCGGTCTTCCAATCATAGTACCACCACATGAATTCTTTAGAAAAGTGTTGTGGAATCGGCATCAAAGGAATATTTTTCAGTACGGTCGGTGGTTTATACTTTAAAGTCACCTTGTTCATCCTAGTAATCGGATCTTTCTTCTTTTTGTGAACTATACTTTTAGGATACTGCGGAGTGAACACATCCCATTTCGTTCTGCTCTCTCTTGCCATGCGATCTGCGAAATATCCAACTGTATCTTTGTTTACAGTTGCACCTGAAAAGTATGTCGGCAGACGTCATGTATAGCCCAGTAAGGTAGTGTTTTAGTGCATGCAATCTGTTGAAATACAGAATTCCCTTCTCCCATTTCACAGCAACACACCTTAGCTGTCTCAGGTATTTCCAACCGAGAGCTCTTCCTTTGAATAATTCGTTATGAAATTTGTAGAAACCTCCCTGAATTTCAGTCTTCGGTCGGTTGGCTTCTTTTTCTTTCAATTTTCTCAACAAACTTTTCAGATCGTCAAACTGTTCAACATTCGGTTTCCGTCTTTCTGAATTCTTGAATACTTCATCAACGAATGTTTTACTCTTTTCTCGTGCAAGTTTCTCAGCCTGATTCAACAATTCTTCAGAAAATTCAGGAAAAGCATCATCCTGTTTATCTTTAAAGTACTCTGGATATTCCTCACTGGTAATATCCTCAATCTCAACATCTTCAAATACTGGTGCATCTCTATCATCAGAGTGATTTCCTGCTTCTTTCTCAGGAATATCAGGAATCTGATTTTCACTCATCAACTCTTCAAGAGATTTACCGACTTGTCTTGCCAATCCTTCAAGTATCTCTTTAGATATGGCTGCAGAAACTTCACCATCTTCAAGATCAGGATCATTATACTCAAGCTCAAATCTCATATCGTCTGACTCAAATATCTTTGGAAATTTTCTTGTAAGCTCAATCGTCCAAACTTTCTTAGTCAACATCTGACGATATAACTTCTTGTCTTCATCTGATAATGATCTATTCTTTTCATTCCAGAAAATATTATCATCATCAGTGTTACCACCAGGAGCTTTCGAGCTTGATTCTCCTGCATCTTTACTAGAATCTCTCTTTTCACACTTATACTTATCTGTATCATCATCATCGTCATCATCATCATCATCTCCAGAACCATCTTTATCATCATCATCCTTCTTCTCAATAGCATCACCAGCATCCTGTTCTAATTCCTCATCATCATCTTCTTCTTCAGATTCAGACGGTTCGAAATCAACCTGTTCTTCTTCAGGCTCTTTATCTTCCTCTCCAGCTTTCAACTGTGGAGCTTTAGAGTATAGATCATCAATAAGTTTCCTTAACTTCTTATTATCTTTCTTCACTTGTTTGTTCTTGAGTCTCAAAGCGATGTATCTTCTTGTATTTCTCTATTCATGAGTTAACAACTTCTGATTTTCTTCCTGAAGTTGTTTGATCTTTGCTTCCAATTCTTCTTGACTCTCCTGTGAAGATTCAACAATATCCAACATCTTTTTGTCATTCTTTCTCAACTGTTGTGTTTCTTACTGTTGCTGGTTAATCAAATTCATCATTTTTGCAAGGTTCTGGTTAACTGCATTCATCACATCATTTGATACAGTAACCTGTGGTGTTGAAGCCTCAGCAACATGAGTCTTTTTCTTAAACTTATTCAAGACTCTTTCCATAGCGGCATCAAAACCAGCAGAAGTATTAACATTCTTTTCAGCTGCTGATTTCTTCAACTTCTTAGCAACCGGGGATGTCAATGGTGTAGCAGATTTTGAACTAGATACTTCAGGAACTTTCTTTCCTGCATATAAGATCTCAACTTCTTTCGCCCGTCTCTTCTTTGGATTATCTTTATCATCTTTCTTCTACATGGTTTTGTATTTGGGGTTCTTCTGTTTTTCACCAACCATTGGAGATCCACTGAAATCTTGTTCATCAATACCAAGACTTAGATCTATATCGTCCATTGCAATCGGACTCTTCAGTCTTTGCTCCTCTAAAGTTTTATTAAGACTTTCAGACTCACCAGCCACAGTGGCCTTGGGCTTGGTTTGCTTTACAGTCTCTTCTCCCGAATCCCATCTTTCTTCTTCTTCTTGAGTCTCCTCAGAATCGGCAGACTCTTCATCCACTAGCATAGTACCTTTTCTCGCTACGTTTTTCTTTCTTCTTGATGTTTTCTTTGGTTGTTCATCTTCAACCTCCTTTTCTTTACCTTTCCCCTTTCCACTCTTTGCACCAACATTAACCACTTGTCTCTTCCTCTTTGCTTCTGGATTAACGTGAAACAGAGGATCATCATTATCTGATTCACTGTTAGCATTTCTAGCCTTATCTACACTCGGATCCTTATAATCTGGATTAATCAAATGCCCAAACAAATTCTTGTGAGGTGGTCTTTCATTATCAAGAAACCCTTTGTATCCTTTCATTCTGATCAAAGTGTTCAGACTCATATGATCTTGGACTAGAATCTGTGTAGGATCTTTTCTCAGCTTCTTATACTTCTGATAAAAAAATCATTTGTAGGAATCTGGGATATAACAAAAACTTCTTGTTCTTCAAACCTTTCAGAGGTTCAAGCATGTGGTCCAAGATCATTCCCGACACATTAAACGGCTTGTTCAGTACTAGAGCAACCATTAACGAACTGATGCTCTTCCTCATAACGTCATAACCACCATTAACGGATCCAAAAACGTGTAACATCACATGAGCTAGATACTTAAACTGTGGGCACAGTTTTCCTTTATGTAAAGATCCATCTGTGATAGGTCCGTTATACTTCATGCGGAGAAAGCATTTTCTTTGTTCAATCCAGGACAAACTTCTAGGATTTGTCAGCTCATCCTTCAGTCTCAAGGCTTTCCGAATATCACTCTCAGTAACTATTGCAAGCTGTCCCTGAATGTTGCTTACAATAGCTGTCTGATTATCCCAATTGTCCATCTTTGCATTCTTCCAGAAGTCCACTTGATGATCTTTATAGATAATAGCTGGTGTAGCTATTGCATCAACGACTCTGCTTCGCTTTAGAAACTCTACGATGCCAGAGAATGCTGTGTTTCTTGACCTCACCAAGAAATGCACAGCAATTGTGGGCTTCTTCAAACGGCAATTCTTCTTCTGGTTTCTATCCAGCAGCTTTTCCAGAAGATCTAGCTGGTATATTTGTGTTTTGTGGTTCTGCCATATGGAATTCTGCAGAAACAAAACATGAAAATTCATTAGAAACGGACAAAATTTACAAAATTGAAATTTGGTTTTGGAAAGTCCAAATTCGACCCATCGGGGGTTTGAATGAAGATTTTCCAAGGTTCAATTGTGAAAAATAAGGATCGAATGTGAAAAAGTTGTGTAAAATTGTTCATTCAACCTTAAATCCACATTCGACCCTATGAACAAGTCACCTTCGACCAGAAAAGCCACATTCGACCGTTCTTGAATGGTCGAACCTGACTGTTCATATGACCAAAATTCCAAAGTATAATCCAGTCCATTTTAACATGTAATTTTCATTTGTTTAGCCTCTAATATGATTGATTAATCATCCTCATCAATCAATTGTAACAATTATTTAGTTTTAGATTGTTTTTATTAAAATCTAGGGTTTATCCAGTTTTAAACAATCAATCAAGTAATCTGACATGTTTTAAACCTAGATTTTGTTATATTCCCCCCGTAAAACAATCAACAACTAAATCCTAAGCATCAATTGCATCAATAACACCCTCTAAATGATCCAACAGTCCAGTCTAGGGTTCGGTCACAAAATCAATGAATCTGGCTTCGTTTCTTGTTCATTACCTGTAATTATGGTATGAAAATGATCAGAAACTAACGAGGAACAATATTATAAGGTCTAGAAATCACGAGCAACAAGGGTTGGTTATCTCAGATTTTTGAAAAAATTTTGAATGAGAGGTTCGAATGTGCAGAAGGTATATATAGACTCCCACATTCAACTGTTTTATAAGGCGAATGTGAAACTATTTCTACATTCAACCCTACTGAAAGGCTCGAAAGTAGGAATAGGGTTCGAATGTACAAAATACACTGGAACACCCACACACACGACATACTCCCGTATCAAGGAAAATTTGCACAAAGATTCATTGTAACGCGTGATTATGCTTTTGTTATCTGTAATTTACAAGGTATTGAGGCACAGAGGTGTACAGGTTAGCAAATTAATGCTACAAAGTAACTTGTGCACTCTACCAGGTTGAGGGCTAATATAAATCATGATTTCATCAATGATTGGATACGATGCATTAGATAATCTTTGATTATCGTCATACATGGAAAGTTCCTCAATTCGGTAACTTTAGGTTTTGGCATTAAAGGTCTTTTAGAAAGATACCCAGTCTGATCTAGGTCCGTAAATCCTTACGACGGAAGATCAGAAAGGCTATCCCCGAATAACTAGTAACATAACTGTGACACCCCGCATTTTCAGGTTAAATACTTTTACTGAACTCTAGTTAACTTACATGTTCATACATGGCTAGATACTTAACTAGGGTTAGTTAAGTAGGTTTAACATATGTTAGAAGATGTTAACATATGTTATAAGTAGGAAAATCCTTGTTAAACACACACATGAGTCCTGTATCCCAAACGTTGGTGAATTATGTGACATACATAGCAATAATATATACAATTGAATTATGGTGAACATGAAGTACGTGCTTATGTGAATTACATGTTTTTGTGAATGATCGCCTAACTGAAAGATAATACGTAAATTATGTAAGTTACGTGCACAACATGATTAATATGTTATGTAATAATGAAAACAATGGTTTTTATGCAATTTAGGGTGATTAATAATATTGGGTCCGGTATTGGGCTAGAACATGATTAACGGGTCAAGTTAATGGACTAGAAGGGCCCTAATACCAATTGCTTGGGGAACAAGCAAAGCCCTCTTATAATTAGGAGGCAAGGAAAAGATAAAAACCCTACCCCTTGCCCCTCTTTGCGCCGTGCGAAACCCCCCACCCCCTCTCTCTTTGTTTTCAAGCAATCAAGTAATCCTTCACCTAATCAAGCTAGTTCGGGTTTGATTTCAAGGCCCTAGGGAGTTTAATCCTTCGCAAGGTATACATTCTTATGATTTTTGATGAATTATAATGATTGAAAAACTTTAAAAACCCTAAAAATAATGGATATAGAATCGCATGCATGTATGTATAGGGATTCTTGAACGTTCTTGATGATTTGATGATGATTTGATGATGATTGCTATTAGTAACCATGCTTAGGGTTTTCACATGATAACATATGTTTTTTTCTATGATTAATATGGTGTTTAATCAGTACTATAGGTGTTATACATGTATTAGGGATGTTCATGAAAAATTAGGGTTTGTAGATTACTTGGGATGCAAGTTTAAGATTCTGGCAGATTCGGTTGAACGTTTTGTAGGGGCTGTAACGGGTTGGTAAATCGATTGTTTTGATGATTTCTTTGCATGATTGTAATGTACAAGGTCTTAGCTTTTCATAATGGGCAAAACCATCGAATTTGGACATCGTTTGAGTCGTTTTTGGAATTTTAATTGATTAGGGGTCATATCAGATTTTCGGATTTGTAAATTGGGCTAACTTTAAATGGTCATAACTTGAGATTTACAAGGAGTTAGGTTATGAAATTTTTACAGTAGGTCAATACTGGAAAAATAGAGTTTTTCCAAGTGGATTCATCTCTTTTGGATGAATACATAATTTTTAAGAATTTTCCTACTAAACTGACCCGTTGAGGAAATTTTCTGGACATAGCTGTGTTGTACGAATTTTTATAATTTTTGTGTTTGGAATTAGAACAAAACAAAAATATTTATTGTCGAGTGAATCCCAAATAAAATACAGTAAAAATTTGGGACTCTAATTCATTCGTTAAGTATTTTAAATAAATTGTTTTTCAGAGCACACAATCTGTCCTAAAAACACAGATTGTGTACGGGGTCTTTAAGTGACTATTTGGAGTTCTATGTGGTATGTAATTGACATGTACTTGTGTGGAAACTTGTATGAGATGTATTTGATGCATTCAACTGATAATAATTGCTATGATCACCAACGGGATATGTAGGACATACTTGAGCATGTAGAATCATTAGGTGTCACTACACGGTTTTGAACTTTTAAAAGTCTTGGATAAACGAGTTACATGGTGTGTTGGTTACGCACGTATACTCACCTAGTGACATTTGTAATAGGGAGTCGGTAGCACGTTACTATTCGTGGAATTTGGATTTTCACTTGCGACCTAAGGTGAGTTTCACTACTCTTTTTCTCAAAAGCATGCGTCTCAGGTATGAGGCACTTTACTTAACATTTTCTAGTCCGGTTTGGGACTACTCACACATCCCGGGTTGGGATGCCATGGATCCTTATGAGGGTCGGTTATTTACTAGTTCGCAATTGTGTCCTTGATAAACTAAACCATTTCTATCATTTGTAAGTCCTCGCGTACCGAATGAGTTGCCAGGGTTGGCAAGCGGGTTATTAGTTGATAGCGCTATTAGGTTTTACAAACCTCACACCGACTCGGGGAGCGCGGGCGTGAACTATAACTTAACGAAACATTATCATTGTGGATAGACAATGATGTCAGGCATACGGCACACTTATGTGGCTACACGTACATAGCAGTTCGGTATATTCGGTTAGTTATCATGAATGGGTTAGCTACCCTTGACATGCGATGAACTAGTGGTTACACGGTGCAGGGCACCAACTCAACTTACTTACTTACGTGGTTTTGGAAACCAGCGCATTTACACACTCAATTACTTTACTTTGTGAACTCACCAGCTTTATGTTGACACACGATTTACATGCTTTTGCAGGTAGTTAGCTTCCGGTGCCAGGATTAGAAAGCACTGTACACTTCACTGCATTTGGGGTCTTGGACATACACATAAATTATATATTATGCTATTACCTTTCTCTCATATGGTTTTAATTTGGGCGCGTTGTTTTGTGCATGGTTTTTAAAAAGGTTTAAATTTGGTTTACGCTTCCGCAACTTAACTAAACTTGGTTTTTGAAAACGAACTAAATGGTTTGGGCATTTAGAGTTCGTTCATGTGACTTATGGCTATGGGATCCTGGTTTGTCATGCGCCTCGCGGTATAAACCCCGCAGTGGAAATTTGAGGGTGTGACAATAACGACCTGAAACCTCCGAATTTTGTACAAAAACCCTATCAAACGAAATTACGGTACTAAGACCATATGCCCATAAGGAGTTCATCCACATAACAATTCGTTTGATATGTATGTATCTAACACGTAGTAATAGGTCTACTAAGCCTACCAGCACATCACGTAGACTCAACACACGGCTTATATAACATTTCAAATCTTTAGCATGTATCAGATCGCCACTGATGTACTATCATTTCCTTTTTTAATCCTGGAAAATCATTTTGTTTTTTCTAATTTTTATGTCTTTTTGGATTTTTCAATGTTTTTGGTTTTTATGAAAATCTAAAGACTCCCCCTAAAATGTAAATCATATTTTTGGGTTTTTGGATTTTTGAAAAACAGTAAAATCTAAAACTAAAAGTGATAAACCGAGGTGATGATCAGTCTTGTTTCTCTTTTATACTATTAGCTTTTAATAAAAATTCGAATCGAGATCTATCGAAAGCTTTGGTAAAAAGATCTGCACGTTGGTAATCAGTGTGGATTTTGACAATATCAATCAACTCTTTGGCATAACAATCACGGATAAAGTGATACTTAATCCGGATATGTTTAGCTTTTGAGTGATTGACCGTGTCTTTAGTTAATGCAATTGCGGCTTCGTTGTCACAGTGAATAGGGGTTTTCAGAAATTGCAAACCGTAATCAACCATCTGCTGCTGGATCCACAGAACCCGTGAACAGCAACTTGAGGCTGCCACATATTCTGCTTCGCAAGTAGATAGTGCGACTGCTGTCTGCTTCTTACACTGCCAGGTCACGAGCCTGCTCCCCAAAAATTGACATCCAGCCGTTATGGATTTGTTGTCTTTGTTACAACCGCCCCAATCTGCATCACTAAAAGCAACAAAGTCAACATTATCATCATTAGGGTACCATAATCCTCTCGACGGACAACCCTTCAGATATCGTAGGATCCGTTTGACGGCTGCAAGATGACTTTGTTTCGGCTTCGACTGAAATCGTGCGCAGAGACATGTAGCGAACATTATGTTTGTTCTAGATGTGGTGAGATACATCAGAGATCCGACGATTGCTCTGTATGTAAAAGGATCAATCAGCTCCCCTTTAGCGTCAACTCCAATCCCGTGATTAGGTTGTATTGGGGTATCCATTGGCTTCGAATCTTGCATCTGGAACCAGCTCAAGACTTCAAATACGTATTTAGTTTGGTGAATAAAGATCCCCGTTGGTCTTTGTTCCACCTGCAAGCAGAGTAAAAACTGCATTTCTCCCATCACACTCATCTCGAACTTTTCCTGCATCACTTTTTCAAATTCTCTGCACAAAAGTTCGTTAATAGATCCAAAAATAATATCGTCAACATAAATCTGAACTAGAAGCAAGTCATCCCCTGTTCTTTTGGTAAACAAAGTACATTCTACCAAACCGCGTTTGAATCCTTTGGATAGTAGGTACGTACTCAGCTCCTCATACCATTGGTGTGGAGCTTGGTGCAACCCGTATAGTGCTTTGTTGAGAACGTAGACCTTATCCCGGTGGATAGGATCTTAAAAACCTGGAGGTTGACCTACGTATACCTCTTCCTTGACCACACCGTAAAGAAACGCACTCTTGACATCCATTTGGTACACTTTGAATTTCTTGTATGAGGCAAACGCTAGAAACATACGAATTGCTTCTAAACGTGCCACAGGTGCATAGATCTCATTGTAGTCAATTCCTTCAACTTGATGAAAACCTTGAACTACCAGTCGAGCTTTGTTTCTCACAATGATGCCTCTGTCATCCTTTTTGCACTTAAAAACCCATTTGGTTCCAATTTTCTTCCTTCCTGGAGGTAAATCTGTTAGTGTCCACACACCCAGTTTCTGAAACTGCAACAACTCTTCTTGCATCGCCTCAACCCAAGCATCATCCAATAGAGCGTCCTTGTATGTCCACGGCTCCACCTGCGAAACATAAAAAGCAAATGACCAGTCATTCTGACAACCAGATGTTTGAATTTTTGCATATAAAGCTAAAGCACCAAGATTTTCAGGTGAGTTTGCACTACGAAGTTGTCCTCTAGTCATGACACTACTACCAGGGTCACCAATAACTTGCTCCAGCGGGTGAATACGATGAATCCGAGATTCTGGATAATCAGGTACTTGAACTCCCGTTTGAGTAGTCAAATTCTCTGCCGAATCCAGATCATTACCCATATTAGAAGATGAAGCAATATCTGGATTCGGGTTCACTGGAGGTGTCTTTGTTGCCTGTTCTAGAATAGCTTCACTTGTGACATCATCATCATCTTCCGATTCTAATGAATTAAGAGTAGTGGAAGCTTCCTGGAAAACTTCTTCTTTAGCTGCAGGAACATTGGTATCATTAGAAGCTGCTAGAGGAGTTACGGTGATCGGACGCACCAACGGTGAAGTCACTGCGTTTTCACACTCGTAATAAAGTCTTAATACAGCCTCTTCAACCAAGTTATCTAGATTGAATGATTCAAAGAAGTCTTTGTAATAAAACATCCAATCTGGACCGCTACCCTGTACGTTCTGAGTATACCGTTGAACTTCAACGTTAGCCCACTCCTCTACCTGACGAGTTCATTTGTTGAATACCCGTTTAAGCGGGGTTGCATATCCAACAAAGAATCCCTCTTCAGCTTTTGGAGCAAACTTCTCATATGGATTAAGCATAGTACACGGTGCTCCAAATGGTTCTAGATACTCCAAATTTGGCTTTCGTCTATTCAACAGTTCATAAGAAGTTTTGCCAAACTTCTTCACTGTTAACACACGATTCAATGTGTAACATGCTGCGTAAATGGCTTCATTCCAGAATATTACTGGAAGGTTAGAATCCGCAAGCATTGTTCTTGCCGCCTCTATTAGTGTCCTATTTTTCCTTTCTGCGACACCGTTATGGTGTGGGGTATACGGAGCACTGTATTCATGACGAATTCCTTTATCTTCACAAAGAGCATCCATCTATGCATTTTTGAACTCCGTCCCATTGTCACTCCGAATTCTTTTGATTTTCAAACCATAGACATTCTCTAAACGAGTGAACAAAACTTTCAAGTTGTCAAACGTGTCGCTTTTGTATTGCAAGCACATTACCCACGAAAATATAGAATAGTAGTCAGTAACCACGAGACAGTAAAGCTCTCCGCAATGACTCTTACGCCTGACAGGTCCGAATAGGTCCATGTGCAAACGCTCAAGTGGCATTTCAACAGAGTTCACTTTCTTTGGTTTGTGGGATTGTTTGTGTTGCTTCCCCTTCTTTCAACTCACACACTTGTCATTGAGATGAAAATGTTTGACATTAACGCCTTCGACAAGTCCATTCTTCACCAAATGATTCATTTTCCTGAGGTGAATATGTCCCATTCTCCTATGCCACATAATTGATTCTTTCTCTATAGCCTTTGAGAGGAAACATGTAACTTGGCCCTGAGTTGTCATTGCCTTTGACATATCAAGAATGTGAAGACTATTCACTCTTGGTGTCTTCAGCATGATCCACTCTTTTGGAATAACAAAGCCGGGTTTGAGGATATAACAAGATTTGTCATCAAAGTGTACATAAAACTGTTTGTCGCAGATTTGACTCACACTCAACAGATTATAGTCGATTTGTTTCACATATGAAATCTTCTCAAAGCTAACAATCCCGTTACTCACACTTCCCTCCATTGTGATGTAACCTCCTTTATTTCCAGCAAATGCTACATATCCTCCATTGATGTTTCTAATATCAAATAGCAGCGTCAAATCCCCTGTCATGTGACCAGAAGCTCCACTGTCAACAATCCATATACTGCTAATAGGGCTAGCTGGAGCTCCCTGCATATATCAAGAAAATCATTAGTTCTTTCGGGGGAGCCAAGCCTGTTTGGTCTTGGGTCGTTGAACATTTGATTACAAAGATTCATTAACACAAACATTTGAATTTGAATCGATCTTTTTCTGATCAATCAAATTTTTCTCACTTTGAGATTTTTCATTGACTTTTGAAGTAGAAGCACCTGGAGAACCCACCGGTGACCAAGATTGTTCCGAACGTTTCAAAATCCTGATCTGAGATTTTGGGGTCTCAGTCGGTTTCTTTGTATCGTTCTTAAATGAAACCTTCTTAGTTACCTTCTCTGATTTAACAGAGACAGGTCCAACTGATGATTTAACAGCAGGTTTTGGTGGTACCTTCTGTTTATCAACAGTTGAGTTCACCACTGGTTTCTTCGATTATTTTTCCATAGCAATCTGGTTACGACGATCATATGCAATTTTATGATTATCCCTCCTTTGAAAATAATGGCTTTGATTATAAAACGGTGCTGGTTGAGGGACAAAGCGTCTTTGAGGATAACAATGATTATCGAATGGACATCTATATGTCTGCTTCATCTAAACTTCGTGCCTCTTATGTCTCACGTACGGGCAGTGAGCAAGTAAATGCCCTCTCTCCCCACACTTGAAACATACACGGTATTCCTCAAAAACATTCTTGGCATTCGACTTAGCATAAGAAATGATAGGATATTGATCATCCACACACCTCCGTCTCAAACTCTCAGGAGCTGGGTCCTTTGAGTAAGTCGGCTCAAGAAAACTGTTAGCCTTTTCTTTCGGCTTAATGAACTCAGTGACATGGACCTTAGGTTCTTTTGGAATATCCAGATATATTTTCTTTAAAATTTTTTGAGGTACATCATTGGTCCTCTCATGTTTAGGAAACTAAATAGTACTCTCCTGCCAGATTTTCCCGATCTTTGGGTAATTGGCAAATTTTATCGGATATTTCTCATCAGAAATAATCTTATCGGATCCTTCCATCCGATAAAATACTTTGACGGGTTTGTCAACTGGTTCATTTTTCTCAACTTTCATTACTGACTGATTCACTCGATGAGCATTTGCCATCGGATGTGAAATCTGAGAAGGTGATACAAATTCATTTGTGATAATGTGATTTTCCATAGGAATATCACTCACTTTTTCAGGTTCCTCATCATCTGAGTCAGAATCATCAGTCACAACAATTACTCCCTCATTATTCAATCCCAAAATCGGTCTAACATCGGAATGTGGATCCCCAACACTAGAAGTGTTAGATTCATAATCCGATGTAGAATCAAATTTGATTGAACTCTCCGGTGTTATTGAAGGTAAAGTGTGGTTCCCAAATAACACTGGGGATGGAACAATCTTGTAGTTTGCACTACTAGGTTGTGAGGGTTCTTCAATGATATGGTCAACCACATAAGCAAAATGTTTGTAACTTTCTAGCTTTTTGTTGACCTTTTCAGCAAAGCATTTGATGGTTGCCATTTCTAGTTTAGTTTCTTCAAGTTCATTGATATAACTATTTATGGCTAGTTGTTTTAAAGAAAGAGTTTTCTTAAGATCAGAAATGTCCTTTTTATAACCATCAAGAACTTTATTGAACTCATGTGCTTCTTTGCAATAAGATTGACAGTTGATTCTATCACTCTCAAGTTGAACCCCGAGTTGCTTGTTTTCCTCTGTCAATCTATCACAGGTTCCATAATATTTATCACTGTTCATATCTATGGTGGATTCAGAACTTACCTGCTTCGGAGGTTCAGTCATAGCCATCAAAGCAAAATGCGCTTCCTTTCCAACAAAGACTTTGGAGTAGTCAATCCTTCTGAAAGCATCATCAACTATGCATGACTTTCGAGTCATTAGAAAATCAGCTTCGGCCAAGAGTTGATCAATATCATCATCCAATGAATTGACACTAGATTCCAAATCTGCTTTACTCTCCGAATCAGAATATACCGAATCATGCTCATCAGGAATATCAGTGACCGAATCAAGAATCATTCCTGAAGTCTTCACATCTTGTGATTCAACAAAAGTATCAGGTTCATCTATCATCTCCTCAATCTTCACTTCAGAAACCTTCTCTGTCTCCAAAGCATCTCCAACTATTACCGGTTCCTCTAAATCAATCTTCTGAGCAACAAAAGCTACATTCTCAGCAGTAATTTCTTCAACACCCAGTTGCATCCCAGTCCAGTCAAAACATTCATCTTTTTGGATCACTAAAGCCTGATTTTGGTTTTCAGTTTGGGTTTGGCTATTTGGTGTGGAAATTGGAATAATAGTTCTGGTTGGGTTATGTGGTGTTTGAGTTTGAGTCTGGTTGGGTGTAGTTGTTTGTCTAGCAGAGTTATTTTGTGAGGTGTTCTGTCGGTTTTGGTAATTGTTTTGTGGTTGATAGTTATTGTTGTTTTGTCTTTGGTATGTTACCTGATTCTGAGATTGACGGTTTTGGTAATTTGTATTAAAAGGATTTCTATTACCTTGTTGAGCTGGCTGAGTGCATTCCCTCTTGAAGTGACCTTTACCACCACAATTAAAACAAGTGACTTTGGCTTTGCTGAAACCATAAGTGGTGTTAGGTGATGTTGACAAATCAGTTCTTCCTATCTTCACAATGAACTCAGTTGCTCGTCTCATAACACTTGCAAACGCCCACTGAATATCAATAAGGTCCATCTCCTCCTTATCAATTTGAGCATAGTCTTCACTGGTTAGATTGTTGTTACCAATTTGACTAGCCACCAAACCATTGTAAGAAGCAACCATTGCCGATACCAATGCGACATGTTGCTGAGCAACTTCAACTATGACGTTGTTCATGTTGGATGTCTCCAACACTATTGGACTTTGACTTGGTTGAATTGGGTGTGGAATGTAAGATTGTTGTTAAGGTTGATTAATGATAGTTGTATAACATGATGCTTGTTGCATTGGTGAAAAAGGTGGAATGTAAGTGGTAGTGTATGATGGTGGTGTGTAGGATGAAGTTTGAGCAAGGTAGGTTATCGGGGTTTTAGGTGGCTCCATAACACTAGATACACAAGCAATATGTGGTGCAACAGTACCACTAGCACTAGAACTAGTCAAAGTAGAAGATGTACCACCATGATATAACTCCGGATTCTGAGGAAATTGTGATCTTTTTGCTTTCCTCTTCTCTTCTAACTCTTTGTTCTCCAACTTTTGAATAAAATCATTGATGGTCCAATATTGATAAGCATCTTTCTCCTTTAGGACCTTAATATGTTGGTTCCAATATGGTGGTAGAGAATCTGCAAATTTGTCTACCAACTCAGACATTGGAATTTGAATCTCATAATTCGACAACTCCGTCAAAAGATGACAATATCTGGGAATAAGCTCCTTTAGAGTCTCATTTCCAACATAGCTGAAGTTCTCAAATTTCTTCTTCAACTCTTCAATCCTCAACTTCCTGGTTTTCTCGTTACCATTATGACGATTCTTCAATATATCCTAAAGCTGTTTGGAAGTATTACATGATCCAAACTGGTGTAAGAGATCAGTAGTGATAGCCTGAGATAGTTGGGAGAATGCATTCTTCTCCACCGCAAACTTCTTCTTATCATCCTCAGCTAAACTCTCCAGGGGAATTGGTTCACCTGTATTCTCCAGCACTGGTGCAACATATCCCTTAGAAATCATTTGCCATGCCTCAGTACCTTCTAATCCCATTCCTTCCAAGTGAATCTTGAACTTTTTCTGCCATTGGTTGTAGTCTATCATCTCCATCAGCTTTGGTGGTCGACTCCCGTGACCTGAAGACAAATCATTAATTAGAGTAGAAATAGCATTGGTAGTTTGAAAGTGTACCGCGGCTACTGCAACTCCCCAATAATCATTCATGGGTTGTTGTGGAGGTTGAACAACGGTCTGTGGCATCGAACTAGTCATCGCGAGGTAATTGATCGGCTGAGATGGCTGACTGTTCGTCTTATGTGCACCTACAGTCCAAGGATCCATAGTAACGTGTTGTTGTTGTGTAGTATTAGGCCTAGGTGTTGTTGGAAAGCTCCATATATCGTCTACGAAGTCCGAAATGTGAAACACTTAGAAACATTTTCACACAGCTTCTACGTTCGACCCTTTTCAACTGACGTGGGTTCGAATGTGGAAATATTCCTGGTTCGACCCCTAAAACTGACTCGAATGTAGAATGTATAAACTCTGTCTCACTTTCGACCACTAAAATCCCACTTTCAACCTCCCGTAGGGTCGAATATACCAAATATTGGTCGAATGTACAAAACAACACTCACAACCTCTAGGTTCGACCTAAAATGATTCACTTTTGACCTAAAAATCTCAGGTTCGACCCAAAACACTACACGTTCGACCTTTCTCTCCTAGGTTCGACCCTTGTCATTTGAAAAACGGTTATTCTTTGAAAATCAGTTATTTTGATCCCAATTTTTCAAAAGTTGATGAATTTTGATGATGTTTTGCAGGTTTTGCTTCAGAATTGATTTGGAACAAGTTTAATGAAGAGAATTTTTTGATTTTATCCGTGAAAACTAGTCCGAATCAATCAACTATCAACAAAACTCATTGTTCATTCAAAATAGACAAATTTTGATCAAATTCGGGTCCAAATCAGTTCAAAAACTATCAAATCATAGTTGTATGATCCGTATAGGCTCTGATACCACTTTGTGGAGGATCGTTTTGACAAAAACAAGTTAGTTGATCATACAAGTTTACCAATTTAGGTGCGGAATCCCTAAATCAGGTCGAAATGATAATAATCGAGTCAAAACACGCAATTCACCTTTTCACATCCATTTCATTAATAAACAAGTTGATAAAAACTTTACAATGATGTTTACAATGAAATAATCAAGTATCAGAAGTTTCTAAAACGCCTAGAGAGAATAACAGGTCCAACCAGACATGAAATGACATAGCGTTAACTTGAAAAATGAAATCAAACTATATATAGGCCTGCACATTCGCCCCCCCCCCAGTAAGGGTCAAATGTGTAGGTTCGACCCTCCAAATGGTCGAACAAACACAATGTCTTCAAATCTCCACGTTTGCCTGAATTCTTCACCTTTGACCCATGTAATCCACCTTCGACCTTCCAAATATCCACCTTTGACCCTACGACTTTGACAAAACAAATTATAATGTACAATCCAATAGCATTAGTCGCAAAACGTGCATCAACACAATGGAACCTCTTGTAAAGTGATTTTTGAGTAAAAAGTTGGAACGTGTTTCATACCAAGCTCTGGGAGCCTGTTTTAGCCCATAAAGAGCCTTGTCAAGTTTGTACACCCACTCATGATGAGAAGGATCCCCAAACCCAGGTGGCTGACAAACATACACTTCCTCTTTTATTTTTCCATATAAAAATGCACTCTTAACATCCATTTGAAAAACTTTAATTTTGTTGGAAATTGCGTAAACCAAAAATAACCTAATGGCTTCAAGTCTTGCAACTGGAGCAAAGGTTTCATCATAGTCAATTCCTTCTTCTTGAGAATAACCTTGTACCACCAGTCTTGCCTTGTTCTTAATAATCATACCAGCTTCATCTTGTTTGTTTTTGAAAACCCATCTTGTGCCAATTGGTAGCTTGTTTGGTGGTAAGGGACAGATTTCCCAGACCTGTTGCTTCTTGAATTGGAGCAACTCTTCTTGCATAGTTTGAACCCAATTGTTATCTTTGAGGGCTTCTTGATACTTCTTTGGTTCCATCTGAGAAATGAATGCTGAGAAAAAGCAAAAGTTGGAAAGTTGGTTTCTTGTGAGAACCCCTATTTCAATATCACCCATGATTTGATCCAATGAATGATCTTTGTGTTCAATCAGTTGTTGTAAACCACTGACAGGTGTAGGTGGCTCTTGTACTTCTTCAAACAAACCACTGAGGTTTATAATATCTGGTTCAACTGTTTGAACATCTTCAGTAGTTGTAGGGGAGTGTTAGTCTCTCTTGCCTTTTTATCCATTTCTGCACTTAAAATTTATATCAAAATTTTAAGTGTGGGGTGGAACCCTTTTTGTTGCTTATTTTATTTTATCTCGCGGGTCACTTGTCATTGGTCATACGTTATCCAGTACCCTCTTTACGGCTTGATACCCGTAGCGTCATTCATGGTCACTTTTGACAAGATTTGTATAGTCTATTAGGCTTGTCCGAGTGATACCTATTAGGCATTCATGACGAACAGTTCACATTAAAAGACGATCGCAGTTGATGATGTTAATTAAGCCCGTAGGTCCATTTGAAATAAAATTAAGTAGAAAAATAGGTTGCATGGCACGTAGAAAAACACCCCAAAATTTATGCTTAAAATGGTACCTTATCCTACCCGATTATCCGTGTGAGAGTTTTTGAGCCTTTTATCGAGCACCGCACTTACATCTATATCATATTTTGCTCGCTTCATTTGGCATGAGAGATATCCTAATTTAATCCGACTCGGTTTGAAGTTGTGTGTTTATGCATATCCTTGTTTTAAAATTATTAACTGGATTAAAGTGATAGAGGCAATTAAGTTTCACCCACAAAAAAAATATATATACTTTACCCTTAGAAAACCCTTTGAGTCTTAGCCTTTCGTTTCCTTCACCCAATAAATGAGTCCCGATCACGCGTCACCACAGCAGCTTCAAGAATTTGTTACCACCAAGGGCGCGACACCGCAGGTTTGAAGAAAAAGCGACACCGTTGACAAAGGAGGGAACAACACAAGACGGGGCCAAGAGGGAGATCTTCTAAGAAAATATAGTAGTTTGAGAGCCCAAAATAAATCGAGAGCCCAATAAATAGAGAGACCCACCAAAAAGAGAGCCCAAAAAGAAAAGTTCTTCAAAGATAAAAATTTGGTCTTTGACCGGTGAGACCTTAAAGAACTGGAACTCTGCTCTCTCTTTCTCTCTTGCTCTCTGCTTTCTCTCTGCGATCTCTTATCTCTCTTTTGCTTCCCCCTCGCTTTCTCAAGATGCACCTGCTGGACGAACACTTGCTAGGATGTTTCTACTTCGCTAAGCCACGTCTGCCCCGTGACATGTTACAAATAATTTTCTAGAAGACGGCAGACGAAAGAAAATTTTGGAGGAAGATGGAACAAAACCCACCCTTTTGTGGACAATCAAAGAGCGCTACAAAAAGACGGGCCAAGAGATATAACAAATGCAGAAAATGTGGCCGTTGGTCCCGCGAAGGAGCATGCAGCAACAACTCGACCCACTCACAAAGCGAATACACTCTGCTAATTCATGAGGGTGCTATTTAATACCGGGCCAAGCAGAAAGTCAGAAAAGGAAGCAACGTTGACTACGCTATCAGAAATGAGATAGCCATGATGAAGGACCTCGGGATTAACACCCGACTCCTTTCAGAGATTGCCGTTGAAAACGTCGCTAGACGTTATAGTCACCCTATTCCACGCTTCCCTATGATTCGGTGACTCATCTCCTTTGTATATAGTTAAAAAAAGGTTGATACTTTATCTTTACACCCCTACATTACAACCCGAATAAAAGTCCTCTTGATTTTTCTTAGTTATTCTATTTGGAGACGAGGACTTGATATGCATACAAGCCTATGACCCTAGTCGACTTCGGTACGGACTTGAGTGTTCACCCGCAAAACTCACCAAAAAGATAAACCTAAGTGTTGAGTGAACATTGTGAGCAGGTATAGGTTCGAGCTTAATCGTACGGGTTAATTAGGCGTGTCATGGGATTTTATTTTTCTAATAAATAATTGAATAAATGGATTGAGGGTTTGTTAATTACGGTCTGTTTTAGGTGCACTTGTGTTTGATTGCTTGAGGACAAGCAATGGTCTAAGTGTGGGGTATTGTGATAACTCAAAAATTTATCATATAAAACGGGCATAAACAGTCTCAAAATAGGATACAATTAAGGTAATATTGTAAGATTTAATACTTAATTCATTCCTATTTGTATTTTGCAGGAAAATGGAGCTCCAAAGCGGAAACGAAGGATTTCCGGGCAAAAACAGACAAAATCAGGAGATTCCCGAAGATACGAGACTATCTGCCGGTACACTGTATGATTTGAAGGCAATCCCGGACTAAAACAACACTAAAATCAGCCCCGGAGTGACCAAGCACGCCCACGCACACCTGCACGAAGGTCCAGCACGCGAGAGAACAACGCATCAAACTAGGAGAGCAATAAATCAAGACCAACAACATGTACACGCCCGTGCCATCATAAGGTGCAAGGCCGTGCAAGGGACAAGAAGGACAGATAGAGTCTACCATGCAGCAACAGAACGTACGTGAGACAGCGTGCACGCCCTCGACACAAGTTGGCACGGCCGTGCAGCCCCTGGAGGTCTATAAATAGCAAGCCAACCCCCACCATTTGTTCATCCCTTCTTAAGCTTTCTTGGGCCGACTACCAAGCTTCTCCCTGAGATCTTGGGTTCCCTTGGGATGCCTTCTTGTCCTCCTAACATTCCTCAATGGTTAGGCTTCGACCTACCTTGATTAGCTTGGCCAAGAAGAGGATCGTAGAGTAGTTATGCAATAAACATCGAGGGTCGTGAGGATCGAGAGAGAATAAATATCACTTGGAGATGGAGAGCTTGTCTATGAGCAGCCATGATCCTTGTGTTGATCATTTCTATGGTTGTATCTTTCCTGGATTTGTGAACCCGCTTCGATTCGTAGACTTTATTATTATTAATAGTAGTTTATTTTTAGTTATTTGTTGTGTTATCTTCTTCTAATCTTTATTTGTTTATCTTGATGATAGGTTTTGATATACGTTAAAATATACATATTTAAGTCCCCGATTTAACTCCCAAATTACGCGTTTTCGACCATAATTGCACGAATTCGGTACTTAACCGCTTCATATGTTTATTGCAGGTCTTAAACGACATCCCACGAGAAAAGTCGAAGAAACCCGGCAAAAATCAGACAAGACGGAAAGTTTCTGCAAAATCAGCTAAGTCTGGGAAATGTGCACAGCCGTGCACCTCAGGTGCACGCCCGTGCGGACTTGCTTGGCTCGGACACGGATGAGCTGCACTGCCAGTGCGACTCGGCGTGCAGCTGGTGTTCCCGGGCACCCTGATCAGCACTCCCGTCCGGGTGCCCGTGCGACTCAAACTTCTTGGGTGCACTGCCAGTGCACCAGGCAGTGCACCCCCAGCACTCGGCCACCACCAGACCCGCACGCCCGTGCACCCTAGGTGCACGGCCGTGCGGAATATCTAGATATTTCCAGGGATCAGCCAGGCCACTTGCCCACTTGCACGTCGACTCAACTTGATAAAGTGCACGGCCGTGCACTTTTTGCGCACGGCCGTGCACAAAATCAAACTTTCTATAAGAACAGAGCATAACCCACTGATCAATTATTGGGTGGTCTCTGGGCGATTTTCTGGACATGTGAGCTGCTGCAAAGGCGAGGAACGAGCTCGGGAACTCATCCGGATCATCGAACATCATCCAATCCATCACATTCAAGTTTTATGGTTTGATCTATTAAGCTTTTAGTTGATTCAAATCTGTTTGTTTTAGCTTGTTTGTGTTGTTTATGTAGTACATTATCGTCTAGTAATCTTGTTTAGTAATCGTTAGTAGAAAAAACAATCGTTAGTATGTAATCTTGTTTTGTATAAATTTGGCGTTTTTCATGTTTAGATCTTGATGATCATAGCGCAACCTTGTTTCGTTGTTGTTGGATTTGTAGCTGAATTTGAATGACTTTAGCGATTGTCGAATGTGTTAGGCGGATAAATGTTGAAAAACCGTCCGTTAAATCGTCCGGTAGTAGACTAGTTAACTTGTTAAATAGTTTATGCCATGAAACTGTAACCGGGTATTGGTTTGGTTAAAGTCAGGCGAATAACGGTTAAAAATGCTTACCGGCATGTAAAAGGGTTTAAAAAGCCAAATGGTGCCGTTACTAGTCTTTGACACGGTTAATGATCTTTGGTAGTTATTTTGGTAAAAATAGCGATCTTGGTAGATCTGGGTTCAAAGTTGGTAAAATGGAATAGGTTGTGAAATGCTGTACTTTATGCTAGTTTAGGTGGCTGTATTGTGTATTCGGTATCGCTTTCCTGAATTAGTGAGGTTAGAATACTCTTAACAGATGACTAACTTATCTTTAAAAGATCTGCGTGAGATTATATCAGCTGCTCGCTAATTAACGACTTGAAGCGGTTAACGTGTGTATTCGTGTTTACTTTCTGTATAGTTGTCATGTTAGGATGCTCGAAAGGGACACTAACTGTCGGAAAATGGGAATGTTGATCACACGCCTGTATTACTTATTATATTTAGATAACATGCTAGGATTGGCGTATTATAATTTATATAGTTATATTTTCTATTTGGAGTCGTAGTTAAGTTATTTACATGTGTTAGAATTAATTTAGCTATAAACAAACTCAACTTATCTTTTCCTACTGGTAAATCGGGGACAGAGTTTTAGTACTATTGCTCCGCGCGCGTCCATGGATCGATATCTGGTTCTTATCTGTACGTTACTACATATATGACAGGGTACACTTGCCCTATTGTGTGTGTTTTAATATTAAGGTCTAAACCATTTTTTATAAATATTAAAGCAAAACGTGTGTTATTTCATTGTAAAATTATGTGTATATTCGCACACGTCAGGTTTGAATGATGAATAACTTAATAACAACTTTAACTTAATTAATGAATGGTATAATCAGCTTCTGGTAGTCCTGAGCTAGATCTAAGGCGAGGAAACCGGTAGTGAAACAGATCCTTCGGGCTTCTGATATCCAAACCGGGTTCTAAGCAATGGCTTCTGAAGTGGATCAGATCTGAGCGACACAATTCTGGTTCATACCAGATGATTGGGTGATCTTCTTGGCAAAGGATGGTTTCCCTACAGGCGCACCAGTGATCTTTTGTATCTCCGGCTACTCACGGCGGCGCTACTGCTACTGCTACTACATCCCAACATACACACACCCCCACACCCGTTACCTGAGAGAGAGAGAGAGAGAGAGAGAGAGAGAGAGAGAGAGAGAGAGAGAGAGAGAGAGAGAGAGAGAGAGAGAGAGAGAGAGAGAGAGAGAGAGCTGGAAGAAAGACAGAGGAGAGAAGGAGAAGGGACTAGAGACGAACGTAGGCCCTGGCCACCGGCCGGACGTCCTCTGTTAACAATAAAATAGGTCCGACGACCAAGGTAAATATAGTACGCTGGATTTCGCATTCTTGATGAGTGTATATATATAATCAAAGTCATAGTCATAACCTATAGGTATTTTGTGTTGATACTGTTCAGTGGAAATAGTTATGAATCTGTTATAGCTTAACTATAGTGGTCAACGGTGGTTGCGGATAGGGAAGGTCATGGCAGTGGTAACGGATTTGGGGATCGGATGCCAGCCCGGCAACAAAAGTAAACCCTTGACCTTTGCTTCGATTAACAATAATCAAGAAATGGGTGGTTAATATTAGATAATGTTTGAAGTAATGATCAGGAGGTGATTAGAAGCTATGGAATTAGAGAGGAGATGAAATGGAGACTGTTGTGTGGAAGGAGATGGGTCAAGGACTCAAGGCTGAGGTCAACATAGGTCAACCACTTAGGGATGGCCAAGGAGGAGGTATAATCCCACACCCAAACTAACTTAATGTTTATTAGTTAATTTAAGTAACACGTGTGGCATTTAACGAGCATCTTGGACCGACCCAACCGGACCCGACAAATAAATAATGGACATAAAATAAAATAAATAAACCAACAATGCAAACGAATGTATTATGTGCTACTTGATTATAGACGCTACAAACGAATGGAGGTCTTAAGACTAATAATGATATATAAGATGTTCAACCTTAGAACTAATCATTCTGACCTGGAACATAAAGTGTAATTTGGCTATTATGAGCAATGGGGATATGGACACTCAAGCGTGTAATAATAATAGTGAAAATAGATAAAACAAACATGACATGTAGTGACTATAAACATACCTTTACTTATTCATATATGATCATCAATTAATAATAATATGCGATGTACTGATGTTTTACGATTAGATATGTAAATATAACTATATTACTAGTGTATTACTATCCGTGTTAACCGCCTCTACAATTACAAACGCTACCACTAATATTATTACATATTAGTGACAAATAATTTAATATGGAAATATTTACTAGACTAGTACATGGGATTAGATGCTCATATATATGAACCGATGTTTAGGCATCTGTAAGATGAATAAGATTATGAACTAGATATTACAACAGGTAAACCTTAACACCCTAAGGTCCTAGCTCGCTCACACGTGTAACCGCGATGTTGGTTACATGTGCTAATGTTTGTGAACTTTGGATAGGAACTTGCAAGTAATTAATAGATGGGATCATGACTTGGAATACCATATGAATATGTGACGCGACATGATACGCTACCAAGGTGAGTCTCGTGTACCAACGCCCTTTTTTTCTGTTTTATTGTTTTGGGGTGAGTACATGCTTCCAAACTGTTTTGTGATTATGGGTGTTAGTTATATAGAGCGTGATTACCTGCTAGACTTAACCAGGCACTCATTAACTCTAGGATAGAGCGGACATAATATATGGGTAGTACTACTTGGGGAAACCCCCACACACAGTGGTCCGGCCTAGGCCTAGACCCGGAAACCCCCACTGAAACCAAGGGGTCGTTGCGGCATATATTTTGCCATGGGGAACCTATGTGGCAGGACATAGGTTGGAAAGCTATGACAGTAACGGGCATAGACTTTGTTGTTACATCTAGGAATGGTTAGGCATGCTAGGTGCCAAGGGTTGAGTGGCCAGCTTATATAATTGTAACGCCATAACCATAACTATGTGTTGAACTTGTTTTCGAACTGATAAACTGTTTTGGATCCATCGAACTAATTACACGGACTCACCAGCATATTTGCTGACCCGAAACTCTTTTAAGCATGTGTTCAGGTAGTGCATTTGGATCATCTTGAAGACAAGGTATATGCTTGCTTGTGCGGGTTAGAGCTTGATATGGTAGAAGATTCAAGATGCTAGCGTAACGGTTTAGAGTATCTAGAGCTAAGCATGGATTGATATTTGGATCGACTAGCGGATCACATCCTATCGACTGCTTCGACGACCGCCGCGTTTCGTCCCTGCATAGATATTAGTCTATTATTTAAATTGTGTATTTATATTTTTGGATTAGAAATTGTATAAACACTTAAATATTAGTTATCGTTGTTTCCGTTGTGCAAGTCTGTTACCAAACTATCGTAACGTCCAGCCCCCTCCTGGTCGGGTTGTTACAGATACTCAATACTTACCACCGAAACTATACTATGCACGTCAGGTTCTCCGCCTATGTGTTGGTTTTAGTTTTCGAAGTAAATATTGTTTACTTTATAAATTTAAAACTTTATTAATTAGGATTTAGTAAAACCAGTCTTTTCCCCCAAACCACTGTTTTGGGATTGTTCAATCAAAGTTTTTGGCACCGGGGAAAATGACATCTTTTTAATACTAAAACCAAACGCATCAATGCGTCAATCGCCGACTTCTTTAACGAGGTTATTCATCCCCTAGGGAAGTTCCACTTCACCGTTACACTTACCGACGAGACTCTTACTCATTCTGAAACACGTACGTTCCATGTTATCATGGCCAACTCCTTCTACGACAACCTGCTCGGTTGGCAGGGGTTGGCAAAGTTTAACAGCAACGTATCCACCCCCCACTAGACTCTAGGCTTTCCCACAAGCACGGGGGTGGCATACATTATGGGGAATCCAGACTGCTTTATGACCACCAAATCATCAACTCAAACCATTCAAACTAAGCAAGCCAGCTCGGAGAACGAGAAATGGGGGCTCAATCCTATTTCCCTAGAACAAACCGTCACTCTGGGACCAACTCTATCTCACCAGATACGCGTACATCTCAGACAGCTACTGGTGAAGAACATCGATATCTTCGCAAGGCAATCATCCGACATGATCGGCTTCCCCAGACACATAGCAGAACATCGTCTTAACACCTACAAGGACGCACGACCAGTCGCTCAAAAGAAATGCCTGCTGGGCGCAGATAAAACCAAAGCCATGAATGAACAGGTAAATGATCTACTCGATGCAGTCATAATCCACCGATGTGACCATCAAACAAGGATTGCAAATCCAGTCATGGTCCTCAAAAAGAGCGAGTCCTGGCGCATGTGCATCGATTACAAGGACCTCAACAAAGCGTGCCCAAAATACCACTACCCACTGTCAAAAATCGACCTAAAGGTATACTCCCTCGCGCAGTTTAAATTCAAATGTTTTTTTGGGGGCACACAGAGGATAACACCATATCCAAATGGCACATGAAGACGAAGAAAGAACCACCTTCAGAACAGACACGAGAATTTACTGCTACACCAAGATGCCCTTCGGTCTTAAAAACACAGGCGCTACTTACTAGCGCCTCATGGACTGGGCCTTCATCAACCAAATCGGCGTCAACCAAGAGGTATACGTTGATGATCTGGTCATCAAAAGCCGTGAAGAGGACACAATGCTCCTTGACATAAACATGAAACTCAATCCATGCAAGTGTTCATTTGGCACGGAGGAGGGAAAATTCCTAGGCGTCATTGTCACAAACGGAGGTTTAAAACCAAACTCTGAAAAGGTGCAAGCCATCCAACGAATGCCCACCCCCAACTCAATCAAATATGTCTAGATGTTAATAGGACACCTAGTCGCTCTCAACCGTTTCCTATTAAACTATGCGTCAAAGTCTTTTCCTTTTGTTTACATACTTAGGAATGTATTAAAAAAACACAGTTCCACTTAACCGCCGAGGCGGAAGCGGCTTTTCGTGAAATGAAAACGTGATTAACCTTCTAACCGACTATCACATCACCTCTACTAGAAGAACCCCTAAAATTGTACATATCCGCATCAGATACTCCCATAGGTGCAATACTTTTGGTAGACCGCAACAAGGTCCAAACACCAATCTATTATATTAGCCGCACACTCGCTGATGCAAAAACCAGATACTCGATCATGGAAAAACTAGTACTGGCACTAGTTCATGCGTCACAAAGATTGCGACGATATTTCCAAGGACACCCGATTCACGAAGACTGGCAAAATGGGCCATCGAACTAGGCGCTCACACCATTGTTTATAAACCAAGACCAGCAATTAACGGACAAGTTCTGGCAGAGTTCATCGCAGAAATTCCTCCTAACAAGATCAAAGAATGCAAAAACGAACAAGACCCAAAACCTATTCAGGATTCACAACTTACTTGGTCCCTCTACACCGATGGAGCATCCAACGAACATGGCGCAGGGACAGGCTTGCCCTTAGTCAACCCCGATAACACAGAATTCACCTATGTCGTACGATTAGAATTTCCAAGTACTAATAATGAGCCAGAATACGAAGCATTTCTTGCAGGACTGCGCCTATCAGATAAAATGGGCGCTGAGCATCTCAACGCCCACGTGGACTCAATGCTAATAGCATGACACATCAACAGCATCTTCGATGCCAAAGACCCAGACATGGTACAATATATCGCGCAAGCAAAGCTCCTTATCAAACGTTTTACAACTTGCACTATTGTCCACATCAATCGGAGCGGAAACAAAGAAGCCGACGCTCTAAGCAAAATGGTGTCCATGTCTTGGCCACACATGGCCAAAAAGGTATGCGTTGAAACTCTTACCCAACCATCAGTACCTATAAGACAAGTCAATGTCACGCAAACATGCGCGAGATCATGGATGACCCCTATCTAAGCATACCTTGCGACCAGTACCCTACCGAAGCCGAAGGCAAAAGCAACAAAAATACAATATAAATCACAACATTATAAACTCATGAATGGCATACTATACTGGCGATCCTATTTAGGCCCCCTACTTAGGTGTGTAGACTCCGCGAACGCATCCTTCCCCATCAAAGAAATACACGCAGGTATCTGTGGCATACACGCTGGCCCACGAATGGTCGTCGCCAAAATAATGAACGCTGAATACTACTGGCCAGGAATGCATCACGATGCGAAGGGGTAGCAATACGCGAAGCCAAGTACAAAAAGAAACTAGAGCGCTACTACAACTCAAAAGTCAAAACGTGTGCATTCGACTTTGGTGATTACGTTGTCAGAGACAACAATGCGTCACATTCAGAGCGTCCAGGAAAACTGGCGCCTAATTGGGAAGGACCCTACAAAGTTCAGCAAGTACTAGGGAAAGGAGCGTACGACCTTGAACGACTCGACAGAACACCTATACCAAGATCCTGGAACACTACGCAGCTGTGCACCTGTTACCTTTAAACTCTCAATGTACTTTGAATATCAGTAAACACTTTATGTTCAATTACAATGCGTTCTACGTTCGACTACAAAGTTATCCTAAGGTTCCCAATACCTATAACGTCTTCAAGGTATGAAGTTAATGAACTCTTCATACCTGGCACCGAAATCACTTAAAGTCTTTTCTGACTCTTTCACAACAAGCAAACATATTGAATACAGAAAAGACAAAACAAGACAGCTAGCAAAGGATATTAGCAATTCGTACATTATGACGCAAAAGACCAAAGTACAACATACAAAAACATATGCAAAAGTTTTTCATTCCAATCAAACAGTCTAAATATTTACAAGGCAAAGAAACGAGATTACAAATAAAATGTTGAAGAGGCTCATGCGCCGTCCCCGAAGTCCCTAAATCCAAGTCCTTGGCAGCCTCTACAGCAGCTTTATCTGCAGCCTCCTTCTACGCATTTTCGCGGCCCAAACGATCTGACCTCTTCATCCAGTACTTGAACGTATCGATCAGATCTGGGTTCGCCAAACACTTCTCCACGGTCTTCAAAACCGGGAAATCCATTGTCTCGAACTTCTCCATCTCGTCCAACACTGCCGCCTCGGTGTCGGTATCTTCAAAGGGTTCGCCATCTACTACGGCTCCATCCTTCGTCGCGAAGAACCCGTCCAACCACCCAGCGCCGAGCCCTGCAACGTGAGAAGCCTCGACGATCTCCATCACCCCATCTTTGGTTCGTTCTAAATATGGTTGAAGATCTACAAATACAAGAAAAAACATATAACCTACAGACAAAAAAACCAGAGAGAAATAAATACAAGTATATAAGAAGAAGACTTGTACCAGTGACATCCTCGGTCATCATCTAGACGACGTTCTCCTCAGCAACCTTCTTCGTAGCAACCAGCGATGCCTTCTATACCGGCCAGGTCTACTTCTCTTTAATAAGGGTCCCAACCTCAGCCTCAAGCTCTAACACGCGGGTCATCGCCCTCCCCACATCGTCGTCCTTAGCCTTCAGCTCGGCTTGGGAAGCAGCATATTCGGAGGTCAAAACCTCGAACTCCGTTATCCGTTGGGCCTAGCCCTGCTTCTGAGAAGCGTGGTCCACCTCAGCCTTTTGCACCGCCAGGCGGCGGCGCTCGAGCTCCTTGTTAATCTTGGCGGAAGGCTCCCACCAAGATTACTGCTTTTCTGCAGCATCAACGTCCTTCAGGCGGAACTCCTCCTCCAACTTTCTTACCTGCTCAACAAGACGCCCCTTGGCCATCTAAAAAACCGCCTTCTCCCGCGCCAACTGCTCCGCCTCCTAGACTACCGTCGCCAGCTCATCGATGAGATTATCCTCAGCATGACGTATACCATAGACATTACCCAACGCCAGTGTCAGGTTGGAGCACAGTTCTGAGAACAGTGTGCCCTGATCCTAGCTCCAATGGTGGTCATGCTCAGTTGGCATCAATGCACAATCCACAAATTCCTCAGCCACAAAAGTACTGAGGAAACGACAACTCTTGGTGATACGCATTTTTGGGATGTACACCGGAGCATCTAGCTTAAAGGTGGGACCACTAGTGGATGCCACGCCCCCTTAAACATTCTGCAAATGCAGCCCTTAACTGCCATTACCGGCCCCCGTCTCGGATGATGGGGTATCCAACTCAATAAGGAAAGGCTGCTTCAGGGAAGCATCATGCCCTTGAACAGTTAAGGCTTTCGCCTGTTCCTTCTTCACCTCGGCCATTGCGGCTTGCTGCCTTAGCAATTCTTGATGGAAACGAGCCTCCTCCGCCTCCTTCTCCTTGGCAGGAATGGCCGCCTGCCTCGCCTCCTCTTTCGTCTTCTTGGCCAGCTCGGCGGCCCGAACCTCTTCCTCCTTCCGCATCAACTCGGCTGCCCGAGCATGCTCCTCCTTCTTCTTCAGTAACTCGGTCTCAACTCGAGCTTTCTCATCCTCCTCAGCTTTCTTCTTTCTCTCCCTATCCACCTTAAGCTGGTGAACCGCAGGTGGAGTGGATCCTGAGACAAAGAAAAGGATCCTATCAGAGAACATCTACAAAAAAAATAACAAGCCAAAGACAAGACGATAAAACTTACTTGCAAGCTTCTTCAGCGTCTTCTTTGACAGACGCTCCTACCTAGGCAGGGGCTCAAAGTCAAACTGGACATGATACCCTGCTGCGCGGACGAGTCCACCACACCCTCCGTCATCGCCACCTTCTTGGGAACCGGCTCCTCCATCACGTCATCCTGCGTCATAAGCAGACGCTTGCGCTTCCTACCCTCAGCTAAACAAATACAAAATTAGTAAAGTAGATGAAGACGATACTTCAAAGAAAAATAAAAGCATGAATACTTACACTTGTCCTTAACAACATCCCAAGTTCTAGATATACTGCTGCTCGTGCCCACACCCTGAGTCGCACCAACGGTCCCGCTCGAACCACCACCTACAGGCCGACGCGGACGATAGATTAGATTACCCGATAATCCACTTGACTCATCGTCAGATAAAAAAACATAGTCAACCGCCGTCGCGGTACGCGCGCATAGGGTTTCAGGATTCTCTAAAACGACAAGTGCTAAGGGGTTTTCGAGCGCACCATCTATCCGACCTAGAAAAATGAAGTTGTCCCACATCTTCTCCAACCCAGATACCTCGCCCGCCGGGATATCGACAAACTTCGTGCGCGACACTCACTGCACGAAGAAGTCAAACAGCCTCTCCCTTGCAAATAGCATACAACCATGGGTCAACCAAAAAAATACAACAAGGTTAAAAAAATAAATAAAGGAAAACATGTGCAAGACCCTGCATTTACCTGCGACCAACTCCATACCTTCCTTGCCATATGGTAGCACGTCTTTTCCTTCCCTCATGCCAAGACGGTTAAACCCCAATAGCTTCAACATTCCCTCATCACAATGAATCAGGTTGTCCAACCGGCTCTGATGAGCGATCAACAGCTTGAACCGCTGTTCATCCTGAAAATCCTTCACCACCTTAAACGACGGAGGCTTCTGACCAGCATGAAGGCTCAACCACCCCATCTCCACCGGTATCACCTCCTTCCAGACGTAGAAGAAGCATCTCTTCTAGTCGCGAAGACTCTTGGGAGAGCTCTTCGTCGTCACCACCGTCACAGACTTCGACCGCTCGGTAAAGGACACCCACCCACTCTCCTTCACCTCTAACTTATAAAACACATTGAAGCGTTCAAATTCAGGCTCCATCCTTAGGGCCCTGCAACTACCCTCGAAATGCATCAGCCTCATCACACCGAAGGGGCTCATTTGGGAGATGTGCACCCCATACTTCTTCAATGCAGAAAATCAAGAATCGGCTCACCAGAATTCAAAACAAACTCTTCAAAAAGAAGGCCTCATAGAGTCAGATCTTCCCCTGAGGGCAACCCATTGGAGTATTCCCTTTGGACAGAAACTCCAGCTCCCATTCACGGAGAATCTCATACTTCTCCAACAATGACTTGAACTTTTCTTTCGACCAGGCCACTTGACCTCCACCATGGCCTGTTCAGGTTTCTTATCCTCACTAGACATATTTAAAATGAAAGAAAGACACGAACAGATGGAGAGAAACAGAAAATATTCGGACTTTTTGATCGGAAAATATGAAAGAAACCACCAGAGAAGAAAAGATTGGAAGAAAAACGTAAAGCAACTTGAGGACATATTTATACCCATCGCATTAATTGCAATGGGAAGGTGGTGAGCGTGGGGTTTAACAAGACTTAAACTTCTTTTCTATTAAAAACGGCAACTTCACGGTGGAAATGCCAAAGTAGGGTGGAAAGGATATTAAGTCAAAAAATAGTGGGACTCTTTCAAATTTTAAATTTATAGTCTAAAATGATAGCTGCTTAACGTTCTAAACCCCACACAACATGCAAGTGTACCTATCGTGAGTAGTATAGAAATGAGCATGTACCGAGTATCAGATCCAATGACACGTTTACTACTCAGCTACCTAAAAATTACTAAAAGAGTTTTAAAATGCGAGAAGAAAAGTAAAAGATAGATGTAAACTGTAAGAGAAATCAATAGCAAAACAAAGGTGTTGCTTCGAGATCAGATGTTGCCTGGTACGAAAAACTAGTAAACTCTTGTTAAAGTGGTGTGTTCAAGATGCGCACTTTCGCATAACTTTGAGATGCGCATTACCGCATACTCTAAAGATGCGTATTATTGCATGACTATAAAAACGATTTATGTTCTTAAGATTTTTATGAGGGTCTCCCAAACCGGTAAGCTCACCTCTCAACAATGAGGGGAGCATCACCCGAGACTGTGACATCCCAACTCCAAAGAACCCACCTCCTAGTGCTGCGATATAGATATCTAACGACTCAAAAAAATTATGAATAATTTATCAGTGGCTAGGGCATGACCAAACAAGCTATCACTTAACATCATAAGGGAGTCGTGGCTACCCCGCTCATGCTCATCTTGATTTTTCACAAAGTGATTGGCTTATTACTAATTGTGCGGCAATATAGTTTTGAAACAAAATAAAGACCGTTTTCTTTCAACACGGGTTCACCAATTCTTGATTTACGCCAAAGCTATCACATAGACGATGTAGCTAAGTTACACTATCAAGTCTTGGCTTATCACTAGGACCAAGTATAAAGACCGTACCGACCCTAGGTGAGATTTTGATAGTAGAGGATCAAGCCACGAAGTGTGTACATTTCTATCCACAAATGGGCTAATCACTACACATAGAATTAGGTTAGCTTGCAAGTGTGCAGGTTGTTACACACCGTGGGTACACTCACAAGTCCATCCACTCCCTATCAAAACACCCACAAGACCAAATACTAATTGATTAATTAGTTAATTCGTTAAACAAAGTTTAAGTAGAAAGAATTATTAAGAACACATAACACCACTTTAAACAAAAATAAACTAATAGTTCATACCAAGTTCCATCATCACCCTAGAAACACCAAGACAAATCTAGCCTAATATGGTTGATACAACAAGCTCGCAAGGTTGGTTTTGTTTACAAAACATGGTGAGGGTTGTATAGTGATTTCTAGTTGTTTTGGGTAATTTCGGGTTGTTTCTCTCTCGAATGTGGTGTTTATGGAGTGATCCCAGGCTCCAAAGGACACTCACAAGTCCCAAATATGGCTGAAGCTTCATGGTGAAGTTGGAGGAATTGATGGTTTTAGGGGTAGGATGGGATGCCAAAGTGAGGAGTGGAGGTCTCTATTTATAGGCAAATCAGGTGGTGCACAACCGTACATCTTGATGTCGCACGCCCATGCTCAAGAGCCGGTTCTGTTGCTGTAACACCCAAAAATCTAAAATCTAGTTCATCACAATATTAACTTAAAAAGGGAAACGGGTTAAGTAGGGGTATTGATAATCACTACTAAATAAAACCCAAGTGGTAGGTTGGTGCCTTGACTAGTTGAATAAAAACTACAAGGGCCATTTCTGCCAAATGACCAAGGATTATAGGTAATAATAATAAAATCAAGAAATCAAGCGGTGTTGGTGATCAGGGGATCGACCAAAACACCACCAAACACACACATGAACACACACTAAGCTCCTACACTCCTTTGAAGCTTGAATCTTGCTTGTTAAGAGGTTAATCCAACTGCATGAAGGCTTAATCAACTCAATAAACTCCAGTAAACATCTAGGTATCACTTGTTTTATCTAGATTGTTGTTTTATAGCTTCTTTGATGATGACTAAAATTTTAGGGTTCTTGATTGGAAACAAATTGATAGACTCTAAGGAACCTTATGAGAAAGGGGTACCTTAAAGTCTTGTAAATTCTGCTCTATGTAAATTATCTAACCCTAGAACATGAGATTTTGGGGAATTTAGGGTGATATGGGTTGGTTCCCTCAAGAAGGGTGAAACAACCCCTAATAACCTTGTATAATTACTTGAGGAACTTGAAATTGTGAATTGTTAGTCATTAGCAAGACTAGAATAACACCTTGTAATGAAAATATGAGGTGGGTAGTAAGTGATTGTTTGACCCATTTGGCTAGATTAATTGGTTAAAGAATCATGTTTGTTAAGTGTTTGATTAAATGCTCAAATGAAGTTACTTGTATGGAAGTCCATAAAAGTAATGGAATCATTAGTAGAATACGCTAAATTGATGATCAAACTAGTAATTGTATTAATAAACACTTTGATACTTATCTAGGTGAATCAAGTGGGAGTCTTGAAGTCAAGGGCGAACCGGATACTCGCCAAAAAGGAAAGCTTTGAGGTACGTTTTGCTGCATTCATTTGTGATATAGATTGTATAGAATACTTACAAAATGTCATGATAAAACGAATCCGAAAACCGTTTGATGGAATAGTATATTTTACAAATTGCCATGATGAAATGATATGAAGAATAGCATGTTGGTATGAGAACGGATAACATGGATGTATAATTGTTAGGTAGTCCGGAAGGACCCGAAAACTTGAAACTTAGTTAGATGAAAGCGGTCGTGGGCGCAACTCGTACCGATGTGTATGAAGCCAGGCGACCACGATGAAAACGGTATCCATTGATGACCCAAACAGGTCAAATGGATAAGAAAACAAGCTTGGAAAGTGATAAAGGGAATAAGACCAAGGCATAAGCAATCACGTGCGGATTGTAGAGCCCGAGGCATCCCTAAACATTCATACACCAAGGCAAATACAATCCAGAGGGGGTTGTAGGGGCCGAGGTAGCGAAATTTTAGCCTTAACCAAGAGTTAGGCAGTGAAAAAGCAAGAAAACAGCATCAGGGACAAGCGAGCGGCCGCGCGCTCCCTTCGCGGGGCCGAGTAAACTTTCTGAGAAGATCTGGGTTTATCCCAGGCGACTTGGAGCGGCCGCGTGCCTGCCCGCGCGAAACGCCCAGTTTGGGTTTTTCGACCATTTTTCCAATTTTAACGCTTCTTAAGGCTAACTAACTCTATTTGATGTATGTGTAACAGGTTGGGGATATGATGGACCTCCGGGTGGAAGATCAAGCAATCAAAACAAACCGAACGCGTCTTTTGGAACTTCTATTGTAGGGACTAGCCATAACATAGCTTAGTCGAACGAAATCACTTTGTTTCCGCTGTGTTTAACTAAAATTAACTACTTGGTTGTTTGTAAAAACTTAACACCCTCCAGTTTTGGGTATGAATCATGTTTTGTGTTTAGTTGGTAATTGGTAACTAGTGTTCAAGTCATGTTTACATCCAATTAAATTCACTAATTATATGAAAGTAGGGGTAGGGTCTTACAAGTGGTATTCAGAGCCAAAGGTTTTCGTTCGGTTTGAAGCTTGATCAAGACATGCTCATAAGGCATTATATCATGTGCACTATGAGACAACAAAGAATAACGAAATGTGAATGAACTTGCTATATTGCAGTAAACAAAATGTCGGATGAGGCTGAACCGGAACCTAACCCTGTTACTTGGGAAGAGATAAACGAAAGAATCTCGCAGGAAGTGGGCAAGGCATTGGAAAAGGGCTTGAAAAAGCTAACTGATGATATCCGTGGGGCTGTTTTGGCCACCATGGATGAAAGGATAATCGAGCTGAAAGAGAGCTTCTCTCAAGATAAAGAGAAAACAAGAGAAAGGAAGGGTTGTACTTATGTCATGTTCGTAGCCTGTAAACCACCACTCTACAAAGGGGAGGTAAACCCGATTGTTTGCCAAAAATGGATCGACGACATTGAAGGGATATTCGAACGAACCCATTGTGACTCTAGTGATCAAGTGGCTTACGCCACGGGTCAACTCCGTGAAAATGCAAAGACTTGGTGGGATGTGGTCAAGGCGGAAAAAGGTACGGAAAATGTACGGAACATGACTTGGGAATAATTCAAGGTGATTTTCCTAAAACACCATAGCCCTATGGCGGTGGTGGGCAAAATCAAGGAGGAGTTTATGAACTTGAGGCAAAAAGGGGAAACTATAGACGTGATTACGGGAATGTTTCTCAACAAGCTAAAATTTTGCACCGAACTAGTGCAAACTGAAGAACAAAAGATTTATCATTACCATAACATGCTTAGTGGGGAGTATAGAGAATTCCTAGAGCCGTCTCTAAGTACGCCACTTTAACTGAACTAGTGGATGCCGCCCGTAATCGGGAAATTGAACTCAAGAGGCAAATCGAAAGGGGGGGGAAAGAAAGCCGGTTGATGCAAATCCAAGCCCCACAAAGAAACAAAGAAAGAATGAAACGCCGGATAAGGGTAATCCAAAGAAAAACTCAAGTGCAAGCCCGTGTGATCTTTGTCATCGACCTCACAAAGGGGAATGTTACTTCAAGAACAAGCCATGCCCTAACTGTAACAAAGTAGGGCATGTGATCAGAGATTGCCCCACCAAGGCGAATGTGTGCTACAATTGTTATCAATCGGGCCATGTGAAAGCGGCGTGCCCCGAATTGTTGAAGGGGGCGATCAAAGGAGGAACCTCCTAAAGCCCGGGCGCGATCCTTCCAACTAACCGCGGAAGAAGCCAAGAGTGAACCCAATGTGGTGGCAGGTACCTTTCTTATAAACTTAATACCCGCACATGTGTTATTTGATACGGGGGCTAACAAATCCTTTATAGCCCACACGTTTGTTCAACACCCGTCGTTTAACTTGTCTAAGCTAACAATACCGGTGGAGGTAGAGGTAGGTAACGACGAAAGTTTCATGGTACGTAATATCTACCGAGGATGTAAAATTACTATAGAGGATGAGGAATTCCCCATTGACTTGTTGCCAATGGCGATGAGGGAATTCCATGTGGTAGTCGGAATGGATTGGCTATCCCGATACCACGCAAACGTCTGGTGCTACCGTAAGGAGATAGACTTATTGTCTCCAAGCAGAAAACTACTAACAGTTTATGGGGAGAGTGATTCTGTACCCATTATATGCTCATTCTTGGAAGCAACCAAGTTGGTGCGGTATGGATGTAAAGCATTTTTAGCCTATGCGACCGACACCTCCGTACCAATCCCCTCTATCCATGACGTTCCGGTGGTGAGAGAGTTTGAGGAAGTATTCCCGGAAGAGTTACCGGGGATACCTCCGGTCCGAGAAGTAGAATTTTGTATCGAATTGATTCCGGGGGCCAAGCCAGTTGCCAAGGCTCCTTATAGGTTGGCACCCATGGAATTGCGGGAATTGTTTACCCAATTGCAAGATCTCCTTAATAAGGGGTTCATTCGACCGAGCGTCTCTCCTTGGGGAGCACCAGTTTTATTTTTGAAAAAGAAAGACGGTAGTATGCGGATGTGCATAGACTATCGAGAATTGAATAAACTCACTATAAAGAACCGGTACCCTCTTCCAAGAATTGATGATCTTTTTGACCAATTACAAGGCGCAAAGTGGTTTTCCAAGATAGATCTAAGGTCGAGGTATCATCAGTTGCAGGTGAAGGAGGAAGATGTACCAAAGACCACCTTTCGGACCCGTTATGGGCATTACGAGTTCCTAGTAATGTCCTTCGGGTTGACAAACGCACCCGCTGCTTTCATGGACCTCATGAATCGGGTGTGCAAGCCAATGCTCGACAAGTTAGTGATAGTTTTTATTGATGACATTCTAGTCTACTCCAAAAGTGAAGAGGACCATACTCGACACTTGCGAGAAGTACTAGAGACCTTGAAGAAAGAGCAACTCTTTGCAAAATTCTCTAAATGTGCCTTCTGGATTCGAGAGGTGCAGTTTTTGGGCCACGTAATTAGCGCCAATGGGATAATGGTGGACCCCTCAGAAATTGAAGCTGTGATCAATTGGGCACCACCACGAAACCCGTCAGAGATAAGAAGCTTCTTGGGGTTGGCCGGGTATTATCGAAGATTTATTCAAGACTTCTCAAAAATCGCATTACCTCTAACCAAGTTGACCCGCAAGGAAGTCAAATTTGATTGGGGAAGGAGCAAGCAAATGCAGTTCAAACCTTAAAGGCAAAATTAACCCAAGCACCGGTATTGACCTTACCGGACGGCATCGAGGACCTTGTAGTATACTCGGACGCATCACATCAAGGCCTTGGGTGTGTACTTATGCAAAGGGGAAAGGTGATCGCGTATGCGTCAAGGCAACTAAAGATCCATGAGACCAAATACCTAACCCATGATCTTGAGTTGGCCGCCGTGGTGTTTGCATTGAAACTTTGGAGGCACTACCTCTATGGGGTAAAGTGCATCATTTACACGGACCACAAGAGCTTGAAATATTTCTTCGATCAAAGAGATCTGAATTTAAGGCAAAGAAGGTGGCTAGAAACTATCAAGGACTATGACTGCGAGATACATTATCATCCCAGGAAGGCTAACGTAGTGGCGGATGCACTAAGCCAAAAAGGAGATTATTCCCCGATTCGCGTGAAAGTCAATGCAACTAATCGTGACATCGGGATTAATGAACCAAATTCAAGCGGCACAGGTTGAAGCTTGCAAAGAAGAGAACTGGAAAAAGGAAAGAATTCAAGGTCAGACAAGAGACCTAGTCGAGAGAAATGATGGGTTGAAGACCGGGTTTGGGAGAATTTGGGTACCCAACACGTGTACTGTTAAGGAGCTTTTGCTTGACAAGGCTCATAAGTCTCGTTACTCGATCCATCCGGGTACTACCAAAATGTACCGAGACTTGAAGCAAAATTATTGGTGGCAAGGAATGAAACGGGACGTGGTGAAATATGTGGAAAGATGCTTAACCTGCCTACAAGTTAAGGCAGAGCATCAAAAGCCTTATGGTAAGTTGCAACCCTTGGAAATACCAACATGGAAATGGGAAAACCTTACCATGGATTTGCTCATTAAATTGCCTAGAACCGCGTGGGGATTTGATGCGATATGGGTGGTAGTAGATAGGCTGACCAAGAGTGCCCATTTCCTTCCTATTAAGGAAACATACACGTCCGAGAAAATGGCGGAGGTGTATGTGAACGAGATAGTATCAAGACATGGTGTACCGGTGTCGATTGTTTCCGACCGGGACACGCGCTTCACCTCCTAGTTTTGGAGGAACTTTCAAGACCGGATGGGTACGAAGTTACTAATTAGCACCGCCTACCATCCCCAAACGGATGGGCAAAGCGAGAGAACCATCCAGACGCTAACTGACATGCTTCGTGCTTGTGTCATCGATTTCGGGGGTAGTTGGGATACCCATCTACCGCTTGTTGAATTTTCATACAATAATAGTTATCATGCAAGCATCGGGATGCTACCGTATGAGATGTTATATGGAAGAAAGTGTCGGACACCGGTATGTTGGAGCGAGGTGGGACCTCGCGAAATTGCGCCAAGGGATGTCCTTAGCGCCACAAATGAAAAGATCGAGGCAATACGGGCACATTTAAAGGCGGCTCAAGACCGGCAAAAGCACTATGCGGACAAGAAACATAGAGCCATTGAATTCCAACCCGGAGATAAGGTCATGCTCAAAGTCTCACCTTGGAAGTGGATAATTCGTTTCAAAAAGAAAGGGAAATTAAGCCCTAGATTCATCGGACCCTTCAAAGTGTTGGAATGGGTGGGACAAGTCGCATACCACTTAGAGTTGCCAGAGGAATTAAGTGCTATCCACAATACTTTCCATGTCTCCCATTTACGCAAATGTTTAGCAGCAGAGGCGGTGTTCCAACCCCTTGATGATCTCGAGATCGATACAAAGCGGAATCTAACCCCAAGACCGGTAGAGATTTTGGATCGAAAGGTTCGAAATCTCTGAACCAAAACCGTAGTTCAAGTAAAGGTGAAATGGGAATCACGAAAAGGGGCGCCTGTGACATGGGAATCTGAGGAAGAAATGAAACGGCTATATCCCTTCTTATTAGGTACGTTCTAAGTTTCGTGGACGAAACCCCTTTAAGGGGGGTGGAGTTGTAACACCCGAAAATCTAAAATCTAGTTCATCACAATATTAACTTAAAAAGGGAAACGGGTTAAGTAGGGGTATTGATAATCACTATTAAATAAAACCCAAGTGGTAGGTTGGTGCCTTGACTAGTTGAATAAAAACTACAAGGGCCATTTCTGCCAAATGACCAAAGATTATAGGTAATAATAATAAAAACAAGAAATCAAGTGGTGTTGGTGATCAGGGGATCGACCAAAACACCACCAAACACACACATGAACACACACTAAGCTCCTACACTCCTTTGAAGCTTGAATCATGCTTGTTAAGAGGTTAATCCAACTGCATGAAGGCTTAATCGACTCAATAAACTCCAATAAACATCTAGGTATCACTTGTTTTTATCTAGATTGTTGTTTTATAGCTTCTTTGTTGATAACTAAAATTTTAGGGTTCTTGATTGGAAACAAATTGATAGACTCTAAGGAACCTTATGAGAAAGGGGTACCTTAAAGTCTTGTAAATTGTGCTCTATGTAAATTATCTAACCCTAGAACATGAGATTTTGGGGAATTTAGGGTGATATGGGTTGGTTCCCTCAAGAAGGGTGAAGCAACCCCTAATAACCTTGTATAATTACTTGAGGAACTTGAAATTGTGAATTGTTAGTCATTAGCAAGACTAGAATAACACCTTGTAATGAAAATATGAGGTGGGTAGTAAGTGATTGTTTGACCCATTTGGCTAGATTAATTGGTTAAAGAATCATGTTTGTTAAGTGTTTGATTAAATGCTCAAATGAAGTTACTTGTATGGAAGTCCATAAAAGTAATGGAATCATTAGTAGAATACGCTAAATTGATGATCAAACCAGTAATTGTATTAATAAACACTTAGATACTTATCTAGGTGAATCAAGTGGGAGTCTTGAAGTCAAGGGCGAACCGGATACTCGCCAAAAAGGAAAGCTTTGAGGTACGTTTTGCTGCATTCATTTGTGATATAGATTGTATAGAATACTTACAAAATGTCATGATAAAAGGAATCCAAAAACCGTTTGATGGAATAGTATATTTTACAAATTGCCATGATGAAATGATATGAAGAATAGCATGTTGGTATGAGAATGGATAACATGGATGTATAATTGTTAGGTAGTCCGGAAGGACCCGAAAACTTGAAACTTAGTTAGATGAAAGCGGTCGTGGGTGCAACTCGTACCGATGTGTATGAAGCCAGGCGACCACGATGAAAACGGAATCCATTGATGACCCAAACAGGTCAAATGGATAAGAAAACAAGCTTGGAAAGCGATAAAGGGAATAAGACCGAGGCATAAGCAATCCCGTGCGGATTGTAGAGCCCGAGGCATCCCTAAACATTCATAAACCAAGGCAAATACAATCCGAAGGGGGTTGTAGGGGCCGAGGTAGCGAAATTTCAGCCTTAACCAAGAGTTAGGCAGTGAAAAAGCAAGAAAACAGCATCAGGGACAAGCGAGCGGCCGCGCGCTCCCTTTGCGCGGCCGAGTAAACTTTGTATGCGCTTAGGATCGTCAAATCTACAAAGGGATAGATCAAACAAGTTTGATTCAGGTGCGGAATCCCTGAATCAATCACAATAATGATAATCAAACAATCAAAACACAGAAATCATCTTTCAAAGGTTTTTCTCATTCATAAATAACTCAAATTACACGTATTAATAATGATTACAATCAGATATAACGTGAAAATAAGTTGACACAAACACTAGGGAGAGACACAAAACAGGATGGAATAAAATGACCAACAACTAACATTCAAAAATTGCTTAACCTATTTATAGGCCTGCACATTCGCCCATATTACATGGTCGAATGTGCAGGTTCGACCAAATACATCGTGCGAACCAAGCAAACCATAACCATTAATTCTACATTCGCACTCCTTGTCTTTCCTTCGTATATTATCTCTCCTTCGCACCCATCAAATCCTTCATTCGCCCACAGTTTTTCACCTTCGCCGGTTCGACAATCACCAAAACACATGTTAATGTTAATCCAAAGCATTAGTCGCACAATAATGCATCTACAAACTTTCTGAGAAGATCTGGGTTTATCCCGCGCGACTTGGAGCGGCCGCGCACCTGCCCGCGCGAAACGCCCGGTTTGGGTTTTTCGACCGTTTTTCCAATTTTAACGCTTCTTAAGGCTAACTAACTCTATTTGATGTATGTGTAACAGGTTGGGGATATGATGGACCTCCGGGTGGAAGATCAAGCAATCAAAACAAACCGAACGCGTCTTTTGGAACTTCTATTGTAGGGACTAGCCATAACATAGCTTAGTCGAACGAATTCACTTTGTTTCCGCTGTGTTTAACTAAACTTAACTACTTGGTTGTTTGTAAAAACTTAACACCCTCCAGTTTTGGGTATGAATCATGTTTTGTGTTTAGTTGGTAATTGGTAACTAGTGTTCAAGTCATGTCTACATCCAATTAAATTCACTAATTATATGAAAGTAGGGGTAGGGTCTTACAGTTGCAGAGTCTTTAGACGCAGAAATTGTCTGTCTTCAGAGATTGCATGCCCATGCCAAGGGGAGTGGCACGCCCGTGCACGTCAGTACTGCACGAATGTCTATCAGTCTTGGTCTGTTATAGCCTTGGGGAGCATGTATCAGCTGGCACGGCCGTGCACAAGGGTGTGCATAACCATGTAGGTCTGTACAGTTGAATTTTTGCCTCCTTATGACTTGGAAATTTTGACTTGTTGACACGGGATAGGTGCATTGCCATAGTGGCATTTGCGCGGCCGTGCTGTATCTGAAACAGCTCTAAAAGTCTTCACTTCCTTGCCTTTTTCCGTTTTTCTCTTCTTTTTACTTTTTGACCTCAAAACCTGCACTTATCAACAAAGGAAGGTAAATCATGATAAAAGCACGATTTTGGGTGGAAAACAAGTGAAAATACGTGTGTAAAACATGTGATTTTTTGGCACATCACAGCGCCTCACACTTGAGCTTTTGCTTGTCCTCAAGCAAACTGAACATTAGGCAATTTATATGAAATAAAAATTGTAAGTTTTACTCGATTTGCCAAGCTTAACTTACCTCCCAAGAGTCTCACTTAATAAATCGTCGGGATTTCGGGCTTAGTTTGTGGTAAGACTACTAAAACACTCCTAAGGTGCCCCAGTCTCCTTTTTCCTTACTAAATCTCGTTCACTCAGGTTTCATTTTTGGGGTTGAACTCTCAAATTTTACCTGATGGCAAACACGAATCATAGGCTTGTATGCAAATCACAACTACACCACTTTTGCTTAGGCAATGTGTATGAATCAAAAGGACTTTCCACGGGTTAGTTTAGTTAAGTGGTGAATGATAGGTTCGGAATGGAGTCTTCCACCATGACTAACTTCGGGTTTGGTGTTTTAGGTGTTTTCGGAATCTTGTAGATCTTCTAAGTTGGCTTTGATGATCTTTGCTTGGACTTCATAGCTCGACTATGGCATACTCTCGTGAACCGTTCGGTGCATGCTGCCTTAAAACCTCCATTAGGTTGGGTCGATCACTTGGTCTTTAGAAAGTGTTGCAAAACTTCTCTTTTGAAGTTCTCTAGATTCCTTTAGTTCAGCAGCATCATTATTACACACTTTTTTTAACGAGTTTAAACGGGTTACACTTGATGCTTTGCTTGGTGATTCTTGACAGTTGGTATGCTTTCTTGATGGCTCTTCTTTTGTAGCTATTCACAATCAAGATCCGAGATTCTTGATGTGCGGCTTATGCTTCTAAGTCCCAAAATTGCCGAAGAGCTTCCTTAACACCTCAACAATTCCCTGGTTTCGTCATGGCGGGGGCTACACGGATGAAAGGAAACGAAAAAGGTTAAGGCTCAAGATGGATGGCTAGGGGTGGGGAAAAATATATGGATGGCCAATGATACAGAATGGGTAAGTCCTAAATGCCTAAATCATTTTCACACACTCACCTCTAATGTGGTCTTGTAATGCATAAGTCACACAAGTTCTAACCGTGTCATGCCAAAGGGGAATATCTCTCTTGTACAAACGAACGAGCATGTAGAGTATATATGTAATGGTGTGCTCGATAAGGCTCAAAAATACTCACATGTAGGGGTAGGGGTTAATTAAATTATTGGAACTGATGTCGTGTGGGTATTTTAAGAAAACTTAACTTCTTTTCAAAAAGGGCAAAGTCACGGGGGAGATGCCAAAAGCTTTGATGAAAAGATGAGCAAGCTAGAAAACAGAAAGACACTTACAAGTTTTGAATTTATAATTTAAAACGATAGTTGCTCAACGTTCTAAACCCAACACAATAGGCAAGCGCACCTATCGTGTATAGAATAGAAATGTGCAAGTACTGAGTATCGAATCCGTGGACATGATTATTACTACTCAGCTTCCTAAATTTTCTTAAAAGACTTTTTTTTTAAATGCGGGAAGAAAAGTAAAAAGAGAGATGAGAAATCAATGACAAAACAATGGTGCTACTTCGGGATCAGATGGAACCTGGTATGAAAATAGTTATCTTTATTTTATAGTGGTGTATTCGAGTACGCACTTGTGCTTAAATTAGAATTGCAACTGCATTTTCTAGAGGTGACTGTTTTCGCAAAACCGTACAAACAACTGTGTTCTTAATGTTATTATGAGGGTCTCCCGAACTGGTAAGCTCACCTCTCAACACTGAAAAGAAAGTGACTCGAGACTGTGTCGACTCAACCCCGAATTACGCGCCTCCCGGTGTTGCGATATAGACATCAAACTACTTTAGAATTTTATGAATAACTTGTCGGTGGCTAGAGCATGACCGAGCAAGTTACCACTTAATATCATAGAGGAGTCATGACTAACCAGCACACATGCATCCCTTACTTGGTTTAATTAACTTATCAAAAAGTGAATAGTCTATCATTAACTGTGCGGCATTATAATGATGAAATAAAATAAAGACCGTTTTATTTCAACACGAGTTCATCAATCCTTAACCCGTGTCAAAGCTTCACATACAAAACCTAATTAACCTAGGTAGCTAGGGTACAAAGACCGTACTGATGAGCCGGTCATCACGGGTCATATAAAACCTAATTAACCTAGGTAGCTAGGGTAAGTAGGGTATCGAATCCAGAGGAGCGTGTGGTTAGTGGATAAAATTTTAGTTGATTAAATGGTACTTTTTATGAAGATTGCTAGAGATCTTATGAAGATTGTACTAGTTTCATTTAAGAGTTGATTGAAAAGTTGTTGTTTATTATACTAAGAATTTAATTGAAATTATAAGAATAAAAAAATAGTGATGTTTGTAAACAATTGGATTATAAAGATCACACTAGGGTTTCAACAATTGAATACTAGGGATTTCACAAATGGGTAAACAATGGTAGTGTAATTGGTGTTAACGGATTGATTGCTCAATAGGCTTAGGTGTCAAGTTTTATCAATATCAAAGATAGAATAAACTACACTACATTACCTAGAACATACAATCCTATGTTTGTGTTAAAGCAAGGAACCATGTTCATAACATTAGAAATTGGCACAAGATAAATTAACTAAAATAAGTTCAACATAAGGTTATTCACAATTAAACACAGTTAATTCAAACACACAAAAACATTATCAATAGTTTAAGAACAATACCCACTTGCTAACCCTAGATCTTCAAAAGTTTACATCCTCAGTGTGATACAAAGGGATTAGCCACTCATGGCCATCAAGCTTGCTTCTTCAAATATTGGATCTTGAATCCTCTTGTCCCTCTTGTGCGATGCCCTCTAAAAGCTTGCTTCCTCCCTGCGAAAAAAATCCTCTGCCTTCTTTATTTTTTTTCCAAACTTGCGTCCAAAACTCCCCTCTCGATAATATATCCTCCTATAAAAAATAAGAGTTGCGATCCCCACCTTCAAATGTCCCAAGAATAAAAAAATACCTTCTCATTGAAGACCTCCTATGTTTTCCTCTGTACGATCTATATCCCTAGAATAATAGATCTCTTTTTTTGCGCCGCCTTGTGCGATCTTCCTTTTATAATATTTTTTGATCCCCTATGCTGCGTGACCTCAATTAAACCTCCCAAAAAAAATTCCTTTCCTCCAATAAATAGATAACCGACTTCTTCTTCTTCTTCTTCCTCCTCCTCCTCCTCCTCTTCTTCTTCCTCTTCCTCTTCCTCTTCCTCTTCCTCTTCGTCTTCCTCTTCCTCCTCTTCTTCCTCTTCTTCCCCTTCTTCCCCTTCTTCCCCTTCCTCCTCTTCCTCTTCTCTTCCTCTTCCTCTTCCTCTTCTTCTTCTTCTTCTTCTTCTTCTTCTTCTTCTTCTTCTTCTTCTTCTTCTTCTTCTTCTTCTTCTTCTTCTTCTTCTTCTTCTTCTTCTTCTTCTTCTTCTTCTTCTTCTTATAAATGGTATTATGACCCCGTGTTCTCGAATCGGGTGTTCAGGTCTTGAATATAATCTGTACTGTTTTAGCCCCGCTCCATGCGATCACCTACCAAAAATATAAAATAAATAAATTAATAGTAAAAACAACCAAAAAGTAATAGAATATAGGGGAAATGGATTTATATACTCCCAACTATCACTCGTTGGCGGATAGCACTCCCAACTATCACTTTGGCAGATAGCACTCCAAACTTTCAACTTGTTGGATTTTATCACTCCCGAACTAACTGAGGTCTAACCCAGTTAGTGTTTGTGGCCAAAATGTAAAAGACAAAACTTAAGGGGCATTTTTGAAATTAAACATTTAACTTATAAATCCCCCCCCTCATATTCGGCAACAGACCCCCCCTTTCTCTCTCTCTCTCTCTAAACCACCACCACCACCCTCACCGGAAACCACCACCACCTTCCACCGGAAACCACCACCACCTCTTTCTTCTTCTTCTTGTTGTGACGTGACAGACCTCCACCGCCATCCCCAACAACCACCGCCTCCACTGTCATCCCCTACAACCACCACCGCCTCCAGCAGTCACCCCCAATAACCATCGTTTCCCCCATCACCCCCATAATCACCATCTCCACCCGTCACCCCAACACATCAGATCTAAAACAATAGTGGTGAAATTAGTTTGAATATGAGAAATGGAAGTGTAGGTGGGGGGAATAAGGTGAGTTTTATAACCACCGACTCGGATCTGCTTCCAACCCTATCTAACCCAATCCACCAATCAAACAAAATCCACCAATCAAACCCTTATCTGTTTCTTTCGGCAGTCCACCGACGGCTCCACAGCCGCAACCGACTGTCGAATGAAAAATCTAAGCCATGAGTTTATTATTATTATTATTATTATTTTGTCAACAATAGAAGCCTTTGGTTTGATTTGGTTTGGTAGCTGAATCATTGAATGTTAATTGTATATGTGTGTCAAGGAGAAGTGGTTGTGGAAGATGATGGGGGGGGGGGGTCGGGTCGGGTCAGGTTAAGGTTGGATTCGGAGGGTGGTCTGGGTCGGGTTTATAGGGTGGTTAAGGTTGCAGTGGGTAATCGGAGGTGGTGAGTTGCAGGTTGTTGGGACGGAGAGTGGTTTGTTGGGTGGTGGTCGGTCAGTGGTGGTGGTGAAGGGTGGTGGGGTGGTGATTTGGCTCGGTGGTGGAGGTGAAAGGTGGTCAGACGGTGGTGGTACAGTGGTTGTTAGGGGTGGATGGGGGTGGTGGTTGTTAGGGTGGATGGGGGTGGTGGTTGTTAGGGGTGGGATGGGGGTGGCTGCTGGAAGTTGGTGGTGGTGAGTGGCTGATGGAAGAAGAAGAAGAAGATAAAATCTCTTAACTTTCAAAAAGTTTCCAAATGTCCCAAAGTTTTCGTTACATTTTGGCCACGAAGACTAACCAGGTTAGACTTCCATTAGTTTTGGGGTGATGAAAGAAAATAAGTTGGAAGTTGGGAGTGCTATGGGCCAAAGTGACAGTTGGGAGTATTATCCGCCAATAGGCGATAGTTTGGAGTAATTAAATCCATTTTCCCTAGAATATATACAATACAAAAATAATAGAGTACAGACATAAAACTAATAAAAATACTATTTAATCGACTCAAAAATATCAAAACTGGCAAATAAACATGATGCGTGTAACCGCGCATCACGTACCGACCCTAAATGAGACCTTGATAGTAGAGGAATAAGTCTCAAAGTGTGTGTATTTCTACCCACAAATGGACTAATCACTACTCATGGGATTAGGTTAGCTCACAAGTGCATGGGTTTTTACACACCATGGGTATACTCATGAGTCCTCCCACTTCCTATCAAGACACACACAAGACCAAAGACTAAGTGATTTGTTAATTAGACCATTAAACAAAGTTTAGAATAGTAAGAATTATTAAGAACACAAAACACCACTTTAAAATAAAAGATAAACTATATTAATTCATACCAAGTTTCCATCATCACCCTCACAACACCAATAAAAATCTAGCCTAGCATGGTTGATACAACAAGCTCACAAGGTTGGGTTTATGTACAAGACATGGTGGAAGGTTATATGGAGATTTCTAAGAGTTTTGGATGATTTGGGGGTGTTTCTCTCTCACTCAAGGTGTTTATGGAGTGATCCCAGGCTCCAAGGGACACCTCTAAACCTCAAAGGGGGCAGAAACATCGTGTAGAAGTGTTGGTTTGCGAGTGGGAAGGGATGCTTCAAAATTTGGGATGGAGGCCTCTAATTATAGGCATTTCAGCTTCAGCACGCCCTAGACAACGTTCTGGCACGCCCATGCTAGACAACGGGTACTGTTGCAGAGTCCTTGCATGTAGAATTGTCTGTACTAGGGCTGGCACGCCAATGCCATATAGCCTGGCACGCCCGTGCTTGTTGTTAAGTGTAACCGTCTTGTCAGTCTTGGTCGGTTTTTTCCTTGGAGAACACGCTGGAGTAAAGCACGGCCGTGCGATACAACTGAGCACGCCTGTGCACTTCCTGAAACTCTGAAATAGACCTCTGTTGACTTGGAAATGTTGACTTGTTGACCCGGGAAGGTTGCACGGCCGTGCCATGTCTGGCAGAGCTTCAACGTCTTCAAATATTCGTTTGTTATATGCCGTTTTGTGCGGGTTTTCAGTTATTTTCATCACCGGACCTCCGAACCTGCAATTATCAACAAAGAAAGATAAATCCTGATAAAACAAAGATAAAAGCACGTTTTAGGGTATTAAACAGGTGATAATTATATGTGAAAATATATCAATTTCTCGGCACATCAGGAACACCTTAGACGGCCCTTTTGACTACCAAAACCTCCCTAATCTCCCGTAAGATCGTTGGGCAGACTCAAAGGGTTTGAAAATGTTTTTGTTTCCAAAAACACTTTTGTAAAAACTTTGCCTTTTGGTTACGGCTCGTTGACTTCATTGAGGTATGATACACGTTAAATTATACATATAAAATTCCCCGTTTAACACCCGTTTATACACCTTTTTGACCTTATACACGAGGAATTGGTACTTATTTGGGTATCTTTATGATTACAGGTCTTAAACGATGTCCCGGAAGCAAACTCAAAGAAAAACAAAGGTTTTTGCACAAAACAACGAGCTGTGTCAATCTGAATGGCCGTTCAGTCCATCTGAACGACTGTTCACTGAGCCAGATATTTTACACAACACTTCTAGAAGCCTACGTACTGCACTCTATTATTGTCTGCCAACTTGACACCTGAACGGTCGTTCGGTCAGAGTGAATGACCGTTCACTTGTCTCAGTCTTTAAAAACATGTCCCATCCCCTTTATTCAGTATTGGGTGTTTTCTGATGATTCTAGGCGATTTTCTGGACCTCTGACTTGCTGAGAAGCCGGAGAACAAGCTCGGGAGGCAATCGGAATCCATTATCATCATCCAATCCATCACAATTAGCAATTTATGGTTTGATCTTTAATCTTGAATCTTGTTCAAGTCATGTTGTTTCAGCTTATATGTGATGATAATCTATTGTATTGTAACCTATAGTTAAAAACAAGTTTTGTTTAGTAGTTAAAACAATCATTTGTATGAAAATTGCATTTTGTATGATTTTGGTGTTTTTCATGTTTGAATCTTGATGATCATATTGCAACCATGTTTCGTTGTTGTTGGATTTTTTGTTATGTTCGTATGACTTTGATGATTATTGTGTTGTGTTAGTCGGATACATGTTGACAAACCGTCCGGTTAATCGATTGGTAGTAGACTAGTTGACTTGTTAATATGTTTACACCATGAAAATGGAAACGGGTATTGGTTTGGTTAAAGTCAGGCGAATAATGATTAGAAATGCTTATCGGCATGTAAAAGGGTTTAAAAAGCTTAATGGTGTTGTTACTGATCTTTGACACGGTTGTTGATCTTTATGAGTTATTTTGGTGAAAATGGCGATCTTAGTATATTTGTGTTCAAAGTTGGTAAAATGGAATAGTTTGTGATATGCTCTACTTTATGCTAGTCTCGATGGTTGTATTGTGTATTAGGTATTACTTTCCTTGATTAGTGAGGTTAGAAAACTCTTAAAGATGACTAACTTATCTTTAGAAGATTTGCATTAGATTATATCAATAGCTCGCGAATGAACAATTTGAGGTGGTTAATGTGTGTTATCGTGTTAGCTTTCCATATAGTTGTCATTTAGGATTTCCAAAAGCGATACTAATTGTCTGAAAATGGGAATGTTGATATCGCGCCTTTTTAACATATGTTATGTAGTTGGCATGCTAGGGTTGTTATTAAGTGTCTTTATATATATATTTTGTATTTGGAGTCTTCCTTATGTTACTTTACTATTTTAGAATTAATCTAGTTTAAACAACTTCAAACTATCTTTTACTCGTAAATCGGGGATAGAGTTTAAGTACTATTGCATCCGCTCGCGTCCATCGATCGATATATGATTCTTATCTGAGCTTACTACATATATGATAGGGTACACTTGCCTTTTTGCGTGTGTTTTAATGTTAAGGTCTAAACCATTATTATAAATATTAAAACCAAACGTGTGTTAAAATCATTGAAAAATTATGTATAGGTGCGAACACGTCAAGTTTTTGGCGCCGTTGCCAGGGAAGTTGAAATCCCGTTGGACAGGCTCGTACACAGTTAAGGAAGTATATCCTTACGGGGCTGTTTCAAATGAAAACTCTGAGGGATTGACTTTCAAAGTCATGCCTGGTTGTTTTAAAATGGTCCAGTGAATGACCGTTCACTCTTCTGAACGGCCGTTCAGGCCTTCTGATCAGATTTTTTCTGCACTTTTTGTTCAAAATTTCCCCCACTTCGCAAAGTTTAACATAAACATATAAATTACCTACTTTGCAAGGCGTTCATCTCTGTAAATACCGCCAGTTCAAAAGCGTCTCTCCCCACGATCTCTAGGCACGAATCAACCTGTAAAAACCTACACAAAACTCAAAAACATGTTAAAACTAAGAAAATTAAATAAACTATGAAATAAACTAAGCTAATTACATATTTACCCTTGTGGCGCACCAAAACACGCCTTGCTAATTTTATTAGTGAGTCGCTAGCTAGACTCACCTCTCCACGCTTTTTTAGGCGTGTGGGGCATGGAGTTCAAGTACCTCCACCGTCGGGTCAACCGGTCGGTCAATATAGGACTTTAACCTATGAACGATCGTTCGTCCAAGCGAACGGTCGTTCGCTGGGCCACCCATCGACTGAACGGCCGTTCGGGCTATATGAACATTTATTCACTTGGCCAAATACAGTAAAACTCAGGGTATAATGGGAAATTCAGTTTTATATACAAAAACCCAACCCTAAAAGTCTTGTGACCAGCCTTTCACATCAGTTTCACGTTTTCCTACGCGCTTTTTGATGTGCTAAAAGTAGTTTAACAAAAATAACTAAATTAAACCTAAAACTAGACACCTAGTAATACTCTAGACTCCCTAAAACTAAACTACTGACAGGCAAGAGAACCTATCGACCCTAGTATAGCTAAAGTAAGTCCGGATATCGAACCCACAAGACTCTAATGGAAAACGAAAACTAGACTCGATTACTTATCCTAAAACTGATTTAATAACGTGTTCTTGTTTTGGGGGGTTTCCTAACAAACTAATTGCAAAATAAATAAGGGTTAACTAAAATTTACTAAACTGAACTAGAGACACGAACTTAGTTGAGCTGAATTCAGATGATGACGAGACACTACCTAGACCTGACTCCTAACTATGCCTGATAAGCTTCTATGGTTATGGAACTGATTTGGAACTGGGATCTTAAAATACTAAACATCAAAAATAAACTAGACACCCTCGACCCTTCTCAAGGGGAAACCCTAGAATATTGTTGTGCTGTTAAACCACCGGTTGGAGTACAAACCCTCACAGGTTATCTAACTCTTATGATCGAGTACCCGCTAGACAATTTACCTCATAGCGCGAAAGCCTCACTACACTACGGTGCAAGGGGTAATTATTGAAGCCTAGATCTAACTTGATATGCATGAGTTGGAAGGGAAACTAGGCAGATCTTCTCACAAAGCCTCTAACCTAGCAATCTAACAACCTAGACATACCAACAAGCCCTCACCTCATAGCTATTGAACTTGGAAGAATATCTAAAATCTTCTAACCACCAAATATCACTCATATGGTAAACTCGTGACTATTTACCATAAACTAGTTGCTACACAATGTCTGCAACCTAACTGGCACTCATACATTAAAGACATTCACAAAAGTGCAAGTGGAATGAATAAGTGACAATAAGAAAATAATAAATACGCATATACACCGGGTCTAGAGAAATCAAAATCTTTACTGAATCATAAATCCAAAACAAGTTCCAAAAACCATAGAAAACACAAATCAAAACATAGTTATTTGTCTTGGCCTAGGTAGCTATAAGAGTTTTAGCCACAAATCATCTTGAAAAGAGAAACAAAGACAAATAAAAATTCAGCAGTCATGGTCTAGAACAAAGATAATAAAAGAACGAAAGAACCGAATGATTGACACCCGAATACTCGTTCCGTGGCTTAGAACCCTTGATCCTTGGCTTGCCTCCCTCTAAATATATTTGCTATGTGCTCCCTCTATCGCTCCTCCTTCTTAATTCTTGTCGATGGCTCCCCTTTTTAATGTTGCGGCCTTCTTTTAGATAATTCTTGCCGCCTCCCTAAATAATATTAATCATCCCCTTTATATTCTTTTCTTTTTTGTCTGACCCGCTTCCGTAGGATTTTTTTTTTCTCCACCAAGGCCTTTGGGCATAAGTATTGTTTTATTATTATTATTATTATTATTATTATTATTATTATTATTATTATTATTATTATTATTATTATTATTATTATTATTATTATTATTATTATTATTATTATTATTATATAGTATTCTAACCCCGTACTCTCGACTTGGATGTTCTTGACTTGACCAAAGTTACTCATCTACGCTCCAACGTCCATTCGAACACCTACCAAAATATAAAATAAATAAGTAAGTGCTATAAACTGACTCAAAACTAATCAAAATCTATAAAAGCCTGTACTAAATAAAATAGACCGGTACAAACCTAAAACTAATAAAAACACTATCTAAATGACTAAAAAATTATACAAACTTTATACTGGAATAGATGTATTTTACAATCCATTCGTCCCTGAAAAAGAATTATGCTATGGAATCACAATCAAAAAATCTGACCTCAAAACATACGTTACTTTAATTTTAAAAATCTAATCACGTGCCAACTGCGATTGCAGGTATACTTATCATCTTAAACCCAACCGCCGGTTTCTACGCCCCCTATCATGTTAGTTTAATTTTTAAATTCATTTAGTCTACCTAGGGTCTCATACTAAAGAAGTCACAGTTTCACATAATCCCGCCTCAAGCTTATGAAACAAAAGGAACAACCAATTGACTATTCCTAACCGTTTTATGTAGAAACTGAGAAAATTTAAAATCATTTGTTATTTTTTTTTTCATCTCAGCATACCTTACTCAGAGGGTGTGACCAATCCAAGTCGCTATCCCAGTGGCCAAACACCTTAAGCTTCAGCATTTTCGCTTTGATTTCTAATTAATTCATGAGCTTTTTTTCAGACAATCCTAGAGGGAGTCGAGTCCGGAGTCACTGTCCCAAGAAACGACACCATTGGCCTTGCCCTTATTTTATATCCAACTCCTTTTTCTTCATCTTTTGATTAGAAATTCTAACGGTTTTAAACTTATAACGGCATTCCTTATACTATTATTAGCAGTTTCAGCTTCCCCATTTTTTCTTAGATGAGAACCTACAAGGCATCCTAATTATTTAGGTGTATTAGCTTAAAGGAAACTTTTCTACCGGCTGGACCTACCCACAGATTCCAAGTCAACACGCTTTCAATTATTTATTCGTCTAATACACCTAACTTTACCTATCATTTTCCATATTTTATAATGCAAACTTCAAAATCAAGGACATTTTTTTTTAGTTTTTTTTTTTTGTTTTTTTTTCTGACTCAAAACGACTCTATATACAGACTAAACGATAATTTCCCATCCCCACACTTAAACTCTACATTGCCCTCAATGTAGGAATAGAAAACGACTCAAAACAAAAAAAATATTCCGAATACAAAAATAAAAAGAACGGGGGCAAATTGGAAAGGACTTAGCTGGTTAATTTTTCTTCGTAAGCTCTAAAATCTAGTCCAATCCAGCTCGATCATATAGCATTTCATTCGAGATCGGCTCTGACACAATGATAAACTCTGGGCTTGCCTTGACAAATGTTAAACAGCTCTGGAATTACCCGAATGGAGATTGAGTACGGGTGGTACAATCTAAACCTGCACCAAACGAAACAAACAAAACCCGAGCATAATACCGAACCACACAAAAATAAAAAGATTCAAACTATTAACTTAGACTCATAATATAACAACAAACAACCAGACGTACCTGCTTGGCAAAAGTAAGTCCGGATATCGAACCCACAAGACTCTAATGGAAAACGAAAACTAGACTCGATTACTTATCCTAAAACTGATTTAATAACGTGTTCTTGTTTTGGGGGGTTTCCTAACAAACTAATTGCAAAATAAATAAGGGTTAACTAAAATTTACTAAACTGAACTAGAGACACGAACTTAGTTGAGCTGAATTCAGATGATGACGAGACACTACCTAGACCTGACTCCTAACTATGCCTGATAAGCTTCTATGGTTATGGAACTGATTTGGAACTGGGATCTTAAAATACTAAACATCAAAAATAAACTAGACACCCTCGACCCTTCTCAAGGGGAAACCCTAGAATATTGTTGTGCTGTTAAACCACCGGTTGGAGTACAAACCCTCACAGGTTATCTAACTCTTATGATCGAGTACCCGCTAGACAATTTACCTCACAGCGCGAAAGCCTCACTACACTACGGTGCAAGGGATAATTATTGAAGCCTAGATCTAACTTGATATGCATGAGTTGGAAGGGAAACTAGGCAGATCTTCTCACAAAGCCTCTAACCTAGCAATCTAACAACCTAGACATACCAACAAGCCCTCATCTCACAGCTATTGAACTTGGAAGAATACCTAAAATCTTCTAACCACCAAATATCACTCATATGGTAAACTCGCGACTATTGACCATAGACTAGTTGCTACACAAAGTCTGCAACTTAACTGGCACTCATACATTAAAGACATTCACAAAAGTGCAAGTTGAGTAAATAAGTGACAATAAGAAAATAATAAATACGCATATACACCGGGTCTAGAGAAATCAAAATCTTTACTTAATCATAAATCCAAAACAAGTTTCAAAAACCATAGAAAACACAAATCAAAACATAGTTATTTGTCTTGGCCTAGGTAGCTATAAGAGTTTTAGCCACAAATCATCTTGAAAAAAGAGAAACAAAGACAAATAAAAATTAAGCAGTCATGGTCTAGAACAAAGATAATAAAAGAACGAAAGAACCGAATGATTGACACCCGAATACTCGTTCCGTGGCTTAGAACCCTTGATCCTTGGCTTGCCTCCCTCTAAATATATTTGCTGTTGTGCTCCCTCTATCGCTCCTCCTTCTTAATTCTTGTCGATGGCTCCCCTTTTTAATGTTGCGGCCTTCTTTTAGATAATTCTTGCCGCCTCCCTAAATAATATTAATCATCCCCTTTATATTCTTTTCTTTTTTGTCTGACCCACTTCCGTAGGATTTTTTTTTCTCCACCAAGGCCTTTGGGCATAAGTATTGTTTTATTATTATTATTATTATTATTATTATTATTATTATTATTATTATTATTATTATTATTATTATTATTATTATTATATAGTATTCTAACCCCGTACTCTCGACTCGGGTGTTCTTGACTTGACCAAAGTTACTCATCTACGCTCCAACGTCCATTCGAACACCTACCAAAATATAAAATATATAAGTAATTGCTAAAACTGACTCAAAACTAATCAAAATCTATAAAAGCCTACACTAAATAAAATAGACCGGTACAAGCCTAAAACTTAAAAAAAAAAACACTATCTAAACGACTCAAAAATTATACAAACTTTACACTGGAAATAGATGTATTTTACAATGCATCACTTTTTCAATAAAGACCAGTTCATCTTGTACAACTTCATCTCTAATCTCCAAATCAAGGTATGTAATCTTCTATTTCTTGCATCTTATCATTTTCTAGTGTAAAGTAGTGTAGATTTGTGGTTCCTTATCTTGAATTTCTGGGTTTTCTTCATAAATGTTAACCAAACCCTAAAATTAAAAGATTATTGCATAACTTAGGTTTAATTTAGGTTTGTTTAAGAAATTTTTTAGGGTTTTTCATAATTGTTTAACCAAACCCTAAAAGTTTCAGATTATTGCATATTGCATAACTTAGGTTTAATTCAGGATTATTCAAGAAATTTTTGAGGCTTTCTTCATAAATGTTCAAACATGCCCCAAATTTCTTAACTTTTTGTGCATAGATTAGTTAAAACAGATTCAGTTTCTAAGCACCCATTCACAAGAAAGTTTGTGTTTGATAAGATTTTGCAAAACCATAGTGAATGGGTGTTAAAATTCTGAACTTGTATAAATTTTATGAATTTTGTAGTTTTTGGCCATTTAATCACGAAATTAACATGATTTTTCAAACCCAAGTGTTTTAATGGTTACTTTTGGTTGCATTTGGCCGAAAAAATTGCAAAAGGGATGCAACCCAATGCACGGGATCGAACAACAGGCTGCTTGGAAATTTCTTTTATAGGTCACTCAAAGTGAACGGCCGTTCGGAATATATGAACGAACGTTCACTAGGACAAAATTAGACTGAACGACCGTTCAGTCAATGTGAACGGCCGTTCCCCGTTCACACTGACTGTGAAGAATTTGAACTTTCTTTAGCATGCTTTTGGTGCTGTATCTTTTCCCTCCGCTGTGTTTAACATTCCTAAGCTTGTTTTATTGCAGATGGTGCACCACTTCCTCATTTTCAATACCAAAACATCAAAGACCAACAATGTGTGGGCGAATTTTACCTTCTATGGGCAAGAAGGGATCTGATTGCAGAACCACAAAGGCTTTGCTAGGACACGGTCAGAGCATTAAATCAAGAGGAACGGTTTTAGGGAATGCTGGATGAACCCATGGACAGGTTGCTCAAAATCAAGTGACCCGTGTATCAGGAACTCAGACTCGAGTTCCTAGCATCATATAAATACACAAAGCCATGGGCGAGGGAACAACCAGACTTCACCAAAGAAGAAAAATGGGAAGTAGAGTTTAATGACGCGGAACGAAAGGCATTCTGGACTGAACTCACAAGGTTACAAGAATAAAATCCCTAAAACTCTAATGCCTCAAGAATCACGTACCCATTGCTGAAATTAGTCCACCTAGTTATCCACCACACCATGGTCGGGCGAAAGAAAAGTTCGGGCAACTTCCCGACACCAAATTTGTTGTTTGTGTATTCACTTGCTAAAAATGTCCCCGTCAACCTTGCTGCCCTTTTAGCCCAATTCTTCATAAATGCAGCGGGTCGCTCGCCCAATAACGAGATACATTGGGGCGAATACATTACACAGCTGGCTTATGATCTGGGGATCATGAGAAGGGCAAGGAACATGTTGAGGGTTTACCAGGGAAGCTATGTAAACAATCAGGTTCTGAAAATTATGGGAATCATCCATGAGGCTAGAAATGGTAGATGCAGATTGCAGGGCCTCGATGATGAGATTTGGGACCCGCTTTCGCTGGTGAAAATGATGGTGACGAGTCCGACCCTGATGATGATGAAGATGAAGAGCTCGGCCATGGGGATGATGGTGAAGGAGGAGCCCACAAACACAGCACCAGCAGCCACCGCCTAACTTTTATGGGGAGTTCACTGTGTTTAGGGACAAAACGCGGTCGAACTTTAAGAGCATGTTTTCTGGCTTTGAATGCCTATGCACCTGGATTACTTCGGTAACCCTCTGCATCCTTTTAAGACACCAGGGGACAAGCGGAGGCGGGGACATGATGTTGCGGGTTCATCCGGAACCCGACACGACGACTATGTGGAGGAAGACGACTAGGAAGGTGGTTAGAGCGTGCGGAGGTGACGGTCTGATCTTTATTATTTTTCTTTGCAGTATTTTAGTTATTGGGGGTTCATTTTGGGTTAATTTAAAAAACCCCCCGGTTTATGTACTGTGCTGTATTTCGGGTGCTTGCACCCAAGACATCTTTTATTTCTGTACTTGTTTATTTCTTTTCAGTATTTTAATTTAGTTTGTTTGGTTTGTTTGGAAGATTATGTTTTGAATGGGTTTGATATGTTTGCTTGTCAAGAATGTTGATCGTGCAGGAAAATGGGGAGCACCGCCGTTGATGCTCTATGCCGTTTATTTTCCCGGGTTTTTCTTCGACACCAGGGGAGTTTTATTCTCCTTTTTCACACTATAGTTAGCTATTTCATAAACGCTTTCTATTTTTCACATTGGGGACAATGTGAAGCTCGAGTGTGGGGAGGGATTACATTTTGTTTGTCCTCTATATGTATATATGTAAAAAAAACTTCTAAGTTGTAAGTCGATTATAATGATCAATTTCAGCTTATAAAAAAGTATATGTGTATATATAGAATAAACATCAACCCTAACTGATTTTTGATAATGATAACTAGGGGCGTGACAAACGGATGTGATACTAGCTTGTTAAATCTGTACACTTGCACCCATTTCCTTCCCGTTATGTGAGCATTTGAGCCGATAGTATTGAATATTTCATTTCTTGATGCGTATTGAGTGAGCCGGATGTTTTGTGCAATTTAGAACTTATCACTAGCATGCTTGTTTAGATCAGATACATGTGAGATTGTATGAAAATGATTGAGGCACTTAGGATACCCTTTTGATTTAGCCTTTTCTTTTCGTTTTATCTGTTTTCCGCACCCATATGTTAGCCACTAGTTAACCTTGTTGAGCCTATATCCGTGTTTTTTCTTATTTACCACACCATTTCAACACTACACCAAATTTAGCCTTTTTATTTTAATCCTTTTATGTTGAAACTTAGTTTAGGTTATTGTTTGACTCGTTTTGCATTGTATATAGTTTCTGTTCGGGTTTATATATTTAAATCCCGTGTTTTATGTATATTCGTGTTATAGTTATCGGATATATTCGATATTGTATGTTAATATATATAAAAAAAATCTAGAAAAATAGTGTACCCTAAAATAGGGTGATTTAGCAGTGTCTGAGCAGCTTTCAGTGCTGTAAAGTTAGAATTCTTGTGATTAGCTTGAATTAAATGAAAATTGCCTATATTCGCGTGTGTTTTGTATAGTTCGTGTTCATTCCTATTAGTTACACAAAACCGCCAAGTTTTAGCCATTCAGTCACTGTAAATATCCATTCCACACCCTTTATCCTTGCCCGTCATTACAACCCTTTTAAAACCTCTTGATTTGTGCTTTTTCCCACGTTAGTTGGTGAAGATTAGATCTTTTGACAAGCTTATGATATTACACGATTGTTGTCTTGGAAATGAAGCGATTTACACATACACAATACACGTATATATCATAAATAAAACCGAGTGTGTGTGAACATTGTGAGTCGTGTATGGGTTTGCGTGCTATGTTGATCGGAAGTGAATCATTGCCTTTTAGTTGTCTTGTCACCTATTTATATATGTTGGCTTGAAAATTATCTGTACAGGTTATTTTGCCTTTGTTGCCATTTGGCGAGTTTTTTGTTTATTTATGTTTAGTTGTTTGGTTGAGGACAAGCAAAGTTCTAGTGTGGGGAGGTTTGATACACGTTAAATTATATATATAAAAGTCCCCGTTTAACTCCCATTTATATATGTTTTTTAACTTCTACACGAGGAATTGATACTTATTTGGGTATCTTTATGATTACAGGTCTTAAACGATGTCCCGGAAGCAAACCTGAAGAAAAACAAAGGTTTTTGTGCAAAACAACGAGTTGTGTCAATCTGAACAGCCGTTCAGTCCATCTGAACGACCGTTCACTGAACCGGATACTTTACACAACACTTCTAGAGTGAACGGTTGTTCGGCCAGAGTGAACTTGTCTCAGTCTTTAAAAACATGTCTCATCCCCTATATTCAGTATTGGGTGTTTTCTGATGATTCTGGGTGATTTTCTGGACCTGTGACTTGCTGAGAAGCCGGATAACAAGCTCAGGAGGCGATCGGAATCCATTATCATCATCCAATCCATCACATTTACCATTTTATGGTTTGATCTTTAAACTTGAATCTTGTTCAAAGCATGTTGTTTTAACTTATATGTGATGATTTTCTATTGTATTGTAACCTACAGGTAAAAACAGTATTGTTTAGTAGTTACAGCAATCATTTGTATGAAAATTGAATTTTGTATGATTTTGGTGTTTTCCATGTTTGAATCTTAATGATCATATTGCAACCATGTTTCCTTCTTGTTGGATTTCTAGTTATGTTCGTATGACTTTGATGATTATTGTATTATGTTAGTCGGATACATGTTGAAAAACCATCCGGTTAATCGATCGGTAGTAGACTAGTTGACTTGTTAATATGTTTACACCACGCAACTAGTGAGAATAATAGGAACATTACTCTCTCCCATGTTGAGGATGACGAAGTCGACGAGGAAAACGAATTTTCCAATTTTGATAAAAAGGTTTTTGACAATCCCCTCAGGTTTCTTTATTGTGCCATCAGCCAACTCGATCATAGCTGTCAAAGGTCGTGGCTCGCCCAAGTTGAGTTGATTGTAGATATAACTAGTCATAATGTTCACGCTTGCACCATGATTGGCTAAGGGATAATTCGTCGGCAAGTTACCTGTAGAGCAAGGTAAAGAAAACTTCCCTCGATTGGTCAGCTTTGGTAGGATGCTTTACTGGAGCAGTGTTGCACACTCCTGTGCGTTACTCTTGAGTGCTGCTTCAAGGTTCCTTTTGTTGCTCACGAAGTCCTTCAAGAATTTTACGTACTTAGGCATTTGTTGGATGACTTCTATGAAAGGTAAGTTGACGTGGATTTGACTTAGGAGTTCGGTGAACTTCTGACATTGCTCGTCCGTCTTTTCCCGCATCAAACGACTGGGGTAAGGTATATTAGGCCGATATTCCCTCCGTACCGTTTTTACGGTGGTTCTTGTGGCGGAGCAATTGGAGGATTCTGGTTGGTTGCGGGGCCTTCATTAACCGGCATTGGTCAACTGACGTTCGAGTTTGTTTCTGGTGCGACAACATTGCGAATGGTTATGGTTGGTGCGGGTTCATTAGCAGGTGGGTTGGGTGGTGCAACTCCTTCGTTGGTAGGCATAGCCAGTTTGGGATAAACTCGGCAACTACGAAGAGTTATGTCACTTACATTTGCCTTTGGGTTGGTTTCAGTGTTGCTTGGAAGACTTCCAGTAGGTCTCTCTGCGAGTTACTTGGCCATTACGCCCATTTGTATCTCCAGGTTCCTTATGGTGGACTCAATTCCTTGAAGCCTTTTGTCGAAGTTATTAAACTTCTCGTCCCTTCGGGCTGCTGATCGGGCTTCGAGTTTTGCAAGCTATTCATCCACAGACGGGTAACCGTTGTTTGAAGGGCATTGTTGGTAGTTTTGTTAACTGAAGTCGGTTGGTTGCATGGTATTTTTATTGTTTTTCCACCCGAAGTTTAGATGATCACGCCAGCCAGGATTATTGGTGTTGCTGTAAGGATTTTTTGGCGAGCGGTTCATACCAATGAAGTCAACTTGTTCCACATTGGCCTAAGAATGAAGACTCCCATCTTGCGGCTACAACTCTGCTGCGATGATGGCATTGACTTGTGCTTTGCTCAGTTGGTTGAGTCGAGTCAATAGCGCCTCGATTTGAGCTTGCAACAAGGTAGTGGAATTAACTTGATACACGCTGGCTTCGATGGTTGTACCACTGAAAACTGTTCACGACGATTTCTTTGATGAGATCAAAGGCTTCCTGCAGTCTCTTGTTCCCGAAAATTCCTCCTGTGGTCGCGTCAAGTGTCTGCCTTTCTTGGTTTGTTAACAAATTGTAGAAGGACGAAACTTGTAACCAAATTTCGAGTCCATGGTGGGGGCATTTCCTTAGCATATCCTTGAATCTCTCCCAAGCCTCATAGAGTCACTCTCCGTCTTCTTGGCAAAAGGTGGTGATGTCATTTCTTTGTTTTGCGGTTTTGGCTGGGGGAAAGTATTTTGAGATAAACTTTTTGGCAAGGTCGGCCCATGTGGTAATGGAGCCTACGGGTTGTGAGTTCAGCCATGCTTTGGCACGATCCTTTAGTGAGAAAGGAAACATGCGAAGTCGGATAGCGTCAGGCGTGAGGTTATGTAACTTGAAGTATGACAAATCTCGAGGAAATTTGCGATATGAGCATGGGGATCTTCATCGGGTAAACCATGAAAAGTGAAGTTTTGTTGTATCATGTGGATGACATGGGACTTAATTTCGAAGTGGTCGGCATCAACGACGGGTCTAGAGATGTTAGGGTCCAAGGTATTGATGGAAGGTCTAGCAAAGTCAGAGATGATTCTATCAACTTGTGCCAATTTTAATTTTTGTTCTTTTCTTCTAGCTCGAAAATATCTTTCGGGTTCTTCAAGAGGAGGTATGAGTATGGGCAAGGGACGCAAGTTCATACACTACTCGAGAACTTTTGAGATAATATTTTTAACAAAAACACTAAGAAAAAGAAAAATAAATTATTTTAAGAAAACCTTTCTCTAAAACAGTCGTGCCCCCGGCAACGGAGCCAAAAAATTGGTGAGCGTGGGGTTTTAACAAGACTTAAACTTCTTTTCTTTTAAAAACGGCAAATTCCCAGTGGAAACGCCCAAGGTGGGATAAAAGGAAAATTAGGCGAAAAACAGTGGGACTCTTTCAAGTTTTAAATTTATAGTCTAAAATGATAGTTGCTTAACGTTCTAAACCCCACACAACGGGCAAGTGTACCTATCATGAGTAGTATAGAAATGAGCAAGTACCAAGTATCGAATCCTAGGACACGATTTTTACTACTCAGCTTCCTAAAAATTACTAAAAGAGTTTTAAAATGCGAGAAGAAAAGTAAACTATAAGAGAAATCAATAGCAAAACAAAGGTGTTGCTTCAGGATCAGATGTTGCCTGGTATGAAACAATAGTAAACTCTTGTTAAAGTGGTGTGTTTAAGATGCGCACTCTAGCATAACTTTGAGATGCGCATTATCGCATACTCTAAAGATGCATATTATCGCATGACAATAAAAACGATATGTGTTCTTAAGATTTTTATGAGAGTCTCCCAAACTGGTAAGCTCACCTCTCAACAATGAGGGAAGGATCACCTGAGTCTGTGACGTCCCAACCCTAAAGAACCCACCTCCCAGTGTTGCGATATAGATCTCTAACGACTCTTAACTTTTATGAATAACTTTTCGGTGGCTGGGGCATGACCGAACAAGCTACCACTTAACATCATAAGGGAGTCATGGCTACCCCGCTCACGCTCATCACCTACCTGAATTAATTAATTTTTCAGAAAGTGATTGGCCTATTACTAATTGTGCGGCAATATAGTAATGAAAGAAAATAAAGACCGTTTTCTATCAAAACGGGTGCACCAATTCTTGATTTGCGCCAAAGCTATCACATAGATGATGTAGCTAAGTCACACTATCAAGTCTTGGCTTATCACTAGGACAAAGTATAAATACAGTACCGACCATAGGTGAGATTTTGATAGTAGAGGATTAAGCCACGAAGTGTGTATATTTTTATCCACAAATGGGCTAATCACTACACGTGGAATTAGGTTAGGATGCAAGTGCGCAGGTTGTTACACACCGTGGATACACTCACAAGTCCATCCACTCCCTATCAAAACACCCACAAGACCAAATACTAATTGATTAATTAGTTAATTCATTAAACAAAGTTTGAATATAAAGAATTATTAAGAACACAAAACACCACTTTAAACAAAAATAAACTATTTAGTTCATACCAAGTTCCATTATCACCCTAGAAACACCGAGAGAAATCTAGCCTGATGTTTTGGTCAAAAATTATCTGCTGGAAATAATCTTGTTTTCCAAATTAGTAAAAGTGAGGTAGAGTGCTAGTTTGATAAAAACTTAGTGTTATTCTCAGGATGGTGACTTGTAAGTGTAAATAAACAATGATTTGACAACTATGCTCAGGATGGTAATGATAAGGTTGAGGATGGACAGTTGTATCTTGAGGATGCAACTATCAGTAATTTCAAGGAACAAGTAAAGTAAATACTAAAACACAATGAACAACACTCGATGTACGAGGAAAGCCCTTGATCAGTTGTAGATCGCCGGCATAAAACCTCGGGAGGAGTCTAAGCCCCTGCCTTGTTTGTTAATATTAAAAATGGGTAAAAATGTTACAACTTCGGATGAATGATTGACGAGTGTACTAAGATTACAATGAATTGTGCTAAGTGTGTGTGTGAGTTTTTCTATGATCAGCAGAGTGTTCGTGTATTTCAGGTGATAGTAATGTATCCTATACTCGTCGATCATTCCCATATTTATAGAACATGAATGTAAACAAAAGATCTCGTGTAATCCGCTCGTTAGTTAAGTTCCTTGAAGTCTTCTTGTGATCGTTGTAGTTGTTTCAGGTCAGGTAGACGTTGTAGCAACTGTTTCCACCTTCTTCGCCTGCTTTTAATGCTTGGCGGTTACATCTTTGACTCCTTCTTCATGCTTCGACCTTGGTTTGCAAGCGTAACTCCTCCACCTTTAACCCTTTTGACCGAGTTATTATAATATAGACGTTGGAAAGCAGTTTTGTGTCCATATTGTAACTTAGTTGTACCTGCAATTACATCACATAAGGATAATTCATTAGTCCATCCTCAGGATGTGCACATGCTGAAATATAGTTACATCCCGAAGTCTATCAGGTGCTTCAGCATCCTGAAGATGCTATATTGAGGATATGAGATAAAATCATCCTGAGGATTTTCACCACCAACAATTGTCCCCAAAAATATGTTACCGTTGATATCTCAACGGTATAAGTATTTTTCTCAATCAAATAATTTCTCGGATAAGCATGCTTTAGCTTCTTTCAAGGTTGAAACGGCTATTTTTTAGGCTGAAACTTCGTGATGACCGTTACACCCCATCATATCATATCGCCTATATCTAGGCTTTTCTTCCTTCTTTATAATCACACAAGATTTTTTTTTAAAAAAGGTAATTATTTCTTCTTATCTCTTGCTTTCTTCTTTTCTTTGATCCTGCAAAATTTTTCTAAAACAAATATTTTGAGAATGAGTAAGAAATTAACCAGGGCGTCTGGAAGTGTTGGAATCCCTAAGGATTTCACACCTCAGAATTTGCTCAAAGAACCTGATCAAGAGGTTTGCACTTGTAGTGATAGGAATATTCAAGCCCTTAAGTACTCAGGGGCCTTCCCTAGTTCGGCTATTTTCCATCCCTAGGATTCGAGTGTGAAATCTGATTTCGCCTCCTCTATTTGGGTTTGCTTCTTCTATCTTCCCTTCCAACTAGGTCTTAGGTATCCATTCCCAGAGTTCATCAAGGAATTCTTTGATGCTACAGGAATGGCTTTTGCCCAGGCCATGCCTGAGATCTGGAGGATTTTAATGGTTTGCAATAAGATCATTAAAAATCATGGCATTCAACTCGAGACTTGGACCTGTCATATATTTATAAGTTGAAAACACACGGTTCAAGCCGTTATATCCTTCAGCTTATTAATTGTTGTGGGTGAAAATCCTCAGGATGATTTTACCTCACATCCCTAATGTACCATCCCCGGGATGCTAAAGGACTCAACTGACTTCAGGATATAACTATATTTTAGCATGTGCACATCCTGAAGATATACTAACGAACTATCTTTATATGACATGATTGCAGGTACAACTAAAATTATAATATGGACTTGAAACTGACTTCCAACGTGTATATTGTAGTGACTTGGTCAAAAGACTTATTGATGGAAGAATTACACTCGCAAGCCAAGGTCTAAGCTTTAAGAAGAAGTCAAGAATGTAACCGATATGCATTGAAAACAGACGAAGAAGGTGGAAACCGTTACCATAACGTCTACTTGAGCAGAAACAGCTGATACAACGATTTTATCTCAATTGAAACTCACCCAACGTTCACTTGAAACATTTCCAACCGATATTGAAGGAACTTAACTCCATAACGGATATTTTGTTTATTTCATGTACTATATAAATGGGGGTATTGGACGAGTATGGGACACATTGCTCACACTATAGCTACACGCATATACTTAGTTGATCACAAACATTTGAACGATCATTGTAATCATAGTACACTAGTCCAAATACTCATTTAAAGTTTTATCTTTTTTACCACATCAATATTAACAAACAAGGCAGGGGCCTAGACTCCTCCCGAGGTTTTATGCCGGCGATCTGCAACTCATCAAGGGCTTTCCTCGTAGATCGTGTGTTGTTCTTGTTGTTTATCACTTTATTTGTTCATTCTTAGCAGTTCCATCCCAAAGATAAAACTATCCATCCTGAGGATAATACTGTCCATCCTTAAAATAACCTAAGCCATCCTGATCATAGTTGTCATATTTTTGTTTCTTTAATATCTTGATACACCATCTTCAGAATACTACTGATTTACAAACATATCTCTACACATTTAGCACTCTACCTCACATAAATTAATTTGGAATACAAAGTTATTTTTATTAGATATTTTTTTACCAAAACAATTTGGTGCCCACCGTGGGGCAAGTGGTGCTATTTTAACAAAAAACTTTATTAAAACTTTCTGTAGATGCAAAAGTGAGACTAATGCTTCGGATTGAACAACACATATGTTTTGATAAATGTCGTTGGTGCGAAGGAGAGATTCAGTAGGTGCGAAGGAGGCTTTTTGTAGGTGCGAAGGAAGATGAAAGGTGCGAAGGAAGAAGACCTGGTCAAATGTGTTTATTGATTATTGTATAACTTGGTTCGACCATTCAGTTTGGGCGAACCTGCACATTTGCACAATCAATTTGGGCGAATGTGCAGTCTATAAATAGACAAGTTTGATTTTTGAATGTAACTTTTGGTTATTATTATTCCCTCCACTTTCTGAAACTCTCTCTAGTGTTTTGTTTAACTCTTTTATCGTTCATACCTTGATTGTAATCATATTTCAACGTGTAATCGAGTTGTTAATTAATGAAAAACATTTGAAAATGATGATCTGTGTGTTTTAATCTGTTTGACTATTATTTTGTGATAGTTTTAGGGTTTCCGCACCTAAAACTAACTTGTTTGATCATTCTTTGTTGTTATACGATCCTTTTACGTACATACAAAGTGGTATCAGAGCCATTCTGGATCAAACAACCACAAATTAATAGTTTCTCAGTTGATTTGGACCCAATTTTGGTCAAAAAGTTTCTGTTTTTTCAATGAACAAACTGATGTGATAAGATTTTGATTGATTACAACTTGATTTTGAGGTTAAATTGGATAATTCTCTTCATTAAAGTTGTTCCAAATCAATTCCGATTCAAAACCTGATTTAGATCATCAAAATCCATCAACATTTGATAAACATGATCAAAATTAACGGATTTTCAAATAATAACTGTTTTTGAATTTTCTAGGGTCGAAAGAGAGAGAGTGGTCGAAAGTGGAAATCTATTGGGTCGAAAGAGGGAATTTGTGGTCGAAGGAGGTGTTATAGTGGTCGAAAGTAGAATTTGATTGCTTATTTTGTTCATTCGCCCAGTTGCATCACCTTCGATTGATCGAACGGTCGAAGGAGCAGGAGAACGGTTGAAAGAGAGACGAAAGCGGTCGAAGGAGATTTTGTTATTTCAGTCCACATTCGTATCAATCAAAACGGTCGAAGGAGAACATTATTTCTCATTCGCATGTTCGACTGTACGAAGGAGTATCCTGTTTTAAAACATTTCTAATCTTTTCGTGTTTAATCGTTTGCAGGACAAGATGTGGAACTTCCCAACAACGCCTAGACCAACTCAAACACCACAACAGCAGACAACACAAGATCCGTGGTCCGTTGCAGCCCAGAAGACTAGTCAACCATCACAGCCAATCAATTATATGGCAATGACTAGTTCGGCTCCTCAACAAGTTGTTCAACCATTACAACAACCGATTGACAACTATTGGGGAGTTGCAGCAGCAACAGTTCATTCGCAGATGACCAACGCCATATCCACTCTTATTCATGATCTATCCTCTGGAAGCGGCAATCGTCCACCTAAACTAATGGACATGAAGGAGTACAACACATGGAAGACGAAGTTTAAGATCCATGTTGAGGGACAAGGACTTGAGGGAGCCGAGGCATGGCAAATGATAGTGAAGGGTTACGTTGCTCCTATTCTGGAGAATACTGGAGAACCGATACCTTTGGAGAATTTGGCGGATGATGAAAAGAAAAGGTTTGCGATAGAGAAGAAGGCATTCTCTCAGCTATCCCAGGCGATCAACACTGATTTATTGCATCAGTTTGGATCGTGTAAAACATCCAAACAATTATGGGATATGCTGAGAAACCGACATGATGGTAATGAGAAGACAAGGAAGCTAAGGATGGAAGAGCTTCAGAAGGAATTTGAAAACTTCAGTTACATGGGCAATGAGACCCTAAAAGAGTTGGTTCCACGGTATTGCCATTTGCTCACTGAATTGTCGAGCTATGAGATCAGCATACCAATGTCAGAATTAGTAGATAAATTTGCTGATGCTTTACCACCCTACTGGAACCAACACATTGAAGTGTTGAAGGAGAAGGATGCATACCAGTATTGGACTATTAACGAGTTCATTCAAAAGCTGGAATACAAAGAGATGGAGGAGAAGAGAAAAGCTAAGAGAGCTCAGATTCCACAGAATCCTGATCTGTATGTGAGTGGTACATCTAACTCTCTTTCTGCTTCAAGCACTACTTCTAATGTTGCTCCTCACATAGCATGTGTATCCAATGTTGTTGAACCCACAAAAGCACCCATCAACTACCTTGCCCAAACTTCATCTTACACACCATCATACACACAACAACCTTATCAAACACCAAACTTTATTCCACCTTTTTCACCATTACAACAAGTTGCATGCTACACATCAAGTCAACCTCAACAACCACAACGGTATACTCCTCACATGAATCAGATGCAGATTACTCAAGCACAATCAAGTCAAAACCCATTGTGTTAGAGACCTCAAACCTTAACAATGTGACTGTTGAAATTGCTCAACAACATGTTGCTCTAGTATCTGCTATGGTTGCTTCTTACAACGGTTTGGTTGCGAGTCAAATTGGAAATAACAATCTCACCAATGAGGACTACGCTCAAATCAACAAAGAGGAGATGGAGCTTATGGACATTCAGTGGGCTTTTGCAAGCATAATGAGGAGGGCCACTAACTTTATTCAGAAGACTGGTAGAACTGATCTCTCAACTTCTCCCAACACCACATACGGATTCAACAAAGCAAAAGTTACATGCTTTAACTGTGGTGAGAAGGGTCACTTTAAGAGAGAGTGCACACAGCCAGCACAGCAAGGTAATCGAAACCAATTCAATTCAACATACCAAAACAGACAAAATCAAAACCAAAATCAAGTTTCATACAACAATCCCAACATCTCAAGCTTTCAACCCCAAAACAATTATCAGAACCGTCAACAAAATACCAACACCAGACAATCCACAACTCAAAACCAACCTCAACAAAATCCAAACCGAACTATTGTTCCTATCTCTACACCTAACACACAAAACCAAAACCAAACTGACAATCAAAACCAAGCACTTGTGATCCAAAAGGATGAAGGTTTTGATAGTCCACAACATGGTTTAAAAACCGACTGTTTGATCAATTGAATGATAGTTGTGTTTAAACCCTAGTTTTTAAGTGAAAACACAAATACAATACATAATTGATGAATCTGCTAGTTTAGGATTGTTAATCGGCATCATTAGGTTTTGTTTCAATCAAATGGACATGATCAGAAACACTCAATTTCAAAATTGAAATTTCAAATTTAGAACTGACTCCTTCGACCAGTACGAATGGGCGAAGGAGAAGTTCAAACAGTCGAATGAAGAATATATGGGCGAATGAAACTTTTATTTAAAATTCATACGTTCGTACCATCTATGTTTCACATTCGACCATTGCAAATTCTCTTTCGTACCCCCGTTTGGGCGAAAGAGAAGATTTGTTACCAAAACTTTTCAATTTGAAATTTTGATTCTCTTTCGTACCCCCGTTTGGGCGAAAGAGAAGATTTGTTACCAAAACTTTTCAATTTGAAATTTTGTTGATTTTTAACGTGTGTTTTTGTTTGTTTTGCAGATTTAACGATGTCCAAACAAGAGAAGACGACGGAACAAGATGGATCATCATCACAGCCTGCCAAGCTTTTAGATTTTGAAAATGTGCATAACTGCTGTGCATATCTTGGAGATGTAAAGAAGCATACAGAGTTCGTTGGCATTATTGATTTTCTGAAGAGATGCAGGGTGATAGATGCCATTGCTACCCCGACGATTATCTACAGGGATATGATACAAGAATTTTGGACGAATGCCAAGCTTGATTTCTGGAAGTGCGAATCTTGTTTGACGAGCAAGATTCAAGGACAGAGAGTCATTGTTTGCGAGGAGGATCTGAGAGAAGCGTTAAACTTGAATGATGAGCCGACAGATCCAAAGGAGTTTACTTTTATGGATCAGCGAAAGTGCTTCCTCAGAATGAAATACAATGGACCAATCACTGACGGTTCATTGCATAAGGGAAAACTGTGCCCGCAATTCAAATATCTGGCACATGTTTTGATTCATGTATTCGGATCTGCAGCTGGAGGATATGATTTGATGAGGAAGAGCATCAGTTCTATGATGGTTGCTTTAGTGTTGAACAAACCGTTCAATGTTTCTGGCATGCTGATGTCTCATTTACTAGAGCCTGTGAACGGCACGAGGAATCTTAAGTTTCTACTTTATCCTCGTTTCCTCCAGATGGTGTTTGACAACAAGTATAAGGAGCTGAAAAGAGATCCTAAGCACATTGTTGTTCAGGAACATATGTCGCTGAATACACTCGCTAGGATGAAGGCGTATAAAGGATTGTCAGTTGATGAACGTCCTCCAGTAAACGTCTATTTGGACATCTAGCTAGAGTTGATTATACAGATCCGGGTGAAGGGCTTGTGAGGCATGAGAACAGTGATTCTGATCCTCATAACCCACTACATCATGTTGATCCTGATGCGAGACGCAAAAGACAAGTTGTGAATGTCGGCGCAAAGAGTGGAAAGACAAAGAAAAAGGAGATAAGGTTAGAGGTTACTGAACCCGAAAAGAAGAAAAGCACGCCAAGAAGACATAAGAGCATGGCGAAGAAATGATTACATTTAGTTGATGAGGCGTCTATTGATTCAGAAGAGACGCAGGAAGATGAACGTTGGAATTCAGATGCTGAGACAGTAGAGACCACCATGCCCAAGGCCACTGAGGCTGGTGCATCTGCTAGCCAGGACGTTGAAGATCAAGGGAACAAAAGTCCTATTCCTATTGATGAAGATGAGTTGATCATAAACGTAGATGAGACATTTACTGGTTCTCCTGTGCAAGCTGCTAAGAAGAAGAAGAAACAGGAGAAGCCGAGTATCAAGAGAAAGAAAGAGATTGAATCGTTGATAGCTGGTAAGAAACTACCACCGGCTACTAGTTCTAAGTCACCGGTTACTGCACCAGCACATAAGAAGCAAAAGACTGCGACAACATCGAGCACACAACAGACTGAAGATATGCCTATGGATGAGGTTAATGAGGCATTGGATAACGTGCTCAAGAAGATCAAAAAAGGCAAACTGCCTGATGTTGTTGAACCACAAATGAAAAAGAATGTTTCGGTGGACAGTGACATTATGAGTGCTGTGAATCAGAGATTGTCTGAGATGATGAATTTTATCAACAAACAACAAACTGAAATCGAGCAGTTAAAGTCGAATGATAAGAAGATGTTGGAGGTCGTAGTCACATCAGCAGATGATAATGAAGCTTTGAAGAAAACGATTAAGAGGTTGAAGAGAGAAAATAAGAAGTTGCTGAAGCACGAGCAACGAAACACCAGGAGAATCATTGTCTTGAAGGTGGAGAACAAACAGTTGAAGAAGAGTAACAAGCATATGGATGATTTGATCAAGAACTTGTACTCTCAAGCTCCTCAACTTCAAGCTGGTGAAGTAGATAAGGAAAGAGAAGAAGAACAGGTTGATTACGAACCATCTGATGAAGAAGAAGATGAAGAACTTGATGAAGATGCAGGAAACGATACAAAGAAGAAGAAGAAAGATGATAAGGATGATGGAGGTTCAGATGATGGTTCAAGTGATGGAAACGGCTCTTCTTTTGATGATAGTGATGATGATGATGATGATGATGATGATGACGCTGACAAGTTTACATATGAGAAGCGTGACTCAAGTAAGGGTGGTGAGTCGAGCTCTAAGGCTCCTGGAGAGAATGTGGATGATGATATCTTCTGGAACGAGAAACTGCAGTCATTGTCTGAAGACGATAAGAACAAGTATCGCCAGATGCTCACTGATCAAGTCTGGACGATCGACATGACTAGCAGATTTCAAGAGATATTTGAATCGAACAATAAACTATTTGAGTTGGAGTTTGATGACCCTGATCTTGAAGATGGGGAAGTTTCTGCGGCAATTTCAAAGGAAATACTTGAGGGTTTAGCAAAGCAGGTAGGGAAGACTTTGGAAGAATTACTTGCTGACAATTTCATTCCGAAGATACCTGAGAAGGAAGCCGGGAATCATTCTGATGACCGTGACGTTCCTACGTTTGAGGAAGTTGAAATTGAAGATATTACGAGTGAGGAATATCCACAATACTTCAAGACTAATCAAGATTGTGGATTTTCCTTCTCAGATGAATTGCTAAACCATGCCGAGAAACTAGCGAAAGAGAAGAGCAAAGCGTTTGAAGACGAAATCTTTAAAGGGCATGACAAACCACGGTTCGAGCAGTCGGAGAGTTTGAAAGAATTCTTGAAGAAGTTGAAAGAAAAGGAAAACAATCGTCCGAAAGCTGAAATTCAAGGAAGATTTTACAAACTTCATAGTGGCATTTTCAAAGGTCGAGCTTTGGCCTGGAAGTTTGTTAAAGAATTGAGATGTATTGCAGTAAAGTGGGAGAAGGGAATCTTATACTTTGATAAATTTCATCATTTGAAGACTCTTCCCTATTGGGCAATCCGTGATATTTGTCGTCACCGTTTAACGGGAGCGTCAAATAGTCAGATTACCTACTTTGCTGAGAAAATGACTAGAGAAAGCCGAACCAAGTGGGATTTGTTTAAACCACAATATCCTAAACGTATTGTTCACAAGAAGGATATTGATCAGATTACAGGTATGCCCAAGGTGACGTTAAAGTACAAACCACCGCAAGTGTTGAAAAAGATTCCTTTGTTGCCTATCCCACAACACTTCGCCAAAGATTTCATCTGGTGGTATTACAACTGGAAAATTGCAGAGGCCGTGATTGTGTTAAAAGACGGAGAGAAGAATTACAAGAAAGTACACATTTTTGATCCTATGTGGTTGATAAACTGCTCACATGAGGATATAATCATGTTGTTCTATAATCCGATCTATTCTGATGCGAAGGATGCTGAACAAGCAGGAAAGTACCAACGTGTGGTATTTCTGTGCTTTGCATACGATATCAATGCTGGATGTGACTATGGCGAGAAGCTGGGAAAGTTTGTTGAAAAGCAAAAGGTGCCTGAACTGAAAACGAAGAAGCAAAAGCAATTTCAGGAACCGGTGTTGACGAAAGAACAGCAGATTCAACGACACATAAGACTGATGAACATTAAAATGGATGAACAACGTCGACAACAATCCAAGCAATAGTCGAGGGGGAGTTTGTAGATGCAAAAGTGCGACTAATGCTTCGGATTGAACAACACATATGTTTTGATAAATGTCGTTGGTGCGAAGGAGAGATTCAGTAGGTGCGAAGGAGGCTTTTTGTAGGTGCGAAGGAAGATGAAAGGTGCGAAGGAAGAAGACCTGGTCGAATGTGTTTATTGATTATTGTATAACTTGGTTCGACCATTCAGTTTGGGCGAACCTGCACATTCGCACAATCAATTTGGGCGAATGTGCAGTCTATAAATAGACAAGTTTGATTTTTGAATGTAACTTTTGGTCATTATTATTCCCTCCACTTTCTGAAACTCTCTCTAGTGTTTTGTTTAACTCTTTTATCGTTCATACCTTGATTGTAATCATATTTCAACGTGTAATCGAGTTGTTAATTAATGAAAAACATTTGAAAATGATGATCTGTGTGTTTTAATCTGTTTGACTATTATTTTGTGATAGTTTTAGGGTTTCCGCACCTAAAACTAACTTGTTTGATCATTCTTTGTTGTTATACGATCCTTTTACGTACATACACTTTCTCTTATTTGATTCTCTTTTACAAAATTTGACAACTATGGCTTTTTCACAAAAAATTGTTTCAACATCCATGCCATCTACAACCTCTGCCAGAAACACTGCCTTACCACCACCACCAGCACTTCCAAGAAGTTCCACTTCCCAAATCCAACTTAGACCATCTGGATCTACTCCTCCTGTTTTTGTATCAAATGATTAACTACTTTCTATGTTTGCACTAATGAAAGATTCGATACATCAACAACAAGAAACAAACCGGATGTTGATAAGAGAGATACAAGCTCTTAAATCATCCTCAAGAAGGCCAAGTGAAGACATAGGGACACCATTGCAGCCCAGGGCATTAGATTTTAATTCTAGCATCTCTGGAGGGGTGCATCAAGGAGATTTTACCCCCATGAGTTTTGGATTCTCTGCTCCAGAAACAGTTACTACTCCTAGGATGGCAACCACCAAGGATACAGGATATACACTTGTGCCATCCCAAGGATATAACACTGACGGTAACAATTTAAGTTCTAGTACTTTTACTGCTAATGATGTTGCTTCTTTGCAGGATACAGGAATAAATCCTCAGCTATCAAGGGAGCTTCAGAAGATTAAGGATATGGTATCGAGTGTTCCAGGGATAGTGAAACCCATCCCTGAAGTATCCTCGGCATGCCATAGAGTATCAAGATTTGCATCTCCCATATGTGATGCAGAAATTCCAAAACGGTTTCAAACTCCAAGCATGAAGCTCTATGATGGATCTACATATCCTGAGGAGCATGTGGCTCAATATAGGGAAAGGATGGAAATAAATCCAATCCCTGCCAATCTGAAAGAAGCATGTCTATGCATGGGATTTGGCTCAACTATCACCATCCATCCCTGAAATGGCTCCCAAGTGCTCCACCCTATTCTATTACTTCTTTCGCACATTTAATTAACATGTTTAATAATCAGTTTTCTTGTAGTCGAACGTTTGAACGTTTGACAAGTGATCTATACAGGGTGACTCAACCACAGGGAGAATCACTAAGGGAATACATTACTAGGTTTGGAAAGGAAGCACTTGACATCCTGAACCTGGATGTCACAACAGCAGTTCAGGCATTCAAGATGGGGCTGCAAAGAGATTCACCATTCTACCAAGAACTGGTGATGAATCCATGCAGAAACTTGGATGAAGTCAGGAACAGAGCTCTAAGATTCATCCGACTTGAAGATGATAAGAAAATTCAAGAGAGGATAGAATCATCCTCAAAATATAACCATCCCAATCGAAAGTCTACTCCCACATACGAACCATATAAGCATAAACCATATGCTAGGCCTGATAATAAAAAGGTCAATGTGGTAGAGGACGACGATGAGGATGACTGCCCTAAATTATCGGATTACTGTTTTTCTGTGGATGTAACAGGATTGATGTATGCCATGAAAGATCTAGGAGACAAAGCAAGATGGCCAAGGAAAGAGAATAAGGCAGGATGGAAGGATAAGTCCAAATGGTGTGCCTATCATGAAGATTTCGGCCATATCACTGAAGATTGTATCGCTTAAGGAAGGAGATAGCCAATCTCTTGAGCAAGGGTCATCTTAAAGAACTCCTGGGCAAAAAGAAATCAAGAACTCAGGATGTCGGCAACATCCTAGAAAGGGAAGCATCCCTACCTAAGGATGTTGGTATCATTAACTTCATATCAGGAGGATCAGACATTTGTGGAACCTCATACTCAGCTGCCAAAAGACATGTGAGGGAGAAAAAGTCTGAAAAAGGAGAAAGACCAACAAAAACGACCATCATGAAGACCTCCAAAGTGATCAGCATTGAGGAGGAGGACCAAGAAAACATTCTTGATCTTCATCATGACGGTTTGGTTATTACTTTGTATATTGCTAACCACTTTGTTCGCAGATTCTCGTAGATGGAGGAAGCTCAGTAAACATCATCCAGCTTGAAGCTCTTAAAGAATGAACATCCCAGAAGCTGAAATAGTTTCCAGATCATCAGTCTTAGTGGGCTTCAGTGGAGAAACTAAGAGCATAGTGGGAGACATAAAGCTACCAGTGTATGTGGAAGGGGTGAATTCTATCCAGAGATTCTGTGTGATAGATTCCCTATCCTGCTACAATGTCATCCTGGGGAGACCCTAGATACATGACATGAAGGCAGTCCCTTCAACATACCACCAGTGTATAAAGTTACCCACACCTTGGGGAGTCGTCAAAGTAAATAGTGATCAACAAGAAGCCAAGGACTGTTATACAATATCAATGAAGGCCTCATCACGCCAAGCATAGAAACTACAGAAGGATGCACAGGGACATCCTCAAGATATCAAGGCACATCCTGAGCAGGATGTAAAGGCTGTTTGCCTTGACAACGACAACAAGGATATCACTATGCTAATTGGTAAGAATATCCTTAATAACATTGAACAATCACTAATCTCGTTTCTTAAATGCAGGATGTCTACTTTTGCATGGAAGCATGAAGATATGACTGGCATTTCTACGGATGTCATAACTCATAAACTCGGGATTGATAAGAATTTCAAGCCCATTCAACAAAAGAGAAGGAAGTTTGATCCGTAACGAAATGTCATAATACAAGAAGAAGTGGATAGACTCTTTAAATCCAAGATGATAAAAGAAATGAAATTTCCAAGATGGCTTGCCAACGTGGTGGTGGTTCAAAAGAAGAATGGGAAGTGGAGAGTATGTGTAGACTACACAAACCTCAATAAAGCTTGTCCTAAAGAACCATTCCCATTACCACACATAGATTCAATGGTGGATGCTACAGCAGGACATGAAATGCTGACATTCATGGATGCATCCTCAGGATTCCAACAAATTCAAATGGAACCAGAGGATCAAGAAGACACAGCATTATGACCCCATCAGGTATATATTGTTATATGGCTACGCCATTTGGATTAAAAAAACGCAGGTGTAACCTACCAAAGGCTAGCGAATATGATGTTTAAAGAAAAGATTGGGGACACAATGGAGGTGTACATTGATGACATGGTGGTCAATTCCAAGAAAGCAGAAAATCATCTTCAAGATCTTAAGGAGGCATTTGACATCCTGGACACCTATAACATGAAGTTGAACTCATCTAAATGCCATTTTGGAGTCGGTGCTAGAAAATTTCTAGGATATCTAGTTACTAAAAGAGGGATAGAAGCCAGCCCTGAACAAATAAAGGCCATCCTTGATATCAAATCCACAAAAAATATCAAGGATGTAAAAAGGCTGACAGGCAGGATAGCAGCCTTAAAAAGATTCATTTCGAAATCCTCGAATAAATACAAAGAATTCTATGATATCCTTACGAAGAATAGTAAATTCGAATTGGGACAGAGACACGAAGAAGCATTGAAGAAACTGAAAGAATATCTAGTAGCAGCTCTACTCCTGATGAAGCCTGAGGATGGAGAACCACTGAAGTTATATCTTGCAGTTTCTGGGAATGTTATAAGTGCAGTCTTGGTAAGAGACTTTGAGGGGGAACATCATCCTGTATACTATGTAAGTAAAACTCTACTAGATGCTGAGACCAGGTATTCTCATCTCGAAAAACTTGTTTTAGCTTTGATAATGGCATCCACTAAGTTAAGACATTACTTCAAAGCACATAGGATACACGTACAAACTAACTATCCCATTAAGAATGTACTTAGAAAACCAGAAATGTCAGGTAGAATGGCTAAGTGGTCAGTAAAATTGAGTGCCTTTGACTTAGTGTACGAGCATAGAAATGCAATCAAATCTCAGGCTCTAGCAGATTTTGTGACTGATTTCAGTAGTGACATCCTGAGTGAAGTAGAATCTGAAGTACAACAATTAAATGAAAACTTAGGAAAATGGATTTTATATACTGATGGTGCTTCAAATGCAAGAGGAACAGGCTTAGGAATACTACTAAAATCGCCACAAGGGGACAAAATACCAAATGCTATTAGATGTGCATTTCAGACAACCAATAATGAGGCAGAATACGAAGCTCTCATTGCTGGTTTACAACTTGCTAAAGACATGCATATTGTTAATATAGAAGTATTTGTTGATTCTTTGTTAATTACTAATCATTTTAATGGGTCTTATGCAGTAAAAGGACAAAAATTAGCTCTTTATCTTGAAAAGGTTAAAAATTTATCAACATCTTTTGTAGAATTTTCACTAACACAGGTACCTAGGGAAGAAAATGCTGAAGCTGATGCCTTAGCAAATCTGGGATCCTCTCTTAATCTACCAATATGTTCCAAGATTCCCTTCATTCACATTCTGAAACCAGCAATTGAAGAGTGGCATCCTGAGGATGAAACAGTCCATCCTGAGGGTATCACTGTTTTAGCCACTCAGGCACAAGATGATTCATCATGGATGACTCCTATAATAAAATATTTACAAGAGAATGTCATTCCTGATGAAGAAAATCCAATGGCTTTCAGGATGAAAGTATCTAAATTCACAATTATAGACAATATTTTGTATAGAAAATCTCTTGCAGGTCCATATCTGAGATGTCTCAACAAAGATGAAGCAAATAAGGTGCTCAAAGACATCCACGAAGGAGATTGTGAAAATCATACAGGAGGAAGATCTCTCTGCTCAAAGACTCTAAGGACAGGATACTATTGGCCTACTATGAAGAAGGATGCCATGCTATATTCCCAAAAGTGTGATCCATGCCAAAGACATAGCAACATTCTTCACCAGCCTGCTGAACAATTACATCCTGTTATTTCACCATGGCCCTTCATGAAATGGGGGATGGATATAGTAGGAAAGCTACCCAAAGCCCTTGGAGGAAAGGTATTTATGCTGGTAATGACAGACTACTTCTCAAAATGGATTGAAGCTGAAGCATTTGTACAAGTTAGAGATAAAGAAGTGGTCTCATTCATTAAGAGGAATATCCTAACAAGATTTGGAGTGCTATCTGAGATTATTTGTGACGATGGTTCTCAATTCATAAGCAAAAAAACAACTGACTTTTGTGAGAGTTGGGGAATCAAGATGGTGACTTCAACACCAGTCCATCCTCAAGCTAATGGACAAGTAGAATCTTCAAACAAAATCATTGTCAACAACTTGAAGAAGAAGCTTGGGGAAAAGAAAGGGAAATGGGAAGAAGAACTTCCATTCGTACTCTGGGCAGATAGGACTACTTCCAAGAATGCTACTGGTCAAACACCTTTCTCCTTAGTCTTTGGAACAGAAGCAATGCTGCCAACAGAGATGGTCATGCCTACAGCAAGGAAACACATTCAAGATGCAACTACCAATTCAGAAGCATTACTTCAGGATTTGGAAACTGTGGATGAGCTCAGGGATGCTGCTAAAGTAAGGATGGAAGCATATCAACAAAGGATTTCTAAAGCTTACAACAAGAATATCAGGATAAGAAGATTTCAGGAAGGAGATTTGGTATTGAGAAAACCCTTTCAAAATACAACAAAACCAAGTGATGGAAAGTTAGGTCCCAAGTGGGATGGTCTATACTTGATCGATTCCGAAGCTGGTAAAGGAGCATATTGGTTATCAACGATGGAAGGAGAGATTCTACCAAAAGCTTGGAATGCAATTCACTTAAGATATTACCATGTTTAGGGATGCATATGACTGATCTCTCTGGAAGAGAAACCATGGTCCGAATCACAGGTGGGATGAAGGTGAAGGCTGATAGAGATGAATCATCTCCATATGTAAGTACTTACCCTTTATCTATTTCGATCGATTATATTTTCACTAAACATGGTCTAGAAATAGTCCATCCTGAGAATTTTGCAGTACCATCCTGAAGATGGAATGCTTAGAAGACTAGGGGGTTGGCCACCCTCTCCTACGTTAAGGTGTCCACCACCTTCCTAAGGTTTAAAGGTTTTCACCTTTCACATTGGGTTAGCAACCCTCGCTTGGAGTGCATGATGCCCATGTATATTCTCGAGATGGTGGGACCAGTTCATGTAAAAGTGGCTGACAATTTCATTATCTTTGAGATATACGATGGAGCTCTTAAGGTTTAGACATTTTTCAATGTCTCTTTCTCGTGTTTGGTCTAGTCACTAGGGCCTTGTCGCCAGTTATTCCTAAGGGCCTTGTCGCCAGTTATCCCAAGATATTGCATATTAATCATTGTCACCATGATTATTTCAAAAGGGGTTTTGATCCCAGTTAAACCAAATGCCTTGTCGCCCGTATAATAACAAAGTTTTCCTTTACAGGATATTATTAAGATTCAATTTTCCCTAAGGATTATGAACTTGAAGTCTATACTAAAGATATTACACTGGGGACATCCTCAAGATGTAAGACTATCCCAAGGATGAAAGAGAGACTGGGGACACCCTCAGGATAATGAAGACCATCCTGACGATGTAAAGGACTTATGAAGAATATGGCAAGATTAGTTATTATTTTTCGTTCTTTTATCACTAAGTGTTTGCTAATGTTTGCAGAATAACAAAGAGAATAAAGAACACGAAGATATCAAAGGTTATCGATATATTATTCATAAAAAGATAATAACAACCCCTGGGTTCATCCTAAACCAGGATCCATCCACTAGGGGTCAGCATTTCAAAGTCAGGGTAGAAAAAGAATTTGGGGCTTCGTCTTGAAAATCAAGAGCCCTCCACCCCCAAAGACTTTCAGTGTTCATACAGACATAAAAAGAAATTGTTTAAATTGTTCACAAACCAACTAAATATTATAAAAAGTGGGCTCTGGCCTAGTCATCTCATCCTTCATTGCCCACCGGTTCATCAACCTGAAATTCCTTGGCCACACCTGCATCTGTCACCTCAGCCTCGGTCACCTCAGCTTCTTTACCAGCATCCTGGGGAGCGGCAGCAGGGATGGATACAGACGCTACTTCCTTTCCACCCAGGCTAAGGATCTTCTCTTACCAAGCTTCAATATCCCAATCTGCCATCTTAAAATTGGGCTCTTTAGCTTGTAATGCCATTCTCACCTTATCTTGAAAAACAAAAATGGTGGCAGACTTAATCAACCCCTACTTATACTCTTCCATCTCCTTTTGATGGTCCCTCATGCTTTTGGCTTGAGCAGCCTTCACAACTTTCAGCTCAGTCTCCACCTTGCCTACTTTCTTCTCAAGTTGTTTGGCCTTATCAAGGGCAGACTTCTTTGCATCCTCAAGCTTGGCCTTAGTATCAGAAAACTCTTTGTTCATATCATCCAGGTACTTCAGCAAGAACTCGTGCCCCTGCAAAAACGAAAAAATCAGGTAAGTATTTAAATGTTATAATAAGCAATATTTGCCATCCTCAGGATGCACAACGTACCTAAAGAACAAACTGAGAAACCTTGCCTAGGATGTCATCACAACTGAGACCATCAAAGGGAGAAGTTTCTTGAGTCGAAGTGTTGACAACCTTCCTCTTCTTAGAAGAAGTTGCAGCTCTGGCCTTAGGGGCAGGAGGAGGACTTGTCATCCTTGAGCTGGATGGAGAAGTTATCTTTGAAGACTTGATATCTTGATTGTCAATCTCGTCGAGATTAAAGTAATCAGGCTTCTTTGCTGAATCAAGAAAGACATACACAGGTTAACACAAAGACCAGGATAAACATATTCTCAGGATATGACTTACCAGACATCTCAGTAGCACGACTTGCAGAAAAACTTTCTTATACTCCAAAAGTCCTTTCTGAAGCAGGTAGCTCTAGTATTGCCTTGCGTCTAATGAAAGCGTCGTCCAAAGTAGGAAAAAAGTTTTGCAAAACAAGCACCTGCAAGATGAAGATGGTTTAGAATACTCTTAACATCTTCAGGATGTGACTATCTTGTTATAACATATTTACCACTTCTTAACCAGGACATGGGGATTTCATCCCCATAAGGAATGGAATCCCTCCTTACAAAAAAGAATTTTGATTTCTAGGGCCAATCAAATCTCACAACGTTATGTAGCAGAGGAGGTTCTTTATCAATAAGTTGAAGAACATAACGGTTTGACCCATGTGTCCTTAACTTATATATGTATGGCAGGTCACCAACATGAAGATTAATGCCATGAGTCTGAATGATCTTATCACAAACTATTAAGATCCTCCAGATCTCAGGCATGGCCTGGGCAAAAGCCATCCCTGTCGCATCAAAGAATTCTTTGATGAAATCTGGGAATGGATATTTGAGGCCAAGCTGGAATGGTAAAAAGAAAAAGCAAACCCAGACAGAAGAGGCAAATTTGGACTTTGCATTTAGGTCAAAAGGCCTAAAAACGGCAGAATCAGGAAAAGCCCATGATTTCTAAAGGGCTTGAATATCTTTATCGTAAAAAGTACAGATTTCTTGATCAAGATCTTTGATCAAGTTTTGGGTTGTGAAATCCTTAGGGATTCCAACACTTCCGAGAGCCCTTGTTAATTTCTTGCTCATTCTAAAAAACTAATTTAAAAACTTCTTTTTGCAGGAATAAAAAGAGAAAACGAGAAAGAAGCAAAATTAGTTACCTTTTCAAATAATCTTAGTCAATTATAAAGGAGGAAGGGAAAGCCTAGATATAGGCAGAAGGATATGATGAGGTGTAATGGTCATCACGAGGAAATAGCCGTTAGGGTCTCGAAACGTGAAAAGATGCACCCGTCAATTGAGAAAAATATTTTTACCATTAAGATAATGGTAACATATTTTTGGGGACAATTGTTGTGGGTGAAAATCCGCAGGATGATTTTACCTCACATCCCTAATGTACCATCCTCGGGTTGCTAAAGGACTCAACTGACTTCAGGATATAACTATATTTCAGCATGTGCACATCCTGAAGATATACTAACGAACTATCTTTATATGACATGATTGCTAGTACAACTAAAATTATAATATGGACTTGAAACTAACTTCCAACGTCTATATTGTAGTGACTTGGTCAAAAGACTTATTGATGGAAGAATTACACTCGCGAGCCAAGGTCAAAGCTTGAAGAAGAAGTCAAGAATGTAAGTGATATGCACTGAAAACAGGCGAAGAAGGTGGAAACCGTTACCATAACGTCTACTTGAGCAGAAACAGCTGATACAACGACTTTATCTCAGTTGAAACGCACCCAACGTTCACTTGAAACAGTTCCAACCGATATTGAAGGAACTTAACTACATAACGGATATTTTGTTTATTTCATGTACTATATAAATGGGGGTATTGGACAAGTATAGGACACATTGCTCACACTATAGCTACGCACATATACTTAGTTGATCACAAACACTTGCACGATCATTGTAATCATATTACACTCGTCCAAATACTCATCCAAAGTTGTATCTTTTTTACCACATTAATATTAACAAACAAGGCAGGGGCCTAGACTCCTCCCGAGGTTTTATGCCGGTGATCTACAACTGATCAAGGGCTTTCCTCGTAGATCGTGTGTTGTTCTTGTTGTTTATCACTTTATTTGTTCATTCTTAGTAGTTCTATCCCGAAGATAAAACTGTCCATCCTAAGGATAATATTGTCCATCCCTAAAATAACCTAAGCCATCCTGATCATAGTTGTCATATTTTTGTTTCTTTAACATCTTGATACACCATCTTCAGAATACTACCGATTTACAAACATATCTCTACACATTTAGCACTCTACCTCACATAAACTAATTTGGAATATAAAGTTATTTTTATTAGATAATTTTTGACCAAAACATTAATAAGCAACCCCCTCTCTTTTATAATGTCATAAAATCTGATAGGCCGTGGAAATCTAAGTTCTTCTTCGTGAGAAGAGACTCCATTCCTTATGGGAATGACATCCCTATATCCTAGTTTAAAAATGGTAAATACTTTTCTGGATAAAAAGAAAATAATAGAAGCATCCTGAAAATGTTACTAATATTTTGAATCTTGTCTTGTAGGTGCATGCTTTGCAAAACTTGTCCAGTTGTCCCTCCTTTAGACTCTGCCTTTATTAGACGTAAGGAAATAATAGACCTACCTCCTTCAGCAAGGACTTTTGAAATAGAAGAAAGTTTTACCACAAGCCAAGCTACTGAGATGTCTGGTTAGTCTTACTTACTACATCCTGAAGATGTTCATGTTTTGATTCTTGTGTGAACCTGTGTCTTTTGTGTTTTTCAGCAAAGAAACCTGCCTTCTTTGATCTTGATGAGATTGACAGTCTGGACGTCAAAGCTCCACAAATCACTTCACCCTCCAGTTCCAGGATGACAAGCCCTCCTCCTACCACCAAGCCTAAGGCACCTTCTAAGAAGAGGAAGGCAGCTAGCTCTTCTGCTCAAGAGACTTCTCCTTCGCAATTTATCCTCCAGGTATGCTCTTATCCTGAGAATGTTTATAATAATATTTTAGCATATAATAGGGTTAAATACTTACCTGTTCTTATTTACATCTGTATGGACATGAATATCTTCTAAAATCTCTGGATGATGTCAACAAAGAGTTTGCTGATACTAAGGCCAGACTTGAGGATGCGAAGAAGTCAGCACTTGACGAAGGTAAACAACATGAGAAGAAATTGGCCAAAGTTGAAACTGAGCTGAAGTTGGTGAAGTCTGCTCGGGCCAAGAGCATGCAGGACCATCAAAAGGAGATGGAGGAGTACAAGCAGGGTATGATGCAATCTGCCACGATCTCAGTTTTCCAGGCTAGGGTGAGGATGCCTTTGCAGGCTAAAGATCCTAATTTCAAGCTGGAAGATTGGGATGTTAAAGCCTGGCAAGAGAAGATCCTTAGTCTGGGTGGAAAAGTGCGCACATGCTTGACTGAGCACTTGATTAGTACGCAAGTCCAAATCAAGTGCGCATGGTAACCCCTTGGCAACTCATTCAAGTCTGCGTACTAGGAAAGTACGCAGACACTTGAACCTTGTACAAGATTTTCAAGTTCACATTTATGTACGCAGGCTATTAGGGTTTTTTGAAGACTTGTATGATTATGAGACAAGTACGCAGTCTCTATGAGACAAGTACGCACTTGTTCTTTTATCAAGTGCGCAGAACTTCATAAGTTTAAAAACCCAACAAAACACTAAAAATCCCAACTGATGCATCAAAATCATCCTTTTAGTCCCTGTAATCACAAGCAATAAAACATTAGTACGTGATAACTACCTTAATCAGTGGATATAATCAACAAAATGAAGAGAATGGGGTTTGATTTGGGATGATTAGGGTGTTTGGGGGTGATTAGTTGTGATAATGATGATGATGATGAACGGTGATGAAGATGAACAGGATGATGAACAGATGATTAGGGTTTGTAAAAAGTGTTAAAGAAGATAAAACTTTTTAACAAGATTTGACTCAGTATTTATATAGTCAACAGTTGGGCCTGCGCACTTGAGTTAAGTGCACAGGGCCCAATAAGTACGCAGTGTACAAAATTTGGCCCAAAAAGTGAGTTATAAAGCCCAAATCCATTTTAATAAGTGGGGTTTTACCAAGTCTCACCTTTTGCATTCAAGATCATACTAACCATACCTGCCAGAACCCGTTTCAACTTCCCGTTGGATAGCTGCAGCCTAAGAACAATTGTTGGTATGCTTGTCCACTTAAATCCATGCCTTTTCTCTTTCAACATGTGTTTGGCGATGCTGTTTATCATGTTTTTCGGTAATATTGACAAATAATTTATGGACCCCACAGTGTTCTAGGTATTGGCCTACCGATCCTCAAGGTTTATTGAAATATAATGATGAGAGCTTCAGGTCTATGTTACCATAAGCAGAGAAGATGATCATTATCTTGATCAGATGATGAGAGCTTCAGGTCTATGTTACCATAAGCAGAGAAGATGATCATCTGATCGTTTGGTGAGCTATCTATATATGTTTGCACGTCACTAACATTGCGTGTCCTTTGCTGCTCAGTTTCAAAAATTTTGTTTTTCTTAGCCCCGCATTGGTAGCTTGCACTCTTAGGTGTCTTTTGATTTACCTATGCACAAAATTTTCTGTGTCTTTTAATTTCTCAACCTATGTATGACCGGACTCAGCTTGTGCAGACCTAAAGCACAGTGGGAATCCAGCTTTCCGTGTAGATCTTCATTGTCAATCACCTAGTAGCAGTTTACTTGATTCCAGGCTGAATCTACCGACACATCATTTCTTGAGGCCACAACATCCTCTGGGTCCTATTCACATACTGACGAGATATGATTAGTTCCTATCATTTCCTGAATTAATTTGCATTAGGAATGGACTGGTTTACTTTCTCCCCCAAAAATCTTGTTTTAAAAGAAAAGAAGATTTTTCTATAAAATATGCACAAGTAAAGTTTTTTTTTTTTTTATTCAAAATTTATCATCTCAAGCCATGTAACCAACTGATGAAACCGGGTTTTATCGAAAGCTTTTGTAAAGATATCTGCCTTTTGATCAGCAGTATCTATAGGCAACACCTGTATATATCCTTTGTCGTGAGCATCGCGAATTGAGTGAATCCGAATTTCAATGTGTTTGGTTTTAGAGTGATCAATTGGATTCTTCACGATGTCACGACAGGCATCATTATCAATAAAAATAGGTGTATGCATGACATTCAAACCGTAGTCCAAAAGCTGATTTTGGATCCATAACACCTGATAACAACAACTGGATGCAGCTGTGTATTCAGCTTGAGCAGTGGAGATGGACACAGTAGTCTGCTTCTTGCTCTGCCAAGACACTAGCCTGTTACCCAGAAATTGACAACCACCAGAGACAGATTTTCTGTCAATCCTACAACCTGCATGATCACTATCAGAGTAAGCGATTAGATCAAAGTTATCACTCTTAGGATACCATAAACCAAGTTTTGGTGTTCCTTTGAGGTAGCGGAAGACTCTTTTTACTGCAGTCTCATGCGATTGCTTAGGATTGGACTGAAAACGCGCGCAGCATCCAACTGCCCACATGATATCTGGTCTGCTAGCTGTTAGATACATCAGGGAGCCAATCATTGATCGACAAGTGTGAGGATTCACTGAAGGCCCCTGATGATCTGGTACAAGTGTTGTTTGGGCCGCAAAAGGAGTATTGGACGGCTTGCAGTCGGTCATGTTGTATTTTTCCAGAATATCTCTTGTATATTTGGCTTGGTGGATGAGAATTCCGTCTTCTTTCTGCTGCACTTCCAAGCCTAAGAAAAACGATAATTCGCCCATCATGCTCATTTCAAATTGAGACTTCATGATACTTTCAAATTCCCTGCATAAGTTTTCATCAGTGGAGCCAAAGATAATATCATCAACATAAATTTGAACAAGGATAGAGTGTTTGTTGACTTCTTTGGTGAACAGAGTCATGTCAATCCTCCCTCTGGTGTACCCATTCTGCAGCAAGTATGAAGATAAGGTCTCATACCAAGCTCGAGGAGCATAAACTTGCATCTCTGACAGCATCTTCAATGCTGAAAGGTACCGTCTAAGATAAGAAGGCTGAAAGTGCAATATTCAGTTTGTCTGCCTGATTACTAGTAAGAACACCCTCAGAAATTGGTCCAATGATGTTCTCCACAGGGTGATCCTTAGAAGACTTAAATCCCATGTTTGGTTCTTCTTGAATTTGGGAAGGCAGGTTAGAAAGGTGATCTGCAGGAATTGATGAACTGGATGGATCATTTGCAGACTGTTGTGCTGAAGATGTTTCTTCTGAAGCTGGAGTACCTTCAGGAGATGGAGTAGTTTCAACAGTTGCATCACCATTTGTGGACTGAAGGGGAACAATTGGATCAGCTACGAGTGGAGAAAATCGGGTGGTGAAAGGTGCAGCATCGTCTTCGGAAGAGTAAAGAGTATCTTCAAGAGGAGAAGGATCGGCTGCTTGATTTTCAGATGGTTGTTCATCAATGATGCTGAAATTGTTGAAAACAACATCCACGTCAAAGAACCAGTCACGACCGGCTCCTGTGTTGGTAGAGTTGGATTCCTGCCAATCAACATAAAAAGACTTGAGAACCATTTTGGTTCGTTTGTTGTACACTCTATAAGCTTTTTGACTTGAGGAGTATCCAACAAAGAATCACTCAACTCCCACTGCATTAAACTTCATTATGTTCTCGTAGTTGTTAAGCAGCGTACATGAGCATCCAAAAGGCCTGAAGTAGTCAATCAGAGGTTTTCTTTTAAAGAGCAACTCATAACCTGTGTTCCCACGCGTCTTTACAATTAAGACTCTGTTAAGAACATAACAGGCGGTATTCACAGCTTCAGCCCAGAAAATGATCGGAAATTTAGAGTCGATAAGCATGGTTCTGGCCGCTTCAATAAGTGTACGATTTTTCCTTTCAGCAACACCATTCTGTTGAGGAGTTCTCGTAGCACTGTACTGAAGATGAATTCCTCTGTTGTTGCCAAAAGTCATGAAACTTTGATTTTTGAATTCAGTTTCGTGATCACTTCGGATTGATCTAACTTTTGTCTTTATTATGTTCTCAATGAGAGGAACAAACAGCATCAATATCTCAGCAGCTTCACTTTTGTATTCCAAGAAGTACACCCATGTGAATCGGGAAAAATCATCTGTTATCACCAAACAATAAGACTTTTTAGCTAGACTTCTAACACTAATAGGACCAAAAAGATCCATGTGCAATAATTGAAGAGGTGAGTCTATAGAGTTCACAGCTTTGGACTTATGCGATTTTTTGTGTTGTTTTCCTTTGGCACATGCTAAGCATTTTTCAGAAAAAGGGAATTCCTTAGAAGGAAGACCTCTGACAAGATTTAGTTTTGAAAGCTTATTAATATTTTTGAAGTTAACATGTCCTAATCGCTTGTGCCATAGTAGTGACTCTGACTCGGATGCTTTAGAAAGTAAGCATGTCATTTGACATTCAGACTTTGCATCTCTCATGTTTATCACATAAGTATTATTTTGTCTAGGAGCTTTAAGCATAATCATATTGGTAGGAGGAATGAATCCTGGCTTTAGAAAGATGCACTCCATGTCATTAAATAACACTGAGATTCCTTTGTCGCGGACTTGTGATACACTCAGCAGATTGTAGCACAATTCTGGAACATAGTTCACATCTTCTAAAGTCAGTGCATCAGAAATCACGTCTCCTATCCCAACTATCTTTCCGCCCTTCTCGTTGCCGGCAAAAGCAACAAACTCTCCATCAATGAACCGATAGTTTTTGAGGAGTTCTTTAAGTCCCGTCATGTGCCTTGACGCCCCGCTATCAACGTGCCATAGATATCTCATCAGGGCAATCAACCATTTCTGTAGTTTATTCTGAAAAACACATAAAACAAGAGAAATATACAGATACATATACGAGACACTATGTACAATCACGACTCAGACCATATTTTAAGTAACTTTTGGAATCCAGGTCTGTTTTAGTTTTAATCTGTCGTGATTTTCACCCAAAACTGACTCTTGTCTTTTCCAAGTTTTTGTGACCTTAACAAAACTTCTTATAGTTTCTTGAAGATCTTTAATTTGAACTGAAAAAGATTTTTGAGTATTGGTATCACTTTGTGGTTTGGGTTGCAAATGACAATTCTTAGCCACATGTCCCTCATTTCCACATCTAAAGCATTTAGAGTGTTTAGGCTTGATCTGTGAAGAAGATCTGGATGATGATGGTTGTGATGTTCTTCTCTTGTAGTTGCTTGAGTTGGGGCTGTCTCTTGAACATGCTTCATCACTATTGGTGTTGCTTGATTCTTCATTTGTGTTGCATTCTGGCTCGCTGATGTCACTTTCTGTATCACTCTGTGATTCTCCAGAAGTTGTGTTATCTGTTTCACTTTGTGATTCTTCAGAACATGACATATCTGTTGATGATGGTGTAAATTCTGGAATTTCTTCAGTAAGAAATTTTCCAAACCTGTTTCTTTTTAGTTCTGGAACAAACGGAGATGGTCTATATACATTTTCATTATCAGAGAATGCAACATTAAGATCAACACAAACTGGCATAACATTTTCAACACAAATATCTGATCGTTTGATAGGATTCATCCTATCATTTGGGTCCACAACACCCTTGAAATCAAGTTTAGAAGTTAAAGTAATACAGTCATCCGGCCTAGATAAACTATTACAGTTATCCATCCTAGATAAACTATTACAGTCATCCAAATTAGTTAAATTATTACAGTCATCCAAATTCAAAGAAGTTTTTGACTTGTCATGACTCCAGATGAACCAATTCACTGTAGAGTAATTGGCACCTGGGTGACCTAACCCCATTGTTTGACCACCACAACTTTCATCATCATCCACCTGATCCTGTTGGGTCATATCTGCACTGCTTTTACTTATATTAGAGTTTGACTCAGACGTGACACATTCTTTTTTGAAAAGATCATTTTTTGGATGTGGTTTTGGAATGGGTATATATTCACTTTTGCTCAAGGGTAAAAATAGAGATTTTACAATTCCCTTTTTATCCTTATACCCAATTCCATCTTTGACGAAAGATTTCCTTGAACAATCAAGGATATCTGTATGAGCATGCTTGCTTACATTCCATTTGTCCACAACAATTTGGAGATGATTTGTTTCATTTCTAGATATTTCTAGTTTTTCAGTTAAGTCATTTATTAAAAAATCTTTTCTGAGAACAAATTCTTTTAGAGTGTGCATTTCAGCTATTGTTGCATTTAACTTTCGCTGATATGCCAACTCATTTTCTTTCATTTCAGTGTTTATTTTTCGGATGTCATCCATCTCTCTTAAAATTCTCCTATTGTGGGACAAACAGTAAGCGACGGCTGTAACACACCTTGGTGAGCACAGCTTTGATTTTATTTCAAGCGGGATACTTACCAGGTCTCTCTCTTCAACCTTCTTCTGCATGCTCTGCGGTTGTTAATCAGTCTTGCTTGTGAATGTCTTCTCAGCAACTAAAGCTTCCTTGGCAGCAGCCTCCTTTCCCTTGTCCTCACTCAACACACCTTTTAGACCAGCATTCTCCATCCCTTCTCCTTTTGGCATCTCCGCTGATGACCCTTCCAAAGAGCTCACACCAAGTGTTGATTTTGTGCAGATCTTTGCCATCAGTGCCTTGTTCACTTCAGCCTCTGCCACAGCAACTTCCTCTCCCCAGTCAAAGTCTTGAACCACAAGCGCCTTCTGCTGGTTGGCTTCCCATCCATCTGTGATTGCTACCATTCTCTTTGTCGGTTTAACTTCAGCTTGATTCAAAGTTGGACATTCATACTTGAAGTGTCCGAGAGTTTTGCAATTGTAGCACCTGATTTTTGATTTATCAAAGCCAGCCTTTCCCAATCCAACCCTTCGACCTGTTCTGTCCTGGAACCTCTTAACCCTTAGAGTAATCATGGCCATTTGCCATTTCAGGTCCATCTCTTCCATATCATCGGGATCCACTTGATACATATCTTCCGGGCTCATCATATCATTCTTCAGATCACCTGTCTTCAATGCTTCAAAGCTGGTCATGAAGGCGTTGAAAAGTTCAACGTGTTCATTAGCAAGCTTTGTTTGTTGAGGATTGAGAGTTGAGGGTTGAGAGTTCTTGCCACTGGGTTGAGAGTATGGAACATTCTTTCCTGAACTGGAGCTACCACCAATCATTCCATCAGCATACACATGAGATGAGCTTGAACCCATGTTACTCACTGGAGTCATTAATGCCAAGTTTTTCATTGCAGTGATGGGTACTGCCTTTGGATTGGTCTGGTTCATCTCTCTCTTTGTAATGTCCATCTCAAACGACTTCAGGGTGTTGATAAGATCAGCCAAGGTAGACTGGGCGTCTAGATATTCTTTTCTGATCAACATACACTGGATGCTCCATTCTTTTGGCAATGAGTCTAGCAGCTTCTTGATTGAATTTCTGTTGTTCACAGGAATTCCCGCCTTCTTCATCTTTGTCAACATACTCATGAACCTATCGATGTGTGAGCTCAAACTTTCCCCACGAATACTGCCAAACATGTCATATTCTTTCTGCACCATGTCTTGCTTGTACTGGCGCATCTCTTCGTTCCCTTCATAGTATTCATTCAACGCAAACCATAGATCATGTGCCGTGCCATACTCCTCAAACATGTTATAAACATCGTTTGATAATGTAACATCGCAAAATTTTTCCCCAAATTTTTATACGCAAAGCCCTCGCTTTATACATCTTTTCATACAAAATGCCTAACACACAACCTATATATATATATATATATATATATATATATATATATATATATTGAAATGTATATATAATAATAATAATAATAACAACAATATTAACTAGACTAGTAACTCAACCCAACCCAAACCCTTCTTTTTCAGGGCCCATCATCCCAACAGCCCAAACCCAAGGCCTGGCCCACTAACCCCCCCCCCCCCCCCTTTTAGTTAAAAAAAAATAAACGCTGAGGCCGGGATTCGAACCCGAGCCCTCAGCCGAGTCACCACAACACCACACACAACCAACTGCTCTACACTCATACTTGTTTTCATATCCAACGCGTTTTAATCTTATACGAACTCGAATTCATCTCAGTTGACTTAGAAATTCAACTGAGATCAAAGACCTTCCATAATCACCACAATTACTCGTAATTGATTGATGATTGGCATTGTATCATGATGTCCGGCCTGTTCTGAGTCACACTCGTCAATTTATCAATCAAATCTTACCATTTTTGATTAAAAACGCGTCAACATTCAAGGCTAAGTCAACGATTGCCAAATTGAACATCCAGACCATTACCATATAAATTGGACATCATACTACATCCTCACCTCGCCGAACAATCTCTCTCTACCTCTAATTTCTCATAAAAACTCTCTGTTCGTGGCTTTCTACTCGCATTTTGACTTTGGGTTTTGACCAGTCGTTCGTACACAATTCTGTATTGTAAGTTAAATGTTTTTGATGGGTTTTGTTTATCGGCACCCACACAACATAAACCCTAAGGTTAATCGGGTTAATGTTGTGTGGGTTGCCTGATTGTAGATTCTAGGGCTCGTAATTGAAATTTTGGGGAAGAACACGAATTTTTGGAGATTATTTATTTTAATTGAACAGCAACCAAAAACAACCACTGGTCTGGACCAGGTGGTTGTGTCTGGTGCCCATCACCCGAGCCACGCGGGTTCGAGTCCCGGCAGTGGCAACCCTTTTACTTGTTTTATTTTTATCAAGAACAATTAAAATTATTTATATATATAATACTTATCTTTTATAAATTCGATTGAAATTATTAAAACTCTTCTAAAAATTCTACAAAAATTATTTTTATTAATCTAATGAAAAAGTTTAACTTACAATTTTTAGTTTTCAAAAATTTATTTATTTAATATATTTAATGAATAAATCAAGTTTATTCTAATTTATTTATAAAATTCTATAACAATATCAAAACAATTTTATAAATTTCCACAAAAATTATCCTGAGTTTATATAATGATAAACCTTTTTGAAATGATTTTTAATCCTGAAAAATCATTTATTTAATATTTTTAATCAATTTTTGTTAGTTTTAATCATATTTAAATCATAATAAATTCAATTTTTAATATTTTTGCACCAAAATTTTATACAAATTATTTCTGATTATTTAGAACAGAAATATAAATTTTAAACTAATAATTCTTTAATTTTAATATTTTTAAATATTAAAGTTAAATTTTGACAATTTGTTATAAATAGAATTAATATTCTTTTTTAAAGAAAATAATTTTGTAAAAATTATTTTTATACTATAAACACTTTTTTTGACCATCTTAAATTTAAATTTCATAAAAAGAATTTTGGTTATCTATTTACTAATATTTCTCTCAATTATCAAACATTTTTTAATATTAATCAAACGAGCATTTATCCCCAATACGAAGCCCTAAAACTTATACATTTGTAGACTAGATAGACTTAGACATATTTATTACCTTATTATAGGGTGATACTTGACACATTTGGGCATCACCACTATTCAATTTTTCAACAGATATAACATTTTGCTAAGGTGAGTTTTACATAGCCCGTTTTCTATTTATCACCATTTTTGGGGTGAAACATGTTACAACATCATTTATGCAATTCAATCATCAATGTGTCTATGTGTTTTTCTATGTTGCATTATGTCTTGAACATGACTAGGGTAAGCACAATTCTAGCATAACATTGATCAACCGACGGTATACATTGATAGATCTATTGGACTGACAATCCCACCCGGATACGTGCCTCCTACAAAGGTAGCGTGGGTGTTTGTTACTGCAATATAAACGATTGAACCATGAGCGTATGGGATGTACCACAATACAACAGTCACAATGGTTGATTATGCACTCGATTTACTTCTAGTATGTTTTCACATATGGACTAGATTGCCATGACACATGAATTGCACAACAATTTTATTCGATTATCAAAACCTATGTAATTCTCACCAACTTTTGTTGACCCAAAATATTTTCAACTTAACATGTTTCAGCTTCTACTTGCTTGAAGATTAGAGTTAATACTTGAATATGTGTAGCTAGTATTTATTCATTTTGATGTACAAATTTTGGAGAACAATTGTATGTAATGTATTTAAATCAATTAATGAAATTTATTATTTACCATGAGCTACTGAACAATCATCAATACGTGACATCCCGATGTTTCCGCCATCGGTTGGGGTGTTACAGATAAGGCCATGGTTAGAGCACCATAAGCCTTGTGATCTCTCTGGAGTAATTGTTTATCGACATCAGTGTAAGTGGTTGGATCAGGGTTAAACTCTTCCCCAGTGGCAGTGGTTCTCATGGGAATGTGTGGGCCCAACTGGATAGAATTCCATTGGGTGAAGTCTGTAACATAGAAGAATGACCTCATTCTGTTCTTCCAAGTCCCATAGTCTTCAGCACCTTTTAACTTAGGAACTCTGGTTGTGGTTCCGGTTTCAAGTTCTTGTTGAGTGATAGGGTTAACTGTTGAATGGTTATCGTTACCAGCCATGATTTAGATGAATTTTAGCGATTTAGTTAAACAGATTTTAGTTATCAGTCCAGAAAATGTCCAAGTCTGTAAGTACACAGCTAAGTGCGCAGATAAGTGCGCAAATAAGTTCACAGCTAAGTTCACAGCAGTCCAGATAAGTATGCAGCAACCTGTAAGAATGTAAACAGCCTTGTCAAGTTGTAGTCTTTGTTAAGTGCGTAGCTCGGAACTATACGTGTGGCTGTGTTTCTTGATAAGTGCGCAGATAAGTCAACACTTGGGCATGATAAGTGCTCAGTGTTTACTGATCAGCCTGCGTACTAAAATAAGTGCGTAGACACTTAAACTCTCGTTTAAGATTTTAAGTTCGCAGAAACCCTAGCCAAGTACTCAAGACTACACCTTCAGTAAGTGCGCACAAATCCAAGATGTTGATGCGTTTTGCGACTAAGGATTGGATAAACATTAATAACATATGTTAGTGACTTGGCCGAAGGTAAACATAAGGGGCGAAGGTAGTTTATACTGGGCGAAGGAAGATGGATTATGGGCGAAGGAAGAATGGATTTGATCAAGATGTACATTCGACCACTAGAAGTGGGCGAATGTGGAAAATGCTCACGTTCGACCAGTGAAAAGGGGCGAACGTGCAGTGTCTATAAATAGATTTTGTGATTTTGATTATGTAATATAGTTGTCAGTTGTGTCTGTGTTTAGGTCAGGTTCAGAGGTTGTTTTGAGAAATTGTGTGTGTGTTCTAGATTAACATAAACTGATTGTAAAGGCTTATTTGAATGAAGTTAATCTATGAAATGATGTTGAAAATGATCTTGATTGTGTTGAGATTTGAGTTTTATCAATTTGTTCAGAACTAGGGTTTCCGCACCTGGTTTTGTGACTTGTATGATCGTATAATCCTGTTTTAGCTAAAATCTTTCGCTCACAAAGTGGTATCAGAGCATAGAGGATCATACAATAACAAATTTGATAAGATCAGAGCTGATTTGGACATGTTTTTGACCTAAATACATCTGTTTTTACATAAACATTGTTTTTAAGTGTTTTTTATCGATTTAAAGGTGAATTTGTGGTTGAATTCAAGTTTTCCAAGAATTAAAGTTGCTCCAAATCAATTCCGAAACATAACCTGATTGAGATCATTCAAATCCATGAACTTTTGAAAATCTGAGATCAGAATAACCGTTTTTCAAACAATAACCGTTTTTCAAAAATGAGATCTGATTGTTTTGGGCGAACCTGGAACCTGACTTGAGTGTTGTGGTCGAACGTGTTGAAAAGTGGGCGAACCTGAGAAGTTGTTGGTCGAACCTAAAAATTTGTGTAAAACTTTTCACTTTCGGGTAGAAATTTTCACCTTTGACCAGTTTATTTTGGGCGAAAGTGGAAAGTTTGTTATTCTGTTTTACATTCTGGTCATATCCACGTTCGGGTGTTACTGTTTGGGCGAACTTAGGATCAGAAAGGGCGAGAGTGATAAAGTTTGGACGAACCTAGATCTTTTTGGGCGAATCTAGTGTATTTCGGGCGAATCTAGGATTTTTGTTGAAAAATTTTTCTAAGTGTTGAGATTTTTTTCTTAGCTTGTGATCATGTGGCGTTTTCAAACTACTCCGGGATCAGCAACAGCACAACCACAACAGCAAACGATGGACCCATGGACAGTGGCAGCGCAAAAGACGAACACACAGTCTTCACAACCACTTAACTACATGACAACGACGAGCACGATGCCTCAAAGTGTAGCACATCCGGCACTACAATCTGATTACTGGGGAGTAGCTGCAGCGGCGGTAAATACTCAAACCACTAATGCTATTTCTACTTTGATTAAGGATTTGTCTACAGGTAGTGGAACTCGGCCACCGAAGCTCATGGATATGCAAGAGTATAATCAGTGGCATACCATGTTCAAGATCCATTTGGAAGGCATGGGAGTTGAAGGAGCAGAAGCATGGAGCATGATTGTTAAAGGTTACACAGCACCGATTTTGGAGAATACAGGTGAGATGATTCCTTTGGAAAGCTTAACTGAGGACGAGAAGAAGAAATATGTGGTGGAGAAGAAGGCTTTTTCCCAACTGACACAGGCAATCACAAGTGACCTGTTGCATCAGTTTGGGACATGTACTACATCAAAGCAGCTTTGGGATAAGCTTAAGAGGAAGCATGATGGTAATGAGAAGACTAGGAGCCTGAGAATGGAAGAATTGGTCAAAGAGTTTGAGAATTTTTCTTTTATTAATAATGAAACTCTAAAAGAACTAACTCCTAGATATATGCATTTGTTGTCTGAATTGTCTAGTTATGGTGTACAGATTCCAATGACTAAGCAGGTGGATAAGTTTGCAGATGCTTTACCACCACAATGGGATCAGCATGTGGAAGTTCTAAGAGAGAAGGATGCTTATCAATTCTGGACCATTTCAGAGTTTATCGAAAAGCTGGAGAACAAAGAGTTGGAGGATAGGAGGAAAGCTAGAAGGTCACAGATTCCTCAGAATCCCAGTTTGTATTTTGGAGGCACTTCAGTTCCAGTTGGTAACTCGAGCTCAGGAAGTATTGCACCACATGTTGCATGTATTTCCAATGTCATGGAACCATCAAAACCAACCACCAACTACTTGACACAAACATCATCCTACTCACAACCATCATACACACCACCACAATACAATTCCTACATTTCACCAATCTCCCCAATGCAACAAGCAGGTTTTTACACTGCTAACCAAACACAACAACCAATAAACCAAGTTACTCAACCTAATCGACAACCTGTGGTTTTGGATACATCTAACTTGGGAAATGTAACTGTGGAGGTTGCTCAGCAATTGGTGCATTAGTCTCAGCAATGGTTTCATCCTACAATGGGTTAGTTGCTAGTCAGATTGGGAACAACAACTTAACCAACGAAGACTACGCACAGATAGACAAGGAAGAGATGGAACTCATTGACATTCAATGGGCTTTTGCGAGTATTATGAGAAGAGCAACAGAGTTCATTGAGAAAACTGGAAGGACTGATTTGGCAACTTCTCCCAACACAACCTATGGATTCAACAAGGAGAAGGTTACGTGTTTTAATTGTGGAGAAAAAGGACATTTTAAAAGGGAATGCACCCAGCCACCTAAACAAGGTAATCGAAACCCTTTCAATGCAAATTACCAGAACCGTCAACAACAAAACCAAGTTTCTTACCAAAATAACAACAACTACCAAAACCGAAACTTTAACAACCAAAACAGACAACCAAACACTCAAAACCAGATTCAAAACCAATCTCCTAACAACCCAAACCGAACAGTTGTACCTATCACTACACCTAATGAGATCCAACAGAATGCGAGTCAGAACCAGGCTTTGGTGACTCAACAGGATGAAAGGTTTGACTGGTCGGGTATGCAAATAGGAGTTGAGGAAGTGACTACTGGTGGGAATGTGGCATGTGTTGCTTATCAGGTTGATATGGAAGAGTCGGTGGCAGTTGATGAGAAGAAAGAAACTGAGGAGTGTGAAAGTGACGATTCTGAGACTGAGATGGAAGTGGAGAATGAACCTGTTGAGGTTAAGGCTGAGGAAACAAGTTCTGGAATGGTGATTGATTCTGTTACTGATGTTCCTGAAGAGTGTAGATCAGTGTATTCAGATTCTGAGAGCGAATCAGACACAGAGGCAAGTGTTGATTCTTTAGATGATGATATTGATCAGTTGCTGGCAGAAGCTGACTTTTTGATGACGAGGAAGTCGTGTATCGCTGATGATGCTTTCACCAAGATTGACTACTCCAAGTTTTTCACTGGAAGGAAGCTCATTTCGCGTTGATGGCCATGACTGAACCGCCAAAACCTGTAAGTTCTGAATCTAGCACTGATGTTATGAGTGATAAATATTGTGGAACATGTGATAGATTGACTGAGGAGAATAAACAACTCCGAATTTCACGTGATAGTGCTATCCTGAACAGTCAATCTACTCGCAAAGAGTTGCATGCTTTCAACAAAGTATTAGATGGCTATAAAAAGGACATTTCCGACTTGAAAAACACTTTGTCATTGAAACAATTGGCAATAAACAACTATATCAATGAAATTGAAAACACCAAGTTGGAAATGGCAGCCATAAAATGCTTTGCTGAAAAGGTTAACAAGAAGTTGGAAAGTTATAAGAATGTTGCTTATGTGGTAGATCATATCATTGATGATAACACCACCAATTACAAGTCTGTACCATCTCCGGTTCTTTTTGAAAATCATAACTATCACCAAGTTATACCGGAGAGTACGGTAAAATCAGACTCATCATCGGAAATGGAATCTAATACCTCGAGTATTGGTGATCCTTATTCCGATGTGAGACCGATTTTAGGCTTGAATGATGAGGGTGTTTATGCTGAGAGTGAGAATTCAGACTCAGAGAATGATGATACTGGTAGTGATCAAACTGTTAATGAATGTGAGATTCCAAAAGAAAATCACATCATTACTACTGAACCAGTGTCACCATCTGATCATGTTCATCCGATGGCAAATGCTAATCGTGATAAAAAGTCTGAAAAGATTGATGTTAAGAAAGATAATGATGTTAAGAATGTTGTTAAAAAGAATGAGCTGAATGAACCAAGTGACAAACCTGTCAAGGTGTTTTATCGGATGGAGGGATCTGATAAAATCATTTCTGATGAGGAATTTCCAATTAAAAACGTTAACTATTCTAAACTTGACAAAATCTGGCAAGAAAGCACTATTTGGTTTCCAAAACATGAGAGAACCAACGAAATTCCACCAGAAATCTTAAAGAAATTGTTTTCAGAAGTTCCTCAAGAACCAAAGGTCCATGTCACCGAGTTCATTCGACCAAATGATAAAGCAAATGGTTTTCATGAGCCCTCTTACTCGAAAGGACCACTTCCTGAGAGTTTGAGGAATCAACAGTATAATGATCAATATCCTGTTAGATCATTTGCTCCACCAAATGCTCATTATGTGTTTGAGGAATATAGAAAATGCTTTAAATGTGGAGAACGCGGGCATTTACTTGCTCAGTGTCCATATGTAAGGCATAAAAGACATGAGGTTGAAGTTAGAAATTCCATGAGAAAGCCGATTGATCATTATGTTCCACCACATAGACGGGTTGTTCCTCAACAACAACAGTTTTATAATCAAAACAATTTTCAAATGAGGAACAATCGTCCAATCCAATATGATCAAAGGAATCGGATTGCTATGGAACAATCTTGGAGAAAGCCTGTGGTGAACACAACAGTTGATAGACAAAACGTTCCACAAAAACCGATTGTCAAATCGAATGTTGGACCTAAGTCTGTTAACTCAGATAAGGTTGCTAAGAAAGTTACTTTTGGTAACAATGTTCAGAAACCAATTGAGAAACCAAAATCTCAAATTCGTATTCTTAAAAGGTCTGAACAATCTTGGACACCTAATGGTACTCCAGGAGCTTCTACTTCGAAGGTAAGTGAGAAAAATGAAAGTGTTTTGAACAATCAGAAAAAGATTGATCCAAAACAGAAAGTTGTTGAAAAAGTTAATGAGGATGTTTCTTTGAAAACCAATGTTCAAAGGCCCAAGACTCAGGCTTCGGTCCCCCGAAAGAACTAAATGTTTACTTTTTGTGTGCAGGGAGCTTCAGCTGGCCCTATTAGCAGTCTCTGGATTGTTGATAGTGGAGCTTCAGGCCACATGACGGGGGATCTCGCATTGCTGTTTGATGTGAAAAATATTAATGGAGGGTATGTCGCTTTCGCGGGTAATAAAGGAGGATATATCACGATGGAAGGAAGCGTGAGTAATGGGATTGTGACTTTCGAGCGGATTTCTTATGTCAAGCAAATAGACTATAATCTGTTGAGCGTCAGTCAAATATGCGATAAACAATTTTCTGTGCATTTTGATGACAAATCCTGTTATATTCTCAAACCGGGCTTCAAAATTCCAAAGGAGTGGGTTATGTTGATGGCACCTCGATTCAACAATCTTTATATTCTTGACATGTCCAAGGCGATGACATCACAGGGACAGATAACATGCTTTCTATCCAAGGCGACCGAGAAAGAATCGATAATGTGGCACCGCAGAATGGGGCACATTCATCTGAGGAAAATGAATCAATTGGTGAGAAATGGACTTGTCGATGGAGTAAACGTGAAACATTTCCATCTGAACGACAAGTGTGTAAGTTGTATGAAAGGCAAGCAACACAAACAGTCCCATAAGGTGAAGAAAGTTAACTCTGTTGAGATGCCGCTTGAGCGATTGCACATGGACCTTTTTGGACCAGTCAAACGCAAAAGTCATCTTGGAGAGCTTTATTGTTTAGTCGTCACTGATGACTATTCATGATTCTCATGGGTGATGTGTTTGAAGAACAAAAGCGACACCTTTACCAACCTACAAGTTCTGTTCACTCGACTGGAGAATATCTACAATTTGAAGATAAAAAGGATCAGGAGTGACAACGGGACGGAGTTCAAAAATGCGAAGATGGATGAACTTTGTGAAAGCAAAGGAATACATCATGAATATTCGGCTCCGTATACCCCGCAACAGAACGGTGTTGCTGAAAGAAAGAATAGGACTCTAATTGAGGCTGCTAGAACAATGCTCGCTGATTCAAATCTTCCAGTAATGTTCTGGAATGAGGCGATTTATGCAGCAAATTATACATTAAATCGGGTTATAACAGTGAAGAAGTTTGGAAAAACATCTTATGAACTGTTACACCGACGAAAGCCCAACTTAGAGTATCTAGAACCATTTGGGGCGCCATGCACGATGTTGAATCCAGGCGAGAAGTTTAGTCCTAAAGCTGAGGAGGGATATTTTGTTGGATATGCAACCCCGCTCAAACGGGTATTCAACAAGCGAACTCGTCAAGTGGAGGATTGGGCTAACGTGGAAGTTCAACGATACACTCAAAATTTGCAAGGCACGGGCCCTGATTGGATGTTTGATTACAAAGATTTCTTTGAATCATTCAACCTAGATAGCTTGGTTGAAGAAGCTGTTATCAGATTACTTTACGAGTGTGAAAACGCGGCGACTTCACCGTTGATGCGTCCAATCACCGTAAACCCCCCACCAGCTTCTAATGATACCAGTGCTCCTATACAAGAAGAAGAGATGTTTCATGAAGCTTCAACTTCACTAGACACTTCAGAATCTGAAGATGAACAATTTGAAGAAGCTGTTCTTGAACATGCAGAAGAATTAGAGGCGCAACCTATGAACCCAACTCCAAATCCAGATGTTGCTTCATCATCAAACACGGGTCATGATCAGGATGCTGTAGAACACTTGACTGCTCAGACGGGAGTGATTGTACCTGTTAATCCGGAATCTCGGATTCATCGTATTCACCCGCTGGAGCAAGTTATCGGTGATCCTGGTAGTGGTGTTATGACCAGAGGGCAGCTAAAAAGCGTTAACTCGCCAGAGAGTTTTGGTGCTTTAGCATTGTATGCCAAAATTCAGAAATCTGGTAGTCAAAATGATTGGTCGTTTGCATGTTATGTGTCGCAGGTAGAGCCAAGGACATACAAAGACGCTTTGAATGAAGATGCCTGGGTTGAGGCAATGCAGGAGGAGTTATTGCAATTCCAGAAATTGGGAGTCTGGATGCTCACAGATTTGCCGCCGGGAAGGAAGAAAATAGGCACTAAGTGGGTGTTTAAGTGCAAAAAGGATGATCGTGGAGTTATTGTTCGCAACAAAGCCAGATTGGTTGTGCAGGGTTTCCATCAAATCGAAGGAATTGATTACAACGAAATCTATGCACCAGTAGCACGAATTGAAGCTATTCGGATGTTCCTCGCGTTTGCTTCATATAAGAAATTCAAAGTCTATCAAATGGACGTCAAGAGCGCATTTTTGTACGGGAAAGTCAAGGAGGAGGTTTATGTCGGGCAGCCACCAGGCTTTGAGGACCCAATCCACCGGGACAAGGTCTACGTGCTAAACAAAGCTTTATATGGTTTGCACCAGGCTCCAAGACAGTGGTACGAGGAGCTAAGTACGTACCTCATCTCCAAAGGATTCAAGCGCGGCCTCGTCGATTGCACCCTCTTTACGAAGAAGACGGGAGATGACTTGCTTCTAGTACAGATTTACGTTGATGATATTATATTTGGTTCAACTAACGAACTATTGTGCAGGGAATTTGAAACTGTTATGCAGGAAAAGATTGAAATGAGCGCTATGGGAGAAATGCAGTTTTTCCTCGGTTTACAGGTGGACCAAAGACCCGACGGGATCTTCATTCACCAGACGAAATATGTATCCGACATCTTGAGCCGATTCCAGATGGAGGATTCTAAGCCGATGGATACCCCGATTCAACCCAATCACGGGATTGGAGTGGATGCTAAGGGGGAGCTGACAGATCCATTTACATACAGAGCAATCATCGGATCTCTGATGTATTTGACAGCGTCTCGACCAGATATTATGTATGCAACGTGACTCTGTGCTCGCTATCAATCGAAGCCGAAACAAAGTCATCTGACGGCGGTCAAGCGTATCCTTCGATATCTGAAGGGTTGTCCATCAAAAGGACTTTGGTACCCTAATGATAATGATTTTGATTTTATTGCTTTTAGTGATGCAGATTGGGGCGGCTGTGACAAAGACAGCAAATCAACCACAGCCGGTTGCCAGTTTTTAGGGAGCAGGTTAATTACCTGGCAATGCAAGAAACAGACTTCCGTCGCACTGTCTACATGTGAAGCCGAGTACATTTCAGCCTCGAGTTGTTGTTCGCAAGTGCTCTGGATCCAACAACAGATGGTCGATTACAGTTTGCAGTTTCTTAAAACCCCTATACACTGTGACAACGAAGCCGCAATTGCATTAACTAAAAATACTGAAAATCATTCTAAAGCGAAACATATTCGGATTAAATATCATTTTATCCGTGATTGTTACGCTAAGGAATTGATAGATATGGTCAAAATCCATACTGACTACCAACGTGCAGATTTGTTTACAAAAGCTTTTGACAGATCCCGCTTTGAATATCTTTTAAAAGTAAACAATATAAAGGAAAAACAGGACTAATCGGTTCCTCGGTTTATCGCTTTTTAATTTTAGTTTTAGTTTTTAAATTTTTGCTAATTGGGAATTTCTCTTTGCTAATTGGGAATTTCTCTTTACTATCATAATCCTCAAAGAAGTTGATGCTTTCAAGTGGATTGTTTCTTTCAAATTTTTGTTTTGTTTTTCAGAAAAATTAAAAACCCAAAAATATGTTCTTTATTTTAGGGGGAGTCATTTTATCAGAAAAACCAAAAACATTGAAAAATTTTCAAAATACCTAAAAATTAGAAAAACCAAAATGATTTCCTGGATAAAAAGAGGAAATGATAGTACATCAGTGGGGATCTGACACAGGCTAAAGAAGTGTATAGTATAATGAGACGTATGTTGATTACGAGTGATATGCTGATAGGCTTCGTAGACTAAATATTGCGTGCATTAGTGATACAAACATAACAAACTACGCGTTTGTGGCTGAACACCTCATGGACATATGGTCTTAGTACCGTAATTTCGTTTGATAGGGTATTTGTACAAAACTCGGAGGTTTAGGGTCGTTATGTTATTAGTTGTCTGGGGATAGCCTATCTGATCTTCTGCTGTAAGTCATTACGGACCTAGATCAGACAGGATGTCTTTATAAAAGAGCTATATGCCAAATCCTAAAGTTACCGAATTGAGGAACTTTCCATGTTATATGATGATCAAAGATTATCTATTACATCGTATTGATCATTGATGCAAATCATGATTAATATCAGTCCTCAACCTGGTATGGTGCATATGTTACTTTGCTGCATTAATTTGCTGACCTGTATACCTCTATGCATTATATCTTGAACAATTACAGACGACGAAAGCATAATCACGCTTTACAATGAGTCTTTGTGCATTTGCTTCTTGATACGGGAGTATGTCGTGTGTGTGGGAACCACAATGTGTTAGTCTAATACATCTAATTCGTATCATTTTAAAGCATTGCGTAATTGTCTGCATGTGAGCTTACGTGGACCACAATATCAGCAATTGCCGTGTCACATATTGTTTCTAATGATAATATTAAAACAGATCAACGCTGTGTTCAGATTTCTCAGAAAACTGATATGATCCTCTTACCGGAAATCACAAAATGTTTATTGCTTTCATTTACTTTAATGCATTTTACTTTTAATGTCAAAAAGATACAAAATCCAAAAAGATTTTAGGTGTGTTTTGATAAAATTTCAGAAAAACCAAAAGATTTGCATTTCTGCTTTATTTTTTTGATAACCGGGGATGCTTGATGGTCAATTTCTGAGATTTGATAACACCATCTGGACTTTGTATCATTCAAAAGGTGAAAATTTGAGTTTTGGAAGTTTAACGGATTGAAAAATGTTGAACGGGATTCGAATTCGTGATTTGGCGAAATTTTCAGATTTTTCCATTTCACATTCGCCCCTTAAATGGGTCGAATGTGGAAAAATCATCACCTTCGACCATAATGGTTTTGGACGAATGTGGACTTTTTCACTTCCGGGTGTCAATTCCACTTCCGGGTACATTTTTCACCTTCGGGTCTTTAATTAGGGGCGAAGGTGGCTTTGTTTTTACATTCGTGCCATTCATTTGGGGCGAATGTGGACTTCACCCACATTCGTCCACACCAAACGGGCGAACGTGGCCTCTTATATATACACCATTTCAGGTTCGAACCTCACATTCACAAAATTTTTCAAAATTTCTTGATAACCAGACCTTGTTGCTGTGATTTCTTGTGTTTGTGCATTTCATTCCCTATACTTTACTGATCAATTTGACACTTATTTCACAGGTATTGGAGATGTTTACAGACCAGAATCGTCGTGCATATATCTAGACCTAGGGTTTCAAAATTAAGGGTCTTAGTGTCTGTTTTGATGATTAATTTTGATTGCATTTCAATCCACATCATTTTAGGGGGAGATATATGCATGAATTAGTGTTTAACATCGTTTAATTGATTAAATGTTTGATTGAACATAGTTAAACCTAATTCGTCATTAAAAACTGATGTAAATTGAAATAAATGGACAATTGATGATGAACGAGTGATAATCGGCCAATATAGGACACATTTGAATCAGTTTTACGGATTAAAAACAACATTGGCAAAATTTTAAATTTTGGCAAAACCTTTTTCACCTTCGGTTCAAAAACCGGGCGAAGGTGGAATCAGGTTGGACGAAGGTGGAATAATTTGGACGAATGTGACTTTTTACTCAGAACATTTTCACATTCGACCATAATTTTCTCATTCGACCAAACAAACTCACATTCGACCATTCCAAAACGGGCGAATGTGCAGAATGTTTTTGACCAGAATTTTTGTAATTTTTGTCGTTTTTGTATTTTGACGTGTTTATTTGATTTTAATGTGCAAATGGCTGATCAACCTGAGAACGTTGAAGCACCAGTAGAAAATGTGGAAACTCCAGCAGAGATTACAGTTCCAGATCCAGTGCCAGAGGCAGAAACATCAGTTCCAAGCAGTTGGCCGTTTGAAAGATCGCATAACTGTTGCGCATATCTCGGTGATGTAGAGAAGAATACGGAGTTCACCGGGATCATAGAGTTTCTGAAGAGGAGCAGGATAGTTCATGCATTAGCCACACCAACCATCATATACAAAGACATCATTGAAGATTTCTACCAAAATGCGAAGTATGACTACTGGGAGAATCAAACGATCATCAAGAGCAAGATTCAGGATATGGAGATGTTCTTGACTGAAGCTGATATTCGGGAAGCATTACAGATAAAGTTTGAAGATAGTGAAGATCCCAGGGAGTTGTCATGGACAGAGCAGAAAGCGTGTTTCTTACGGATGAAATACAAAGGTCCAATTACTGACGGATCTATGTATAAGGGGAAGCTGGGAGTGCAGTATAAGTATTTTGCACATGTTCTTATCCACGTATTTGGGTGTGTGAGTGGTGGATATGATGTCATGAGAAGGAGTTTAAGTTCATTAATGGTTGCGTTGACACTCAACAAACCATTTAATGTATCTGGGATGATTCTTGATCATATGCTGGAGATGTTGAAAGGAATGAAGAACAAGAAGTTCATGTTATATCCGAGATTTCTAATGATGATCTTTGACTATAAATATCCTATGTTGAAAAAGGATCCGACTATGATCCTAGGTCAAGATCATATGAATATTAGAACATTGATGAGAATGAAGGGTTACAAAGGTGTGCCTGATAGTGAGAAGCCACCTAACAGGAGATTATTTGGTGCTTTGGCTCGTCCGGATTACACTGATCCTGGCAAGAACAAAGCAAGGCATGATAACAGTGACTCGGACAACGATGATCCCTTAGTGTATGTTGATTCAAGCACTAAGAGGAAACGGCAAGTAGTCAATCCTGGAGCCAAAGGGAAGGGCAAGGGAAAGACTGTGGATCAGGGAAGTTCTAAGCAACAAGTGGTTAGAAAGAAATCGACGGCAAAGAAAGGATCAGGTTTGGTGGACGAAGAGTCGGTAGATTCAGAGGAGACTGAGGTTGATGAGCAGTGGGATTCTGATGATGAAAATGTGAGGACCACCAAACGTAAGGCCACTATGGTTGGTGAGTCTGAATCCTTGAACAAGTCGATTGAAGAAGCTGAGAGAAGGAAGAAAACTGTTGAAGATGAGAGTCTAGGTGTTGACCTGGCAGAGCTGAGTGTTGGAGAGACTGTGGTGGTGAATTTGCCTAGAAAGACAAAGAAGCAAAAGACCATGGCCAAGAAGTCGAGTATAAAAGAGCTGAGGGAGAAAGAGTTAGCTCAGCTATTGAAGGGAAAAAGAGTACCTGATGCAGGAACACCATCTAAGTTATCTTCACCTGTTGCCAAGAAGCAGAAGAAAACGAAAGAGGCAGAGACTTTACCAATCGATCAATTCAATGTCGATTTGGATAAAGTGCTTGATATGTTTAGAAAGCCTCAGAAGGAGAAAGTTGTTGAAGTTGAGCCATCTAAATCAAAGTCGAAGAAGGTAACTGTGGATGACGATGTCATGAAGCAAGTGAATAAGAAAATGGAAGATATGATGAAGATGTTAGTTGCTCAACAGGCTGAGATTGCTAAGTTTAAACAAAATGAGGAGAAAATGCTTCAGATCGTGGTTGCTTCGAAATCTAATCAGGATGATATAAATGATAAGATTAAGATGTTGGAAGCAAAGAATGAGAAGCTTGAAAGAAAGTGTGAAAGAAACAAGGGCAGGATCAAACTGATTAAGGCAGATAACAAAGAACTAAGGAATGAAAACAAACGCCTTAGTAATTTGATTGAAGAGCTTTATAGCAGGGCACCCCAGTTGAAAGAGGGTTAAGAAGATGAAGAAGAAGAAGAACAGAAAGTCGATTATGAAGATTCTGAATCTGAGAAAGAACAGGATGATGATGAGGATGATGATGGATCAGAGAAAAGCGATGATGATGATGATGATGACAAAAATGATGATGATGATGATGCTGAAGGTGCTGGGAGAAAACAAGGAGATGAGTTTAGCAGTGGTAGTGATCATGATGGAGGAGATGATACTTCCAGATTTACTTATGAGAAGAGAACACCAAAGAAGAAAGATACTGGAGAATCAAGTTCTAAAAAGAAGGGTGAGAACGTTGATTCAGATGAAAGTATTTTCTGGAATGAGAAAGTGAGATCTCTATCTGATGATGCTAAACAGTTGTATAAAGATATGTTGGAAAAGAGAGAGTGGACCATTGAGTTCACAGGATGCTTCGCTGAAATATTCCAAACTGATGACTTAAGATATGAGTTGGAATATGAAGATCCAGATCTTGAAGAAGGGGAATTACCTGCATCTGTGGCAAAAGAAATACTAGATGGTCTTGCACAGAGGGTAGGAAAAACTTTTGAGGAGTTTATGATGGATGAATCGATTCCAGATATTCCTGAAAAGGATATTGGAAGTCATTCAGATGATGTGCAGACTCCTGAAAACAATGAAGTGGAAATGGAAGATATAACTCATGAAGAGTTTCCCCAGTACTTTAGACAAGATGATGAAAATGAAGTATTTCCTGACTTCACTGAGATACCAAATAAGTCAGCAAAACAGAAAGCTAAGAAAAGGAGTGAAGAGTTTGTGGAGAAGGTATTTGGTACTGATAAGAAAGATTCTTCTAACCAGTCTGATGAGTTGAAGAATTATATGAAGAAATTGAAGGAAATGGAGGAGAACCAACCAAAGCCTGAAGCTCAAGGTAACTTTTACAGATTTCATAATGACAAGTTCAAAGGCAGAGCTCTTGGGTGGACTTACTTAGGCAGGCTGAAATGTATTGCTGCAAAATGGGAAACCGGAATTCTGTACTTCAACAGATTTTGTGACTTGCTTACTCTACCATACTGGGCGGTTAGAGACTTATGCAGATTCCCAATGTCAGGTGCCGAAGTAAATGGATCACATGTCGGTTGGTGCGCAGATAAATTGGTTTGGGAAAGTCGTACGAGATGGAAGAGATTTCAGCCTCAATATCCCCGTAGAAAAGTGCATAGGGATATTGATCCACAAACCAATATGAAGCGAGTAACTTTGATTTACAAAGCACCTAATGTGATGAGGAAGATACCGTTGATGCCGATGCCACAGCATTTCAGTGCTGATTTCATCTTTTGATATTATGATTGGAGAAAGGCAGAAGTGGTGATCGTGTTGAGAGATGGAAAGGATAAATACAAGCATGTTCATGTATTTGATCCTATGTGGTTGATTAATTGCACATTTGAAGACATCATCATGCTTTTCTTCAATCCAATCTACTTTGAACCAAACGACTTTGCTCAAGCAAGAAAATACACTCAAGTGGTTGGAGTTTGTTTTGCGTATGACATCAATGCAGGAAGCAACTTGGAGGGTAAACTTGGTAAGACAGTGAAGATAGCAAATGTGTCTAAGCCTGTGAAGAAAACATTTGAGCCTCCAATGACTACTGAGCAGAAGAAACAGCTCAGAATCAAGTTGATGAACAAGACAATGGACCAACAGAGAAAACTATCCAATCAATAGTCGAGGGGGAGTTTGTTGATGCGTTTTGCGACTAAGGATTGGATAAACATTAATAACATATGTTAGTGACTTGGCCGAAGGTAAACATAAGGGGCGAAGGTAGTTTATACTGGGCGAAGGAAGATGGATTATGGGCGAAGGAAGAATGGATTTGATCAAGATGTACATTCGACCACTAGAAGTGGGCGAATGTGGAAAATGCTCACGTTCGACCAGTGAAAAGGGGCGAACGTGCAGTGTCTATAAATAGATTTTGTGATTTTGATTATGTAATATAGTTGTCAGTTGTGTCTGTGTTTAGGTCAGGTTCAGAGGTTGTTTTGAGAAATTGTGTGTGTGTTCTAGATTAACATAAACTGATTGTAAAGGCTTATTTGAATGAAGTTAATCTATGAAATGATGTTGAAAATGATCTTGATTGTGTTGAGATTTGAGTTTTATCAATTTGTTCAGAACTAGGGTTTCCGCACCTGGTTTTGTGACTTGTATGATCGTATAATCCTGTTTTAGCTAAAATCTTTCGCTCACACAAGAGTTCTGTTTTAAGTACGCAGAAACCCTAAATAAGTGCTCAAGACAATGGAAATGCAATAAGTGCGCAGAAAACCTGATTGCGTACTAAAATCACTAGTTTAAGTACTCACAGTCATAAGTATGCAATATATGAGCCAAGTACTCAAACTAAGAAACAAGTGCTCAACTTATGAGATAAGTGCGCAGGTTATATGAAATAAGTGCGCAAAACAAGCTGTAACAAACACAAAACTCAGCTGAATCCTTTCTAAACCATTTTCTAATCAAAATAACATACTCTAAACTTCTAGAAACACGATTTTCACGAAATTTGAAGCTAAAATATAAGAAAAACACCTAAATTTTAAGGTTTATAAAGAAAATAATCTTGATAATAAAAACTAACAAGATGAGGGTTTTGGTATCTTAAAGTAGATACAATCTAGAGCACAGTGGCTCTGATACCAAATTGTAGTCCCAAATGCTAGATCTTGTTAAGTGCAAGAGATTGTTATCACTTAGAAACACCTATGAATTAGGTGTTTTAAGTGACTAATCTTCTACAATCAAAGAAACTAGATGAATATTGTAAGAACCGACACACAAGATGAATAATACGATAATTCCATTGATGATTTAACACTGAAGAACCATGGATTACAACAAGTACGCACCTATCTTGTGCTATCAAAAGATAATGACCAAAACCCTAACCCTAGAGCTGTGCACACACATCCTTTATATAGGAAAGTCCCTGGGCCTGCACACTTAACTTAAGTGCGTAGGGCCCGTGTAATTAAGTGCGCAGCAGCTAGGGTTTGGTACAAAACTATGTCTTAATTACATACTAAGTCCTTCAACTATCAAGCTATACAATAGGCTATCAAAAGTCTCTAATCTGGTAACTGTGGTCTCAATATAACCCAACAGCTTGTCCATTAGCCTGAGGATGGACTGGTGTTGAAGTTATCATCTTGATTCCCCAGCTTTCACAAAAGACAGTCGTCCTATTGTTGATGAATTGACAACCGTTGTCGCATATGATTTCAGCTCGTACTCCAAATCTTGTTAGGATGTTCCTCTTGATGAATGACACCACTTCCTTGTCCCTGACTTGTAAAATTGCTTCAGCTTCGATCCATTTTGAGAAGTAATCAGTCATTACCAATATGAACACCTTCCCACCAGGAGCTACAGGTAACTTTCCTATTATATCCATCCCCCATTTCATAAAGGGCCATGGTGAAATAATACGATGTAGTGGTTCAGCAGGCTGATGAAGGATGTTGCTATGTGTTTGACATGGATCACACTTTTGAGAATATAGCATGGCATCCTTCTTCATAGTTGGCCAATAGTATCTTGTTCTTAAGGTCTTTGAGTAAAGAGATCTTCTTCCTGTGTGGTTTCCACAGTCTCCTTTGTGGATATCCTTGAGTACTTCATTTGCTTCTTCTTTATTGAGACACCTCAAATATGGACCTGTAAGAGATATTCTATACAAAATATTGTCTATAATAGTAAATTTTGATACCTTCATCCTGAAAGCCTTTGCATTCTCTCCTTCAGGAATGACATCTTGTTGTAAATATTTTATTATAAGAGTCATCCAAGATGGATCGTCTTGAACCTGAGTGGCTAAAACAGTGATATCGCCATGATGTGCTTTAATACCCTCAGGATGCCACTCTTCAATTACTGGTTTCAGGATATGGATGATGGGAATCTTAGATCCTTCAGGTAGATTTAAGGAGGATCCCAGATTTGCTAAGGCATCAGCTTCAGCATTTTCTTCCCTAGATACCTGTGTTAATGAAAATTCTACAAAAATGGTTGATAAATTTTTAACTTTTTCGAGATAAACAACTAACTTTTGACCCTTTACTACATAAGATGCATTAAAATGGTTAGCAATCAACAAAGAATCAGAAAATACTTCAATATTAATAACATGCATGTCTTTAGCAAGTTGCAAAAAAAGCAATGAGAGCTTCATATTCTGCCTCATTATTGGTTGTCTGAAATGCGCATCTAATAGCATGGGGTATTTTGTACCTTTGTGGCGATTTTAGTAGTATTCATAAACATGTGCCTTTTGCATTTGAAGCACCATCAATATATGTTGTGGGTGAAAATCCTCAGGATGATTTTACCTCACATCCCTAATGTGCCATCCCCAGGATGCTGAAGGACTTGACTAACTTCAGGATGTGACAGTATTTCAGCATGTGCACATCTTGAGAATGAGCTAACGAGTTGATTCTCCTATGTATGATTGCAGGTACAAATAAATTATAATATGGATTTACGGGCTTGGTAACATCTATATTATCACCCTCAATTAAAGAAGTCAAGGATAGACTTAGCTTATCACATTAGGGATTTACGGGCTTGAGAATGAGCTAACGAGTTGATTCTCCTATGTATGATTGCGAGTTTCATAGGATTGTTTGTTTATTTCATGTACTATATAAGTGGGGGTATTGGACAAGTATAGGACACATTGGTCACACTATAGCTACACACATACACTTAGCTTATCACAAAACACTTGCACAATCATTGTAATCATAGTACACTCGTCCACATACTCATCCAAAGTTGTATCTTTTTACCATTTTAATATTAACAAACAAGGAAGGGGCCCAGACTCCTCCCGAGGTGTTATGTCGGCGATCTACAATTGATCAAGGGCTTTCCTCGTAGATCGTGTGTTATTCTTGTTGTATATCACTTTATTTGTTCATTCTTAGCAGTTCCATCCTGAGGATATAACTGTCCATCCCGAAACTAATCTAAGCCATCCCGATCATAGTTGTTATATTTTTTGCTTATTGAACATCCTGATACACCATCTTAAGAATATTATTGATTAACAAACATATTTCTACACATTTAGCCCTCTACCTCACATAAACTAATTTGGAATACAAACTTATTTTTACTAGATAATTTTTGACCAAAACAATTTGGCACCCACCGTGGGGCAAGTGGTGCTATTTTAACAAAAAACTTTGTTAAAAACTTTCTTCATTTACTTCTTTTTTACATAACTTGACAACTATGCCATCTTCCCAGAAAAATGTTTCCTCATCCATGCCTTCATCAACTTCTACCCGAAATACTGCCTTACCACCTCCACCTGCACTTTCAAGAAGTTCCACTTCCCAAATCCCACCTAGACCATCTGGATTTACTCCTCCTGTTTTAGTATCGAATGATGAATTACTTTCTATGTTTGCACTAATGAAAGATTCGATACATCAACAACAAGACACAAACTGGATGTTGATAAGAGAAATACAAGCTCTTAAATCATCCTCAAGAAGGCCAAGTGAAGACATGGGGACACCATTGCAGCCCAGGGCGTTAGATTTTAATTCTAGCTTCTCTGGAGGGGTACATCAGGGAGATTTTATCCCCATGAGTACTGGGTTCTCTGCTCCAGAAACAACTACTGCTCCCGGAATGGCGACTACCAGGGATACAGGATATGCACCTGTGCCATCCCAAGGATATAACACTAACGGTAACAATTTAAGTTCTAGTACTTTTACTGCTAATGAGGTTGCTTCTTTGCAAGATATAGGAATAAGCCCTTAGCTAGCAAGGGAACTTCAGAAGATCAAGGATATGGTATCGAGTGTGCCAGGGATAGTACAACCCATCCCTGAAGTATCCTCAGCATGTCATAGAGTGTCAAGATTTGCATCTCCCATATGCGATGCAGAGATTCCAAAACGGTTTCAAACTCCAAGTATGAAGCTTTATGATGGATCTACAGATCCTGAAGAGCATGTGGCTCAATATAGGGTAAGGATGGAAATAAATCCAATCCCTGCTAATCTGAAAGAAGCATGTCTATGTATGGGATTTGGCTCAACTATCACCGATCCAGCCCTGAAATGGCTCCTAAGTGTTCCACCCTATTCTATTACTTCTTTCGCACATTTAATTAACATGTTTAATAATCAGTTTTCTTGTAGTCGAACGTTCGAACGTTTGACAAGTAATCTTTATAGGGTGACTCAACCACAGGGGGAATCACTAAGAGAATTCATTACTAGGTTTGGAATGGAAGCACTTGACATCCCGAACCTGGATGTCACAACAGCGGTTCAGGCTTTCAAGATGGGACTGCAGAAAGATTCACCATTCTACCAAGAGTTGGTGATGAATCCATACAGGAACCTAGATGAAGTCAGGAACAGAGCCTTAAGATTCATCCGACTTGAGGATGATAAGAAGATACAAGAGAGGATAGAATCATCCTCAAAATATAACCATCCCAATCGAAAATCCACTCCCACATACGAACCATATAAGCATAAACCATATGCTAGGCCTGATAATAAGAAGGTCAATGTGGTAGAGGATGACGATGAGGATGATTGCCCTAAATTGTCAGACTATTGATTTTCTGTGGATGTAACAGGTTTGATGTATGCCATGAAGGATCTAGGGTACAAACCAAGATGGCCAAGGAAAGACAACAAGGCAGGATGGAAAGACAAATCCAAATGGTGTGCCTTTCACGAAGATTTTGGCCATATCACTGAAGATTGCATTACACTAAGAAAGGAGATAGCATATCTCTTAAGAAAGGGTCACCTCAAGGATCTCCTGGGCAAAAAGAAATCAAGATCTCAAGATGGCACAAACATCCCAGAAAGAGCAGCATCCCCACCTAAGGATGCTGGCATTATCAACTTCATTTCAGGAGGGTCAGACATTTATGGAACCTCATACTCAGCTGCTAAAAGACATGCGAGGGAAACAAAGTCTGAAAAAGGAGAAAGACCAACGAAGACGACCATCCTGACAACCTTAAAAGTGAAAAGTTTTGAGGAAGAAGACAGAGAAACATCCTTGATCCTCATCATGACGGTTTGGTTATTACTTTATATATTGCTAACCACTTTGTTCGCAGGATTCTTGTAGATGGAGGAAGTTCAGTAAACATCATCCAGCTCGAGGCCCTCAAGAGGATGAGCATCTCGGAATCGGAGATAGTTTCCAGGTCATCAGTTTTGGTGGGCTTCAGTGGAGAAACCAAGAGCACAGTGGGTGACATCAAGCTACCAGTATATGTAGAAAGGGTGAACTCTATCCAGAGATTTTGTGTGATAGATTCCCTATCCTGCTACAATGTCATCCTGGGGAGACCCTGGATACATGATATGAAGGCAGTACCTTCAACATATCATCAATGTGTGAAACTACCCATACCTTGGGGAGTTGTGAAGGTTAACAGCTATCAACAAGAAGCTAAGGATTGCTACACGACATCAATGAAGGCCTCATCCCGTCAAGCATAGCAATTACAGCAGGATGCACAGTGCCATCCTTAGAATGTTAAAGCACATCCTGATCAGGATGTTAAAGCCATCTGCCTTGACGACAACAACAAGGATATCACTGTGCAAATCCATAAGAATATCCCACATGATATTGAATAATCACTAATATCTTTTCTTAAATGCAGGATGTCTACTTTTGCTTGGAAACATGAAGATATGACCGGCATATCAAAGGATGTCATTACTCACAAACTTGGGATTGATAAGAGTTCAAGCCCATTCAGCAAAAAAGAAGGAAGTTTGCTCCAGAAAGAAATATCATCATCCAAGAAGAAGTAGACAAGCTGCTGAAATCTAAGATGATAAGGGAAGTAAAATTCCCAAGATGGCTGGCGAATGTTGTGGTAGTCCAAAAGAAAAATGGGAAATGGAGAGTGTGTGTGGACTACACAGACCTTAACAAGGCCTATCCTAAAGATCCATTCCCACTACCACACATAGATTCAATGGTGGATGCTATAGTAGGCCACGAGATGCTGACATTCATGGATGCATCCTCAGGATTCAAACAGATACAAATGGAACAGGATGATCAGGAGGACACAGCATTCATGACACCGTCAGGTATATATTGTTATATAGCCATGCCATTTGGATTAAAAAATGCAGGTGCCACTTATCAAAGGCTAGTGAACATGATGTTCAAAGAAAAGATTGGGGACACGATGGAGGTCTACATTGATGACATGGTAGTAAAATCCAAGAAAGCAGAAGATCATCTTCGGGATCTCAAAGAAGCTTTTGACATCCTGGATGCTTACAACATGAAGTTAAACCCAGCAAAGTGCCATTTTGGAGTTGGAGCTGGGAAGTTTTTTGGATATTTGGTAACAAAAAGAGGGATACAAGCCAGCCCTGAACAAATAAAGGCCATCCTTGATCTCAAATCCCCAAGAAATATTAAGGATGTGCAAAGGCTGACTGGCAGGATAGCATCCCTGAATAGATTCATCTCGAAATCCTCAGAGAAATGTAATGAGTTCTATGACATCCTGAAAAAGAATAACAAATTCGACTGGGAAAGAGGCATGAAGAAGCATTAAAGAAGCTCAAAGATTATCTTGCAGTAGCTCCATTGTTGATGAAACCTAAGGATGGAGAACCTCTCAAGCTATATCTTGCAGTTTCTGGGAATGCAATAAGTGTTGTATTGGTAATGGACTTCGAAGAGCAACAACATCCTGTCTATTATGTAAGTAAAACCCTCCTAGATGCTGAAACCAGGTATTCACATCTCGAAAAACTTATTTTAGCTTTAATAATGGCTTCTACTAAGTTAAGGCATTATTTTGAAACACATTAAATATATGTTCAAACTAACTATCCCATTAAAAATGTATTAAGAAAACCTAAAATGTCTGGAAGAATGGCAAAATGGTCAGTTAAATTAAGTGCCTATGACTTAGAGTATGAGCCTAGAAATGCAATCAAGTCACAGGCCCTAGCAGACTTTGTGGCTGATTTCAGTAGTGACATCCTGAGTGAAGTAGAGTCTGAAGTTCAACAACTAAATGAAAATTTAGAAAAATGGACTCTATACACTGATGGTGCTTCGAATGCAAGAGGCACAGGTCTGGGAATACTACTAAAATCGCCACAAGGGGATAAGATACCCCATGCTATTAGATGTGCATTTCAAACAACCAATAATGAAGCTGAATATGAAGCTCTCATTGCGAGTTTACAACTTGCTAGAGATTTACATATTGTTAAAATTAAAGTCTTTGTTGATTCTTTGTTGATTACTAACCATTTCAATGGATCATATGCAGTAAAAGGACAAAAGTTAGCCATTTATCTTGAAATCGTTAAAAATTTAGCTACTTCTTTTGTAAAATTTTCACAAACACAGGTACCTAGGGAAGAAAATGATGAAGCTGGCGCCCTAGCAAATCTGGGATCCTCCTTTAATTTACCAGAAGGATCCAAGATTCGCATCATTCACATCTTGAAACCGGCGATTAAAGAGTGGCATCCTGAGGATGGCCAGGCACATCCTGAGGATAAAACAGACCATCCTGAGGATATCACTGTTTTGGCCACTTAGAAACAAGACAATTCATCATGGATGACTCCCATAATCAAATATTTACAAGAAGATGTCCTTCCTGATGAAGAAAATCCAAAGGCTTTCAGGATAAAGGTATCTAAATTACAATTATAGACAATATTTTGTATAGAAAGTCTCTTGCAGGTCCATATTTGAGATGTCTCAACAAGGATGAAGCAAACGAAGTACTCAAAGACATCCACGAAGGAGATCATGGAGATCATACAGGAGGAAGATCTCTCTACTCGAAGACTCTGAGGACGGGATACTATTGGCCTACTATGAAGAAGGATGCCATGTTGTATTCCCAAAAGTGTGATGCATGCCAAAGACATAGCAACATACTTCACCAGCCTACTGAACCACTACATCCTATTGTTTCACCATGGCCCTTCATGAAATGGGGAATGGACATAGTAGGAAAGCTAACCAAAGCTCCTGGATGAAAGGTATTCATGCTAGTGATGACAGATTACTTCTCGAAATATCCTGACACGATTTGGAGTACCATCTGAAATCATTTGTGACAATGGTTCTCAATTCATTAGAAAAAGAACAACTGACTTTTGTGAGAATTGGGGGGGGATCAAGATGGTAACTTCAACACCAGTCCATCCTCAAGCTAATGGACAAGCGGAATCCTCAAACAAAATCATCATCAACAACTTGAAGAAGAAGCTTGGGGAAAAGAAAGGTTAATGGGCAGAAGAACTTCCATTTGCACTTTGGGCTGATAGGACTACTTCAAAGAATGCTACTGGTCAGACACCTTTCTCTTTGGTCTTTAGAACAGAAGCAATGCTTCCAACAGAGATGGTCATGCCTACAGTAAGGAAGCATCTTCAGGATGCAACTACTAATTCTGAAGCATTACTACAAGACTTGGAAACTGTGGATGAACTCAGAGATGCCGCTAAATTAAGGATGGCAGCATATCAACAAAGGATTGCTAAAGCTTACAACAAGAACATCAGGATAAGAAGATTTCAAGTGGGAGACTTGGTATTGAGAAAAGCCTTCCAAAATACAACAAAACCAAGCGATGGTAAGCTAGCTCCCAAGTGGGAAGGTCCATACTTAATCGATTCTAAAGCAGGAAAAGGAGCATATTGGCTGTCAACAATGGAAGGAGAGATTCTACTAAGAGCTTGGAATGCTATACACTTGAAATACTACCATGTTTAAGGATGCATATGAGAAACCATGATCCGAATCACAGGTGGGATGAAGGTGAAGGCTGATAGAGATGAATCATCTCCATGTGTAAGTACTTATCCTTGATTTATTTCGATCGATTATATTTTCACTAAACATGGTCTAGAAATAGTCCATCCTAAGAATTTTGCAGTACCATCCTGAAGATGGAATGCTTAGAAGACTAGGGGGCTGGCCACCCTCTCCTCCGTTAAAATGTCCGACACCTTCCTAAGGCTTAAAGGTTTTCACCTTTTACATTGGGTTAGAAACCCTCGCCTGGAGCGCACGATGCCCATGTATATTCTCGGGATGGTGGGACCAGTCCATGTAAAAGTGGCTGACAATTTCATTATCTTTGAGATATACGATGGAGCTCTTAAGGTTTAGACATTTTTCAATGTCTCTAATGGTTAGATGTTTTTCAATGTCTCTTTGGGCCTTGTCGCCAGTTATTCCTAAGGGCCTTGTCGCCAGTTATTACTAAAGGCCTTGTCGCCAGTTATTCTCAAGATGAAACATAATGGTTTTATCACCAAAATATAACAAAGGGGTTTTTTATCCCAGACTAAACCAAAGGCCTAAGTCGCCAGTATAATAAAATCTTCCTTTGCAGGATATTATCAAAACATAAGTCTTTCTTATGAAAGATTATAAGGTCTATTATGAAGATATCACACTAGGGATATCCTTAGAATGCAAGACCATCCCAAGGATGGAAAAGAAACTAGATGCATCCTCAAGATGCGACACTATCCCAAAGATGAAGAAGAAACTGGGGACATCTTCAGGATAATGAAGACCATCCTGATGATGAGAAGAACTTCTATGGAATATGACAGGATCAGAAGAATTATTCCACAGAGAAGATACAAAAGGTATTATTTGAGATAAATTCTTTACAACCTAAGTGTTTGTTAATCTTTGCAGAATACTAAAGGAAAAGAACACAGGAACAATAGCGTCAAAAGATTGTTACCATATATTATGCATCATAAAGTCAAAATTTGATGTCAACCCCTGGCTTCATCCAAAACCAGGACCCATCCACCAGGGGTCAACATCTATGGTCCAAGGTCAACAAAAAAGATTTGGGGCTTCGTCTTGAAACTAAGATCCCTCCACCCCAAACCTTATAATATCCTAAGTTATTACATACTAATAATTGTCCGAAATTATTCTACCAAACACAACCATAAAGATCAAACAAAAAGTGGGTTCCACTAGTCAACACATCCTACATCGCCCACTGGAAGGTCCTTCACCACCTCAGCAACCTTGGCCTCTGCTGCCTTCACCTCTACATCCTCAGGATCCTTAGCCACACCCTTAGGATGAGCAACAGAAACAGGCTCATAAACCACTTCTTTGCCACCTAGGCTCCTAATTTTTTCCTTCCAAGCCTCAATATCCCATGAGTTCTTGAGAATCCGGTTAAAAACCGAATTCACGGATCGATTAAGCGAAAACAACTCGGTTTCAGACAGGAGATTCGAGACGTGATAGAAATATCGGATAACAAAGTCATCACAGATTCGTATTAATTCAGAAACGGTTACAGACATTGTCATCAGTAGGATAAACATCTATCTTGAGGCCGGGGGAGGTCGGGCATGACCTCCCCCTTGAGAGCATTCAAAGCATAAACTCAAATCTACAAAATGATATTTACACATGAGATTGCTATTTATAGTCCAACACCAAATTCCACCTTCGCCCCATTGTATAGGTCGAATGTGGACATGTGGACTAAAGTTCACCTTCGCCCCATTGTATAGGTCGAATGTGGAATGTTTCCACATTCGCCCTTTACCTTGGGTCGAACCTGAACTTTGTGTATTGTCCTATATCTTTACAAATGCATCAGATCCATAAAATGCCCTTATGGATCACCACAATCTCATGTAATACAATACAAGACTCAACCCTAGTCTATTCGACAGTGACGTCCACAGAAAGTGCATCAACAATCTCCCCCTTGGACGTTGCTGGCGAATCCTAAACACACCTAGCATCTTCAGTCAGTTATTGTTGAAGTATCAGACACATTGTTACATCAACAATCTCCCCCTTGACTGATGCTTCACCAAGTTTCTCTGAGATCTCGTATGATAAATCAATCATGTTCTTGAGTAACTTCATCTGTTCGACAGAATACGAGCCGTAGACGAGTGAATCAAGCAATCAGAAGTTTTCAGTAGGAACTACCGGTACAATTGTGGACTTGAAATGCTTCAGAAACTGAAGTTTTCTATAGGGCCAACAATAACCACCAACAGCTCTTGAAATTCTTCAGGACTGTAACCTTGAAACTTTCGTTGAATTGAATGATAGTTGTGTTTAAACACAACTATCATTCAATAGATCAAACAATTGTGGACTTGATCAACAGCTCTGATACCAGATGAGAATCCGGTTAAAAACCGAATTCACGGATCGATTAAGCGAAAACAACTCGGTTTCAGACGGGAGATTCGAGACGAGATAGAGATATCTGATAACAAAGTCATCACAGATTCGTATTAATTCAGAAACGGTTACAGACACTGTCATCAGTAGGATAAACATCTATCTCGAGGCCCGACCTCCCCCTTGAGAGCATTCAAAGCATAAACTCAAATCTACAAAATGAAAATTAACACATGAGATTGCTATTTATAGTCCAACACCAAATTCCACCTTCACCCCATTGTATAGGTCGAATGTGGACATGTGGACCAAAGTTCACCTTCGCCCCATTGTATAGGTCGAATGTGGAATGTTTCCACATTCGCCCTTTACCTTGGGTCGAACCTGAACTTTGTGTATTGTCCTATATCTTTACAAATGCATCAGATCCATAAAATGCCCTTATGGATCACCACAATCTCATGTAATACAATACAAGACTCAACCCTAGTCTATTCGACATTGACGTCCACAGAAAGTGCATCAACAACCACCAACCACGGTCCACCACCACCACGGTCCACCACCACCTACCACCTTCCACCACCCCCGTCCACCACCACCCACTACCACCACCACCACCACCCACCACCACCACCGGCACCTACCACCACCACCACCACCACCCACCACCACCACCGGCACCCACTACCACCACCACCGGCACCACCACCACCGGCACCCACCACCACCACCCACCACCACCACCCACCACCGCCACCCACCACCCACCACCACCGTTCACCACCACCATGGTCCACCACCACCACCATCAACCACCACCACCACCACCCACCACCACCGTCCACTACCACCCACGACCACCACGGTCCACCACCATCACCCACCACCACCACCGTCTACCACCAGACTGCTGTAAAAAATCAGTTTATTTAAATTTCAGTTTATTTCAGCAGCCTGCAGACATTAACAAACAAACAGTCTTCTTCTTGCAGACTGCAGACCTTTGGTCCACCTCTTCTTCTGCAGATGTCTGCATATGTGGTCCACAGACTGCAGACCTTTTCCTGCAGAAAAAACAAACAGCACCTGAGTGACACTTATGTTAGGGAGTCGATAACATACTTTACTTGCGGTTTGGATTTCTTTTGCTTGCACACTAAGGTGAGTTTCACTACTCTTTTTCTCAAAAGCATGCGTCTCAGGTATGAGACAACTTACTCAACGTTTTTCTAGTCCGGTTTGGGACTACTTACACATCCCGGGTTGGGATGCTATGGATCCTTGTGTGGGTCGGCTTTTACTAGTTCGCAAACTGTGTCCTTGATGAACTAAACCAACTCTATCATCTGTAAGTCCTCACGTACCGAATGAGTTGCCGGGTTATGGCAAGCGGGCTATTAGTTGATAGCGCTATTAGGTCTTACAAACCTCACAACGGCTCGGGAGCGCGGGCGTGAACTATAACTTAACGAACTTTATCATTGTGGATAGACAATGATGTCAGGCATGCGGCTCACATTTGTGGCTACACGTACATAGCAGTTCGGTATATTCGGTGTTAGTTATCATGAATGGGCTAGCTACCCTTGACATGCGATGAACTAGTGGTTACACGGTTCTAGGAACCAACTCAATTTACTTGTTTACGTGGTTTTGGAAACCAGCGCATTTACATACTCAATTACGTTACTTTGTGAACTCACCAGCTTTATGTTGACATACGATAGCATGCTTTTGCAGGTAACTAGGAACGGAGCACAATTAGGGCATGCATCATATCATGGGTCTCAAATATTAAACTATTTTAAAACATTTAACTACTTCCTTTTGGTTTTGGGCGCAGTGTTTGCGCAGATTTTATTTAACTGTTTTTCATTCGCTTCCGCTATACTTATATTTGATTTGGTTGAAACATTAAACTTGGTTTTTCAATAACGAACTAAATGGTTGGGCATTTAGAGTCGTTCATGTGACTTATGGCTATGGGATCCTGGTTTGTCATGCGCCTCGCGGTATAAACTCCGCAGTGGAAATTTGAGGGTGTGACATTACCTGCTTTGGAGGCTCAGTCATCGCCATCAATGCAAAGTGTGCTTCCTTTCCAGCAAAGAATTTAGAATAGTTGATTCTGGTAAAAGCAACATCCACTATGCACGATTTGCGTGTCATCAGAAAATCGGCTTCGGCAAGAAGTTGATCGATATCATCATCTAGTGAATTAACACTAGTTTCAGAATTAGAATCGCTCTCCGTATCAGAATAAGCTGAATCACACTGTTCTGGAATCTCAGTAACAGAGTCAAGGATCAATCCCGACTTCTTCTCAACACAATCATCACTTTCTTCACTCAACTCTTCAATCTTTACCTCAGACATCTTCTTAGTCATCAAATCTTCTTCAACAGACACCAGCTCATCCAAATCCATCTTCTGGGCAACACACGCCACGTTACCAGCAGTAATCTCCTCAACACCGAGTTGCATACCAGTCCAATCAAAACCCTCATCTTTCTAAATCACCAAAGCTTGGTTCTTGTTATCTGGTTGGGTTTGGCTATTTGGTGTAGAGATAGGAATTATAGTTCTGGTTGGATTGTGTGGTATTGGATTTTGGTTCTGGTTTTGTGTAGTGGTTTGTCTAACAGTATTGTTTGGTGAGTTGTTTTGGCGGTTTTGGTAGTTGTTTTGTTGTTGAAAATTGGAGTTGTTTTGACTTTGGTATGATACCTGATTTTGACGGTTCTGGTAGTTGGTGTTGAAAGGATTCATGTTCCCCTGCTATGCTGGCTGTGTGCATTCTCTTTTGAAGTGACCTTTCCCACCACAGTTAAAACATGTCACTTTGGCTTTGTTGAAGCCATATGTGGTGTTTGGAGATGTAGAAAGATCAGTTATGCCCGTCTTCTCGATGAACTCAGTCGCTCTCCTCATAACACTAGCAAACGCCCACTGGATGTCAATAAGCTGCATCTCTTCTTTGTCAATTTGCGCATAGTCCTCACTGGTTAGATTGTTGTTACCAATTTGATTAGCGACTAAACCGTTATAAGAAGCGACCATAGCTGAAACCAATGCTACATGTGGCAATGCAACTTCAACAGTAACATTGTTCAAGTTCAAGGTCTCCAACACAATTGGGCTCTGATTAGGTTGACTTTGGTTTATTTGAGTTTGATTCATTTGAGTTTGATTCATTTGAGGAATATAGGATTGTTGTTGAGGTTGGTTTAGACTTGCAGAATAACAAGCAGCTTGTTGCATCGGTGAAAATGGTGGGATGTAAGTAGTAGTAGGGTATGATGGTGGGGTATAAGATGAAGTTTGAGCAAGGTAATTTATGGGGGCTTTGGGTGGTTCAACAATACTTGATACACAAGCAATGTGTGGAGCAACAGTAGTACCTGAACTTGAACTAGCTAGAGATGAAGATGTACCACCAGGGTATAATTCTGGGTTCTGAGGAACTTGTGCTCTTTTCGCCTTACTCTTTTCTTCCATCTCTTTGTTTTCAAGCTTCTGGATAAACTCATTAATGGTCCAGTATTGGTACGCATCCTTTTCCTTGAGTACCTCGATGTGTTGATTCCAGTAAGGTGGCAATGCATCAGCGAACTTGTCCACCAGCTCAGACATTGGTATGTTAATCTCATAACTTGAAAGTTCAGTCAATAAGTGACAGTACCTCGGAATCAACTCCTCCAACGTCTCATTTCCCATATAGCTGAAGTTCTCAAACTCTTTTCTTAATTCCTCCATTCTCAACTTCCTCGTCTTTTCATTCCCATCGTGACGATTCCTTAACATGTCCCACAATTGTTTAGAAGTGGTGCACGACCCAAACTGATGTAAGAGATCAGTGTTAATGGCCTGGGACAGTTGGGAAAACGCCTTCTTTTCTACCGCAAACTTCTTTTTCTCGTCCTCAGCAAGACTTTCTAATGGAATCGGTTCACCTGTGTTCTCCAAAACCGGAGCAACATAACCCTTAGCAATCATTTGCCATGCTTCCGTTCCTTCTAATCCCATTCCCTCTAGATGAATCTTAAACTTGGTCTTCCATGTGTTGTAGTCTACCATTTCCATCAACTTTGGTGGACGGCTCCCACTACCCGAAGATAAGTCATGAATAAGTGTCGAAATCGCATTAGTAGTCTGAGAGTGTACTGCCGCTGCTGCAACTCCCCAGTAATCAGCCATAGGTTGTGGTTGTGGTTGTGCAACTTGTTGGGGCATAGAACTAGTCATCGCCATATAGTTAATCGGTTGGGATGGTTGACTAGTCTTCTGAGTAGCTACTGACCAAGGATCCATAGTTGTCTGCTGTTGTGGTGTTGTATTAGGTCGTGGTGTTGTAGGAAAATTCCACATATCGCTCTGAAAATGATAAAACACGAAACGATTAGAAAAATTTCACAACAGTTTCTACGTTCGACCCTTTTGAAGAATCGCGTGGTCGAATGTAAAAATTAATCCAGGTTCGACCGTTTGATAAGGTTCGAATGTAGAAAATAACAGACTCAGTTCACTTTCGACCGATTTATCCCACGTTCGACCACCCGATTGGTCGAATGTACCATTTAAGGTCGAATGAACAACAACACACTAAAACTTTCTAGGTTCGACCAAATAACACTCCACGTTCGACCGAAAATACCCTGGTTCGACCTAAAAACTCCACTCTTGACCAAATCTCCCTAGGTTCGACCCTTTCATGTTGAAAAACGGTTATACTTTGAGAATCAGTTATTTTGATTAAAAATTTTCAAATGTTGATGAAATTTGATGATCTTATGCAGGTTTTGCTTTGGATTAGATTTGGAACAGGTTTAACAAAGAGAATTTTGAATTTTATCTATGAAAACAAGTTCAAATCAATCAATTTAACACCAAATTCAAATGTTCAATGAAAAACAGAAAGTTTTGATCAAAATTGGGTCTAAATCAGCTGTAATATTATCAATTTGTGGTTGTTTGATCCTTATGGCTTCTATACCACTTTGTATGCGTATAGGATCGGCTAATCAACAAAGATTACGATCAAACAAGTTCAATTTAGGTGCGGAATCCCTGAATTGATCACAAAATGATAATAAAACTAGCAAAACATAGAAATCATCATAAACACTTTCATTTCATTCAATAACATAATCAATTACACTTCAAAAGATTGTTTATAATGATATAACTTGATTACAGACTCAATAAAAACCCTAGGGAGAAACACACACTGGGAGGGAAAACAAATGGCCAAAAGTTAGACATTCAAAAATGAGTTTGCCTTATATAGACCTGCACATTCGCCCAAATAGCTTGGTCGAATGTGCAGGTTCTGTAGCATTTCGCGTTTAATAATTGTAAGTTACGTAGAATCTGGATAAAAACGACAAGTTCTATTATTATTGTTTACATTTAATTATTTTGTAGCATTTTAAACCCTAATACTATGATAATTATTCATAATATAATATATATATATATATATATAGGTTTATAATAATAATAATAATAATAATAATAATAATAATAATCATAATAATAATAACATTTTTTCAAAACCCAATATCCCTTCTTTCTTTCCCCCCACCTGAGCCCAAACCATATCTTTTGTTACTGAACCCATGTGACGAGCCCACCAAACTGGCCCACATCAGGCCCGGCCCAAACTCTTTCCCCTGGTACCTATTAAAAAAGAAAACCAAATTTCTGTTGCGGGCCGGACTCAAACCCGAGTCAAACCTACTCACACACACGCGCCACACCATTTGAACCACCTATCAAGTTGTGTTTTAAACTGGACATTAATTCTTTTATAAGCTTTTTAAATCAACTCTTCTTCCCCTATCTACTGCTGTTTGACGTGCACGCAGCAAGGCTTATGCCTTGGTTGACCAATCTTCAAGGTTAATCTTATAATTAAATCAAGGATTTTTTTTGGAAACTATATAATTCCGCATCATGACTGATGCAATCATTCCACAATTAACCAACGATTAGTCGTGAATTATGCATAATCACGCGTATACATTCAAACGTGGTCAAACCTTACCAATTCATCGTTCCAGATCGTTGTACTATAAATTGATCATTGTAGGACCTTCACAACTCGCCAATACATCTTTCTCAACCCCCAATTCCTCTCAATCATATTCTGTTCTTAATATCCGATCGCGTTTTGACTTTCAAGTTGACTGTCCAAATCGTGCTCGTTTCTACATTGTAAGTATAATATTTTTGGTGGGTTTTGATCATCGGCATCCACACATCAATAGCCCTAAGGTTAATTGGGCTATTGATGTGTGAATCAGACGATTGGAAAAATTAGGGCTCGTGGGTTTAATTTGGGGATAAACATGATTTTTCATAATATATTTATTTTTAATCAAACTGAAATCAACACAACCACTGGTCTGGACCAAGTGGTTGTGTCTGGTGCTATCTTCCTGAGCCACCCGGGTTCGAGTCCCGGCAGTGGCAAACCTTTTCATTTTTTTGTTTTGTTTTTAATTAAGCCATCAAAATTAATTATATATAATACTCATATTTTATAAATTCGTTTTAAAATATTAAAACTCTTTTAATAATTCTACAAAAATTATTTTGTGTTAAACTAATGAAAAAGTTTAACATACAATTTTTAGTTTTCAAAAATTTATTTATTTAATATACATAATAAATAAATCAAGTTTATTCCATTTTATTTATAAAATTCTATAAAAATATCAAAACAATTTTATAAATTTCCACAAAAATTATTCTGAGTTTACATAATGATAAATTTTTCTGAAATGATTTTTAATTCTGAAAAATCATTTATTTAATGTTTTTAATCAATTTTTGTTAGTTTTAATCATAATTAAAATATAATAAATCCAATTTTTAATATTTTTGCACCAAAATTTTATACAAATTATTTCTGATTATTTGAAACAGAAATATGATTTTTAAACTAATATTTCTTTAATTTTAGTATTTTTAAATATTAAAGTTAAATTTTGACAAATTGTTATAAATAGAATTAATATTCTTTTTTTAAAGAAAATAATTTTATAAAAATTATTTTTATACTTTAAACTCATTATTGTGATCACCTTAAATTCAAATTTTATAAAAAGATTTTTGTCTATTTATTTACTAAATTTCTCTCAATTATCAAACATTTTATTATTAATCAAACGAGCATTTATCCCCAATCCAAGGCCCTAGAACATATACATTTGTAGATAGACTTAGACATATTTATTACCTTATTATAGGGTGATATTTGGCGTTGTTGGACAACACATATTCTATATCACGAGACTTAACATTTTAAGGTGAGTTTACATAGCCCCTTTACTCTATTTTCACTATTTTTGGGGTGAAACATGTTCAAATATTTTATACTATCATTTACTCATATTTACTTGTGATTCAATTACAACATCATTCTATCATTTGACTGTAACAAAAAGACACAGTACAATCATTAACAATGATCAAGCCGCCTGTTTAGATTATAGCGCTATAGGTCTGACAAACCCATCCCCCCGCATAAATTCAGGGATGATCGATAACAGTAACAACATTTAACTAACTTGCGAGTTAGTCATCAGTCGACATAAGGTTTGATTGTACAAAGATGCGTTGTTACATGTCTACATCATACTCTATCATCATACAACTGGAAATGTTGTACAAACTATTATTATCAAGTATTTACAAAAACCTATGTATTCTCACCAACTTTTGTTGACCCAAAATATTTTCAAACTTAACATGTTTCAGGTTCTACTTGCTTGAAGATTCGAGTTAATACTTGGAGATGTGTGCTTAGTGTTAGTCAATTTGATGTACGAATTCTTGTAGAACAATTGTATGTAATTTACTTAAATCAATTAATGAAATTTATTATTCACCATGAGCTACTGAACAATCATCAATACGTGACATCCCGATGTTTCCGCCATCGGTTGGGGTGTTACAGGTTCGACCGTTCATATAGGGCGAACTTGGACACATATATATACAAATCTACATTCGACCTCCCAGTTCCTCCTTCGACCTTCTGTTTCTTCCTTCGACCGTTTACTATTCACCTTCGACCACACGATAACAACAAAACATCTTGAAATTCGCAATTCAATGGCACTAGTCGCACTTTCGTGTATCTACACATGTTGATTATTCCACCATTAGAGACCAGCCGCAAGAAGTAATTGATCAAGTCAGGTGGCCGCAAGGTGTATCTTCCAGTTACCTTCCTACTCCACCGCCTCAACCACCCGTTGAAGGGTCTAAATGACCCGTACTACCGTTGAGAGGAGGTTGAGGTAGTTTGTTCTATGTACAGTTTGTATGATTGTATGGCTTGTTTTTCTTTATTCTCTTTTATTTTAGTGTGTTTTGGTGTGTTTTGGTGTGCTAGGTATTTTATGATTTTAAGTTTTATTTTGCATTCTATTTTTGTGGTATTTTGATGCTTTTGTTGGAGCCCAGGTCATACTTGGCTAGTGATGATATAATGTTCTATTGTGATTGGAGAAGAAGGAAAGAAGGAGCAAGACGACCGTTAAAGGAAAAAAATCCACTCATGGAAAGAAAACAACAATTGCTTATCAGGTACATCCAATACCTTTATTAATGTGCCAAGTTGTTAGATTAGGAGTTGGGTGGAGTTCAGTTTTTGCCTTAGATTGGTTATACATTGGGATGGAAAATGGGCATCTTCACACTTATAATTTGGCTAATAAGTTTCCCCTTATTCATGGCAAATACACATTGAGGACAATGTTATTCTCAAAGTGTGGGGATGAGAGGATATCTATTTAAAATTGAATTTTTTAAGACCCTCAAAAATTTTTAAACAAGTGTGAAGCTCGATCTTAAGAAAGCTTTTTCCGCCTGATTATTGGATCATGAAATTCAATCTCTAGTCATGGCCATAAACTTTTTAAGTTCCTTGATGTGTTTTTCCAAGGATATTTTTTGAGAAAAATATGGATTGCCTAGTTAGAAAAGACAAGTGAAGAGTATAGCATTTTTGCATGTCGGCAACCCATCTTCCCTTCATATTCATGTGAGATTATTGAGCCACCACAACATGCTAGCACTCTATAAAATTCCACATCTATTGGCATGTTGTGTTCATTTGAATTGAGTGTGCCATTGTAATTGAATAAGGTAGAACTTGCAACTTTTGATATGTTTGCAACCTTAGACCAATTGTGAGCATAAGAATGATTAAGGCATTAGGTTAAACCTTTTTATTTTAAACCATTTTTACCTTCCTTGACCCGTTTCAATATCTCTTAGTCAACCAATCTTGAGCCTTAAACCTTTTCAATTGACCACCCATTTCAACCCAATTGATCCGTTTAGCCTTTTCAATTTTAAACCCGAGTGATGAAAATTCGATTCTAGGATTTTGCTTTGTATTGTAAATAGTTTGCAATGTGATTTCAGTTAAAAAAATTTTTGGAAAAGCGTGAAAACAAATATGCTTTAGAGAAAGAAATTTCTTATAGAAAAGCACAAAAATATGCTTTAGTTAGTTGTTAAATAAAAAGGCGCAACATTGCCTTATATTTGAGTGATTGTTTGTTCGATGTAATAAAAGTTGAATTTTCATAACCCTAGTCACTTTAAATATCCCATTCCATACCCTTCGCCTAGCCCCATTACAACCCTTTAAAGACCTTTTGACTTGTGTTCGCTTTGTGTAATTTGATGAAAGGCGATTGAGTTGCAAGCCTATACTAACATGCATTATAATCGGTTTTGAGTGATTAATGTAATATACTAGTGCATTATGACTAGTTTTGATTCAACCGAGCCGAGGGAACCATTGTGAGGGGTGTGTAAGAATGTGAACTTGGATCTAGATGGATTTGGCTATGCAAATTCTTGATTTATGGAGTAAAATTTAAAACCTTGGAATGTAAATCTACTGATAGGCGTAAGTCTTGGGAGTTAGGGTATGACTAAAGACCATTCTTTGAGAATCGAAAAAAAGGTTGGAAATTGTTTGAATTATTGATCGGGTGAAAGTTCAGTAATTTGCTTGAGGGCAAGCAAAGAATAAGTGTGGGGATATGATGGGTTGGTTAAAAGATGTGCATTAACACGTCTTAAAGTGAATTTTAAGGAATGAAAAGTTGTTGAATGGTAGTTCTTTGATAGAATTTTGTTATTTCAGGTTTTTACATCTAAAGAGTGCAAATATGGAGTTTTGGAGATGCTCGAGTGAGATATGGAAGCCAAAACAAGTTGGGAAAACCAAATTCGAGAAAATTGGAGGTTTTGGCGTATCCTACGCCATTGGCGTAGGTGGAGAGCAGCTGGTTACGTAGGACAGCAGAGATAAGAGGAGGCAATAAAGGTTTGGCGTAGGCTACGCCATTAGCTGTCAGATCGCAATCAATTCCTTAATTTGCTCAATTATGATGGGAATTACGAGGGGAATCAATAAAAACAAGTTACCTTGACCTAGAAAGGCATCTTCCCTCATTCCTTATCACTTTCATTGATCTAGATCCATCCTACAATCATCCTTTCATCACATTCTCAAGATCCAAGGTTGAAAATCAAAGAACATGAATTGTTGAAGATCTTTATGGCCATGTTTGGCTAAATCTTTTGTATCACACTTGGGAAGTAGACAATTGAAGACCTAGGGTTTAACATTTGGGTAGTTTCTTAAACTATTGATTGTGTGTTTGTGTGTTTAAAATACTGTGTTAGATTGTCATTAATCTTATGTTGAATCCATTCCAGTTAATTGATCTTGTGCCAATTTCTAATGTCATGAACATGGTTTCTTGCTCTAATACAAACATAGGGTTGTATGTATGGTGTAATGAAGTATAGTATTGTCCATCTTTGAATGTTGATGATTCTTGATACCTAAGCCTATTGAACAATCAATCCGTTAACACCAATTGCATTACAATTGTTTGACCCATTTGTGAAAACCTTAGACTTCATCTGTTGAAACCCAGGTGTGGTCTTTTTAATTAAATTGTTTACAATCCAAATTACTTTCTACTCTTACAATGTAAATTCATTTTTCATTAAAACAATTAAGATCCTATCAAATCAAAACTCTTAAATGACAAACTGCAATCTTCATAATTAATCTAGAACCTTCATAAGCACCATTGTTTAATCAACTAAGTAACAATCACTAACCACACGCTCCTTGGTTTGATACCCTATTTACCCTATCTACCTAGGTTATTTAGGTTTTGTATAACCATTAACGACCGGATCATCACTACCATGCACAAACATCAACCATACAAAAAACCCTTTTCAAAATGTTGGTTGCACGCATGATGTATATGGGCGGACCCAAAACGTTTTGACCATACATCCCAACACAAAAAATCGACGCCAAAATAAAAGTAGCTACGGAGGATAGGGGTAATTTTCCACATGCACCTACTCCTCTCCGTCTTGGTTCTTCAGCGGGCAATTCCTTGAGTCATGGCCAATTACGTATTTATAGCACGTTTTGCATTGGCAGGGGTGCTTCTTCTTTTTGTTCGCAACCTTTTAACCAAGGCCAATAAGCCGACGCTTTTGTCCCACATCCCTTGTTCCTAATTCCTTGGGGATTGCTACATGACACCTCCAAATTTTCTGGGACCCGTAGAAGATGGCTAATCACTTCAGCCTTTCCCTTGCCTTTCCCACTTGCATCATCTCCTATTCCCACAACTTCATTTCATGGCCTTTACCTGCTCTGTGAACAACGCCATGTGGACAGGCGACAAACTTGCTCGATCAACACGCTGGGAAAACATCTCAAAAAGCTCATTATGCATGACAGCCCCTTCACTATTGTCAACCCCGTAACGCGCGTTTATACTAAAGACAACTTTTGGGATTGCTTCACGCCTCCAGCGGTCAAGTATGTACTTCTCTGGGATTGCCTGCACCTTGGTGTACCTGAAAACGCAAAAAAAAAATATGGTGACACAAATATCCAATACAGGTCCATCCATTGCACGAGCATGTGGTAGTTTCCTCGGCAACATCAACCTTCACCTAGCGACGCAGTAAAACCAATTAAGAAAAAACAGTTATCCAAACGTTAAAAAAATGTTATCCATGAAAAGAAAACTCAATGTGTGTGACATGTACTGTAAAATCGTTCACCACGTCAGTGTTCTTGTCAAGGTGTGTAATAGTGTAAACCTGCAATCTGTCGCTTTCATCTTGATTAGAGATAAAACAGTACAACAAGCCTTTCAGCATTTCTTTGCGAACTTCCTTGAATATAGCTTGAGAGTACACCATGGCATATTGCTTTTCAAATGGCATCCCGGTTTTTAACTCGAGGACCCTGTCCTCTATTTGGAACTCCGCCAACCGCACATTGTACCTCTGCGTATCCATGGTTGCTTCAAAGCACAGCAGAAACTGAACAAGAGTGTTGGCCCAGCTTGAGTTTATTTTAAACGCTGCATTTGAACTCTCGCACCGGGAGGTTATTTTCATCAGACAGCACATCTGAATATCGCGGAAGTACGCATGTACCCAATCTCTTTGATGCTAAACATGTCCTTAAGCCACTCATTGTCCGTGAGCCCATATTTATCCAGCAACTTCGCCCACTGACTTTCAAAGGTTGTAGGTTTGATGTAGATGTTCCATACTAGCTTATGTAGTGCCGCTCGAACCTCCGGATTATCAACACTACCTCCTGCAAGCTGTTAAAACATTTGAAACCCGTCACACATGCCACACTTTACGCTGGTGTGGCAGAACCCACACAGACCAAAAAGGGTAAAAAATACCTTGGTTGGTAGTTTCTTCATGATGTTCCGGATGCACAAACGATGTCGAGATTCAGTAAAGACAGTTGCTACCGCTTACTTCATTGCAAGGTCCTGGTCAGTTAACACCAGCGTGGGCTGCTTGCCATGCGCTCCGAGGAAGTTATGCAATAACCAACAAAACGACTCAACCGTTTCACTGTATAAGAGCCCGGCCCCGAAGGTAACGCACCGTTTGTTGTTGTCTACGCAGGTGAACGGGATAAAAACCATGTTGTACATAGGAAAAAAAACATGTTACAGCGTAAAAACAGAAAAAAAAAACTTAAAATTGTTGATCTTATTCAAGGGCGTGTAGCGACTTACTTGTTGGTTTGGTATGTTGCATCAAATGCAATCACGTCGTCGAAAGCTTCGTATTTGATGTTGAATATCTCATCAGCCCAGAAAAGATACCTAAGTTCGCCATTTATAAGACTGTACTTGAAAGAGAAATTCGGTAAATTCTTCACTCTGTCGTTCAGCTTGTCAATCATAAGTTGTGAATCTCTCTCGCCAATAAATAGTCGAATACTCTTTGCAAAGTTTTTAAAGTCCGCTAGAGTACCCTTTCACATTGTGATGCCCTCCTTTTAAACTAACCTGGATTTTGTGCGCCACTGTTGCCCCTACTTTGTTCATGCTAACCCTGTGAATAAATTCCTTTGTCGCAAAATCCAACCTTCGACCTAGTTTTGTAAGGTCCCTATAATAAGAGGGCACAAGCATGTGGTTATGTGATTCCTCAAAGTGATAAATATCCCAGGAAGTGGATTTCTCACAAAACTTCACCCTAATGGATGCCTTGCAATCACAAACTTTGTAACTTGACTGCCTAACCTTAAGAGATGTCTCATCCATTGAGTCAAATTTCTTACTCTTTTGGGGTTTGCTAGCCTTAGAACACGGGATGTACCTCTGGGTTATCCTACCTTTGTACCTCTTCACAGTTCCTGGCCAAGTCAAAAACCCACAGTTCTTGGCGTATGCCTCATAGAACTCTACAACCTCTTCCCACTGCCTAAAGGTAGTCTGTAGATGCATTTTGTGCGACTAATGCTTTGGATTACAATCAACATATGTTAGTGTGTTTTGTCAAATGGGCGATGGAAGAACATTTGGGCGAATGAATATTTCAGAAGGTGCGAAGGAGAGCAAAAGGTGCGAAGGAGAGATAGGATGCAACTAATGCTTTGGATTACAATTAACATATGTTAGTGTGTTTTGTCAAATGGGCGAAGGAAGAACATTTGGGCGAATGAAGATTTCAGAAGGTGCGAAGGAGAGCAAAAGGTGCGAAGGAGAGATAGGAGGTCGAAGGTAGAATAGATGTTAATGTATAGCTTGGTTCGACCATGATGAATGGGCGAACCTGCACATTCGACCAAGCAATATGGGCGAATGTGCAGGCCTATAAATAGGTTAAGCTCATTTTGAATGTAAGTTTTGGTCATTTTTGTTTCCCTCCTATTTGAGTCTCTCCCTAGGGTTTTGTGTAAACTTAATTCACATCATATATTGATTGTAAAGCTTATTTTAACGTGTAATTGAGTGTTTTTATGAATAAAATCAAGCTTTTAAAGATGAATACTGTGTTTTGTTAGTATTGTTATCATTTTGTGATTGATTCAGGGATTCCGCACCTGAATCAAACTTGTTTGATCACTATCTTTGTAGATTTGACGATCCTACGCGCATACAAAGTGGTATCAGAGCCATTATGGATCAAACAACCACAAATTGATAATTTTACTGCTGATTTGGACCCTATTTTGATCAAAAACTTTCTGTTTTCATTGATAAAACTGAATTGATGATAATTTGATTGATTAGAGCTTGTTTTCTTGGATAAAATGCATAATTCTCTTTGATAAACTTGTTCCAAATCAATTCCGAAGCAAAACCTGATTAGAATCATCAAATTCTTTCAACTTTTGAAAAATTTGATCAAAATTAACTGATTTTCAAAGAATAACCGTTTTTGAAAGTGCAGGGTCGAACCTAGGGAGAATGGGCGAACGTGTGTGTTAATTTGGTCGAACCAAAGGATTTTTGGTCGAAGGTGGTGTTTTAACTGGTCGAGCCTAGAGTTTGTTAGAGTATTGTTGCTCATTCGACCATACTTGTCTCATTCGACCATTCAGACGGTCGAAGGTGAAATCAAACGGTCGAAAGAGGGTGTAAACGGTCGAAAGTGATTTGTGTTTGTCATATTTCTCATTCATATCTTTTCAAAGGGTCGAAGGAGAACAACTTGTCTCATTCAACCACTCGACATATACGAAGGAGGAATCTGTTTTAAACTTTTCTAATCTTTTCGTGTTTAATCATTTTCAGATCAAGATGTGGAACTTTCCTACTACACCACGACCTAACACGACACCACAACAGCAGACAACCATGGATCCTTGGTCGGTTGCTGCCCAAAAGTCTAGTCAACCATCACAACCTATCAATTACATGGCTATGACTAGTACTATTCCTCAACACCTTGCGCAACCACAACCGCAACCGATTGGTGATTATTGGGGAGCAGCAGCAGCAACGGTTCACTCACAGACGGCTAATGCCATATCAACTCTTATTCAAGACTTGTCCTCGGGGAGTGGAAACCGTCCACCTAAGCTTATGGAGATGGTCGACTACAACATGTGGAAGACAAAATTCAAGATCCATTTGGAGGGTATGGGTTTAGAGGGAACTGAGGCATGGCAGATGATTGCGAAAGGCTATGTTGCTCTGATCTTGGAGAACACGGGAGAGCCTATTCCATTGGAAAATCTAGCAGATGATGAAAAGAAGAAATTTGCTATTGAGAAGAAAGCGTTTTCTCAATTGTCTCAAGCTATCAACACTGATTTGCTTCATCAGTTTGGTTCTTGCACAATTTCAAAACAGCTGTGGGACATGTTGAGGAATAGGCATGATGGAAATGAGAAGTCTAGGAAGCTAAGGATGGAAGAGCTTCGGAAAGAGTTTGAGAATTTTAGTTACATGGGTAACGAGACGTTGAAAGAGTTGGTTCCAAGGTATTGCCACTTACTCACAGAGCTTTCAAGCTATGAGATTAGCATACCTATGTCCGAATTGGTGGACAAGTTTGCCGATGCATTGCCACCGTATTGGAACCAACATATTGAGGTGTTAAAAGAGAAGGATGCGTACCAGTATTGGACTATCAACGAGTTCATTCAGAAACTGGAAAATAAGGAGATGGAGGAAAAGAGGAAAGCAAAAAGGGCTCAAATTCCTCAGAATCTGGAATTGTATCTTGGTGGTACATCTACTTCTCATTCTACTCCAGTTCTACTTCTAATGTTGCTCCACACATCGCGTGCGTATCTAACATTGTTGAACCACCCAAAACACCAATCAACTACCTTGCTCAAACATCTTCATATACCTCACCATCATATCCAACAACAACTACTTATATTCCACCATTTTCACCCATGCAACAAGTAGCATGTTACTCTGCTAGTCAACCTCAACAACAACAACCATACAATCCTCAAATGAACCAGATGCAAATTAACCAAAGTCAAACTAACCAAAGCCCGATTGTGTTGGAGACATCAAATCTAAACAATGTTACTGTTGAGATTGCCCAACAACATGTAGCATTAGTTTCAGCAATGGTAGCATCATACAATGGTTTGGTTGCTAGTCAAATTGGGAACAACTTGACCAATGAGGACTATGCACAGATTGACAAGGAAGAAATGGAACTGATGGATATTCAGTGGGCCTTTGCAAGTATCATGAGAAGAGCCACTGATTTTATTCAAAAGACCGGGAGAACTGATCTTTCTACTTCTCCTAACACCACTTATGGCTTCAACAAAGCCAAAGTCACTTGTTTCAACTGTGGTGAGAAAGGTCATTTCAAAAGAGAGTGCACACAGCCAGCACAACAAGGTAATAGAAATCCATTCAACTCCAACTACCAAAGCCGACAAAATCAAAACCAGGTATCATACCAAAGTCCCAACATTTCAAGCTTTCAACCTCAAAACAACTATCAAAACCGTCAAAATACCCAACAAAATAACAATGCTAGACAATCCACAACACAAAACCAAAACCAAACACAATAGAATTCAAACTGAACAATCATTCCTATTTCTACACCAAACACACAAACCCAAACTGAGAACCCAAATCAAGATTTAGTGATACAAAAGGATGAGGGTTTTGATTGGACCGGTATGCAGTTAGGTGTTGAAGAAATTACAGTTGGTAATGTGGCTTGTGTGGCACAGAAAATGAATTTGGATGAGCCGGAGGAGGTTGAAGAAGAGATTGTGACTGAAAGATGACTGAGTTGAAGATTGAGGAGTTGAATGATGAGATGAATGTTGATGTTGAAGAGAAGAAGTCTGGAATGATTCTTGATTCAGTTGCTGATATTCCAGAGCAGTTTGATTCTACTTATTCTAATGAGGAGAGTGAGTCTGATTCTGAATCTGAATCTAGTGTTAACTCACTGGATGATGACATTGACCAGTTGCTTGCTGAAGCTGACTTCTTGATGACCCGGAAATCATGCATTGTGGATGATGCTTGCACCAGAATTGATTATTCCAAGTTTTTCGCTGGGAAGGAAGCACATTTTGCATTGATGGTCATGACAGAACCTCCTAAACAGGTAAGTACTGAATCTACTGTTAATTCAAATTCAAATTGTGTTAAACATTGCAAAGCTTGTGATAAATTGACAGATGAAAATAAGCAACTCAAGGTTCAACTTGAGAGTGCAAAAATCAACTGTCAATCATATCAGAAAGAATCAAAAGAGTTTAACAGAGTACTTGATGGATATAAGAAAGATGTTTCAGAATTGAAAAAGACTTTGTCTTTAAAACAAATGGCCGTAAATAATTATATCAATGATTTAGAAAACACTAAACTTGAAATGGCCACCATCAAGTGCTTTGCAGAGAAAGTAAACAAAAAGCATGAGAGTTATAAGCATATCGCTTATGTTGTTGACCACGTAATAGAAGAGCCTTCACAGTTTAGTAGTTCAAACTACAAAGCTGTCCCAGCTCCGGTGTAGTTTGAAAACCATAATTTGCATTCAATAGCACCGGAGAGCTCAGTTAAATCTGACTCTACATCGGATAACGATTCAAACACATCTAGTGTGGGAGACCCGTATTCTGATGTTAGACCTGTTCTGGGAAATAATGAGGGTGTGGTTGCTGCTGATGATTCTGATGAAGAGGATGAACAGTCTGAGACGGTTTCTGAAAAAGTGAGTGATATTCCTGATGAAAATCACATCATCACTACTGAACCTGTTTCACCATCTCAGATTGTCCATCCCATGGCTAACGCTCATAGAAAGAATCAATCAGTGAAGCCTGTTGAAAAGAAAGTTGAAAAGAAAGTGGAGAAGAAAATTGAAAAGAAAATTGAAAAGTCAATTGAAGAAAAAAATGAATCGTGTGATAAACCTGTCAAAGTTTTCTATCGGATGCAAGGCTCCGATAAGATCATTTCTGATGAAGAATATCCGATTCAATTTGCAAATTATTCAAAAATTGAAAAGATCTGGCAGGAAAGTACCATTTGGTTCCCGAAACATGAGCAAACAAATGATATACCTCCAGCTATCTTAAAGGAAATTCATTCGGATATTCCTTAAGAGCCAAAGGTCAATGTCACACAATTTGTTAAACCAAAAGATAAGTCAAATGGTTTTCTTGAGCCGACTTACTCAAAGGACCCCGCTCTTGAGAGTTTAAGAAGAAGGTGTATGGATGATCAATATCCTATCGCTAGTTATTCTAAGTCGAATGTCAAGGAAAATTATGAAGAGTACCGTGCATGTTTTAAGTGCGAGGAGAGAGGGCATTTACTTGCCGACTGCCCGTATGTATGACACAAGAAGCACGAGGTGGAGATGAAGCAAAAGTATGAATGTTCGGTTGATAATCATTGTTATCCACAGAGACAATTTTTCCCTCAACCAGCACCTTTTTATAACCAAAGCAATTATTTCAAAAGGAGGGAAAATCGCCCGATGACATATGATAGACGCAACCAGATAGCCACTGAGAAACCGTTGAAGAAACCAATGGTGAACGCAACTGTTGACAACAAAAAGGTTCCTGTTAAGCCTATTGTCAAACCAACAGTTGGACCTGTCTCTGTTAAATCAGAGAAGGTAACCAAGAAAGTCTCATTCAAGGATGAAGTAAAGAAACCGGCTGAGACTCCAAAATCTCAGATCCGGATCTTGAAAAGATCTGAACAATCTTGGTCACCAAAGGGTTCTTAGGGTGCTTCAACTTCACAACAAAATGTGAAATCTGAGAATGAGAAAGATTTGTGTGAAAAGAAAAAGGTTGATAAAAACCAAGATGTTTGTGAGAAAACTGAAACTTTGAAACAAACTGTTCAAAGACCCAAGACCAAACAGGCTTGGGTCCCCCGAAAAATCTAACTTCTTTACTTGATATGTGCAGGGAGCTTCAGCTGGCCCTGTGAGCAGTCTTTGGATTGTTGACAGTGGAGCTTCTGGCCACATGACAGGGGATCTTTCGCTACTATTTGATATTAGAAACATCAATGGAGGTTATGTAGCGTTTGCAGGAAACAAGGGAGGATATATTACCATGGAGGGTAGTGTGAGCAATGGAATTGTGAGTTTTGAAAGAATTTCATATGTGAAGCAAATAGATTACAATCTGCTCAGTGTCAGTCAGATATGTGACAAACAATTTTCTGTATACTTTGATGACAAATCTTGCTATATACTCAAGCCGGGTTTCGAGTTACCGAAAGAGTGGGTGATGTTAAAGGCACCAAGAGTGAACGACTTGTACATTCTCGATATGTCGAAAGCAATGACTACCCAAGGGCAAGTCATGTGTTTTCTCTCCAAGGCTACAGAAAAAGAATCCATTATGTGGCATAGGAGAATGGGACACATTCACCTAAGAAAGTTGAATCAATTGGTGAAAATGAACTTGTCATAGGCGTGAACGTCAAACATTTTCACTTAAATGACAAGTGTGTGAGTTGTAAAAATGGTAAGCAGCACAAACAATCTCATAGGCCAAAGAAAGTTAATTCCGTTGAACTTCCACTTGAACGTTTGCACATGGATCTGTTCGGACCGGTCAAGCGTAAGAGTCATGCTGGGGAGTTATACTGTCTTGTGGTGACTGATGATTTTTCAAGATTCTCATGGGTTATGTGCTTACACCGAAAGAGCGACACGTTTGATAATTTGAAAGTTCTGTTCACTCGTATGGAAAATATCTATGGTCTCAAGATCAAGAGGATTAGGAATGATAATGGGACGGAGTTTAAAAATGCGCAGATGGACGATCTTTGTGAAAACAAAGGTATTCATCATGAATACTGTAACACCCCAACCAATGGCGGAAACATCGGGATGTCACGTATTGATGATTGTTCAGTAGCTCATGGTGAATAATAATTTCATTAGATGATTTAAATAAATTACATACAATTGTTCTACATGAATTCGTACATCAAAATGAATAATACTATGCACACATCTTCAAGCATTAACTCAAATCTTCTAGCAAGTAGAACCTGAAACACGTTAAGTTTGAAAATATTTTGGGTCAACAAAAGTTGGTGAGAATACATAGGTTTTTGAATATAATTGATAACAATAGTTTGTACAACAATCACAGTTGTATGATGATAGAGTATGATTCTGACATGTAACAATGCGTCTTTGTACAACCAAACCTTGTGTCGACTGATGACTAACTCGCAAGTTAGTTAAATGTTGTTACTGTTATCGATCATCCCTGAATTTATGCGGGGGGATGGGTTTGTCAGACCTATAGCGCTATAATCTAAACAGGCGGCTTGATCATTGTTAATGAGTGTACTGTGTCTTTTTGTTACAGTCAAATGATAGAATGATGATGTAATTGAATCACAAGTAAGTATGAGTAAATGATAGCATAAAATGTTTAAACATGTTTCACCCCAAAAATAGTGAAAAGAGAGAAAAGGGGCTATGTAAACTCACCTTAGCAAAATGTTATTTCTCTTGAAAAATGGAATAGTAGTGTTGCCCAAATATGCCAAGTATCACCCTATAATAAGGTAATAAATAGGTCTAAGTCTATCTAGTCTACAAATATATATGTTCTAGGGCTTCGAATTGGGGATAAATGCTTGTTTGATTAATGATTAAAATGTTTGATAATTGAGAGAAATTTAGTAAATAAACAAACAAAAATCTTTTATAAAATTTAAATCAAAGATGGTCACAATAATGAGTTTAAAGTATAAAAATAATTTTTAAAAAATTATTTTCTTTAAAATAGAATATTAAATCTATTTATTACAAATTGTCAAAATTTAACTTTAATATTTAAACATACTAAAATTAAAGAATTATTAGTTTAAAAATTATTTTTCTGCTCCAAATAATCAGAAATAATTTATATAAAATTTTGGTGCAAAAATATTGAAAAATGAATTTATTATGATTTAATTATGCTTAAAACTAACAAAAATTGATTAAAAATATTAAATAAATGATTTTTCAGAAATAAAAATCATTTCAGAAAAGTTTATTGTTATAAAAACTAAGAATAATATTTGTGGAAATTTATAAAATCGTTTTAATACTTTTATAGAATTTTATAAATAAAATGGAATAAACTTGATTTATTTATTATATATATTAAATAAATAAATTTTGAAAACTAAAAATTGTATGTTAAACTTTTTTATTAGGTTAACACAAAATAATTTTTGTAGGATTTTTAAAAGTGTTTTAGTATTTTAAAATGAATTTATAAAATACAAGTAATTATATTTAAAGTTTGATTATTTCAAAACAAAACAAAACAAAACAAAACAAAAAGGAATGTTGCTGCAAGGGCTCGAACCCGCGTGGGTCGGTCCAAGAACACCAGGCACAACCACTTGGTCCAGACCAGTGGTTGTGTTTGGTTTCAGTTTGTTTAAAATATAACACGTATGAGAAATCAGTGTTCTTCCCCAAATTGTATGTATGAGCCCTAGCTTTTGCAATTACGTGATTCACACAACAATAACCCAATCAATCATGGGGTTATTGTTGTGTGATTGCCGAAGGATAAAACCCACACAAAAAGTGATACTTACAGACGCGTTTGATTACGGATTGCTCAGTCAACGTTTAAAGTCAACACGAGCAAGAACACTTCGATTGAAGGTTTAATAACAGAAATAAGAGGTTGTGAGAGGATTATCGGCGAGTTGTGAATGTCCAGAGGTGTCCAATTTATAGTGTTGGAGCTTGGATGCTCGAATTGGTAAGTTTGACCTAAACGAATAAAATGACGCGATTTGGGCACGAATTGGAACGTGATAATCGTTGATTGACGTGTAATGGACGCGGATAATCTATCACAAAGCTAATTACGTTTTACTTACCATGTGTGAACAAATCAAAAGTCAAAACAAAACTTCCATAGTTTGGCACCATGTGCAGCGAACCAGTTAAGGGAACAGACAGACATTCCTTTGGTGTTAAGTAGTTAATGTTCCTGGATTCTATCACAAAAGGAAACATGGACCAGTGGTTTGTATGGTGGTGTTAAAGGTTGAGCCGGGTCTGGACGCGGGTTCGATCCCCGGTCCAGACGGTATTTTTTTCCTTTTTAATTAAGACAGCCAGGTAAGGTGGGCCGGGTTTAGCTGGGTTGGGCTGGGCTTCCAGTATGGGTAGAAGGGATGGTTGGGTTTGGGCCTGCAGAAAGGTTTCAAGGGGTTTGGGTTAAGTATGGTTGGTTGATTTGCAAAGATTATTACTATTATTATTATTGTTATTATTACTTATTATTATTATTATTATTATTATTATTATTATTATTATTATTATTATTATTATTATTATTATTATTATTATTATTATTATTATTATTAATATACATTTATATATATAAATGAGTTGTGAATTTGGAAAAATAAAGGCTTTAGGCAGATTTGTAATAAGACGTATAAAAGAAAGGGCTTTTTATGTATAAAATTTTTGCGATGTTATAAATACAGTGCTCCGTATACCCCACAACAGAACGGTGTCGCGGAACGTAAAAACAGGACTCTAATTGAAACGGCGAGAACAATGCTTGCGGACTCAAATCTTCCAGTAATGTTCTGGAACGAAGCAATTTACGCAGCTTGTTATACTCTTAATCGCGTTTTAACGGTGAAGAAGTTTGGCAAAACTTCTTATGAGCTGTTGAATCGTCGAAAGCCGAATTTAGAGTATCTAGAACCGTTTGGAGCTCCTTGTACTATGCTTAATCCATCTGAGAAGTTCGCACCAAAGGCTGAGGAAGGATACTTTGTTGGATATGCAACCCCGCTTAAACAGGTATTCAACAAAAGAACTCGTCAGGTTGAGGAGTGGGCTAACGTTGAAGTGCAACGGTATACTCAGAATTTACAGGGAAGCGGTCCAGACTGGATGTTTGATTACAAAGATTTCTTTGAATCATTCAGCCTAGATAGCTTGGTTGAAGAGGCTGTATTACGTTTATATTACGAGGTCGAAAACGCAGTGACATCACCGTTGGTGCGTCCGATCATAGTGAATCCTCAAGCAGCTTCTAATGATACCAATGTTCCTGTCGTTGAAGAAGAGGTATTCCAAGAAGCTTCCACAACGTTGAATTCATCAGAATCAGAAGATGACGACGATGAGGTTACAAGTGAAGCTATCTTAGATCATGCTACAGAGACACTGTAACAACCGGCAAAAATGAGGTAATTCCGTACTAATTAACTATACGCGATTAACGTAATTAAATGCAATTATGTGTTGATTATTTAACTGAGGCCTTAGAAAGATAGCAATTCCCAAATAATGCATAGGAATGCATATGTTTAATGACAAAACATGATAGGATCATGTGCAAGTAAATCTATCCGGTATGGACACTAGCGATTACCCAGTAAAAATTAAATAAGCGAAACGGATCCCGGACACCCGGGATATAAAATAAAGATTAATTTCACAAAATATAATGGGTTTTGGAACTCCAAAGCCATACGTGAAAGCTTGTTATACAAATCTCCCGGTAACGAATAAAGTGCGCGTACCGCACCCGATACGCGCATAACTTATAATTTCACCCAGCAAAAGCCTAAATAACTTATCAATGCTTAAACTAGACTATGTTTAAGGGTTATTAAAGGTATTTTTAATATCCAGATAACACGCGATTAAAACCCGAAAAATACCCGGACGATACCCGAACAAGAGGGAATTAAACATAACAATAATGGGTATTATTTAGCAAAGTGGACCCCACCCAAACACCCCAAAGGGGCCGGCCTAGGGCCACCCCATATGATTAACCCTTCCAATTCTTATTAATCCAATTATAATTATAATTAATCATGAGATTGCATGGATCAGTATTGGACACAAGAAATCACCAAATCACCTCTCCTCTCTCTCTCAAATCCACGGCCAAACACCCCCTTAATAATCTTCCAAAGATTTTTCCATATCCTACATTATCTTCACTAAGATCTCACACAATCTATTAAGATTCAAGTAATCTTTGGAGGATTTGGAAGATATATTATAAGCAACCTTGTAAGCATACTTGAACCAACAAAGAAAAACTTCTTCTTCTTCTTCCTTTGGCCGTAACATATACCCACCCCAAATACATTTTATTTTCAAGTTTAACACCTCCAAATCACCTCTAAATCTTCATCTTTCAAAACCCCATTGTGTGTTTCAAGAGCTTGGAGCTTAATCACTTGGAAGAACACACTAAACCCCACTCAAATCCAAGGTTTTTGTCTTCCCTAGCCTTGAGCTAGTAGTAAGTTTTTAACCTTGCTTTGATTATTAATGTTCATGTTATGTGTTCTTATGAGCAAGTTGTACATGAATGGGTAAAATGTGGTTTTTGAAACATAAAGTCTTAATATGTTTTACAAGAGTAATGGAAGAGTAATAATAGGTAGATGAATCATGGATTTGATACTAGTAATGTGGTATTTCAAGAAAATATAAAAACATGTACATACACTTAAGAAGGATGATGATTTAGGCATGATTTATGAAAGAAACTTGAATATGTTAAAGGATAGTTTTAATCATCATAAAATGACTATCTAAAGTATAAAATAAGATGGAATATGTTAGAAAAGCATAAATGAAGAAGTTACAAAATTAAAGTCTACTCACTTAGATGAGTGAAATTTGGATATGATGGACAAATACACCAAACACACATATTAGTAGCCTTATTTATGAAATATAAGACTATTAAAAGTGGAATAATGTAAAAATAACCAAACATGAAGAAGATGACTCTTTAAAGTCCACTAGTTTGGAAGAAAAATGCTAACTTTGGAAGTTAGGATGGAAAATGCAACATTTATAAGTTAAGGGACTAATGTTGTAACTTTGAAAATTGATGGACTAAAATAGATATTTTAGAAACTTTGGTCCAAAAATGCATTAACGGAAAGTTTGGTGTCAAAAGCATAAATAATGATTTTTTTTTTCCAAGTATAGTTTTGGTAAACACTAGTAACCTACTTGTGTATTTTATGAAAAATGTATTTTTTTTTTTTATAAAAATGGAAGTTTATAAAAATATGGAATTATATTAACATAAGGATTTTATAAAAATAAAGGTTTTTATAAAATATTGGACAAAAGTAGAAACTTGAGAAAACTTGTACAAAAATGGATACTTTTATATAAATGGGAATATAAAAGTGTCAGGAACATTTTTGGAATATAAGTTAACAAGTTGGACTAAAAATACTAAAGTATATCTTTCCAAGTAATATGTGTTTGGAAATTAGAAGTATAAATAATATTTCTATAGAACACATATTGGAAGAAACTTGGAAAAATTTAAACTATCGGACTTAGTTACATAAACTAACTATAGCGAATAAACGGACAAACTAGAGAAAAATGCCATTGCGGCAAAACGTGAAAATATATATATTTTAAGAAGTGAAATATATATAACATGGGCGAAAATTATATAACACTTTCCTAAGTGTTAGAGAAAATATTCGTGGGAGAAAGCATAACGTAAAGAATTAAAAACGTTAAACAACGTATGGGCTTAACAAGGAAAATTCACACGTTGATATATGTATATATATATATATATACATGCTCGTCTCGACGAAATTCTAGTATATCTATTCGAATGGGAAAGTAGATATGTGAGAAGGAAAACCGAGACGAGTAGGCAAAATATACCTATATACATGTGAATACCGACAAGATCCTAGTATATTTATTTAAATGGGAAAATAAATGTACGGCATGGTAAGTCGAGTCGGGCGTTAAGAATATGCTACCGAACGACAAGACCTTAGCATATTTATTTAAATAGGAAAATAAATATGCGGCAAAGTGAGTCGGGTCGGGTATTAAGAATATATTATATCGAACGATACGATCCTAAGTATAATTATTTAAATGGGAAAATAACTATACGTTAGGTAGAGTCGTGTCGAGAATAATGGTATACAAGTTACAATGGATATTAACGAGAATAATACATAACTCGTAATAAAAGGGGTAATCCATCGCCAATGAACCTAGGATACGCGTCTAATTAAACGGGAATTGGAACAACACGTGGTCGGGGAGTTGGGTGTACAACTTGCCAAGGCACATGCACTATAGGTGTAGTGACTTATATGCCTAGGATGTTTGTAGGTGCGAGACCACAAAATTTGCTATCTTCCTTTTTGAGCCAAGCACAGATTCAGGTGAGTCTCACGGCCCCATTTTAAACTATTTTATGTTTTTCGGGGGAAAGATATGTTAGGGAAATGTTTGACGGGTTAAGTACTTGAGTTGTGATCGCCACTCGGGGTTGAGACCTCTCTACTATAATCATTAATTCAGGGAAATGAAACCGAAGGAATATTTGAATAGTACTATTGGTGCCTAACAAGGCCCACCCCTAATCGATAGCGTCGATTATGCATCGGCGTATGCCTGGAGTGCACATATTCTGAAATCAAGTCGTAGGATACCGAGTAACGACTTGGAGCGGGGCATTATTATTATTTGTCTTGGTTTGGTTATAGGCTCAAGTAGAATTGTAGGAACTTGCAACTCCTATAAATTGTCATAACATGGAAATTCCCAAGAGATAAAGTTTTGATAAACTAAAACCTGTGAACTCACCAATATTTATATATTGACGACTTTTTAAACATATCTTTCAGGTAATTGATAGATGATGGACAACGTGGCAAGCTGGGTCGGGGGAATCTCTCATATGGGTGTCGGGTGTTTCGAAAGGGTTTCATCTTTATTTTCCAAGGATTTGGGATATATTTGAGAAGCCTCCTTAATGTATTAAAAACAATTTTCGTTTATGTGTGAACATCAAACATGGTTTTGACGTCTTAAATAAATGACCCATTTTCTTAATTACTTATGATTTGCGTTAACCTTGACTTTATGCTCTTGAACCGTCGCGCCACGTGTTTCCGCCATTGGCGTGGTGTGACAGCCACCAGTGAACCCAACTACATATGGTGCTTCATCATCGAATGTGGGCAATGATCTGGTTTCTGCAGAGAATTTAACTACTCAGACGGGAGTCCAAGTACCAGATTATCCAGAATCTCGGATACATCGAATTCACCCGATCGAGCAGGTTATTGGTGATCTTGGTAGCAGTGTGATGACGAGAGGTCAATTGAGGAATGCTAACTCACCGGAAAACCTTGGCAATCTTGCTTTATATGCCAAAATACAAAAATCTGGTTTTCAGAATGACTGGTCTTTTGCTTGTTGTGTTTCGCAGGTTGAGCCGCGAACTTACAAGGATGCTCTTTTGGACGACGCTTGGGTGGAAGCAATGCAAGAGGAGTTGTCGCAGTTTCAAAAACTTGGCGTCTGGACACTGACAGATTTGCCCCCGGGAAGAAAGAAGATTGGAACGAAATGGGTTTTTAAATGCAAAAAGGATGATAGAGGAGTGATCGTAAGGAACAAAGCTCGTTTGGTTGTACAAGGATTTCATCAAGTGGAGGGAATCGATTACAACGAGATCTATGCACCAATTGCACGCTTAGAGGCTATACGAATGTTTCTGGCGTTTGCATCATTCAAGAAATTTATGGTGTATCAAATGGATGTCAAGAGCACGTTTCTCTACGGTGTGGTCAAGGAGGAAGTATACGTAGGTCAACCACCAGGCTTTGAAGATCATATTCACCGGGATAAGGTCTACGTTTTGAACAAAGCTCTCTACGGGTTGCACCAAGCTCCAAGGCAATGGTATGAGGATCTGAGTATGTATCTTCTTTCAAAAGGATTCAAGCGAGGTTTGGTAGATTGCACACTGTTTACTAAACGAACAGGCGATGACTTGCTTCTAGTCCAGATTTATGTTGACGATATTATATTTGGGTCTACTAACGAACTTTTGTGTAGAGAATTTGAACGTGTTATGCAGGAAAAGTTCAAGATGAGCGCAATGGGAGAGATGCAGTTTTTCCTAGGCTTGCAGGTGGAACAAAGACCAACTGGGATCTTTATTCACCAGACGAAATACGTTTCTGAAGTCTTGAGCCGATTCCAGATGGATGATTCGAAGCCGATGGATACCCCAATACAACCTAATCACGGGATTGGAGTTGACGCTAAGGGGGAGCTAACTGATCCATTTACATACAGAGCAATCGTCGGATCTTTGATGTATCTCACCGCCTCCAGACCAAATATAATGTTTGCCACATGTCTCTGTGCACGTTATCAGTCGAAGCCGAAACAGAGTCATCTTGCAGCTGTCAAACGTTTCCTTAGATATCTGAAGGGTTGTCCGTCGAGAGGACTAGGTACCCTAATGATGATAATTTTGACCTAATCTCTTTTAGTGATGCAGATTGGGGCGGTTGTGACAAAGACAGCAAATCCACAACGGCTGGATGCCAGTTTATGGGGAGCAGGCTCGTGACCTGGCAATGCAAGAAACAGACCGCAGTTGCATTATCCACATGTGAAGCAGAATACGTTTCAGCATCGAGCTGCTGCTCACAGGTTCTTTGGATCCAACAACAGATGGTGGATTACGGTTTGCAATTTCTTAAAACCCCTATTTACTGTGATAATGAAGCCGCAATCGCATTACCAAAAGACTTAGTAAATCACTCAAAGGCTAAACATATCCGGATTAAGTACCATTTTATCCGTGATTGTTATGCTAAAGAGTTGATCGATATGGTCAAAATCCACACTGATTACCAACGTGCAGATCTTTTTACCAAAGCTTTTGATAAATCGAGATTTGAATATCTTTTGAAAGCTAACGGTATTAAAGAAAAACAAGACTGATCACCACCTCAGTTTATCGTTTTTTAGTTTAATTTTACTGTTTTTTCAAGAAAAATTTGAAAATCCAAAAACATTGAAAAATTTCAAAATCCATAAAAATTAGAAAATTTCTTTGCTAACTGCTATATCTTCTTCCCTTAGATTAATGTCGTCAGATTTCTGTGAACAAACGATATCTGGGCAGTCACATATTTGAAATGCTCCAGCTTATCCTTGGGAACAGTAAATTCAAAAATTTATAAAAATCAGAAAAACCAAAAATGATTTCCTGGAGAAAAAGGGGAAATGATAGTACATCAGTGGGGAACTGACACATTCTAAAGAAATGTAATGCTATATAGGGCGTGTGTCTGAGTCTGTGTGATGTGCTGATAGGCTTCGTAGACCTAATACTGCGTGCCTGATACATACATATCAAATGAATTGATGTGTGGATGAACTCCTCATGGGTATATGGTCTTAGAACCATAATTTCGTTTGATAGGGTATTTGTACAAAACTCAGAGGTTTTGGGTCGTTATGTTATTAGTTGTCTGGGGATAGCCTCTCTGATCTTCTGCTGTAAGTCATTACGGACCTAGATCAGATAGGGTGTCTTTATAAAAGAGCTTTAAGCCAAATCCTAAAGTTACCGAATTGAGGAACTTTCCATGTTCTATGATAATCAAAGATTATCTATTACATCGTATTAATCACTGATGCAAATCATGATTGATATTAGTCCTCAACCTGATAGAGTGCACATGTTACTTTGCTGCATTAATTTGCTGACCTGTATACCTCTTTGCATCATACCTTGTAAATTACAGACGACAAAAGCATAATCACGCTTTACAATGAGTCTTTGTGCATTTACTTCTTGATACGGAAGTATGTCGTGTGCGTGGGAACCACAGACAATTACGTTTATACTATACATAATAGTATCAGTTTATAGCACTGCACAAAAGTCTGCATGTGAGTTTATGTGGATCACAATATCAGCAATTGCCAGATCACACATTGTCTTTAATGATAATAATCAAAAAGATCAACGGTGTGATCAGATTTCTCAATAACTGATATGATCCCTTTACCGGAAATCCCAAAACATTTACTGCTTTATCTTTACATTTCTGCATTTTATATTTCTCGTCAAAAAATTGCAAAACTCAAAAAGATTTTAGGTGTATTTTAACATAAACATTAGAAAATCCAAAAAGATTTTATATTTCTATCTTATTTTTGATAGCTGATGGTGGTTGATGACGATTTTCTAAACCCTGATGAACCATTTGAGCTTTGTAATCTTTTAATATGAAAATATGATTATCGGATGCTTAAAAGTTGGAAAATATTTTGAACGGGACTCGATTTTGATATTTGGTAAAATTTTCAAAAATTCCTGTTCACTTTCGCCCCTTCGTTGGGTCGAAGGAGGAATTTTTTGTTCTTTCGTACGTTTAAATTTGGACGAATGTGAGAGTTCTTAAGACATTTTCTCTTTCGAACCCTTATGTCTCATTCGCACCTTTAATTAGGGGCGAAGGAGACAAAAGCTTCACGTTCGACCACTATGAACGGGCAAATGAGCAGTCTATAAATACCCTTATCTGCTCATTCGACCCATTCGAAAATTTTTCAAAAATTCTGTTGCTAAGCCCACTTATTGCTCGTTGATTTTAGATCTTTCCATTGTCTTCGTCTACTTGTGCTGATCATTTTGCACCATCTTATACAGGTTTTCATCATGATTTGAATGATTAATCACGACTTTTCAGTGCAAGCCCTAACTGATGTCAAATAGGGATTTAAACGTGTTATGAGGACTGGTTTTTGTTTAGGGTTCATTGATTAAGTGTTTTAGGGGGAGATTATTCAAAAACCTAGGGTGTTAAAACATCAGAATGATCAATTGATTATTAAACTTGTTCGAATCCTAATTTTTATAAGAAAACACTAAATCAATGGTTGTTTGTTAAAATTGATGATTAGGAAAGCTTTATTGGAGGTTTTAGGTGTTAGATGAATCAAAATGACAAGTTAAAACTCACTGGTTTTCAAAATTGAAATTTGAAATGATGAAATGACACCTTCGCCCTTTTACGAACGGTCGAACGTGCAAAAACGGGCGAAGGAGAAGGTTTGTCTGGGCGAATGAAGTCAAACGGGCGAATGAAACATTTTTCAAAAACTTTTCACATTTGAACCCTTGAAACTTCACATTCGCACCCAAGTTTTCTCATTCGAACCTTTAAACGGGCGAATGTAGAATTTAAAAAACCAAATTTTCAATTTTTGATTATTTTGTTTGTTTTTAACGCGTTTATTTGATTTGTTTTGCAGTTTTAACCATGTCTGAACAGGAATATACGAGTGTTCCTGCTGGATCATCCTCACAAGCTGCCGAGACAGCGAAGACTGATATTTTACCGTTTGAGAATGCGCACAACTGCTGTGCATATCTTGGAGACGTGAAGAAGCATACGAAGTTTACTGGGATTATTGAGTTTCTGAAGAGGAGCCGGGTGATCGATGCGATTGCTACACCCGCTATTATTTACAGAGATTTGTTACAGGAGTTCTGGACAAACGCGAAAATGGACTTCTGGGAAGGTGAATCTTCTCTAGTCAGCAAAATCCAAGGAGTGCTGATTATTGTGTCAGAGAATGATATCAGGGAAGCGTTGAAACTTGAAGACGTAAAGACGGATCCCAGAGAACTCAGCTGGACTGAACAAAGGAAGTGCTTTCTCAGAATGAAATATAACGGACCGATTACTGATGGTTCGTTACACAAAGGAAAGCTCTGTCCTCAGTTCAAGTACTTAGCACATGTGATGATACATGTCTTCGGGTCAGCAGCTGGTGGTTATGATCTGATGAGGAAAAGCATAAGCTCATTGATGGTAGCACTTATATTGAACAAACCGTTCAGTGTATCAGGAATGCTTATGGAACATTTGTTGGAGCCAGTGAGAGGTACAAGGACTAGGAAGTTTCTGTTATATCCTAGATTCCTTCAGATGATTTTTGATTTGAAGTATAAGAACTGGAAGAGAGATCCGAAGCAAATTATTGTTCAGGAGCATATGAACATCAATACTCTTGCTAGAATGAAAGCATATAAAGGTTTATCTGTGAATGAAAGACCACCAGTGAGACTTTTATTTGGTCATTTGGTTAAGATTGATTATGTGGATCCTGGTAAAGATAAGGTGAGGCATGCTGACAGTGCATCGGACGAAGACAATCCGTTACATCCTGTTGACCCTGAGGCAAAACGAAAACGTCAGGTAGTGAATGTGGGAGCAAAGAGTGGTAAAGGTAAAGAGAAAGAGATTAGAATTGAAGTTCATACTGAAGCTGAACCAGCAAAGAAGAAAAGTGTGTCCAGAAGGCACAAAAGTATGGCGAGGGAAAGCAGGACGAGTTGGAATCTTTTTAAACCTCAGTATCCAAAACGGATTGGTCACAAGAAAGACATTTATACTATTACCGGTTTGCCCAAGGTGACTCTAAAGTACACACCACCGAAAGTGTCGAAACATATTCCGCTATTGCAGATTCCACAACACTTTGCGAAAGACTTTATCTGGTGGTATTATGATTGGAAGATTGCAGAGGTTGTGATTGTGTTGAAGGATGGTGAAAAGAATTTCAAGAAAATACACATATTTGATCCTATGTGGTTGGTTAATTGTTCACATGAGGATATAATTATGTTGTATTACAATCCGATATCCAATGATGTGAAGGATACTGAACAAGCAAGTAAATACCAGCGTGTGGTATTTCTGTGCTTTGCGTATGATATAAACGCTGAATGCGATTTTGATAAGTAGCTTGGGAAGTTCGTGAAGATTCAAGATGTTCCTGATGTCAAGAAGAAAAAGCCGAAACAAGTGTTTGAACCGGTGATGACTAAAGAACAAAAGACGTTACTGCACATAAAACTTATGAACAAAAGGATGGACCAAGAGCGTAAACAATCCAAGCAAAAGTCGAGGGGGAGTTTGTAGATGCATTTTGTGCGACTAATGCTTTGGATTACAATTAACATATGTTAGTGTGTTTTGTCAAATGCGCAAAGGAAGAACATTTGGGCGAATGAAGATTTCAGAAGGTGCGAAGGAGATCAAAAGGTGCGAAGGAGAGATAGGAGGTCGAAGGTAGAATAGATGTTAATGTATAGCTTGGTTCGACCATGATGAATGGGCGAACCTGCACATTCGACCAAGCAATATGGGCGAATGTGCAGGCCTATAAATAGGTTAAGCTCATTTTGAATGTAAGTTTTGGTCATTTTTGTTTTCCTCCTGTTTGAGTCTCTCCCTAGGGTTTTGTGTAAACTTAATTAACGTCATATATTGATTGTAAAGCTTATTTTAACGTGTAATTAAGTGTTTTTATGAATGAAATGAAGCTTTTAAAGATGATTTCTGTGTTTTGTTAGTATTGTTATCATTTTGTGATTGATTCAAGGATTCCGCACCTGAATCAAACTTGTTTGATCACTATCTTTGTAGATTTGACGGTCCTACGCGCATACATAGTCATCACCTTCGGCTTATCACACTCAGAAACGATTGGGGCCCAGTAACGAGTCCCATTTGGTGTAAACTAGGATGAACATCTAGTGACTACAAAAAAAGGGGGTGTGAGTGTTAAATTCGACTTTACACCAGTGTAAAACATGTTTAACGTTTAAGAAAAACTAAAAACAAATGTTGTTGTATAGTGTCTTGTGTTACATTAAAGATGCAAAAAGCTAAACGTTGTTGGATCCTTTTTATAACACATGGTGATCAGGTTCTCATTTTTTTTTAAAAAAAAAATACTGACTAAAAATAAAAATAAAAACTTGTAAAAAATGATCTATCCAAGTCGGTGAGGACTCTTGCATGCAACAAAATCTTAACTCTTACAAAATGAGTAAAAACCCTAACTCTTAAAAAATCTCCATGTACACAATGATAAAAAAAAAAAACACAGATATAACAAAAAAAAAACGTTACCTTCACCCTCAACGAACCCCTCTTCCTCCTGATTGTTAAGATTCGGCACGTGAGACGATCCAACTTCATCAATAGTCGATCGCAGCTCATCAACAGTCAGAGAGTCTTCATCTGCAACTTCCTTCCCCTTTCCTTTAGATGTTCCATGGGTTGGGCTGATCATTGATATTGGTTGTGGGTTTTCCAAAATAAAACGCTTTACAACTTCAAAAACTTCAACAGAAATGAACTCTGGTTGGTTGTGATGAGGTTTGTTCGTCGCTGTTAAGTTAGGGTTTTCACTCATTTTGTTGGGTTTTTTTTTTTTGGTTGGAGGTGGAAGATGATCAGGAAGTGGAAGAGTGAGAGATGTGTGTGAGGATGATCATTAAATAGAGCAAAATAAATAAAATGAACATTTGGGAGGGAAAAAATTCATTGGGATAAATAATTGTCTAACATTATTGGTGTACTAATTGTAATATTATAAAATTATTAATCTAATTAAAAAACACTTATTATTGTATTACCATAATTGCCCTCACATAATAACAACAAAACAAAGACACATGACATGTTATTATTGGCTTAAGAGTGTTTTCTAGTTCTTCCAACTCAATGTGGTTTTCAATAGAACCTAATCCTATATATATATATATATATAGGTAGAGGATTCGGTAGGTAAATTGTTTTGTGTAGGAAGTGTTTTCATTCATTAGATCAAATCTGATTAAATCTTTAGATGAAGGGCGTTATAGACTTTTTGTCCATTTTTTTATTTATTAAAAATCCACTAAATTAGCAACTAACATCTAGATATTTATGAAGTTTAATCATCCTAAATTAACTAATTATTCATTATTTTTCATAAGAATCATAAGATATTCATATCAAATAAGTTGATCAATACCCAAAAACTTGTTCGATTCTTCAATCATATAACCCATCTCTATCACTTGTTCTATTATTCAAGTCATGGCAGAAGGTTAACATCAGGAGTGTTTTATAATGAAAGAGAAACTAGTATGCATTAATGAGTGTTTTATAATATCATCGGAGGTGTTTTATAATAACATCAAGAGTGTTTTATATTGAAACTAAACACAGTAGAAGTGTTTTAAAACTGAGTGTTTACTTATGAATGGTTATGACTTATACTGTTTTATATTGAATTTATATTCATCCTACACAGTAGAAGTGTTTTATATTGAAACTAAACACTGTGTTTAAGGACATTTAAGAATATTTCCTACGTTATTTTGTGAGAATTAATATTTACTTATTAATGATTATGACAAATAATAATTAAGAGAGAGAGAGAGAGAGAGAGAGAGAGAGAGAGAGAGAGAGAGAGAGAGAGACTGTTATTTAAGGAGAGCATAAAAAAAGTTTCTAGAAGTTTAAAACAAAATGACATTTATACCCTCATTTAAAATAAATATTCACAATCCTACCATGAATTTCTATAATATACTAATTAAATTTTAAATACATCTAAAGTTTTAATCTCCACCATCCATCTTTAAATCCAATGGTTGAAAACACTTCCTAGACAAAACCATTTTCCTACAGAAACCCTACCCTATATATATATATATATATAGGTAAAGTATATGGAGGAAACCCTCCTTATTTGGTAAACTCTGGAAACTCTGACTTCCCAACATTTTTTTTCTTTGAAAAAAATAGGGTATGTAATATACATTTTTTTAAGCATTTCGAGCGAAAAAAATCGAAAAAGCGCCAAACGGTTTTTTTTTTTAAAATAAAAAACGTCTACTGTTTACATATAGTTAACACATTGTTAATACCTGTTATTAGCGCTTAACATGTGTTAGTCAAAATTTTATTTTATTTTTTTAAAAAAAATACTCGGCGCTTTTTTAATTTTTTTGGCCCAAAATGCTTAAAATCATGTATATTACTTGCCCTATTTTTTTCAAAAAAAAAAAATATTGGGAAGTCAGAGTTTCCAGAGTTTACCAAATAAGGAGGGTTTTCTCTATAACCATTCCCTATATAGGTAAAGTATATGGAGACATGCGACCAAATTATTATATAACCATTCCCTATATATATATATATATATATATATATATATATATATATATATATATATATATATATACAAACAAATACAAAAACAAGTATATAAAGACATGCGACCAAATTATCATTATTAATAAAAACACCATCGTTCAAGAAACCAAACCAAATACTTAAACAAACAAAAGAAAAATTAGCCATAAGTTAATAACGAGTTATATAAAATTACTAAAAAAGCTTCAGTCATCAGGACTTTCACTCTCTAGTGTATCACTTTGAGATTGTTCTGATGTGCTTGATGGAGGAGGCATAATATTATTATCAATCAGTACTTGTTCCATAATTGCACATTTAGTTGTCACTTTTTGAAGTTGGTCCACTAGCTCGTCATAAGTAGGACGCTTTGATTTTTTAGTACACATTGTGTTATCAGCTATAACTGGATCGCATCCCCACCCATGCAGACAAATAGAGCTTCGTCCAAGTACACTCTCAATAATCTTCTAATCGCTCATTGATTCCACTGTATGTTGGTTTCTCAGCTTCATCATTTCATCCTTTTAATGAAAAAGAAGACAAACACTATAAATTACCAAATAATGAATATTTAGTGGTAGAAATGAATATGTAAACTTACATATATTGTAGCCGCAACATTAGATATCCATCCTTTTTCCTCATCCCAATGTGTAATCCACCAAGTCTCAAGTTAACCTGATGAAGATTCCTAATCTAAGCCACGCTCAATGTGATACCGTGCTGTACTTTTCGATCCATTTATGCTACCTAGTTTTCGTTTTGCACGTGCAATAACTTTCATTTTTGGCAATTTCCTTCAAGGACATACAACCAAATTTCACATTAAAAAAAGATAAAATTCGATAATAAATAATAAGATAATAACAAGAATATCGATAAAATATTACCAAGTATTTTTTGTCACTCCATATATCACATAGATATTCCCAGACTTCTTTCTTAACATCAGAAGGAGGTGTGGTCTTTGCCTTTGTAGGGTCAGCTTCTCCTCCAATTTCTTTGAAGTAAGCATGCAACGTAGCTCGGTGACCCCTCCATGCCCTTGACATGTAGCTATCAATAACTTTGCGTACATTCGAATTCTCCACATCAATATCAAAAAGTATCTTCAAGCAACAATTATAATAAACTAGTTAACTTTTGGCGTAACGGCAAACTATTTTTTCCCCATATTAAAAATCATATTAATTTATAAAAGAAACTTATAGTTAACTTGTGGCGTAACGTGGTCCTTTCTGCATTTGGTACACGTCTCCAATCTTTATATTGTAAGCTACAATTGGTACGCAAAATGTATCCACATTCGTGCATGAAAGACGAGTCATTTTCGCATACTACTCGCAACATTTGAAAGTTGAACTCTAGTGATAATTTCTTCTTAGAAACTTTCATTACATTTCGAGCTCCTTTGCCACACGTAATGCCACGTGTTGGCCTTGTCACACCTTCACCGATTTGTTCCTCGGTCTCATGAGTTGTGTCTACAAACAAGAAGAAGAACATATACTTTTACAACACCACCTACAAAAAATATTAAGATGCGTTATTGATTGTCATACCATTAACAATTTCTTTCTCTAGTCCTTTAGATTGCTCAACGTTAGTAACCAGGCTTGTTGGAGATAAGACTGTTCACAAAGTAGCACACAAACAGTGAAAGCAAGTAAACTAGTAACGTGAGATTGTTTCAATTTCATGGCTTGAGAGTGAATCGATTGGATCTGTTGCATATAAAATATATCATGTTAATTTAAAAAGAAAATGCGTACGCATAAATCAGTTTACTCAATAGAAAAAACACATACCAGATCTCGATTTCTTATTACCAGTAGATGTCATGTACTCCGCATCCTTTTCTAAATTTGTGTTCTTGTATTTTCTCTTCTTGTTCTTTGAAATCCGAATTGTACCCTTCAATGAAGACTTCAGTTAAGGCACACCTAGTTCTTTCATCTTTCATTCTAGCTTCGTTCTGTTTGATGCTTTCTATTTTCGCTTTCTCGTACTCCATTCTCACTACATTTCATTTTCAAGTACGGAATCATATTATATATATATGTATATGTATATATATATATATATATATATATATATATATATGTATAGGGTAGGATAATGTGGAAACCCACTCTTATAGTGAAAACTCTGGAAACTCTGACTTCCCAATTTTTTTTATTTTTAAAAAAATTAGGGCATGTAATATAAATGATTTTAAGCATTTTGGGCCAAAAAAATCAAAAAAGCGCCGAGCACTTTTTAAAAAAGTAAATAAATAAATTTTCGACTAACACATGTTAAGCCAAACTAACACGTGTTACCCATTTTTTACCCGAAGACGGTTTTTAATTTTTTTTGAAAAAAACGGCTCGGCACTTTTTTGATTTTTTTGGGCCCAAAATGCTTAAAATCATGTATGTTACATACCCTAAAATTTTCATAGAAAAAAAAAAGTCGGGAAGTTAGAGTTTGATAGAGTTTCCAAGGTTTTCACTATAACAAGGGTTTCCAATATAACCTTATACTATATATATGTATGTATATATATATATATGTATATATATATATATATATATAGGATTTGGATCATTTGAGAACCACCATTTAGGGAGAGAACAAAGTGTGAACACAAAAACACCTCCATCAAAAAATAAAAAAATAAAAAAATAATAAAAAATTATATAACCTAAAAAAATATAAAAATAAAAAAAGTAAAAACACCAAAATGTTTTTTTAGTGTTAATCTTTCTGAAAAAAAATTAAAAAAATTAAAAAAAACAAAAAAATGGCTTTTTTTTACGTCATATTTACGTCAGGTCTGATGCACATGTGCATTTTGCTGTTATATATATATATATATATATACATACATATACCGTATGCACATGTGCATTTAACTATTAGAGCACACTTTTGAATAAATTATCAATTACCATAATGTCATTAAATGGACGTGATATGATATATAAGGTGAAAAAAAATTTTATTCAATGATCATTAAATAAACGCGAAGTGCATTTCACTATTATAGTTAGGTTTTTTTTTTCATGGGTTTAGCTTTAGGGTTTAGTTTTTAGGTATGATGGGAATGAGGTTAGGTTTTTTGGGGTTGTTGGTGAATAAACTTAAAAAACCTCTATATAAAACTATAAAATAAGATAATTGTACTACATGCATTTGTGCATTTCACTATTATAGTTAAGTTTTTTAATGGGTTTATGTTTAGGGTTTAGTTTTTGGGTATGGTGGAAGAGGGGGTATCTTTTTGGGAGGATGGGATGGGGAGTTTTGGTTTTTGGGGAGTGTGGGGTTAGCTGCACATGTGCATTTTACAATTGGTGGGGGGGGGGGGCAGTGTGGGGATTGGGGGTTTAGGTTTTTAAGGAGTGAGATGGCTGGGTGGGTTTAGGTTTTTAGGGGGCGGAGGTGGGGTTTTTAGGTTTTTTTTGTTTGTGCTGACACTGGTTCTCTGGTTCTCTCCCTAAAGTTGGTTCTCGTATAATCCCTACCATATATATATATATATATATATATATATATATATATCATATGAAGTCTTCACATATAATATAACCAAATTCAATTTGTTTCCTAACTTCCCATTAAAGCTAAAAAAAAAATACACAATGCTCAAAGTCCACATATTCTACCATAAAAAATACATAATAGATATTTATTTAAAGCACGAAGCAGCCTGTTTAGAGAATCAACATGTGTTCTTGCCGTTTGTTTTTAACACATTTGGATCTCTGGCCCCTGAGGTAGTACGGTTCCTAAAACGAGTGCATAAGGTGGTCCACAATGACTCGCAGAGCCCTAAGAACCAAGGGTTTGTGTTTAGCAGGATAGACTTTGTGATTCAAAAGGGGATAACGGCGCGGCTTGTTGCCCGCTTACCCACCATAAATGTAACTTGTTTTGTCTTTTAATATATTATTTACATAAAAAAAATTAAAGTATAAACGAAGAATAAATTAACTATACTAGATATAAATGTTTTAACTTATTATCTGTACTCAAAATCATCAAATCTAAATAATAATCACAAAAGGATAATAAGTGTAAAGATCATAAACTAACTCAAGGATGGAATTTCATTAGTGGGGGGTTTTGTAAGACAAATTAAATTACTTTACAGTTTTTTGAAACTGAAACAAATTATTTTTATATTTAGAAAGATTTATTCATCCGATCACAGATTCAGATATACGATATAATCTAACTGAAATGTTTTGACTACTGATGAATTTTCAGAAGAACCTTATATATAAAAGACCCTTATAAACTGGAATAAAGTATATCAATAACAAAATAACTGATAAAAAAACTACATAACAGGGCTGAAACGCAGCAGCATCAGCTGCAATGCTGCACACGCATCAACAGTGTTGATACGCAGCAGCAGCTGCACACACATCACCTGCAACGCCGTTAAACACGCATCAACAACTCTGAAACACTGTTTAGACGTGCATCATAACCAGACCTTTGACTTTCATTTACTTGTATTGCTATTGTTTTTCAGGGGTAGACATTAATGGTCTGATTATAGGTAAGCTGGGGAATGACAAGTGGTCGTGGCAAGGGGATTCTTCTAGTTGTTCTATGTGGGACCTGTGAAAAGATTAATGCGACATTCGAACATAGAGGATGATAATTATGTGGTACAGTGGATGATAATTATGTTTACAAAATTGAAAAACAATAACAGTATGGTTTTTCCATTTCTACTACCAAGTAAATGAAGATTGTTCCTATTTTATAAATTCTAGAAGTCAAGACATAGATAATATTCAGCAACAGCTTCGTGTTCTTTAAGTTTTAATAAGCCTACAGATATTTTAATAAACATGCCTACAGCAATGTCTAGACCCGACCCGACCCGGATAGCTATCTACACGAGACAGTTAGACCACACTCGGACAACTGCCCACACACAATGTCTCGACCAGACCCAACATCTTGGCAGTTCGGGTCAGATTCTGCAATTAGACTGGGTCCGGGTCTGGCTCAAATTCCACCTCCAAAACAAGGGAAGCTGCATTAGCGTTTGCAGTCGCCCTGGTGGCCGCTCACTGTGCAAAAAATATTGAGGCATTGAGTGCAGTGCATTAGGCGCAGCGACAGCAGCTGGTATCTGCAAATACCAATCAGCCCCTTTACTAGCTTCTAATGCCTACCATACCCTACCCTGTTCCCTCACCTTCTCCCTAACCTGATTCAATATTATTAGCATAATATATGTGTACATTTTGTAATTATAGCAAGTGGCATATTCTTATTCTTAGGCATATTAGTCAAAGTAGATTAATAGCCTTCCATTCTTGAAGGACTCATTTGTACTATAAAAGGGCACCCTTATCAATGGAATTACTCATTCAAGAAAGTCAATTACAATTTCCTATATGGTATCTAGAGCAATTTGGTTTCTTTGACCAATTCTCGCCGACTTCTGTTTCTTCCACAAGAATCACCGGTCACCCCAACCTCTGTTTCTTTCACCTCCTCAACTCTGTTTCTTCCGCTGCTCACCCCAACCTCCACTGTCCATAATTTTTTTTTCCCCCCTCGTCCCCCTTTCTGCACTCCCTTTTCTGCACTGTCTTCATCCATTCTTCCTGTCCGCATATTTTCTGCACTCATGGACGCGAAACTCCATCCCGCTATGACCGTTAACAACATCAAGAACATGATACCCCTTGTTCTTGAAGATGAATCTCCGCATTACACTACTTGGACTACCCTCTTTGAAGTCCACTGCCGCGCATATCAAGTCTTCGACCACCTGCAGCCCCGTCTCGAAGTGCCTGCCCCAACCGGTTCCTCCTCTGACGAGGACACTGCCAAGGCCCTTGCTGCCAAGGCCGAGGCTGACTCAATCTGGTCTCGCCTTGACGCAATCGTCTTGCAGTGGATTTATGGCACGATTTCTAAGCCTCTTCTTCACATCATCTTGGTTCCGGGACAGACCGCACATGAAGCGTGGATTGCTATCGCAAACCACTTCAATGACAATAAAAGTGCTCGACAAATCCACCTCCAACAACAATTTTCCAACATTCACCTTGACGCCTTCCCGAACATGGCCGCCTATTGTCAACACGCCAAACATCTCGCCGATCAATTGAACAATGTAGGTGCACCAGTCGATAACCAACGCCTTGTTTCTCAACTTCTGGCCGGGTTAACTGAAGCGTATGAAAGTATCTCCACGGTATTGCAAAATCGGGATCCATTGCCGGATTTTAGTGAGTGTCGGTCCCGTCTTACCATGGCCGAAACCACTAAGAAAACTGTCTCCGCCAGGGCTGCAGCCACTTCCGCAACAGCACTGGCCGCCACCACGTCCTCGCAGCCACATAATGATGCTGCTGCCAGGTCCTCACAGCCACACAACGCTTCTGGCAGGGGCCGTGGCAGATCCCGGGGCCGCGGCCGAGGTTCCTCGCGCGGCGGTCGTTCCTACAATACCTCGCCTCAACACCCTTACATCGTCTTTCCTAATTCTTGGGCGGCAAACCAGTGGAGCAGCCTGCTGCAGAACAACACACAGACCAACAACCCACCGTGTCCGTACCCATCTACCCCTCGGAACAACTCCACAGCCGGCGTGCTTGGTGCTGCACCCAACCAAGCCTACACGGCAACTTTGTCCCCCACCGACATCCAGCAGGCCTTGTACGCATTGTCGCTCCAACAACCGGACCCGACCGGGTTTATGGATACCGGCGCATCTGGTCACATGAAACAACCTCAAGGTACGGACTCCCCGTCTACTTTTAATACTTGCACTAATAAATACATTGTTGTTGGAAATGGTATGACCATTCCCGTGATTGGCCAAGGCAACCTCACCCTACCACCCCCTTACCCGCCATTTAAACTAAATAATGTCCTTTATGCCCCGAATCTTGTCAAAAATCTTATCTCTGTCCGCAAACTTACAACTGATAATTTATTGTCCATTGAATTTGACCCTTTCGGTTTTACTGTGAAGGATCTCAAGACCAAGGCACACCTCCTACGATGCAATAGCTCGGGCGACTTGTATCCACTGACCGCTCCGCTTCCTCTTAAACCCACCTCTACTGCTTTTGTGGCCACCACTCAAGACCGTTGGCATCAACGCCTTGGGCACCCGGGCTCCTCAGTTTTGCATTCGTTGCCTTTACAATTTAGTAATTCCTCTAATAAAATTGACACAACATTATGTCAAGCTTGTGTGTTCGGTAAAAGTGTTCGATTTCCTTTCAAAAACTCATGTAATCGTACTCATTTACCTTTTGATATTATTCACAGTGACCTCTGGACGTCTCCTGTGCCGAGCACCGGGGGTCACCGATATTATGTTTTGTTTCTCGATGATCTTACAAATTTCCTTTGGACATTTCCACTAACAAATAAATCCAATGTGTTCGGCATTTTTACCATTTTTAACAACTATATAAATACCCAATTCAACACCAAAATAAAACAATTTCAATGTGATAATGGCAAGGAATACGACAACCGCTCCTTTCACAACTTTTGTCGTTTAAATGGCATGCATTTTCGTTTTTCTTGCCCTTACACATCTCCCCAAAACGGCAAGGCCGAGCGTAAGATTCGAACCATCAATAATATGATACGCTCGCTCCTTGCCCAATCCTCCCTCCCACCCGCCTTCTGGCACCATGCCCTTGAAACCGCCACTTACCTACTAAACATCATTCCTAACAAACACCAAAATTTTCTCTCCCCCACCACCCGACTATACGGTTGTGATCCTACCTATGAACACCTTCGTGTGTTCGGGTGTCTCTGCTATCCCCTACTACCCTCCACTACCATTAACAAACTTGCCAACCGCTCTAAACCATGCGTCTTTCTTGGTTATCCACCAAACCACCGTGGATATCGTTGTTTAGACCTCACCACCAACACATTTTTCGTCTCTCGCCATGTACATTTTGAAGAGACAATCTTTCCCTTTGCCACCACCCACCCTACAACCTCCACCTCTTATACTTTCCTTGAATCCAACTTTAATCCACTGTTATGGGACCACCTTACCAACTCTAAAAACACCACGGACCATCCCAATGCTCACCCTCCAAATATTAATCCGGCCCATTCTGACACTCAACCAACTCACACCCCTCCCTCCTCGCCTACGGCCCACACTCCTCAATACTCACCTACAGCCCATACCCCCATCACGGCCCATTATCCTACTCCTCCCACACCTTCTCAGGCCCATGCTCCAGCCCACACCACCCCACCACCTGCCTCACAACCAACGTCCGAACCATCACCCGCTCCTTCATCACCCGCACCTCAGCCACCCGCACCTCAACCACCCACACGCACCATGCGCACCCGCGGCATGGATGGTATTTCCAAACCTAAACACCTCTTTAACCTTCACACCACCACTATCGTCCCTATACCCAGGTCCCCACAGGATGCCTTGTCCTCACCCGAATGGCTACATGCCATGACCAACGAGTTTAGTGCACTTATTAAAAATGAGACCTGGGATACCCTAGTCTACTGTGACAACGTCAGTGCTATTTACTTGTCCGGTAATCCGGTGCAACATCAGCGTACCAAACATATTGAACTGGACATTCACTTTGTTCGCGAACAGGTGCAACGAGGATGTGTTCGTGTCTTACATGTCCCTTCCCGTTATCAAATAGCCGACATATTTACCAAGGGACTACCACGGATCTTGTTTGATGATTTTCGTACCAGTCTCAACGTCCGGCAACCTCCCGATTCGACTGCGGGGGCGTATTAGCATAATATATGTGTACATTTTGTAATTATAGCAAGTGGCATATTCTTATTCTTAGGCATATTAGTCAAAGTAGATTAATAGCCTTCCATTCTTGAAGGACTCATTTGTACTATAAAAGGGCACCCTTATCAATGGAATTACTCATTCAAGAAAGTCAATTACAATTTCCTATAAATATATTAGCATCATCAACATTGCCTTCAACTGTAAACCCATAAAGATCTTGAAACTTTAAAGTAATATTAGCTCTTCTAGAATGAACACTTGGTCTTAAAATAGGTCTCTGTGATTGGATTTCAAGAGACAGATCTCGCTTGCTTTGAGTTCCAAACATTTCTTATGTAAAACCAAAATAATAACAGGCCCTTTATAAAACTTTGAGCATAACTAATCAAGAAACCTAAATATAGCATCAAATATAACATACATACCTATTTTGAAGATCAGATGATTTCTTGATCGAGAACCCAAGTTAGGAAAGCTCCAAACCTTTGAGAGGTGTTTGGTCGGCCCTAAGGCCTCCCAAGAGTCCCCAAGAAGGGTAAAAATCGGCACACACTTGGTTGAGTTGAAGTTGCTATTTATAGTCAAAAAATTAAACTAAGCATGACCGTGCTTACGAGGTGGCACGCATGTGCATGCTGCTACACGTATGTTCTGTTGCTGCAGGGAACAGTCTGTTTGAACAATTTGTCAAGCACAATCGTTCCAAGGGACGAGCACGATTCCGAGCTGATTTTATCGTTATTTTAGCCTCAAAAAAGTCTTTACACACCCTTGAAACATGCTTCAAGTCTTGTGTCTATATGTACACTAAACTAAGTATGTTCACCAACATTATTTATGTTGACAAAATTATTTTCGTACATGTTTCAAGTTTTGCTTGACGCTTCACATAGGACTCTAGACTTAGAGATGGTAAAAGGTGATGGATGTCATAGTGGGTTTTAATATATGGTTTATAATCAATTACGGGAATTATCCCTCTATCAATAAAAGAAGTATAAAATTGTAATAAGGGAAGGTAATTTTGTCAATCTACTTAAACTTAAGAGAAAAGCTAACGAACGTTAGTGTTAATACCTAAATTACGAACGGAAATCTCAATCCCCAAAGTTGTTAATAAAAAAGGTTAATACCCAAACCTCTGATTCATGCAAAACCACATGGACTAATTGTGTACTTAACTCTAAAGAGTTTTTTAGTTTTGGTTTGAATATATTAAGGTTTTGGAGCTATTCTTCTTGTTATGTTGTTTAAAACTGAATGGCTGACGTGCACACCAACTATTTGATGCAAACCCAAAAATGGTTATTGTGTAACTAAAAAATAGATACATTTATTGAATCCAAAATTAGTGAAAATCATTTCCAGTACTATTTTTCTAACGATCCCCCGCATGAATGGAGATCGAATAAAACAAACAAGCATAAATGAAGGCGTTATGAAACGTTCACGAACATAAATGAACTAACTTTGCCTTTGTTTGTGTTAGTTTGTTTAACTAAACAAAAGAACTTTCTTGTTCGTGCTCGTTAAGCGAACACAAATAAACTTCCCGCTAAATAGGTCACAAACTGTTCAGTGAACGTTTGGTTCGCTTGCAGCCCTACCAAAGGCACGAAAGTAATTTTTTTAGGATACCTTAAGAGGTGTTAAGGGTTATAGGTTTAAAGATTGATTTGATGACATTAGAGTTTAAATTGAGGTGCAACTTGAATCAAGTATTATAGGTGGTGCAAATGAATATCCTCAACAATCTCAATGGTCCAATTATACCCATAAGGTGCATTGTACCTCTTATTAGATTTATTTAGTATTGTTTTCTATGCTTTATCTCTATACGTCAATATTCCATTGACAGATGGCAACCTGGATGGATCGGGGGCATTACATAACTATAGATCCTCCAAAATTTCTTACATGTCCAGAAAATTATGTAGCTTCATTAAATACACCAAATGCAAGTTTTATTATAAATGTCTACAATATGAAATAGATAAAGACCATTTATATATGGCTATCTTAATAATTAGACTAGAATATATGTGAAACATTCCCTAATATTTCTGTAGAATTAAGTGAGCACCAAACTGAGGTTGTAAACTAGGCATTGCACTAGGAGCATGCGAGTACGATGGAGAAAGCTCAAAAGTAAAGCGTTGTAGAATCATTGCAAGAGCCATTTTCGCTTCCAGATTAGCAAAATTTTGGCCGATGCATATACGCGGGCCACCACCAAATGGAAGGTAAGCAGCTTGTCCTTTAGTAACCTTTGAAACACCTTCAGAAAATCTTTGAGGATTAAACTCGTTTACATCTTCACCCCACATATCTTTGTCATGATGCAAAATCAATGCATTTATTTGGATAAGGGTTCCTCCTGGTAAAGTTAAGTTACCTAGCTTAGTTTCATCATGTATTAGTCGTCTAAGAAATACAACAGGTGAATATAGTCTGAGAACCTCATTGAAGATAATGTTCACCTACAAGGTGACATACACAAGAATAGTAACATCAACATATACTTAAGTCGTCAATATCTAATATTTAGTTTTATAGTACGGATACTTACAACTTTTAAATGATTCAAGCCATCAATATCTGGTTTTGTATCTCCAAAGACACGTAAAACTTCATCCCTAGCACGTGTTTGCCATTCCAAGTGTTTACCTAGTAAAATCATAGTCCAAACAAGCATAGTTCCAGTAGTCTCTTGCCCAGCAAAGTAGAAAAGTTTGCATTCTTCAATGACATCTTCAATGCTTAATCCAAATTTGCTATTTCCATGCTGTTTAATTTCATTGTAATTGGAATTCAAAAGTATGCCCAAGAGATCATCATGGCTAGCTTCTCCGGCTTTCATCGCAACAACTCGTTTATTGATTATGCTCTTTATTGAACCCTTCACTTGTTGGTCAATCTCTTTCATTCTATTATTGTTTTTTGTGGGAAAAAATCTATCAAATTTTATTTTATTAGCACAAGTTCTAGCAATACCACTCTAAGCATCTAATACATGTGAAAATAAATTTTGGAAACTAACTTACCTTGATCCTGGAATGTAAACTGAATTTGCAGCCTTCATAACTAGCCCTGCTTGTTCTCTTTGAAGTTCAAATATCTTTCTTCCTTCTTCAAAACTACTACCAAAAGCCGTACGTGAAATTACATCACTTGAAAAAGTTTGAAGATAAGGCCACACATCCACTTCACATGAGTTTTGTTGGATTAAAGCTTTCTCCCATTTGTCGATCATCTCATTGCAACTCACGTAAAAAGCGGGTATCATATGCTGCAAAAGAAATTAGACATACATATAATGGTTTACAAGGCGTAATAAATTGAGGGTAAATCGATCTTGTTGAGAATAGAAAAACAATAGCAAGAACGTAACCTTGAGCTTCTCCATGTGGAATGCAGGATTGATGATTTTTCTATGTTTAACCCATTGATCACCCTCGGCATCTACCATTCCTCTAACTAGCAACTTCGTTAATGGATTACCTCCCCTTTGCTTTTGATATGTATTATAATTAGCCAAGACCTCTCGGATCATGGCAGGCTCAGATATGTGTACCATAGGTCTTGTTCCCATCCATGTAAAACAACTCTTACCTATATAATCAAGACATAAGCGTAATTACCATAACACATTTTTTATACCCATTAATATCTAAATATTACAAAGTAATCTATGGCATGTTTTTGTTTTTGTTTTTCTTTCAACTAAATATTATAATATCATCGTAACAATGAATTGATATCACCATTATAAACACTAATAAAATGGAATTATATTCTAAAACACGATTGTTAAAAATATTAAATCCCATACCCAGTGAAATCCCACGAATAGAGAACTATTGGTAGGGTCTGGGGAGGGTGAGATGTAGACAGACTTTACCTCTATCCCTGAGAATAGAGAGGCTGCTTTCAAAGAGACCATCGGCTCAATAATGACGACGACGACGATAATAATAATAATAATAAAAACAATAAAAAAATATAATAAAAATAATTAAATAAAAATATAATAATAGTGATAATAATATTTTTAGCTACCAATATCATCAAGATGTTAAAAAGAATACATGGTAAAAATGGAAAAGATATACCACTATAAAGAAACTATAAAGCACAAGGCAACAATCACATGTAAAGACCAACAAAAAAGTGTGTGAGCAAATTTTATTTTCTATGACACATCTGTCAACTCTTATGAACCTATCCTAGCTGTCTTTAACCTTAATCATATGTCTCCACAAGCTCCTATCCTGAACCATGTCCTCAGAGAGATGTAACTCTTGTAAATCTTTCCTAATCCTTTCATCCCACGTTAACCTAGGCCTACCCCTACCCCTACCCTCCTTCCCTCCACAATGAGGTTTTCCACCACCCTAACTTGCTCCGTCGTCTGTCTCCTCTTCACATGCCCAAACCACCTCAATCTCCCCTCCTTTATCTTATCGGATATCCTAGCAATTTCTAACCTTTCTCTAAGAACCTCATTTCTTATCCTGTCTAACCTTGTGTACCCACACCTCAACATCCTCATCTCTGCTACGTCCATCTTATGTGCATGTATTTTCTTGATGGCCCAACAATCCGTCCCATATAACATAGCAGGTCTAATTGCTACCCTATAAATTTTCCCTTTAAATATACCGCTTTTTCTCTCTATATTTTTCCATCAGTCTCCTTAGAATGTGAATCGCTTCTGTAGTAGACCTTCCTGGCATAAAACCAAATTGGTTTATCGTAACCTGAGTTTTCAATTTTTTTTTTCAAAAATATAACAATAGAGTACTATTTTTAAAGATAAAAATACACTTGATTTTATGGTATAAGTTTATTTCAAACGAGATGACATATAAAAAAGTTACGGACTTCTTCTCTTGACAAAATTACCCCTCCCACTTGTTTATTCTTTGGACACATCTCACTTTCTAGTGGCGGCTCACATTTCTCATTTTTTAGCCTTTGGAGGATAACTCAACTCTATCCCCCCTATTTTAAACAATAATTACATATTTACCCATCTCAAAAACTAAATTACATATTTCCACTCGTTGCAACAAAATGAAAAAATTACCCATCCAAACATAAAAAATATAAAGACCTTCCATTCCTTGCCTCACACCATCCCTCCAAGACGACTCTCTCCGGTGAGTGGTGACCCATCCACTTGCAACGACGATCGTTTCCAAATCCTCCATCAGCGAACCACCAAGCCGGTGATAAGGACCATGGTGTTTAGAAAAGCCGATGAGACTCTCCCTGGTGCGCTTTTTTATAATTACCAGCGACCATAACAGGTATCATCGTGCTCAGAACCCTAACGTAAGGGGAGAAGATAACATGATTGACATTGTGCTTTATATGTTTTATATGAAATTTGCTTTTTGTGTCTTGTACTTGTTTTCTTTCCTTTGCAAACAAGAAATGAAACAAGGTACTTAAAGAAACAAAGAAAAGCACAATATTTGTTCTGGACGTTTTTTTATGTTTGATTCTTCATGTGTTTTTTATGATGTTTATTCACTAATTTTTTTTATTGATGGAAGATTCATGACGTATTTTGTTACTTCTTGGTGTAGTCTTTTTTATTATTTCTTTATTTTTGTTTGTATTTGATTCAGTAATAAAATCTTACATGGCACTTACATAGTCATTCTCTTTTGAGAGTGCCATGTGCACTTAACTAATTTTAATGGAAAAAAGTTTAAAAACAAAATTGGATTTCTCTCTAATGTTTCCTCCTATAATTTTTAAACGTTAATATCTTTTATCTACGAGATTTTTTAAAGAAAAAAATATACCAAATTAACGAGTGTTTTATTATCTTTCTAACGAGTACCGTAGTGCTATATAAAAAACGGAGAAAAAACAACTATTTTTTTGTGAGGTATTGTTCATACAGGAAAAAACACGTATTCAAGTAATTCATTAATCATGTATAGGCAAGTCACTAGTTATGTTCCAACCGGTAAATATGATTTCTATTTTCAACCAGAGCCGAATAGGTTAATAGAGTTATACATTGTTTTAGGTTAGATATTAATATTAGTATGTTAGAGTTGTACATTTGTTTAGTGTTTAGGATCTGTGTTAATATTAAAGTTACATTAGAGTTCTACATTGTTTTAGGTTAGGTGTTAGCATTGGAGTTGTACATTGTTTTAGGTTAGATATTAATATTAGACTTATACATCAGTCTATTTCATATGTAAAATTGATGTGTCATATTAAATTTCTCATTCCCGGGAGGTTAAAATCACTCATGATTTCAAAAAAAAAAGTCACATCTTCAAGATCACTGCTTCAATCACACTCTGCAATAGTTGCTTCTGACACTGCTCCTCATCCAAACATATATTTTCTTGTTAATATACATTTCCATTCTTATTCAAATGAGTAGTTGCACATTGTTTTAAGTTAAGATACATTTCCATTCTTATTCAAATGAGTAGTTGCACATTGTTTTAAGTTAAGTATTAATATTATAGTTATACATTGTTTTAAGTTACATGTTAACATTAGAATTATATTGTTTAATGTTAAGTGTTAACAACGAAGTTATACACTATTTTAGGAAGAAGGTTAACATTGGAGATATACATTACTTATTGTTTTAGGTTCTTGCATGTAAATGTGAAACGAATCAGTCTAATTCATATGTAAAATTGATGTGTCATATTAGATTTCTCTGCCACGGGATGCTCCCGAGATATAATCTAGTAGAGATTATAAAAAGTAAATTTGAATTTTTTATTTTTTAGTAAAGAAAATGACAAAACAATCACTCTCTAATCGATTTTTAACTAAATGAGTATATATGATAATTTTAACTTTTAAGAAAGGAAAATAGGTAATTTAATTTTTTGCTTAGATAAATACATAATTATCTATAATCTATAACTATTAATAAAAGAATTGACTTATGATGATATGGCGTTTAATGGAGGCCTCAACCCCCCCCTCCCCCCCCCCCCCATTGAATGTGCCACGTGGTACGTTGAGGTGAGAGGTTTAATAGAATATTTATTTAAAAATAAATAAAAGAAGATATGCATATCTTCTAATTGAAAATATTTAAAATTTAAATATTATTTTCGATTTATACTATATATAAATATTGTTTTCGAATTATGTATAAGGATTAACATAAAAATTTAAATATTTATTTGTTTACAGTAAGTTTAATAAAATATTTATTTAAAAATAAATAAAAAGAAGATATGCATATCTTCTAATTTAAAATAGAAGATTTTATTTACAAATTAATTTAATATAATATAGAATTATTGAGTAGTCGTTATAAATATATGATTACATTAACATCAAACCATTCATTCTTAAAAAATTTCTGAATTCTCCTTCTGTTCATCAAGAAGTAAGTGTTAATTTTTTTTTAAAAGACTTAGAAGTTTTTTCTCCTTCGTTGATTATTGAAAGTGATTTATGTTTAGATTAATAAACATTTATTAATCTAAATTCATGTATTCAAAGAAAATTCGTATATGCTTTTCTTTACAAAGTCACTATATTGAAATAAGTGTTTTTGTTTTCAATGTGATCATGAATTTTACATCTATATAAGTCAAAGTCAAATTGTAACATATTTTAAATTACGTGAAGATGATTATATGTTGAAGGTTATCCTTTTAATACTGTATTATGTTTAATATGGTTTATGCTTTTTTATTTTTTTAACTAAGATTGATTATGTTTAAGTGAATTACTCCAATACTAGAAAAATAACCTATCTTGACACGCATTTAATGACACACACCTATTAATGACACTAAAAAACGCGTGTCATTAAAAAATTGTCGTTTTTTTAAAAAAAATGGTTAAATAATGACACGCTTTTTTGCGTGTCAACAATCTAATATCAAGAATTCAAAAAGCATGACGGTATACCAATTGTGTGTCATGTTTAGTGTCAAGATTTCACACATTTCTAATTTCCCTCCCATACATTTAAGTCCCGCCCTCTCACTTATCATGTACTGTATCCTTAGATTTCTTAGAAACAAAACACCCTCATTCTACTAACACATACATACATACTCAAACCCCTCCATCGAAACCCTAGCTCATTCTGAACCCTCAATCGAAACCCCTCCATTATCAGAAACCCTCATTCTGAAACCCCTCAATCGAAATCCCTCAATTGAAAGATCTGCAAGGGCAATCGCTGCTCCTGAAGCCAATGCTGAACAGCAAACGAATGTTGATGTATGTCGACTAACTTTAGTCTTCTATTAATAGTGTAATAATTCATATTTGGGTTATGAGGCGAAAATAATTCATATTTTGACCCTTTTCATTCATCTCTTGGTTTACCGATAATATTAATTAAGTTTCAGACATTCATCATCGAAAGCATGATAATAATAATTATTCCCCGATGTTTACCGATACGTGTTTGATATATGCTCTTTTTATGATTTTGTTGCTGCTACATATTTTAGTTAGTGTGCTTTTGTTGGTTCAGATGAAATTTTCATTTGTCATGAGATGTATATTCTTGTTTTTGTTTGTGCAATTGTAGCTGAATTGTGTTTATGGATTTGTGTGTGTTGAGACTCTGTGTTTGCTTGGCCAGTAGTCATATGACTTGTAGTCAGCCTTGTGGATATGAATTATGTTGGTTATGTCTTGGCCCGTATGTGGGACATGACGGGAGAACTTGTAATCGGTTTAGTAAACAAGAGGGTCCTGTTTGTGAAGTTGAACAACAAAGGGTGGTGGCTAAGAAAGCGATTGGAAGGTACACTCATTATTATGAGCGTTGGGCTGCGAATGAGAGGTCAAGGAAACAAGCGCTTGTAACATTGCATAGGACATGGTTTAAAAAAAAACGCTTGAGGCGTGCGCCTCTAGGCGCGCCTCAGGTGTTTGAACAGTGGTATGCGCCTCACAGGACTGAGGCGTTATGAAAAGTTGCGCCTCAGATGCGCCTCAGGGGGTTTTTAGGTATATTTTTTATGTTTTCGACTTTTTGTGACATTTTATCTCTTTTTTATGTGTGTTTTTGATGAATTTGATGATGAAATGAGTTAGCATTTTATTTTTTGAAAGATATATAATTAATAATTTAATTTTTTAATTCTGCCTTGGGCTTAGGCCTCGTGAGGCGAAGGGAAAACGCCTCGAGAGGCGAAGGGAAAACGCCTCGAGGCGCGTTTCCGTTCTTTTAAACTTTGGCATAGAATTGAAACTGTTATTTTAAAGAAACTTAGTTTGACTTATTGTCAACCAGATACACAGTTGCGGTTTATTAAACATGCTTGGCTGCAGATAGTTGAGTGCAGGCGCGTGCTGAAACTGGTTGAGGAAGGGAAAGTGAAGTATGTGGGATTATCAGAAGCTTGTGCTTCAACAATCAGAAGGGCTCGTGCCGTTCATCCGATAACAGCAGTACCGAATGAGTGGTCTTTATGGTCAAGAGATTTGGAAAGTGAAATTATTCCTACTTTCAAGTCATCTTCAAGAGGTTTTGCTGTTAACAAAATTCTAGACTTGTTTATTTTGAAGTTTGATGATAATGATATGATTGTTGTGATCTGTTTTGTAGAGAACTTGGCATTGGGATTGTTCCTTACAGTCCCATTGGCAGGGGATTCTTAGCTGTCGGCCCGTCATTGGCTGAAAACTTGATAGAGGGTGACTTCAGGAAGGTATGCATATTTTGAGCATTCATTGATTATTTGTAGGATCTTCCTTGAAAATGTGTTTTGCCCATCATAACAAATAGATGGTTTTATTTGGTTGGAATTTTCTATTGGGTTAGACGCTATCTAAGATGGCGATTTTTCAATTGAAGTTGCGCGACTGCAAAATCTAGTCAGGTTGAAGTTCAATAGTTTATGTCATTAGTTTTGACCCTTTGGTCGTATTTTGAGAATTTGGTTCGGGCACTAGAGAATGGTCTTTCAGAGGTTGATTCTCACGAGGCTTGCACCAAGACAAGAACCAGCTTGGAGCAGGGTGCGGTAGTTGGCTCTAGTAGCAAGGTTAGAGTGCGAAGGAAGTTTGGTCAGGTTGGTGAATCATCAAACCAAGAGGCTTATCATGCAAAGAGAATGCGGATGAAGATGATGATGAGGCTTGCCATGGATGAAGTGCAGAGAAATGAGAACCAGGCGGCTGGCGAGTCGTCGAGCCGTGATCAGTTTGGTGATTAAGAAAGATGAAGGTGTTAGGTTTGGTTAAGTTGTGCCAATGTGTTATGAACATGAATGGTTTGCACAGGGTATTTGGTACAGTTATTTAATAACTCCATAGTTTTAGTTAACTTGTGACCTTTTCTTTTGTGGACGATCTGATTGCGCCTTTTATATTTGTTTTGTCTTATATTTAGGAAAAAATATTAGAAAAAATCAGTAGAATATATTGGATCTTAGGGAGTGATTGGTTCTGAGGAATTGGAATGAGGAATTGGAATGTGTTAGAAGGAATTAGAACCAACTTTTATAGAAGTTTGTAGTGTGTTTGGTTAGTAGATTGTGAAAGGACTTGTAATGAAAAAAGGTTGGCCCGGATTAGGAATTGTTTTTTTCCTGAGATAAACTGAGGGTGGCATTACTTAAGTATGTTACTTATGGTTCATCTGAAAGCAAGACATTACTTAAATGTCTACGAGTTGTGTTCAAGTTTTTTTTTCATAAATATTTTTTTAACTCACTGTATAATGAATGACCTGTGTATAGATATAAGTTATGATTTTCAAGTTACAGAGAATATTATGTTCTTTGTAATATATACGGTAAAAGTTTGTAATTTTTTTTGTTTATTATTTTAGGTTCGTGCAAGAGAAGCCGGAGAAATAAATAAAAGTTTATAAACCTTGGGACGAGTAATAAATACTTTGGTGAAGCATCTGGGACACATTCCTTATAGGTTTGGAATTTTGGATTATATCTTGAATCATGTTTAGGGTATGTTTTTTTAAGTTGGCAATGTTTCTAAGCTTTAGTAAAACTGTTGTTATATGCCATGCTTCCTTTTTCTGTCATATATGGCACTTTTGGTATGCTAAATGTATGAATCCATTTAATTTCCAAGGATAGTAAACTGACCCGTCTACTTCATGACTCGTTGTATCTCATGTTGGGGGAGGAGTAGATGTTTACACGGATGCGGATATTGATTTTATCCATGAAGAATGGTCAAGTTATGCCGCGACCTTCAATTTCAAGTGATCTGTATGTTTAGAGCTAGATCGACTAACGTAATGTATTGACACAATGTTTTTGTAACCGTTTATACTTGTGGTAGGATTCGACAAATGATTGTAATGGGTTTTTTTGTGGTATATATAATATATGCAGTTTTATTATCAAATTTATTGATTTTGTAATTATAAGTATAAATATAAATTCAGGGATATTAGTCATTTTGTAGAAAAAAAAAATTTAGGTAAAAAAAACCATGACACGCAAAATGAGTGTTATAAAGGTGTGTCAAGAATGTATGTCATTAAAGAGTGTCATGAAAGCGTGTCATAAATGCGTGTCAAAAAAGCGTATCATAAAAGAGTGTCATTAACGCGTGTCCTTAAAATATGACACACGCTTGCATGTCATAAAAATTTAATGACATGTTCTTCCTTGACACATTTTTGTGTGTCATAAACACCCTTTTATGACGCGCAATGCGCGTCAAGATAGAGGTATTTTTCTAGTAGTGCTCTTTTCGTGATTTAAGTTTTCTTCTTTTATCATTTTTTATTAAATCATGTTAAATTTTCAACCCCGGGACTTTCCCGAAATAATCAGTTAGTCTATCTATATCATGGTTTTGAAACCCGGACCGGACCGGCCGGTCGGACCGGTCGGATCGGGTTCCGGAGGGTGGGCCGGGCCAGTTCACAGATAAGGATCGGATGGTGCACAGGACCGGCAGTTCGACCGGGACCCGGGTGGTCGGACCGGGAACCGGGGCATTTGGACCGGACCAGACGGTTCATCCTCTGTATATTGTTTTCTTTCGTCTTTACCCCTCTATCTTTCTCCTCTGTATATTGTTTTCTTTTGCAACCACCATGACCAAAACAATGAAGAACCTTTAATCTTTAATCATCTTTCAAGTTTCATTTCATCATCATCATCGATCTCTTTCATTGCAGATTTGCAGGTTCATCCTCATCGAACCAACCCGTCGATTCAAGGTAGCATCCGTACCTTTCTGTTACTCTGTTAGTTTGTTTTCCTTTCCGATCAAAGCCTAAGATCAAACCATTTGGGTTTATTTTGAACAAAAAAAAAAAGGCTTGTTGGGTTTAGAACTCGGGTGGTCGGTTCAGTAAGAAAAGAGAAGAAGTTTTGTTGGGTGGTTAAGGGTATTATTTTGGTGTATCTATAGATTGTGTGTGTTGAAAATGGGGGATGGGTTGTCAGACAAGAAGGACATATGTTGGATGTTAAAAGAAAGAAAAGGAATGAAAAAATATAGCTTTGGTGACTCTTCATATGTGGGGTAATCAAGAATGGACATATGTAATGGGTATGGGCATATAGTAAAGAGTTAGTTGATATACTTGTATGTATGTGAAATGTTCAGATTAGTTGTATACTTGTATGTATGTATGTGTAATGTTTAGATTAGTTATATTTTTATAGTTTTTATTTTTATTTTTATGGGGTTTCTTGAATTTTTATGCTTTTTATGAACTTTTATATATTTTTTTTTTTGAGTTTTTATGAATTTTATATATTTTTTTATAATATTTATAACGTTGTCCGGTTCTTAAATCCGATCCGACCGGTCCAACCGGTCCGACCAGTGAACCGGTAAGCAGGCCGGTTCGACGTCCGGTCCGGTTCTAAAAACCTTGATCTATATATATTAATATTTTCTGTGAATAGTAGAAGACACCACTCGCAGGTGCTTATTGAACCATTGGACAGGTGTTGGCTCACAAATGGACCAAAATGTTGCGTGTGTACACATGCTGCCCTCTTGGTTTGACCAACAAAGCTTCAAGTCACGTGTATTACCACGATTTTATTTATAAAGTTTTAGGTGATACATGTTTTTTTTTTTTTTTGAAAGATCAACTAAATGAGTATATATATGATAATTTTAACTTTCAAGAAACGAAAATAGGTAATTTAAATTTTTGCTTAGATAAATACATAATTATCTATCTATATATTAATACTTTCTATGAATAGTAGAAGACAACAATAGCTATATTTGGAGGACATTGGTGGAGGAGAAATGAGGGATGACCCGGCTATTGGCTTGGGTTCGAATCCTGATCCCGATCGGTTTTACCGATTATTGCACTGTCGTGCCTTTGGGCGGGTGAGTGTCGGGTTTTCCTGAAAATTGGTGGCAATTGATGACCCGGGTACTCTCGAGTACCTGATTCACCAAAATGATGCCCAAGAGTGCTCAAAAATTGATTCTTTGCCGTTAAAAAAAAAGTAGAAGACAACACTGGCAGAGTGGCAGGTGTTTATTGAACCATTGGACAGGTGTTGGCTCACAAATGGACCAAAATGTTGTGTGTGTACACATGCTGCCTTCTTGGTTTGACCTACACATCTTCAAGTCACGTGTATTACCACGATTTTATTTATAAAGTTTTGGATAGATTATTATATATATATATTTAAAAGGTAACTTTGGTTGTGAGGGAACATTACTGTTTCCGTCAATACAACTCGCTAAAGCGCCGTACAAGTCCCTAAAGCCAGATCTTCTTCATATACATCCTTTGTGTTTATCGATAATGGATTTCACTTGTATGATTTTCATTTTATGTTTTAATTTACTTCATATGAAGTTACATGTACTAAAAATACACCTAGGCAAGCAATAGTATGACAACATTTCCAATTAATCAATAAAAGATGGTATACCATATATATATAAAAAAAAAAAAAAAACGTAAAGTTTCATACCAAGAGTTGTGAGTGATTTGTGGTAGAAGGGTGAGACACGAGGCACGATATCATGAATAAGATTCATGGGTTTAGATTTGGCTTCGTTCATCATCTGCACTATCTCTTTGAGATCTCCATACAAGAATTTATATGGGGTACCCTTAAGTCCTTGATCTTTTAGAAACTTCTCTATCTTCTTTGGTTTAAACCACAACCAATTTAAAATCCTCCATATAAAATAAAAGAAGATTGATGCTACTCCAAGAACACAAGAAACTGTGGTGACATCCATGGCCAGTGGGTACATGAAAAAGAATTTTGTGTGACAAGATAGAGGATATGATGAGGGTATTTATTGTTGGTGATATCAGATATGTTTAGTTAACCTCCTTATGGTTTGAGTGTGAACATGACTAGATACTTTGAATATCATAATATTACATTTGGTAGAAAAGTTTTTAATGGGAGCATTAAATTATTTACAAATTAAACTATCGAGAAACAAAGATTAAGGCAATATTTTTTTTGAATGATAAATTTTTATTACACCTCTATTCTACCTTACCTTGTATTTGTAAGGATTTGAACTCATAACTTTATATTTGTAAGGGAGATACCATACCATTAGACCAAGAAGTCATGGGTAAAGATTAAGGCTATATGGTGTGGATTGGAGCCCCTAATGGCTTTATTGCGTCATCTCAACTCAACCTTAGCGCTACGTTAAGAGGGAATTTCATTTTTCCCTTCCAATAACCTCCAAGAAATGGAAAATACACTCGTTGGCCCTCGTTATTAGGCTAACGAGCCTTCAATGGTGCCCCCCCCTCCAAAGGCACCCGGAAAACAGGGGTGAGCTATTTCTTTGAAAAAATGTGTGGCAACGCGTATTGCTTGCACCGTCCAGCCGGCTGTTTGGTAGCCTCTGAATGGTCATTAAGAGGCTACATCTGAATAGTTCATAGTCTCTTAATGGTTAAGATGTAATATTAAGTATGAATGGATAAGAGGTTGCTCCTTAATGGTTGCCTCTTAACCATTCAGACTTAAGGTTACCTCTTAACCATTCAGAGGTTATGGACCATTAAGAGGTAGCCTCTGAATGGTCATTAATAGGCTACCAAACAGCCCCTAAGCATGTTCTTTTGTTTAATAGCTAAAACTAGATGTTGACCCCCGCGCGTTGCGGCGGGGGGCAATCTGGTAATCGTGTTTTATATAGGCGTGCTAAATTGAAATGTTTCCGATTTGATAACGTGGACGTCACATGATAACGGATACACTACAAACAAACTTAATATAAAGTTACAATGTTGAATTGACCGATTGCTTCCAAACAAAATTTACTTCAAAAATAATAGTACAACAAATTAATTTCAGGCATTTTTACAAACCATAACATCAGCCATGAAGAACACCATCTTTATTAAAGTCAGAGTTTTCTCCTTAGATAAAAGCTCACCACTGACCATCATAGCCCTTGATCTCAACATCGATTTAGCAGATGAATTTGTGTACAGGTTGGGTTGGACAACATATTCCATTCCATGCTGAATTTGTGTATAGGTTGGGCTGGAGAACATTATACAATAAACAAATGTAATGCTAACTTATAATGAAAATACCTGATTATTGAAATAAGTTGGGCTGGAGAACATATTCCATTCCATTCCATGCTGAATAAGTTAATACGAAATCATATAAACAAACCTCAAGATCAAAATTTGAATAAACGATTTCGCTAATCTCGATCATGTGTGTATCCAAAACCGCACCTATAATTCATAAACAATTAGAACATAGTTTCTCATGCTGAACCTTACCAGATATTTGAGGACTTCTCAATCAGCTCTTATTTATTCGCAAGGTAAGCCTTCAACTCTTTTTTTTTTTTTCTAGCCTACAAAAAGCAAATTCAGGAACCAACGTAAGTAAAATTTCAAAGATAAGCACTACAAATATTTTTTTTATATTATCTTACTATAGAGCAACAACTATTGAGAGGAATAAACTATTAGTAAATAAAACGATTAGCTTCACATTTGCATCAAGGACACTTGATATACAAAAAGTACCAGATAGAGAAAATTAAGAAATAAAGAACTGGGTCGCCTTATGATGAATCTAAGTTCATCCTTCAACATTTCGATCATTGTTTTAACTACATACCCTTTGCTATGAACCCATACACAACCAGTCACCTAACCTACAATATTAGAAAATATTATCACGTATAATTCAAAGAAATCACTGAAATTTTCAAACTTTTGTCTCATCTGTTGGTAAAATTACCATGACAGTGTGTGCACAAAAAGTTATTATGTAATGTCTCTTTACCTGTCATTTTTACATTATATATATTAAACTTTAAAGAGAGTAGAATAGGTGAACTTTATATGAAAAAAATGAGTTATTGTTTCAAGTTTTTAACTAACGTTTGTTTAAATAGATAAAAAAAAATTGTAAAGATATACGAAGTAGACCTTTATTCGGAAAGCAAATTAAGACGACAAAATTCAAACCCTAAAATTCTTACCACCAATATGCGGTCTGAGGTCATCGTCCCTGTCGTTGCGGCCGCCTACGCCCTACAGTCTCCTTAACAGTCGCAAAACACCACCATAATGACCCTACTTGCTTTCTCTTACCAAACAGAAGCCCCATGATTCCGACCCTATATTGTAGAAAGAAAGTTGCCGACGACCTCATGTGGGGGCGGGGGAGGCTCGTGGTGGCTGGAGGTGGCAGGCAAGGAGATGGTCACAGCGACAACACCACCAAAGTTCTATATGCATACATTGCTATTAAGTGAATTATAACCCAGGGCCATAATCTCTGATTCATTCTCACTACCTTCCAGCTTGACAGCAGCAATCTTTTGGTTTACCAAATCTAATAACGGTCGGCCTCATGCTCTATGTTCATATAGAACAAATATGCAAAATCATCCTCGTAAAAGAAATGAGCATGCACACTAAAGCAGAAATAATTAACATAACAATTGTATGCGACCTTTCACAGGGACACGCAGACGACTTGTTTTCTACTTGTGTGAAGCCCAAGAGTCATCCTATTGGTTAGGAAAAAACTATTCTTGCAGCTTATCCATTATAAAGAATTAGCATGAATCCAACTGTCTTTCAAGTTTTCACTATTTTATTTTCATATATTTCCCACACAAAATCTATTATAATTTTTAATATCTCAAAACTTATAATTTTAAATTTCTTGCACACATCCGAAAGAACTATTTGTTGCTAGCATGGGTTTACTATTATGTACTCATCCTCGGGGCGGCACACCCCCTAGCAGTGTGATCATGTTTATCGATAATCATTCGATTTTCGGTTGTTGCATTAGCAAGCTGAACTAAAAGCAATGGTGCAATTCTCAAATCTAGCACCAAGCACAAACAACATTAAGTTCATTACAATATTCACCAAACCTATCTCAACTGTAAAGAAAGATATTGATGGGATTTGAAGCAAAGATAGCCAACAACACAAAGTGGTGCCTTATATTAACTAAAAAAAGAAAGATAGGTGCCTCTTTAACAAACATGTGTGAGCAAAGATAAACAAAAACATACCTGGGCTTTTTTCTGCTCATCCAAATTTGGTGGGCCAAAAGCTAGTTCGTGCAGGTACCTGTAAAAACATGATGCTTCTAATTTATATACAGATTGTGAAACCATACGCCCATTTAGTAGAAATGGCTATTTCAAGTTTTCAACTGTTACCTATGAATGGGTATTGTCGGTAGTGTATCATCCCAAACAGATCTAATATAGAAAACAAAGCTAAAGGGTAACTGTCAAATAACTCGAATTGAAGAAAAGTCGCCCAAAGTCTTACTTATAGCATACAGCTATCTAATTCCGTTCTATTCAACCATTTAGACTATCATTATTATTATTGTGACACTATTGCTTCTCTTGACCAATTACCTGAGTTGTCCGTCATCCCACCTCTAATATCTAGATTAACACAGTCAAAGAAGTCTTCTTTCCACGTAGCAGTAAAATATACCTGCATTCCACTAATAACACCGAGACCCATTGACCCAAATTGAGAAAGAAACCCCTTAAACTCATCATCAGACCTAGCCATAAACAAAATCATCAACAAACAACTTTTAAGTACACTTAAAGCAACATGTGCTTGTTCTTGGGTTAAAAACCTAATCTTTATCCTGAAATATCCTTTATAGAAGTAGACGGACCAGTAGTGCTAGAACCAGGATGAAGCACGTTACCCGTTAGAGCTTTTGGTAGGCCCAACGTGCTTTTTTAACCGGTGCACACTACGCCAAAATATGCCTACGGCCACACAAAAAAAGTGTGACCATATGCCTTTCGCTACACTTTTTTTTCCAGCTCAAGTGTGACCATAGGTCGAGTCATCGTAGGTATCATACGACCACATTCACATTTAGTGGTCGTAGCACTTAAAGAGTGTGGCTAAAGGATACCAATATTTCTTTTTGAAATCAAGCATTTTGTCTATTAAATGTAACTAAAGGGTAGTAACGGCCACATGAAATTATTCTAAGTGTGGCCATTTTAGTTATATAGTCACTAAAAGTTATATTTTAGCCACATCAATTAAAAAAATATGTGGCAAAAATGATTGTTTTAATAAGCTTTCCATCTATTAAGTGTGGCTAAAGGGTAGGAATGACAACATGAATTCAGTGTAAATGTGGCCGTTTGTATTATATAGTCACATGAATTTACTGTAAGTGTGGTCAAAAACTATTTATAGACACACGAAACAATTTTGTAATTATATGTGTGACTATACTCTAACTTTCGGTCACATATATTTTTTTCCTATGGCATTTGCTATTATTTTGTCACATAAAAAAAGTGACAATGGTATGGCTATTGCCTAACTTTAGTGACACATAATCCGTTTTGTCCATGGCATTTGGTATCATTCCGTCACACAAAAAAAAAAAAAAATGGATGAGAGTGTGACTAATGATTATATAAAGCCACTTGAAATATTGTAATTTTTTCCGTGGCTATTGTCCAACATTTGGTCACACATATTTCATTTTACCCATGTCAATTGTTATCATTCCGTCACACAAAAATAAACAAAATTAAGATTGTGTGGCTAATGGTCATGTAAAGCCACATGAAATTTATAATCTTTAATATGACAATTGTTTAATCTTTGGTCACACATAATTGTTATATAAAGCCACATGAAATATTATAACTTTATGTGTAGCTATTTTCTAACCTTTGGTGACACATATTTTCTGTGATTCTTTGTGACCATTAAAATGAGAAAACCAAATGATATTATAAAAATAATAAACCAAATTCCATACATAAGTTTCAAACTTAAATACTAAAAATCTAATTCTCAGCCGGTTTTCATCTTCTTGTTCTTTTGCTGCAATTTTTTTAATCCATCTAGAGTAGTAAAACTCTTCTTTTGCTTCTTGGCGAACTTAGGTGTGGTGTTTTGTGTTTGACTGGATGGTGAATCTGGTAGCTGGAGAAACAAAAACAAGAAAACATATATAAAAAATTCCTAATTTAGTTATACTTAATTCAAGATTAATTAAAAAACAAACCTTTTCGTCAGGTTTGACAAGGGATTTTGGCCAAGGAACAAAAGAACCTAATGCTTCGCCAACTGTTCTAACTCCCCTGTTTGAATTGGTAAATGTGCTGCCTCCTTTATAGCTTCATCAACAGAAACTTTATAGCAATTATCTTGTAATGGAACTCCATGAATGGTTTGATTTTCCATTGAGTAGTAAATTGTACCATATGCCACGCGGTTGGTCACGCGACAAGAATACAGAACACACTTAAATGTCTACAAAAAAATATGGCGTATTAACATGATAAAGTTAAAGTCAATATGTATTTACATTTTGCGCAATACACACCTGTGGAACATTTTCTTGAGATTCCAAATGTGATGGCGTTTCAAGAAGTGGAGTCTCGGGCATTGATGAAATACTTTTTTTTTCTGGTTTTCACACATCCCTAAAAAATTCAATTAACGACGTAAGAAAAATTAGCAACCATGTGGAAAATTAAGAAAAGAAAATTGTCAAATACATACCGTTGTTAGCTTAATTTGTTTATAATCTTCAACATATCTTTCTTTTTGATACATGAGTAACAAACTCAATCATTATATTTAATTTTGAAATAGATTTATTGAAATATATATGAAATCAGGGTTAATTAGTAATTTTATTACTTTCTTTTTTGTTTGGTCAGGAAAGATAACACGCATAGTGTATCGTAAATGTGTGTAATGAAAAAGTGTCATAAACACGCGTCATAAACTGGTGTGATGAAATAGTGTCAGTTATGCGTGTCATTAAAAGATGACACGTGCGTGCATATCATGTAAAATTTATAACACCGTCATCAACGACACTTTTTGTGTCATTAGACCCCTTTTATGACGTGCATTGCTTGTTAAGAAATGTGTTTTTTTCTAGTAGTGTGTGTATAGCCACATGAAATTTTGTAAATTTAAGTGTGGCTATCATCTAATTTTTAGCCACACATATTTTTCATGACATTTACTATTATTCTGTCACACAAAGAAAGAACAAAGTGACGATGGTGTGGCTAATTGTTATATAAAGCCACATAAATTTTATAATTTTAACTGTTGCTACTGTCTAACCTTTTGTCACACATATTTTTTTTCATGACATTTGCTATCATATCGTCACACAAAACTAAACAATGACATTAGTGTGACTATTGTGTAACCTTTGGTCACACATATTTTACATGACATTTGCTATCATTCCGTCACACAAAAATAAACAACGTGACCATAATGTGACGAATGCTTATGTAAAGCCACACGAAATTTTGTAATTTTAAGTGTGGTTATTGTCTAGTTTTTGGTCACATTATAATATATGTGGCCATAAATTTAAACTTTTAGCTACACCATCAAACAAATACTGTCATTGTAGATTACATTTGGTCACACCTTTCTAATGTGGCTACTAAATGTCACGGTTTTTTCTTAATGTGTGGCTAAAGATTTTGATCAGATGTATTTTTGGTCACATGAAACAAATAATGTGGTCGTAGATCATAAATAGCCACACGTTTTCTAGTGTGGCTACTAAACGCCACAATTTTTTCTTAAAGTGTGACTACAGGTTTTGAGATGTTATACATTGGTCACATGAATACATAAGATGTGTGGCAAAAAGTATGCTGGAAGGTTTTGTAATATGAAAAATGACCTTTAGCCACACATTTAATCGAAAGTGTGGCATGGTTGTTTTTGAAAAAGTGTGGCCGTAGGCCTATTTTGGCGTAGTGGCATCAGCCGACTTTACATAGCACCAATAGATGACCCATTAGGCGTTCCTGTAATAGTTAAACAGAAAGCATAAAGTTCAATAAAAAGCAAAAAGTAATAGAAATTAAATGCAGCCACAAACCACAAACATACCTCTCACTGGCGGTTAAAAGTGAGCGCCATTCTGCAGACCTCTCCCGCCAGTCAAAGGATTCGAAGAGCCATCTGAACCCACATTCGATTTTGGATTCAGGACCCGTTACCCATGCCTGCACACCTTGTGCATTACTAACCACTTTCTTGAAGATATAAAACAATCACGAACATAATATTAAAACCATTAAACCAAATCAAAATAATCCTTTATTCACACAAATCCTAAATTCCTTTAACCTTTTACCCAAATAAAACGGAAAAGAGTGCCAGCCGGTGGAACCGCCACCGCCCTTCCCGCCACCTGAAAAGTTTCTCGGCGATCCAAGGTCACCGGATCAACTTTATCTTCTATAGTGAGGGGGCTTGTCAACTTTATCTTCTATAGTGAGGGGGCTTGTTTGTATCACCCCTTGATTGATTTATGAAAATATATACAATTTTCACACAAAAAACACTATCATTTTCTTGCCCTAATCAATATCCAACAATTATCTAACTGAGACTCTAAACCAAATAAGCTAAACCAAAAATTAGAACAATTCAATCAAACCCACTACACCATTACATAAAATAAACATAAACATGAATGGGTGTAACTTTTTGTGTAATCACATAAATAAACATGAAAAAATGTAACTATTTGTGAAATTACTTACCAGACGGTTGGAGCCAACAGCAGTGGCAAGGAACAACTTCTCTCTCTAGAACGCCGCCGCCATAGATGGTTATAGCCGTCGGAAACGACACATTAAAATGCCTCTTTTTCTGGTAAAAAAACTTGACAATTGTAGATCCGCGATCTGTCTATGCTTAGCAAACGAATAGGTTCAACATAAACCAATTACCAAAGCAAACCGGCTTAAATCACCGTCGATGATGTCACAGAGAACAAATGTGAGAGAACAGGAGAGAGAGCCATAACCTGAAGTGAAGGGGAGAGAGGGGGTTGTCTGGCACTCTGGCCTGGTTATGTGTAAAGTGAAAGAAGGATAAAGAGACACGTGTATTGGCTAGACCGGGAGAGTACCCGCCGATTTACAAAACAACCATACAACCCTTAAAGCTTAAAGTACAAACAACCAATGCATACATGCTTTGGTAATTAGTATTATTTAAATCTTTGCCATGCATGGAATTTGAACCCTTCACCATTTTGAAAGGCAAAGCCTTATTCAACACATTGATACCACTAAGCCAATGATTAAATATGTTTTATAGGGTTGGGATCAAATACACAAGACACTTTTTCTAGAAATTATGAGAAATATGTCCATTGATCTTAGAATTGACGGGTTGTGATTTGTTTGTTGGAAACAAATAAATATTAAATTAGAGGAAGTGTATAAAAGGAACATCATATTTGTTGACTTTTTCTCTCTACATGTAAGGAATATGTTAATTTCTCTCATCATTTTAAAATGTCTATAACTTTTCATACTGATATTCTTTTTTTTTTAAACTTCACCATAATAACGAGCGTTTTTTTATCTTTAGTATGGGTAAAAAAAATCCATGTTAACTGGGTTTTTTTCTTCATTGTGTCATATGTTCGTTCATTTTGTTATAGTATGCATGTGTGCGTTACAAATATGTTCATTGTGTTTTTTAGCCTACACATAATTTAACCTTATCATTTTTAGTATGCTTTTCATTGTATTTTACGCAACTGGGTTTTGCGTTTCTGGTGTATATTGTGTTTTATTTTGTTGTTTATTATGTTTTAGTCTACTATCATTTTGTTTTAATCAGTTGTTCATTGTGTTTTTAATATATCATTCGTTGTATTTTATTCTGCTCTTCAATGTGTCTTATACCCTATTGTTTTATCATTTTTAGTTTGGAATTCATTATGTTTTACGTTCTTTATTGTGTCTTACATAACTGGGTTTTCACTTTTTCTTTCAAAAGTATAACAATAGGGTACTCGTATTAAAGATGAAAATACGCTTGATTTTATGGTATTATTTTTTATAAAAAAGTATGACGTATAAAAAAGTTACGAACGCTTAAAAAATACGGGGTTAATAACATATGACTTGCATGTGCATATTCATTTTTCTTGTTTTGACAAAACTACCATTGCCACTTATTTATTCTTTGGACACATGTCATTCTCTAATAGCTTTTCACTATTCTCATTTTTGTTAACTTTTAGACCCTCTGTAATGGAGCGTTGTAGGGGGTGCCAAAAAAACATAACGTCGGTAACACCGGTACATGGGGCCGCGAAGAGGCAAAAACATCCGGGAGCGTTATGTTTTTAACGCTTGATTGCAAGATCATCAACCAATAAAATATTGCCACGTTCAATTTTCAAACGGTTAATTTATTAACGGTCAAAAAAATTGAAGGCCTCAACGTATATTTCAAATGGTTAATTTTTTTTTTGAAGTTTATATATATATATATATATATATATATATATATATAGGGTAGGGGTCCAGAGAAAAACCCTTATTATAGTGAAAACTCTGGAAACTCTAACTTCCTGAGCTTTTTAGGGGCTGAAAATTTTAGGGCATGTAATATACACGATTTTAAGCATTTTGAGCCAAAAAAAAAAATCAAAAAAGCGCCGAGCACTTTTTAAAAAAATAATAATAATATGTTTTCAGGTAACACGTGTTAAGCGAAATTAACATGTGTATTACATACCCTAAAATTTTCATATAAAAAAAAGTTCGGGAAGTTAGAGTTTCCAGAGTTTTCATTATAACAAGGGTTTCCAATATATCCTGATACTATATATATATATAAACACAAACTATTTTTTTACAACTACACTATAACCCACACTGTATATAAACCACATTTTTATACCCACTATCAAATAAAAACCCAATTACAAACCGCACAACATTCAAAGATATGGGTGGTGGATATCATAACGAGCCTATCGGACCTTCCGTTTTGAATTCAAGCCCCATGCTGACTCAGCTGCTACGTGGAACAATCAGAAAAGGGAGCCTTAATTTTTTTACCCCCACTACACATGGTCTTATTGGATAACTTAACTCATGTTTTATAATGGATAAATGGTTTTGTTTATTTTTTTAATATTTGTTTTTTGTTTTTTTTTTTTTTAAATCTAATAAAGATGAACAAAATGTACTTTTGGTGTCTAGATATTAAGGTGCTTGTTTCACAAATAATGTGATATTTTTAACAGCTTAAACCATCATATCTTCAATTTGTATAATATAAAATTATAACCATTTAATTGAAGGTTATCTCCTTAAACCTTAGAGACACAAATAATACTCAATATTTAAGGGGATTTGGATGGGACTTAAATTTGGATAGGTTGTAGAGTAGTGACAATACAATACTATACTAGTTAAGGGTGTTTAAACAAACGTAGTTTTTGGTATCTAAATCAATATATGAATTTTTCCATTCGCAAACACTAAATCGACCAGCAAATATGAACTTGAGTTGCATGTCATTTTATACATACTAAGATGTAATGTTTTGTTAAATTAGCCTGAATCTTGCTAAGTTATGAATTTACATTATGATGTTATAGTAATTAAACTAATTATGTATGATTTAATAGTGTGACATATACTAAACACAATTATCAAATATGTGTTCCAATATTCTATCATCCTTCAATTCGAATTAGCAAAAGCAATGTCTCCTTGCATAATATGGATTCCAAACATTCATGATGGGATATGAATGAGTCAAACTACTTCTCTCTAAGTCTATTAGTGAACCTTCTCTCCAAAGAGTATGAAACTAGAAAGATACTTCTTATTGCTTAGACTCATATTCCCCAAAAGTGGATCCCGCTCTATTAGCTCCGAATAAATTAAATATGTGCATGAAGATACGAAGGCTTATTATTCCACAATAACGAAAGCGCTATTTCACTCTTTCATATACTAGGACATTTCATTTGGAAAAGAAAATGTTCAATACTAATGGATTCAGGTCTATAACCATTGCTTCCAATGCAAGAGATCTTATAGCAGTTACCAATGAGGCCCTATCAATTAGTATTACACAGAAAAGATCAATTACAGATACTAATACAATTAGATCAACTCTTAATAAACAAATTTTGGATTTGCAATCCCAGGTAAGATCATTAAATAGGAAGGGTTGTAGCACAAAATGTACTTTTAAGTAATTGTCTAGGATCATAGGACCCTTTTCTATTAAGATAGGAAGGGTTGTGGCCACAACAAAACCCCGAGCCCAATTCCTATCCATCTCCAAACCCACCGGCCCAAACCAATGTGTGGCATGTGCCACCCACCTTACCCTTCATAGGCATGGGCCCCTTCAAATCCACTAACTGGATCGTACACACAGCCCCAATACAATCAAGCCCACATACCTTATCAATAGGCCCATTTTCAAACCTAATTCAATGGCCCACCCCTCGGCTTTCTACCGCAAACTCAAAACCAACAGGCCTAGTTCCCGAACACGAAAACGATCAATTCTTTGAGCCCAACTGATCTAGGTACAACACTTTCAATGATGCAGGTCAATGATTTTTCAGGACTGGTTTGGAACATTGACACAGTTACTGCTCACTCTGGTAAAATCACTACTCCCTTGTCTATTTCCTCAACTACTATTCTTGTCGGTAATGGCTAAAAATGCCAATTAACAGATCTAGTAATAGTCTTCACACCATTTCAAATAAAACCTATAACTAACCACTCAAATAAACTCATTTGTGTAATTCAATCATTATCAAAGCAATTCAGATTTTGTTTAAGAAATAGATATGGAATATTTGAAAGAGACAGAGATGATTCTACAAGAGTGATTTCAAGAAAAAGGTTCTTGAAAGCAAGATGAGGTGAGCATATTGGTTTCAAAAAAAAAAAAAAAAAAAAAACAAATCTAGTTCTAATGGTGATAATGAGGAAGATTTCGTATCACTCAGTTTTCTAAACTCGCAAAAATTGAGTATGCACACAATGTGTTTGATGAAATGCCTAAAAGATTTTTGAGTAAGATTTATAAATCGACTGGCGATGCTAATGCAAAGGAAAATCAAGAAGAAAGTAAAAATGATTAGACTCGAATTAATCTTTGTGATAATGATGAGTATATTAATATTGGTCATGAAATGAAACGAGAAAATCAGTCAAGCATCAACAATGGGTTGGTTTCTTTGGTTATTTTATGATAAAATTAGAAATGTAGGTTGTGAATTTGAGAAAATGATCTGAAAAAAATGAAAGATGAATCAACTTCTTTAGTTATTCATGATGATGTAGATATTAGTATCAAATTCGGAGTAGCTCACTGGGAGATGATGAAACAAGGACCAGTTCTTGTGGTCATTCCTGAAGTGATAGACCAAAATATCTTCAAGATGAAGGCATGGGTATACATGTGGCATAAATGGAAATCCAAACTATGGGAGGGTCAAAACTAATCTTAAAGGGCTTTTACGAAGTTGCACCTGCTATTGCTTTCATAATTGTCTACACAACTACCGTTTACATCTAATCACAAAGCCGGATTTTTGGTATACTTATTATTATTGGTATAAGAGTGTAAAAAGATGATCATATTGATTATTTTACCAAAAATCTTGAGAATAATTGACATAAAGAGTGATACTTTTAAAGGAAATAATAGTTTTGGAACTGATGTGTAGGATAAGGATATCAGGAAAAAGAAATTAGTTTCCTTGATTTTGCCTCATACAACCGTCATTAATCAAGTGAAATGGGGTTAAAGTCAAAGGTAGTTTATGGGTGGGTGAAGTTGAGTCTCCTTTTTGGGCATCATGCTAAATTTTTTGACCATGTTAAAAGTCTTAGGCTAAATATTAGTAATTGGTCAATGAAAAATAGAAGAAACAAATAAAATGAAAAATACCAGTTGGGTTGGTAATCTAGATTGTAAAGATATTGTGATTATGGTGATTGTTGTACAAATAGCAAACGAAAACAAGGTCTTGGAAGTTGGTTTAATTTCTATTTAACCAACTTGACATTAATGTTTGCACGAAAATAATGGGGTTGATTTGTATCAAAATGTACTAGAGATTTGAAATGGTTTTAAGCCATCAATTCACCATGTTTTGCTTATGACTTTTGAGCAAACATCAACAACTTTGTCTAAGCTGGAACAATTACCATCAAGAAAAGTAATAGTTGAACGCAAAGCACATAATCTTTTTATGGTTATAGCAGAATTTGTTTGTAGGTTTGACGCCATATATGTTTACAAAAAAAGCAAGGGAAATCATTATTTGCTACTATAAAGCTGCAACTTTTAAGGAAAAAGGTGTATATGATGTTGAATAGAATAATGATTGGAAATGTGTTGATTACAAAGACAACTGTGACCACCCCAGGAAAAATCCCACATCGGCCGTGGCCAGGAGAGATCATTGGTTCATAAGTAATGTCTTGCCTCTTAAATCACCAACGCGTTTTGGGGCTTAATGTTAGTGGATGAGAGGAGAACTCTACAGTTAAGTGTGCTCAGATGGGAGAAATTCCAGGATGGGTGACCTCCTGGGAAGTCTCCATCGGGGCAACCAAAAACAAATCCGTGAGTTCTGAATGGGCAACCCATCGGGGCAAAGCGGACAATATTGGTGGTGAGAGTGGCCGGATGTTACAGATGGTATCAAAGCCACTCCTGTGCCGTTTGGGATGGTGGGTGCATACCTCATCAGGGACGATGAGACTCTAACAGAGGGTGAATGTGACACCCCAGGAAAAATCCCACATCGGCCGTGGCCAGGAGAGATCATTGGTTCATAAGTAATGTCTTGCCTCTTAAATCACCAACGCGTTTTGGAGCTTAATGTTAGTGGATGAGAGGAGAACTCTACAGTTAAGCGTGCTCAGATGGGAGAAATTCCAGGATGGGTGACCTCCTGGGAAGTCTCCACCGGGGCAACCAAAAACAAATCCGTGAGCTCTGAATGGGCAACCCATCAGGGCAAAGCGGACAATATTGGTGGTGAGAGGGGCCGGATGTTACAACAACCCAAACATATTTCAAGCTCAATGTATGTCAACTTTCATGGATATCAAGAACAAACAACATTTTATTCCAAAAGATTCAACTCAAATATATTGATCTTTACAAAAGAATACAACAAACTCACAAAACAAACTCTCACAAACATTCAGGAGATTATCAACTAAATAATCTCTACAAGACTTAGTCTAAATTGGATTTATAGATTAAGAAGATCTACTACAAACCCTAGAAACGAGTACAAACTTAAGAGATAATGAAAATGAATGAACGCATTGTTGAAGGAAGATGAAAGGCTTTTATATTTATGCCTTGAAGCTTCCACCGACCCTCAAACCAAAGGTCAAGATTAAACACATCCAACGGCTACAAATCATGGGGCCTAATAATAAAGATTGGCCAAGAACCTGGGCCCACCGGGGGCCCACTATGCTAAAAGCGAGAGAAACCCTATCCCTCTCTTCTGAACAGCATATGAACTAAATCAACTAGGCCCAACAGCAGCTCTCACAATCAGTTGCTAACACCAACTATCAACCAATTATGTTGCACAAGAAACTAGTGCAATATATTATATCACAATGAATTAAGAAATATTAGAATTTAGAGTGTCCCCATCAGTTAAGTTTTGCAAGTCATAGTCTATATTCAGATGCTCAACCCCATCAAGAGGTTTATTAGACTTAATTGGCTGCTGAGCTTCAGCCAAGCCGTCAGTAGTTTCTAATTCACCTGATTGCTGAGTCTCATGTTTTCTAGACTCCTCATTACCATTACCCTTTCTTTTATCATAGGGGGCATTCATCTCTAAGTCTTGAGAACATTCTATGTTTTCAAAATTATCAAAAAAGCTTAAAGAATTTACTTCTTTTAAAATATTTGAATCAAAGTCTTTTAAAACAAAATTTTCTTTAAAAGGAAAGTAGGATTCGAAAATTTTGGCATCTCTAGAAAAGAATATAGTTTTGCTATCAAGACTAAATAATTTATATCCCTTTTTTTTATTTGAGTATCCATTAAAGATACATTTTCTGCCTTACTTTCAAGTTTATTAGAATTGTTTAACACAGTTGAGAAACACAGACACCCAAAAACTTTAAGATGATCCAGAAAGGGTTTAAAACCAAATATTTTTCATAAGGACTCTTTCCACTAACAAGACGATGATGGAGTCCTATTAATCAAATAAGCAACAGTCAGGCAACATTCAGACCAAAACTTAATAGGGATATTACTCTCAAACAATAAAGCCTTAACAACATTCAACAAATGTCTATATTTTCTCTCCACAATGCCATTCTGTTGTGGAGTATAAGCACATGTGGTTTGATGAGCAATACCTTTTTCTTTACAAAAATTATCCATCTGATTATTAACAAATTCTAACCCAATATCACTTCTTAATGTTTTAACATTTTGTTTAAATTGAGTCAACACAATGTTAACAAAATCTTTATTGTTCTCAAAAACTTATGTTTTTTGTTTCATCATGCAAATCCACACTACTCTAGAGAAATCATCCACAATTGTTAGAAAGTACTTATGACCTTCCCTATCAACAACTCTATAAGGACCCCACACATCAATATGCACTCATTGACCCACATAAGAGCTTTTATGATCACTAAGAGGAAATGGTTTCCTGTGTTGTTTTTCCTTATTGTTAGAAAGTACTTATGACCTTCCTCTTTGCATTTTGAGAAACTGCTGAAGTAAAAGATATCCAAAAGTTCTGAAGAGTAAAAGCATCAGAAGTTCTGAAGATAAACCAGACAAATATCTGAAGAACAAAGTACTGAAACCAAACTCCTAAAGATCTTTTGTAAGAAGTATCAGCACTTGTGTTAACCGACCTTAAACTTGGCAGTTTAGTATTATATTAGTTTTTGTTAAAGTCTTTGTTCAAGTTTCAATAACTACAGCCTGTTGTAGTATTATCTTACATTATTTTTACCTTTTGATTACTTAGTCTGTATGTAATCTTTTCTATATATAGAGGGATCACTCCCTCTATTATAGAAGCAGTTCACTCACTCATCAATTTTAAGACTTGAACATTTTCCTTCTTATTTACTTTGTAGTTAACATTTCATATAGTTGAGAATCATTCTACATTTACTGTTATATTCATTTACTATTGATTCTCATCTTTAACTTCCTAGTTCATTGATTGAGGGGGGAGTCATAACTCCTGATAAAAGTAATGCTTTAACTTGAACACTTTAATATTCCGCTGTGCAATTTACTTTGATACATTTACAACACACAAGTGTTCATAAGTAAGAACTGTTAAGTTGAGCCACTGATCCAACAAATACGGTCAACAGATTCATGGAAGCCGAATAGATCAGACATCATCAAGACCTTGTAGCACACCGTCCATACACCCCACTCCCCACTGGTGCCACATGTTGATTATTCCACCATTAGATACCAGCCGCAAGAAGTAATTGATCAAGTCAGGTGGCCTCAAGGTGTATCTTCCAGTTACCTTCCTACTCCACCGCCTCGACTACCCGTTGAAGGGTCCAAATGACCCGTACTACCGTTGAGAGGAGGTTGAGGTAGTTTGTTCTATGTACAGTTTGTATGATGGTATGGCTTGTTTTTCTTTATTCTCTTTTATTTTAGTGTGTTTTGGTGTGCTAGGTATTTTATGCTTTTAAGTTTTATTTTGCATTCTTTTTTGTGGTATTTTGATGTTTTTGTTGGAGCCCAGGTCATACTTGGCTAGTGATGATATAGTGTTCTGCTGTGATTGGAGAAGAAGGAGAGAAGGAGCAAGACGACTGTGATAGGAAAAAATCCATTCATGGAAAGAAAACAACAATTGCTTATCAGGTGCATCCAATACCTTTATTAATGTGCCAAGTTGTTAGATTAGAAGTTGGGTGGAGTTCTGTTTTTGCCTTAGATTGGTTATACATTGGGATGGAAAATGGGCATCTTCACACTTATAATTTGGCTAATAGGTTTCCCTTTATTCATGGCAAATACACATTGAGGATAATGTTATTCTCAAAGTGTGGGGATGAGGGGATATCTATTTAAAATTGAATTTTTTTTTAAGACCCTCAAAAATTTTTAAACAAGTGTGAAGCTCGATCTTAAGAAAGCTTTTTCCGCCTGATTATTGGATCATGAAATTCGATCTCTAGTCATGGCCATAAACTTTTTAAGTTCCTTGATGTGTTTTTCCAATTATATTTTTTGAGAAAAATATGGATTGCCTAGTTAGAAAAGACAAGTGAAGAGTATAGCATTTTTGCATGTCGGCAACCCATCTTCCCTTCATATTCATGTGAGATTATTGAGCCACCACAACATGCTAACACTCTATAAAATTCCACATCTATTGGCATGTTGTGTTCATTTGAATTGAGTGTGCCATTGTAATTGAATAAGGTAGAACTTGCAACTTTTGACGAGTTTGCAACTTTTGATACGTTTGCAACTTTTGATACGTTTGCAACCTTAGACCAATTGTGAGCACAAGAATGATTAAGGCATTAGGTTAAACCTTTTTATTTTAAACCATTTTTACCTTCCTTGACCCGTTTCAATATCTCTTAGTCAACCAATCTTGAGCCTTAAACCTTTTCAATTGACCACCCATTTCAACCCAATTGATCCTTTAGCCTTTTCAATTTTAAACCCAAGTGATGAAAATTCGATTCTAGGATTTTGCTTTGTATTGTAAATCGTTTGCAATGTGATTTCAGCTAAAAAATTTTTGGAAAAGCATGAAAACAAATATGTTTTAGAGAATGAAATGTATTATAGAAAAGCACAAAAATATGCTTTAGTTAGTTGTTGAATAAAAAGGCGCAACTTTGCCGTATATTTGAGTGGTTGTTTGTTCGATGTAATAAAAGTCGAATTTTCATAACCCTAGTCACTTTAAATATCCCATTCCATACCCTTCGCCTAGCCCCATTACAACCCTTTAAAGACCTTTTGACTTGTGTTCGCTTTTGTGTAATTTGATGAAAGGCGATTGAGTTGGAAGCCTATACTAACATGCATTATAATCAGTTTTGAGTGATTAATGTAATATACTAGTGCATTATGACTAGTTTTGATTCAACCGAGCCGAGGGAACCATTGTGAGGGGTGTGCAAGAATGTGAACTTGGATCTAGATGGATTTGGCTAGGCAAATTCTTGATTTATGGAGTAAAATTTAAAACCTTGGAATGTAAATCTACTGATAGGCGTAAGTCTTGGGAGTTAGGGTATGACTAAAGACCGTTCTTTGAGAATCGAAAAAAAGGTTGGAAATTGTTTGAATTATTGATCGGGTGAAAGTTCTGTAATTTGCTTGAGGGCAAGCAAAGAATAAGTGTGGGGATGTGATGGGTTGGTTAAAAGATGTGCATTAACACGTCTTAAAGTGAATTTTAAGGAATGAAAAGTTGTTGAATGGTAGTTCTTTGATAGTATTTTGTTATTTCAGGTTTTTACATCTAAAGAGTGCAAATATGGAGTTTTGGAGATGCTCGGGTGAGATATGGAAGCCAAAACAAGTTGGGAAAACCAAATTCGAGAAAATTGGAGGTTTTGGCGTATCCTACGCCACTTTTGGCGTATCCTACGCCATTGGCGTAGGTGGAGAGCAGTTGGTTGCGTAGGATAGCAGAGATAAGATGAGGCAATAAAGGTTTGGCGTAGGCTACGCCATTAGCTGTCAGATCGCAATCAATTCCTTAATTTGCTCAATTATGATGGGAATTACAAGGGGAATCAATAAAAACGAGTTACCTTGACCTAGAAAGGCATCTTCCATCATTCCTTATCACTCTCATTGATCTAGATCCATCCTACAATCATCCTTTCATCACATTCTCAAGATCCAAGGTTGAAGATCGAAGAACACGAATTGTTGAAGAACTTTATGGCCATGTTTGGCTAAATCTTTTGTATCACACTTGGGAAGTAGACAATTGAAGACCTAGGGTTTAACATTTGGGTAGTTTCTTAAGCTATTGATTGTGTGTTTGTGTGTTTGAAATACTGTGTTAGATTGCCATTAATCTTATGTTGAAGCCATTCCAGTTAATTGATCTTGTGCCAATTTCTAATGTCATGAATATGGTTTCTTGCTCTAATACAAACATAGGGTTGTATGTCTAGTGTAATGAAGTATAGTATTGTCCATCTTTGAATGTTAATGATTCTTGATACCTAATCCTATTGAACCATCAATCCGTTAACACCAATTGCATTACAATTGTTTGACCCATTTGTGAAAACCTTAGACTTCATCTGTTGAAACCCAGGTGTGGTCTTTTTAATTAAATTGTTTACAATCCAAATTACTTTCTACTCTTACAATGTAAATTCATTTTTCATTAAAACAATTAAGATCCTTTCAAATCAAAACTCTTAAATGACAAACTGCAATCTTCATAATTAATCTAGAACCTTCATAAGCACCATTGTTTAATCAACTAAGTAACAATCACTAACCACACGCTCCTTGGATTGATACCCTATTTACCCTATCTACCCAGGTTATTTAGGTTTTGTATGACCCGTAACGACCGGATCATCACTACCATGCACAAACATCAACCATACAAAAAACCCTTTTCAAAATGCTGGTTCCACGCATGATGTATATGGGCGGACCCAAAACGTTTTGACCATACATCCCAACACAAAAAATCGACGCCAAAATAAAAGTAGCTACGGGGGATAGGGGTAATTTTCCACATGCACCTACTCCTCTCCGTCTTGGTTCTTCAGCGGGCAATTCCTTGCGTCATGGCCGGTTACGTATTCATAGCACGTTTTGCATTGGCAGGGGTACTTCTTCTTTTTGTTCGCAACCTTTTCACCAGGGCCAATAAGCCGACGCTTTGTCCCACATCCCTTGTTCCTAATTCCTTGGGGATTGCTACATGACACCTCCAAATTTTCTGGGACCCCTAGAAGATGGCTAATCACTTCAGCCTTTCCCTTGCCTTTCCCACCTGCATCATCTCCTATTCCCACAACTTCATTTCATGGCCTTTACCAGCTCTGTGAACAACGCCATGCGGGCAGGCGACACACTTTCTCGATCAACACACTGGGAAAACATCTCAAAAAGCTCATTATGCATGACAGCCCCTTCACTCTTGTCAACCCCGTAACGCGCGTTTATACTAAAGACAATTTTTGGGATCGCTTCACGCCTCCAGCGGTCAAGTATGTACTTCTCCGGGATTGCCTGCACCTTGGTGTACCTGAAAACGCAAAAAAATATGGTGACACAAATATCCAATACGGGTCCATCCATTGCACGAGCATGTGGTAGTTTCCTCGGCAACATCAACCTTCACCTGGCGACACAGTAAAACCAATTAAAAAAACAGTTATCCAAACATTAAAAAAATGTTATCCATGAAAAGAAAACTCAATGTGTGTGACATGTACCGTAAAATCGTTCACCACGTCAGTGTTCTTGTCAAGGTGTGTGATAGTGTACACCTGCAATCTGTCGCTTTCATCTTGATTAGAGATAAAACAGTACAATAAGCCTTGCAGCATTTCTTTGCGAACTTCCTTGAATATAGCTTGAGAGTACACCATGGCATATTGCTTTTCAAATGGCATCTCGGTTTTCAACTCGAGGACCATGTCCTCTATTTGGAACTCCGCCAACCGCACATTGTACCTCTGCGCATCCATGGTTGCGTCAAAGCACAACAGAAACTAAACAAGAGTGTTGGCCCAGCTTGAGTTTATTTTAAACGTTGCATTTGAACTCTCGCACCTGGAGGTTGTTTTCATCAGACAACACATCTGAATGTCGCGGAAGTACGCAGGTACCCAAATCTCTTTGATGCTAAACATGTCCTTAAGCCACTCATTGTCCGTGAGCCCATATTTGTCCAGCAACTTCGCCCACCGACTTTCAAAGGTTGTAGGTTTGATGTAGATGTTCCATACTAGCTTATGTAGTGCCGCTCGAACCTCCGGATTATCAACACTACCTCCTGCAAGCTGTTAAAACATCTGAAACCCGTCACACATGCCACACTTTACGCTGATGTGGCAGAACCCACACAGACCAAAAAGGGTAAAAAAAAATACCTTGGTTGGTAGTTTCTTCATGATGTTCCACATGCAAAAACGATGTCGAGATTCAGTAAAGACAGCTGCTACCGCTTACTTCATTGCAGGGTCCTGGTCAGTTAACACTAGTGTGGGCTGCTTGCCATGCGCTCCTAGGAAGTTATGCAATAACGAACAAAACGACTCAACCGTTTCCCTGTATAAGAGCCCGGCCCCGAAGGCAACGCACCGTTTGTTGTTGTCTACGCTGGTAAACGGGATAAAAACCATGTTGTACATAGGAAAAAAAACATGTTACGGCGTAAAAATGGAAAAAAAAGTTAAAATTGTTGATCTTATTCAAGGGCGTGTAGCGACTTACTTGTTGGTTTGGTATGTTGCATCAAATGCAACCACGTCGCCGAAAGCTTCATATTTGATCTTGAATATGTCATCAGCCCAGAAAAGATACCTAAGTTCGCCATTTATAAGACTGTACTTGAAAGAGAAATTCGGTAAATTCTTCACTCTGTCGTTCAGCTTATCAATCATAAGTTGTGAATCTCTCTCGCCAATAAATAGCCGAATACTCTTTGCAAAGTTTTTAAAGTCCGCTGGAGTACCCTTTCACATTGTGATGCCCTCCTTTTAAACTAACCTGGATTTTGTGCGCCACTGTTGCCCCTACTTTGTTCATGCTAACCCTGTGAATAAATTCCTTTGTCGCAAAATCCAACCTCCGACCTAGTTTTGTAAGGTCCCTATTATAAGAGGGCACAAGCATGTGGTTCCTCAAAGTGATAAATATCCCAGGAAGTGGTTTTCTCACAAAACTTCACCCTAATGGATCCCTTGCAATCACAAACTTTGTAAGTTGACTGCCTAACCTTAAGAGATGTGTCATCCATTGAGTCAAATTTCTTACTCTTTTGGGGTTTTCCAGCCTTAGAACACAGGATGTACCTATGGGTTATCCTACCTTTGTACCTCTTCACAGTTCCTAGCCAAGTCGAAAACCCACACTTCTTGGCGTATGCCTCATAGAACTCTACAACCTCTTCCCACTGCCTAAAGGTAGTCATCACCTTCGGCTTAACACACTCAGGAAAGATTGGGTCCAGTAACAAGCCCATTTGGTGTAAACTAGGATGAACATCTAGTGACTACAAAAAAAAGGGTGTGAGTGTTAAATTCGACTTTACACCGGTGTAAAACATGTTTAACGTTTAAGAAAAACTAAAAACAAATGTTTCTGTATAGTGTCTTGTGTTACATTAAAGATGCAAAAAGCTAAACGTTGTTGGATCCTTTTTATAACACATGGTGATCAGGTTCTCATTGTTTTTTTAAAAAAAAAAATACTGACTAAAAATAAAAAAACTTGTAAAAAATGATCTATCCAAGTCGGTGAGGAATCTTGCATGCAACAAAATCTTAACTCTTACAAAATGAGTAAAAACCCTAACTCTTAAAAAATCTCCATGTACACAATGATAAAAAAACACAGATATAACAAAAAAAAAAAAAAAAAAAAACCTTACCTTCACCCTCAACGAACCCCTCTTCCTCCTGATTGTTAAGATTCGGCACGTGAGACGATCCAACTTCATCAATAGTCGATCGCAACTCATAAACAGTCAGAGAGTCTTCATATGCAACTTCCTTCCCCTTTCCTTTAGATGTTCCATGGGTTGGGCTAATCATTGATATTGGTTGTGGGTTTTCCAAAATAAAACGCTTTACAACTTCAAAATCTTCAACATAAACGAACTCTTGTTGGTTGTGATGAGGTTTGTTCGTCGCTGTTAAGTTAAGGTTTTCACTCATTTTGTTGGGTTTTTATTTTGGTTAGAGGTGGAAGATGATCAGGAAGTGGAAGAGTGAGAGATATGTGTGAGGATGATCATTAAATAGAGCAAAATAAATAAAATGAACATTTGGGAATGAAAAAATTCATTGGGATAAATAATTGTCTAACATTATTGGTGTACTAATTGTAATATTATAAAATTATTAATCTAATTAAAAAACACTTATTATTGTATCACCATAATTGCCCTCACATAATAACAACAAAAGAAAGACACGTGACATGTTATTATTGGCTTAAGAGGGTTTTCTAGTTCTTACAACTCAATATGGTTTTCAATAGAACCTAATCTTTTATATATATATATATATATATATATATATATATATATATATATATATATATAGGTAGAGGATCCGGTAGGAAAATTGTTTTGTGTAGGAAGTGTTTTCATTCATTAGATCAAATCTGATTAAATCTTTAGATGAAGGGCATTAAAGACTTTTTGTCTATTTTTTTATTTATTACAAACCCACTAAATTAGCAACTAACATCTAGATATTTATGAAGTTTAATCATCCTAAATTAACTAATTATTAATTATTTTTCATAAGAATCATAAGATATTCATATCAAATAAGTTGATCAATACCCAAAAACTTGTTCGATTCTTCAATCATATAACCCATCTCTATCACTTGTTCTATTATTCAAGTCATGACAGAAGGTTAACATCAGGAGTGTTTTATAATAACGCCAGGAGTGTTTTATAATGAAAGAGAAACTAGTATGCATTAATGAGTGTTTTATAATATCATCGGGGGTGTTTTATAATAACAACAAGAGTGTTTTATATTGAAACTAAACAGTAGAAGTGTTTTAAAACAGTAGAAGTGTTTTAAAACTGAATGTTTACTTATGAATGATTATGACTTCTACTGTTTTATATTGAATTTATATTCATCCTACACAGTAGAAGTGTTTTATATTGAAACTAAACACTGTGTTTAAGGACATTTAAGAATATTTCCTACGTTATTTTGTGCGAATTAATATTTACTTATTAATGATTATGACAAATAATAATTAAGAGAGAGGAGATAGAGAGAGAGAGAAAGATAGAGAGGGAGAGAGAGAGAGAGAAACTGTTATTTAAGGAGAGCATTAAAAAGGTTTCTAGAAGTTTAAAACAAAATGACATTTATACCCTCATTTAAAATAAATATTCACAATCCTACCATGAATTTCTATAATATACTAATTAAATTTTAAACACATCTAAATTTTTAATCTCCATCATCCATCTTTAAATCCAATGGTTGAAAAAACTTCCTACACAAAACCATTTTCCTACAGGAACCCTACCCTATATATATATATATATATATATATATATATATATATATATATATATTCAAATATATATACAAACAAATACAAAAACAAGTATATAAAGACATGCGACCAAATTATCATTATTAATAAAAACATCATCGTTCAAGAAACCAAACCAAATACTTAAACAAACAAAAGAAAAATTAGCCATAAGTTAATAACGAGTTATATAAAATTACTAAAAAAGCTTCAGTCATCGGTACTTTCACTCTCTAGTGTATCACTTTGAGATTGTTCTGATGTGCTTGATGGAGGAGGCATAATATTATTATCAATCAGTACTTGTTCCATAATTGCACATTTAGTTGTCACTTTTTGAAGTTGATCCACTAGCTCGTTATAAGTAGGACGCTTTGATTTTTTAGTACACATTGTGTTATCAGCTATAACTGGATCGCGTCCCCACCCATGCAGACGAATAGAGCTTCGTCCAAGTACACTCTCAATAATCTTCTAATCGCTCATTGATTCCACTGTATGTTGGTTTCTCAGCTTCATCATTTCATCCTTCTAACGAAAAAGAAGACAAACACTATAAATTACCAAATAATGAATATTTAGTGGTAGAAATGAATATGTAAACTTACATATATTGTAGCCGCAACATTAGATATCCATCCTTTTTCCTCATCCCAATGTGTAAGCCGCCAAGTCTCAAGTTGACCTGATGAAGATTCCTAATCTAAGCCACGCTCAATGTGATACCGTGCTGTACTTTTCGATCCATTTATGCTACCTAGTTTTCGTTTTGCACGTGCAATAACTTTCATTTTTTGCAATTTCCTTCAAGGACATACAACCAAATTTCACATTAAAAAAAAGATAAAATTCGATAATAAATAATAAGATAATAACAAGAAGATCGATAAAATATTACCAAGTATTTTTTGTCACTCCATATATCACATAGATATTCCCAGTCTTCTTTCTTAACATCAGAAGGATGTGTGGTCTTTGCCTTTGTAGGGTCAGCTTCTCCTCCAATTTCTTTGAAGTAAGCATGCAACGTAGCTCGGTGACCCCTCCATGCCCTTGACATGTAGCTATCAATAACTTTGCGTACATTCGAATTCTCCACATCAATATCAAAAAGTATCTTCAAGCAACAATTATAATAAACTAGTTAACTTCTGGCGTAACGGCAAACTATTTTTTCCCCATATTAAAAATCATATTAATTTATAAAAGAAACTTACAGTTAACTTGTGGCGTAACGTGGTCCTTTCTGCATTTGGTACATGTCTCCAATCTTTATATTGTAAGCTACAATTGGTACGCGAAATGTATCCACATTCGTGCATGAAAGACGAGTCATTTTCGCATACTACTTGCAACATTTGAAAGTTGAACTCTAGTCGAAATTTCTTCTCAGAAACTTTCATTACATTTCGAGCTCCTTTGCCACACGTAATGCCACGTGTTGGCCTTGTCACACCTTCACCGATTTGTTCCTCGGTCTCATGAGTTGTGTCTACAAACAAGAAGAAGAACATATACTTTTACAACACTACCTACAAAAAATTTTAAGATGTGTTATTGATTGTCATACCATTAACAATTTCTTTCTCTAGTCCTTCAGATTGCTCAACGTTAGTAACCATGCTTGTTGGAGATAAGACTGTTCACAAAGTAGCACACAAACAGTGAACTGGTAATTAAATATCTAGTCTAATATATAATTCAAAAGAAGAAAATAGCATATAATGGAAGATATTGAAGATAATAAAAAAAAAGATAAAATGAAAGCAAGTAAACTAGTAACGTGAGATTGTTTCAATTTCATGGCTTGAGAGTGAATCGATTGGATCTGTTGCATATAAAATATATCATGTTAATTTAAAAAGAAAATGCGTACGCATAAATCAGTTTACTCAATAGAAAAAACACATACCAGATCTCGATTTCTTATTACCAGTAGATGTCATGCACTCCGCATCCTTTTCTAAATTTGTGTTCTTGTATTTTCTCTTCTTGTTCTTTGAAATCCGAATTGTACCCTTCAATGAAGACTTCACTTAAGGCACACCTAGTTCTTTCATTCTGGCTTCGTTCTGTTTGATGCTTTCTATTTTCGCTTTCTCGTACTCCATTCTCACTACATTTCATTTTCAAGTACAGAATCATATTATATATATATATATATATATATATATATATATATATATATATATATATGCACGGACAAAATCATAACATATGAAATCTTCACATATAATATAACCAAATTTAATTAGTTTCCTAACTTCCCATTAAAGCTAACAACATAAAAAAAAATACACAATGCTCAAAGTCCACATATTGTACATTAAAAAAAATACATAATAGATATTTCATTTAAAGCACGAAGCAGCCTGTTTAGAGAATCAACATGTATTTTTGCCGTTTGCTTTTGACACATTTGGATCTCTGGCCCCTGAGGCAGTACGGTTCCTGAAACGAGTGCATAAGGTGGTCCAGAGTGACTCGCAGAGCCCTAAGAACCAAGGGTTTGTGTTTAGCAGGATAGACTTTGTGATTCAAAAGTAGATAGCGTCACGGCTTGTTGCCCGCTTACCCACCATCTAAATGTAACTTGTTTTGTCTTTTAATATATTATTTACATAAAAAAAATTAAAGTATAAATGAAGAATAAATTAACTATACTAGATATAAATATTTTAACTTATTATCTGTATTCAAAACCATCAAATCTAAATAATAATCACAAAAGGATAATAAGGCTTGTGGGTACACAGACGCCCCATAGCCCCCGTCCTCACCTTTTTGCCCCGTCCTCCCCCAGCACACCGCCCCCCCCCCCCCCCCCGTCCCGTCCCAGCCCCCCCCCCCCCTTCCCCCCGTCCCCCTCGTCCATCTGAGAACGCAGAAGCCTGGCCAATGAGGATTTTTCTTTTTTTTTTTTAATTCCAACCGTCAAATCCCAACGGCTACTTTTTTTTTTAATTTTTTTACCGCAAAACCAAATATATAAACACTACCATTCATTTTAAACCCACATAAACAACCAAAACCAACTTAAAACTCTTCTACTTTTCTTTAAAAAAATACACAACAATGTCATACCTACCAATGTTTGATTCCTCGTCTTCGTCGAGCGAAGAAAACCGGGTTTTTGCGAACGCGGTTTGGGAATCGGCACAACTAATCGTGGCGGAGGAAGACGAGGTGAGCTCGCAACCGCGACAAAGGCAAGCGGCCATAAACAGAGACCGGGAGGGTAAGTTTATATTTTATCTTCAAATATATATATTTCATACTTTATTTTTTAGAAAGTGTTAATTTTCTTCAAATATATATATTTAGATACTTTATTTTTTAGAAAGTATAATTTTTCTTCAAATATATATGTAGGTGCACACGAGCGATTAATCAGTGATTACTTTGCCGACCAACCGGTGTATACGGACGAGATGTTTAGGCGGCGGTTCCAGATGAGCCGTCGATTGTTCGTACGTATTGCCGATGATTTGGCGAGTTGTGACCTGTATTTTACATTACGGCATGATGCTAGAGGCAAGCGTGGGTTCACAACTAATCAAAAATGCACGGCGGCATTGCGGCAACTAGCTTACGGGACGGCATCCGACTCGTGGGATGAGTATTTACGGATGTCCGAAAGAACGGCACGTGATTGCTTGTATAAGTTTTCCAAGCGCGTTGTCAAGATCTACAGCAAAAAATATTTGAGAAAACCAAACTCGAACGATATCCAGAAATTGTATCAGTTCCATCACAAAAGGCATGGTTTTCCAGGGATGCTTGGAAGCATCGATTGCATGCACTGGCCGTGGAAAAATTGCCCTAATGCATGGCGTGGCATGTTTTATCGAGGCGATTAGGGTCACCCGACTATTATCTTAGAGGCTGCCGCGTCACAAGACTTGTGGATTTGGCATGCCTTTTTTGGTGTTCCCGGTTCCAATAACGACCTTAATGTTCTTAACCAATCATTGGTGTTTGATGATGTGAGAAAGGGAACCGGTCCGAATACAAAGTTCACAATTTCGGGGGTGGAGTACAAGCACAGGTATTATCTTGCGGATCTAATATACCCAACCTATTCTACACTTGTTAAAAGTATTAAGCACCCTCACGACGAAAAAAGAAAGAAATTTGCAACGTTTCAAGAAGCGGCGCGAAAGGATATTGAACGAACTTATGGGGTTCTACAAGCGAAATGGCACATCATCGCAAACCCGGCACGTGCTTTCACACCAAAAAAACTTCGTTATTGTATGTACGCTTGTATCTTGTTGCGTAACATGATCATCGAAGACGAAGGCCGAGCTATTTGTGAGTTCGATGAAAATGCGGTGGAGGAGAATACTATTCCGGATGACGAAGCGCAACAAGAGTTAAACGATTTCGCGTTACGTAACGAACACATCCATCATCATCTACAAGCCGACTTGATCGAATATACATGGAACAACGGAATCGACGATTAGTATTTTACAACTTAATTTTAGGATGGTTTGTTATTTTTTTTTTAATTTTTAGGATGATTTGTAATTTTTTTAATTTTTAGGATGGTTTGTAATTTTTATTTTAAATCTACTATTTATTTGAATTTTATTTTGTTTATTTGTTAGTTTTATAAAAGTAGTTAAAATTAATATTTATAAAAAAAATAATAGTAATAAATGCTTAAGACATGGGTTTCTCATGTCTCCACACCCCACCCATGTCTCAAGCATATGGAGACATGACTTTGTTGAGGTGGCATCCTATGTGGCATGGAGACATGACCTTTCTCATGTCTCCACACCCCATAGCCTAAGTGTAAAGATCATAAACTAACTCAAGGATGAAATTTCATTAGTGGTTTTTGTAAGACAAATTAAATTACTGATAAAAAAAACTACGTAACAACAGCGCTGAAACGCAGCAGCATCAGCTGCAATGCTGCACACGCATCAACAGTGTTGACACGCAGCTGCACACGCATCACCTGCAACGCCGTTAAACACGCATCAACAGCTCTGAAACACTGTTTAGATGTGCATCATAACCAGACCTTTGACTTTCATTTACTTGTATTGCTATTGTTTTTCAGGGGTAGACATTAATGGTCTGATTATAGGTAAGCTGGGGAATGACAAGTGGTCGTGGCAAGGGGATTCTTCTAGTTGTTCTATGTGGGACCTGTGAAAAGATTAATGCGACATTTGAACATAGAGGATGATAATTATGTTTACAAAATTGAAAAACAATAACAGTATGGTTTTTCCATTTCTACTACCAAGTAAATGAAGATTGTTCCTATTTTATAAATTCTAGAAGTCAAGACATAGATGATATTCAGCAACAGCTTCGTGTTCTTTAAGTTTTAATAAGCCTACACATATTTTAATAAACATGTCTACAACAATGTCTAGACCCGACCCGGATAGCTATCTACATGAGACATTTAGACCACACTCGAACAACTGCCCACACGCAATGTCTGTACCAGACCCAACATCTTGGCAGTCCGGGTCAGATTCTGCAATTAGACTGGGTCCGGGTCTGGCTCAAATTCCTCCTCCAAAACAAGGGAAGCTGCATTAGCGTCTGCAGTCGCCCTGGTGGCCACTCACTGTGCAAAAATGTTGAGGCATTGGGTGCAGTGCAAAGAAGCTGCATTAGGCACAACGACAGCAGCGGGTGTCTGCAAATACCAATCAGCCCCTTTACTAACTTCTAATGCCTACCATACCAGGGGCGGATCCAGCTTACAACTAGGGGGTGCGGACGTTGCGGCTCAACTTCGCGCGCGTAGTGGAAAATTTGGTTTTTTTTACGAAATTTGAAAAACGTTGCTACTAAAATGAAAAAAATGAAAAACGTTACTACTGAAAAATGTTTCTAGATCCGCCACTGTACCATACCCTACCCTGTTCCCTCACCTTCTCCCTAACCTGATTCAATATATTAGCATCATCAACATTGCCTTCAACTGTAAACCCATAAAGATCTTGAAACTTTACAGTAATATTAGCTCTTCTAGAATGAATACTTGGTCTTAAAATAGGTCTCTGTGACTGGATTTCAAGAGACAGATCTCGCTTACTTTGAGTTCCAAACATTTCTTATGTAAAACCAAAATAATAACAGACCCTTTATAAAACTTTGAGCATAAACTAATCAAGAAACCTAAATATAGCATCAAATATAACATACATACCTATTTTGAAGATCAGATGATTTCTTGATCGAGAACCCAAGTTAGGAAAGCTCTAAACCTTTGAGAGGTGTTTGGTCGGTCCTAAGGCCTCCCAAGAGTCCCCAGGAAGGCTCAAGAAGGGTAAAAATCGGCACACACTTGGCTGAGTTGAAGTTGCTATTTATAGGCAAAAAATCAAACTAAGCATGCATGACCGTGCTTACGAGGTGGCACGCATGTGCATGCTACTACACGTATGTTCTGTTGCTGCAGGGAAAAGTCTGTTTGTACAATTTGTCAAGCACAATCGTTCCAAGGGACGAGCACGACTGTGCACCCGACCAGGTGATGTTTTCTTGTCCCCCAAGCTGGCTGCTTTGTCCTCTAGTGTCAAGGACCTTGTACTAATGTGCGTGGTTGTGCTTAGTCGATTCCGAACTGATTTTATCGTTATTTTAACCTCAAAAAAGTCTTTACACACCCTTGAAACATGCTTCAAGTCTCGTGTCTCTATATGTACACTAAACCAAGTATGCTCACCAACATTATTTGTGTTGACAATTATTTTCGTACATGTTTCAAGTTTTGCTTGACGCTTCACATAGGACTCTAGACTTAGAGATAGTAAAAAGTGACGGATGTCATAGTGGGTTTTAATTTATGGTTAATAATCAATTACGGAAATTATCCCTCTATTAATAAAAAAAGTATAAAATCATAATAAGAAAAGGTAATTTTGCCAATCTACTTAAATTTAAGAGAAAAGCTAACGAACGTTAGTGTTAATACCTAAACTCATTACGAACGGAAATCTCAATCCCCAAAGTTGTTAATAAAAAAGGTTAATACCCAAACCTGTGATTCATGCAAAACCACAGGGACTAATTGTGTACTTAACTCTAAAGAGTTTTTTAGTTTTGGTTTGAATATATTAAGGTTTTGGAGCTATTCTTCTTGTTGTGTTGTTTAAAACTGAATGGTTGAAGTGCCCACCAACTATTTGATGCAAACCCAAAAATGTTTATTGTGTAACTAAAAATAGATACATTTATTGAATCCAAAATTAGTGAAAATCATTTCCACTACTATTTTTCTAATAATCCCCCCGCATGAATGGAGATCGAATAAAACAAACAAGCATATATGAAGGCGTTATGAAACGTTCACGAACATAAATGAATTAACTTTGCCTCAGTTTGTGTTAGTTTGTTTAACCAAACAAAAGAACTTTCTTGTTCGTGCTCGTTAAGCGAACACAAATAAACTTCCCGCTAAATAGGTCACAAACTGTTCGGTGAACATTTGGTTCGCTTCCAGCCCTACCAAAGGCACAAAAGTAATTTTTTTAGGATACCTTAAGAGGTGTTAATGGTTATAGGTTTAAAGATTGATTTGATGACATTAGAGTTTAAATTGAGGTGCAACTTGAATCAAGTATTATAGGTGGTGCAAATGAATATCCTCAACAATCTCAATGGTCCAACGTATACCCATAAGGTGCATTGTACCTCTTATTAGATTTGTTTAGTATTTTTTTTCTCTGCTTTAGCTGTATACGTCAATATTCAATTGACAGATAGCGACCTGGATGGATCGCGGGCATTGCATAACTATAGATCCTCCAAAATTTCTTACATGTCCAGAAAATTATGTAGCTTCTTTAAATACACCAAATGCAAGTTTTATTATAAATGTCTACAATATGAAATAGATAGACCATTTATATATGGCTATCTTAATAATTAGACTAGAACTAGTATTTTACCCGCCGCGCGTTGCGGCGGCGCGCGACGGATGAGACTACGTATCACAGTTAACGCAAGTAATTCCGCGTATCAAAATCGTTGAGCCGAGACTCTCGAAATGGCAACTCGTCAACTGCATAATTAAAGTAGAACATTAACAAAGAGAGCAAAGGATCAGACAAATTTCCGGGCTAGCTTTGTAATGCCATCATTTTTTTTTAGTTTTACAACTACCTAACCATAATATCTTTCTTCTTTATTCTCCATACCTACGTATCTTTGCTCCACTACATCTTCCAAAGCCTTATCTATCAAAAAACAGAGAGACCTGCTCAAACTCCATTCCACAATCGTACCGATGCAGGGTAAACCACAACCAATTAACACCGCAATCATCCCCCATCGAGAAGACGACGACAGAGGCACCACCTCCGTGGATGAACAGAGCGGCTGCCGCCAGCTTAGAGAAAATCAGCCATCTTACTGAGGAAAAAGCCACCAAACACAGAGAAAAAAACGGATTTACAGCTACAATAAAGGCCCCTCACGGCGGGAGCACGGCTGCCGTAGATAGCTAGCAGTTGCCGCCCAAGAATAACAGAGAGGGAGACATAGAAACATGGCCACCGACAAAGAAAGGTAGAAAAACAGAGGGTGAGACATAGATGTAGAGATTTTCGGTTAGGGTTTATCTAAACCGCTGAGATGAGACCACGTAGGAGCAGACACAAACGTGGAATAATATAGGGCGTCCAGATTGCTACAGTAACGCCCCCTCACACCAAAATTTACCAATTGTATCTATATATAATATATGTGAAACATTCCCTAATATTTCTGTAGAATTAAGTGGAATATTTCTGTAGAATTAAGTGAGCACCAAACTGAGGTTGTAAAGTAGGCATTGCACTAGGAGCATGCGAGTACGATGGAGATAGCTCAAAAGTAAAGCGTTGTAGAATCATTGCAAGAGCCATTTTCGCTTCCAAATTAGCAAAATTTTGGCCGATGCATATACGTGGGCCACCACCAAATGGAAGGTAAGCAGCTTGTCCTTTAGTAACCTTTGAAACACCTTCAGAAAATCTTTGAGGATTAAACTCGTTTACATCTTCACCCCACATATCTTTGTCATGATGCAAAATCAATGCATTTATTTGGATAAGGGTTCCTCCTGGTAAAGTTAAGTTACCTAGCTTAGTTTCATCATGTATTAGTCGTCTAAGAAATACAGCAGGTGAATATAGTCTGAGAACCTCATTGAAGATAATGTTCACCTGCAAGGTGACATACACAAGAAATAGTAACATCAACATATTCTTAAGTCATCAATATCTAATATTTAGTTTTATAGTACAGACACTTACAACTTTTAAATGATTCAAGCCATCAATATCTGGTTTTGTATCTCCAAAGACACGTAAAACTTCATCCCTAGCACGTGTTTGCCATTCCAAGTGTTTACCTAGTAAAATCATAGTCCAAACAAGCATAGTTCCAGTAGTCTCTTGCCCAGCAAAGTAGAAAAGTTTGCATTCTTCAATGACATCTTCAATGCTTAATCCAAATTTGCTATTTCCATGCTGTTTAATTTCATTGTAATTGGAATTCAAAAGTATGCCCAAGAGATCATCATGGCTAGCTTCTCCAGCTTTCATCGCAACAACTCGTTTATTGATTATGCTCTTTATTGAACCCTTCACTTGTTGGTCAATCTCTTTCATTCTCTTATTGTTTTTTGTGGGAAAAAATCTATCGAATTTTATTTTATTAGCACAAGTTCTAGCAATACCACTCTAAGCATCTAATACATGTGAAAATAAATTTTGGAAACTAACTTACCTTGATCCTGGAATGTAAACTGAATTTGCAGCCTTCATAACTAGCCCTGCTTGTTCTCTTTGAAGTTCAAATATCTTTCTTCCTTCTTCAAAACTACTACCAAAAGCCGTACGTGAAATTACATCACTTGAAAAAGTTTGAAGATAAGGCCACACATCCACTTCACATGAGTTTTGTTGGATTAAAGCTTTCTCCCATTTGTCGATCATCTCATTGCAACTCACGTAAAAAGCGGGTATCATATGCTGCAAAAGAAATTAGACATACATATAATGGTTTACAAGGCGTAATAAATTGAGGGTAAATCGATCTTATTGAGAATAGAAAAACAATAGCAAGAAAGTAACCTTGAGCTTCTCCATGTGGAATGCAGGATTGATGATTTTTCTATGTTTAACCCATTGATCACCCTCGGCATCTACCATTCCTCTAACTAGCAATTTCGTTAATGGATTACCTCCCCTTTGCTTTTGATATGTATTATAATTAGCCAAGACCTCTCGGATCATGGTAGGCTCAGATATGTGTACCATAGGTCTTGTTCCCATCCATGTAAAACAACTCTTACCTATATAATCAAGACATAAGCGTAATTACCATAACACATTTTTATACTACTCATTAATATCTAAATATTACAAAGTAATCCATGGCATGTTTTTGTTTTTGTTTTTCTTTCAAAAAAATATTATAATATCGTCGTAACAATGAATTGATATCACTATTATAAAACACTAATAAAATAGAATTATATTCTAAAACACGATTGGTAAAAATATAGCTCGTTATCTCTATTTTGTCTTATGCAACTGAGTTTTCGATTTTTTTTTCAAAAATATAACAATAGGATGCTATTTTTAAAGATAAAAATACGCTTGATTTTATGGTATAAGTTTCTTTCAAACGAGATGACGTATAAAAAAGTTACGGACTTCTTCTCTTGACAAAATTACCCCTCCCACTTGTTTATTCTTTGGACACATCTCACTTTCTAGTGGCGGCTCACCTTTCTCATTTTTTAGCCTTTGTAGGATAACTCAACTCTACCCCCCCTATTTTAAACAATAATTACATATTTACCCAACTCAAAAACTAAATTACATATTTCCACTCGTTGCAACAAAATGACAAAATCCTTGCCTCACATGGCGGATCCAGAAGTTTTTTCTATGGTGGGCAACAATGGGTCGGAAAAAATACAATCGTTCATATACATGGCGAAGTATTTATAAGGGCTGGAGGGTGCCCCGACACCTATTGTATTTGGCTCATTAGTGCAAATTTACCCATTTTCGTCCAAAACTTTTGTATATACTGACCTCGGCTCCCACCGATTTGAAAAAAAATAACTAGCTCTCGTGACTTTTTGCCTCCACCATCTAAAAGTCCAAGCTCCGCCACTGGTTATATATGTGGTAAATTTGAGCAGGGACAAATAATGGATCGAGTTAAAGAAAATAACAATGAGAATAAAAAAGCATAAAATGATTTATATAACAAACAAAATACTAGGTAATCTGGAAATCAATTCACTAAACATTATTCATAACCTATATTAAGATTCAAGTCGTAAATCTAGGGTCATTTAAATTAAATTTTAAGGTTCATATAGTCATTTTATTAAAACTAATGGCTTACTTTGAAAATATTCACTCATTTGACTACAAAATAAAAGGTTGAGGAATTATGGTGTGCACATCCCCTCACAAAAGTGCCGAATCATTTTATAATAGTGGGTATTTTTACTAATAAAAAATGATCAAAATATCAAAGAATTAAAATTTGTATATGTGATAGTGGCTTAGCACGGTGGGCATCTGCCCACCATTGTTCAACATTGAATCCGCCTCTGCTCCAAGAGGACTCTCTCCGGTGGTGAGTGGTGACCCATCCACTGGCAACGATGATCGCTGCCAAATCCTCCATCAGCAAACAACCAAGCCGGTCATAAGGACCATGGTGTCTAGAACAGCCGATGAGACTCTCCCTGGTGCGCTTTTTTATAATTACCAGCGACCATAACGGGTATCATCGTGCTCAGAACCCTAACGTAAGGGGAGAAGATAACATGATTGACATTGTGCTTTATATGTTTTATGTGAAATTTGCTTTCTATGTCTTGTACTTGTTTTCTTTCCTTTGTAAACAAGAAATGAAACAAAGTATAAGGACCATGGTGTCTAGAACAGCCGATGAGACTCTCCCTGGTGGGCTTTTTTATAATTACCAGCGACCATAACGGGTATCATCGTGCTCAGAACCCTAACGTAAGGGGAGAAGATAACATGATTGACATTGTGCTTTATATGTTTTATGTGAAATTTGCTTTCTGTGTCTTGTACTTGTTTTCTTTCCTTTGCAAACAAGAAATGAAACAAAGTACATAAAGAAACAAAGAAAAGCACAATATTTGTTCCGACGTTTTTTATGTTTCATTCGTCTATGTGTTTTTTATGATGTTTATTCACTAATTTTTTTTATGGATGGAAGATTCATGACGTATTTTGTTACTTCTTGGTGTAGTCTTTTTTATTTTTTTTTCTTTATTTTTGTTTGTATTTGATTCAGTAATAAAATCTTACATGGCACTTCTCTCTCATGTTTCCTTCTATAATTTTTAAACGTTAATATCTTTTATATACGGGATTTTTTAAAGAAAAAAATTATACCAAATTAACGAGCATTTTATTATCTTTATAACGAGTACCATAGTGCTATATAAAAAACGAAGAAAAAAACGACTACTTTTTGTGAGGTATTGCTCATACAAGAAAAAACACGTATTTAGGTAATTCATTAATAATGTATAGGCAAGTCACTAGTTATGTTCAAACCAGTAAATCATCATCATCATCATCATACTCAGTTAATCCCACCTATAGCAAAGCTAAGGTAGGGTCTGGGGAGGGTAAGATGTAGACAACCTTACCTCTACCCCTAAGAATAGAGAGGCTGTTTCCAGTGAGACCCCCGGCTCGATGTGGTTTGGTATCTAGCCTTGGACATAAGGCACAGAACACTTAGCAATCGGGACAAATCCGATCGGTGCATGTACCCCTTTGTCTTTTGGCTATCCACGCCACCACATGATGCATGATTAACCGTCCATCGTTTTTAATGTTATTTTCATGAAATTAGTAAAATAACGTTAAAATTAGTGCAACTTTGCTTCCCCCCCCCCCCCCCCCCCCAAGGGCCACACATATATACATTATATGTTCAAACCAGTAAATATGATTTCTATTTTCAACCAGAGCCGAATAGGTTAATAGAGTTGTACATTGTTTTAAGTTAGATATCAATATTATTATGTTAGAGTTGTACATTTGTTTAGTGTTTAGGATATGTGTTAATATAGTAGAAGACAACACTAGCTACATTTGGAGGATATTGATGGAGGGTAAATGAGGGATGACCCGGCCATTGGCTTGGGTTCGAGTCCTGATCCCGACCGGTTTTACCGATTATTTCACTGTTGTGCCTTCGGGTGGGTGAGTGGTCGGGTTTTCCCGGGAATTGGTGGCAATTGGTGGCCTAGGTACTTCGAGTACCTGATTCGCCAAAAGGGTGTCCGAGAGTGCTTGAAAATTGATTCGTTGGCCGTTAAAAAAAAAAAAAAAAAAAGTAGAAGACAACACTGGCGGAGTGGCAGGTGTTTATTGAACCATTGGACAGGTGTTGGCTCACAAATGGACCAAAATGTTGTGTGTGTACACACGCTGCCTTCTTGGTTTGACCTACACAGCTTCAAGTCACGTGTATTACCACGATTTTATTTATAAAGTTTTAGGGGATACATGTAAATTGTAATTGCCAATATTTACCCTTATACAAGTTTCTTTCTTTTTCATTAATTCGTAGATATTGATATATGAGAATTTGACTCTCTGTCTCTCTATATATTACCTTTTTTCTTCCGTGTGAATTGCCTATTTATCAACAAGAAATAAAGATAAACACGTCTTTGATTTGAGACACGCATCCCACAACCACAAGTCCACGTCTCTCTCTCTGTCTTAAACCACCGGTCACTACCGCCTCATCATTGTTCCTCTTTAATTTGAAACACCGCTGCTCGCCACTGTCACGAGTCATTTAATATTCAAGCCGATCCCGAGTAGCTTAACGTGTGAACAACCCCAGAAGATAGATTATTAACTCATAAATAATGGATTTCACTTGTATGATTTTCATTTTATGTTTTGATTTACTTCTTATGAAGTTACATGTACTAAAAATACACCTATGCAAGCATTAATATGACAACATTTTCAGTTAATCAATTAAAGATGGTATACGGTATACCATCTTTTTGGTATACCGTATACCATATATATATATATATATATATATATATATATATATATAAAATACGTAAAGTTCCATACCAAGAGTTGTGAGTGATCAATTAAAGATGGTATACAGTATACCATCTTTATGGTATACCGTATACCATATATATATATATATATATATATATATATATATATATATATATATATATAGGTAAAGGATCCGGTAAGAAAATTGTTTTGTGTGAGAAGTGTAGGAAAGAGTTATAGCCATTGGATTAAATTTAGAGATTAAGGGCATTTAAGACATTTAACCATTTTTAAATCTATCCAAATCCCACTAATTTAGGCAAGATTTTCAATTTCCATAATCTTGCATTTTATTTCGAAATCATATTATCAATTCTCAAAAAATAGGATCTTCTACATTAGTAGTTATCAATTACAATTCTAAACTCTATTCGAATTTAAGATTATTTATCTTCTTCTCTTTTTTTTTGTCTGGTTCTTTAAATTGTTTTTGTTTTATATCAATAAAAACGAATTGATTATTGTTATGGCATAATATTTCCCGTTTCCATAAAAGAAATAACAAGCACTGTTTTATAATATCAAAAGTGTTTTTTTATAACATCGAAGTGTTTTAACAATATCAGAAGTGTTTTATATAACATTTTTAACAACATAAGTGTTTTATATAACTAAATAATAAATTTGTTCAAATGCCAACGAAACACTTATGATGTTACATTGTTATAACAACAAAACACTTCTAATGTTACTTTGTTATAACAAACAAAACACTCCTTATGTTAAAGTCATATTATGATGTTTAACCCTTAACACAAACAATGCTATATAAAACACTTCTCATGTTACACCTTATATCACCAAAAAAAAAAACACTCCTTATGTTACAGGGATATTATGATGTTTACCCTTAACAGAAACAATGATATATAAAACACTTCTGATGTTACAGTGTTATAACAACAAAACACTTCTGATGTTACATTGTTATAACAAATAAAACACTCCTTATGTTACGGTGATATTATGGGTTTAAAGAGAATGTGTGTTTTTGTTTGGAGATTTTAATTGTTTTTAATGATAAGGGTGTAGATCTTTTGTTGTTTTGTTTTTTATTTGTTTCAATTCAACCATAAAGGTTTGAGAAAGAGGGAGAGAGGATGTTGAGCATGATTTTAGGAGAAATTAAACAGTTTCTTTAATTAAAATAATAGAATGTCAATTTTGCCCTCAATTAAAACACTAAATAGACAAATTTTATGAGAATTAATTAGAATCTAAATAATTTTATAGGTTTAATCTCAACTATCAATTTTTAGATCCAATGGATCAAAACACTTCCTACACTTCCTACAAAAAAACATTTTCCTACAGGAACCTTACCCTATATATATATAGGATTTGGATCATTTGAGAACCACCATTTAGGGAGAGAACCAAAGAACCCAGTGTGAACACAAAAACCCCTCCACCAAAAAATAAAAAAAAAATTATATAACCTAAAAAAATAAAAAAAGTAAAAACACCAAAATGTTTTTTTTAGTGTTAATCTTTCTGAAAAAAAAATAAAAAAATACAAAAAAAATAAAAAAACAAAAAAAATGGCATTTTTTACGTCATAATTACGTCATATACCGTATGCACATGTGCATTTCACTATTAAAGCACACTTTTGAATAAATTATCAATTGCCATAATGAAATGATCATTAAATGGACGTGATATGATATATAAGGTGGAAAAAAATTTATTCAATGATCTTTAAATAAACGCGAAGTGCATTTCACTATTATAGTTAGGTTTTTTTTTTCATGGGTTTAGCTTTAGGGTTTAATTTTTAGGTATGATGGGAATGGGGTTAGATTTTTTGGGGTTGTTGGTGAATAAACTTAAAAAAACCCTATATAAAACTATAAAATAAGATAATTATACTACATGCACATGTGCATTTCACTATTATAGTTAAGTTTTTTAATGGGTTTAGCTTTAGGGTTTAGTTTTTGGGTATGGTGAAAGAGGGGATATCTTTTTTGGGGGATGGGATGGAGCGTTTTGGTTTTTGAGGGGTGTGGGGTTAGCTGCACATGTGCATTTCACAATAGGGGGGGGGGGGGGGGAGGGGGTTGGGGCGGTGTGGGGGATGGGGGGTTTAGGTTTTTAGGGAGTGATGTGGGTGGGTTTAGGTTTTTAAGGAGTGATGGGGGGTTCTCTGGTTCTCTCCTTAAAGTTGGTTCTCGTATGATCCCTACCCTATATATATATATATATATATATATATATATATATATATATATAAAATACGTAAAGTTTCATACCAAGAGTTGTGAGTGATCAATTAAAGATGGTATACGGTATACTATCTTTATGGTATACCGTATACCATATATATATATATATATATATATATATATATATATATATAAAATACGTAAAGTTACATACCAAGAGTTGTGAGTGATTTGTGATAGAAGGGTGAGACACGAGGCGCAATATCATGAATCTTAATATCATGAATAAGATTCATGGGTTTAGATTTGGCTTCGTTCATCATCTGCACTATCTCTTTGAGATCTCCATACAAGAATTTATAAGGTGTACCCTTAAGTCCTTGATCTTTTAGAAACTTCTCTATTTTCTTTGGTTTGAACCACAACCAATTTAAAATCCTCCATATAAAATACAAGAAGATTGATGATGCTACTCCAAGAACACAAGAAACTGTGGTGACATCCATGGCCAGTGGGTACATGAAAAAGAATTTTTTGTGACAAGATAGAGGATATGATGAGGGTATTTATTGTTGGTGATATGTTTAGTTAACCTCCTTATGGTTTGAGTGTGAACATGACTAGATACTTTGAATATCATAATATTACATTTGGTAGAAAAGTTTTTAATGGAAGCATAAAATTAGTTACAAATTAAACTATCGAGAAACAAAGATTTAAGGCAATATTTTTTTTTTAACGGCAAATTTTTATTACACCTTTATTCTACCTCACCTTGTATTTGTAAGGATTTGAACCCATAATTTTACATTTGTAAGGGGGACACCATACCACTAGACCAAGAAGCCATGGGTAAAGATTAAGGCTATATGGTGTGGAATGGAGCCCCTAGGGGCTTTATTGCGTCATCTCAATTCTACTTTAGCACCACGTTAAGAGGGAATTTCATTTTTTCCCTTCAATAACCTCCATGAAATGAAAAAACACTCGTTGGCTCTCGTTATTAGGCTAATGAGCCTTCAATGGTGCCCCCCTAGGCACTCGGAAAACAGGGGTGAGCTATTTCTTTGAAAAAATGTGTGGCAACGCGTATTGCTTGCACCGTCCAGCCTAAGTATGTTCTTTTGTTTAACAACTAAATATTTTGCCACGCATGAAATTTGAACCCTTCACCACTTTGAAAGGCAAAGCCTTATTCAACACATTGATACCATGACGGGTGGTTCAACGAACACCCTTTAATAGTGTTAAAACGTTTATTTTTATCCACATTTATTCATGTTATTGCTTGGAATTGGGTAACTACGGTTATTTTGGTTGCAGGTGTAAGAAGGAGTTAAAAATGGTGAAAAACGGGCTTGGGAGTGGACCGGACCGCATCGGAACGAGATGGAAAAGAAGAAGAAAAAAATTGAAGAAATTAACAGGACCACCGTACCCTTACGGCCTGGCCGTAGGGTTACGGTGGCCTCAAGCCATGGATTTCCACCGTAGGGCAGTCCTAAACCACAGTGAAGATTTGAAGACCACCGTACCCTTACGGTGGGACCGTAGGGGTACGGTGGACCTGCAGAATTATGTAACTCCTTCTTTAAAAGGGCAATTATTGGAGACTTATCATTTTTTCTTCCACTTGAAACGTTTCTAACACAATCTTGAGCGATTTTTGGCTGGAGAGAAGCATTGGGAACCTATCACAAACATTGGTTTTAGCTTTTGATTCATATGAACATTTCTATGGTTGTTATGATGATCAATCAAGTCATGCTTGGCTAGAACTTTAGATGATCATCTTTGGTGAAGTTTTTCTTGAACTCTTTTATGTTTGTTCCTTGCATTTCTAGAATGATAATTTAGTACATGTTGCTTGATTATTATGGTGTTTGAACAATTGCTTGTAGTAGTTAATTAATTTCTCAATTTCTAGTCTTAATCGTACGTTCTTGGTGTTGTTAACAACCGGGATATTGCGGGAAGGATTTGGGTTGGATAATTGATTAATCGGTCATCGGGAAACAACCTCGCATTGCTATAATCCGAGTACTTTGTTCCCTTTTATCACAATAATTGTTTAAACACGAGTTATGTCTATGTAACTCTTTCTAGTGGAACTTTTGCATAAAGGTTTAAGGAAAATGGATCCAAGGATGGTCATTGTTTGTTAATTGGAAGAACAAAACTCATTTCAAATCATTAATTTAGTTTTCTTTTTATTAAAATCTAAACCCAAAGCAATCAACAAATCTTTGATCTTTAACCTTGTAGTAGTTAATTATTAGTTAATTCACAAGTTATTAGCTTACACATATTCCACAAACTCCCTGTGTTCGATACCTTTTTACCACTATACATTAGTTGTAATTGGGAAATTTTACGTGTACCACGACAAGCACGTCAAATTTTGGCGCCGTTGCCGGGGAGTAGTGCGCAACGTGTGTTAAGCTTTTAGTTTTATTTGTTATTTTCGGGTTTACACGGGTTGTGTTTAGTGTGCAGGTACTTCACGTGTATGCATACTAGGGGCTCTCACGAGTCATCACCACTTTTGTTTGATCCGGAGATTGAAAGAACCCTGAGAAAGAACCGAGTTTTGATTCGAAGAAACAAAGTCATTGATTCACCTACTTCACTGTTCACCCCAAGAAACATAATGCAAGACTCTCACATACCAACAACGGGTCAAACGACCTCACCATTCATGCCTACTTCTTCACATATTTCACCCAACACCACATTACCTAACTTTTCCACTAGTCCTGAAACACCAAGCCATACCACCCAACCGAGTTCCACCCAATTTGACCCAAACCTTAACTTTAATCCATCATGTACCATACCATCATTTTCCTATTTCTTTCCAACCACGGGTCAATCATCTTCTACCATTCCACACCCACAAGGACAAGGTTCAACAATTGTCCACACCACATCTTCTTATCAACCACCTAATCAATCGGGTTTTTACCATTCATCTTTTCAAGGTGGTCCAAATTCAAGATTTCAAAGAGATGTGTATGACGAGGGGTATGATGATGAGGAGTTTAGTGGGTACAATGAAGAGGGTTATTACTATGGAGGAGAAGGTGCATTTGTGGGTTCGCAAGCTCAAACGGGTCAAGTAAGTCAACCACTTTTACAATTTCAAGACCCGTCAAGACTACCGGTTGGTGTGCAACATGTTAGACCACAAGGATTGCAGTTTCAGCGTCCCACGCCACTCAATCAAATGCGGCCTCCAAATATGCAAGCTCAACATCAAAGGCCAAATCACCAACAACAACCTATGCATCCGAATCAACACCAACAACAATTTGCACCACAAGGTGCAATGCAAGGGCAAATGGGTCAACCAAGAGCGCCATTGGGAGCACCTAGAAGACTCCACCGTGATGTTGTACGGGGAATTGAGGCACATTTTCGGCCTATCATCACTAATAATCCATCACCCATAGTGATTCCGCAACATGCAAATGGAAGAACTTTTGAAGTTAGAACAACCGCACTTCAAAGTCTACCAAAATTCAAGGGGCTAGCAACGGAAGAGCCTTATTTTCATTTGGAAACTTATGATTCAATTTGCAACACTATTGGGGGCCAAGGATTTACTCCGGATGATGTCAAGTTGGTACTTTTCCAATTCTCATTGGAAGATAAAGCAAAAAGATGGTTTCACACTCTACCATCCGCATCAATTTTCACATGGGCCGATATGCAACAAATCTTTTTGGATGAATTCTATAGTTCGCAAAAGACCAATGATGCAAGGAGGGGGTTGAGAAGCTTTCAACAACAGTCGGGAGAGATGTTCCATGAAGCATTTGAGAGGTTTAACATGATGCTACAAAATTGCCCTCACCATGGTATCCAACTATGGGAATTGCTAAATGCTTTTCATGAAGGTTTGACATCGGAGGATGCACGGGATCTTATGTCCATCACAAATGGTACTTTTGGTACAAATTTTGAACAGGATGATTGGGCATATTTAGAGCAAATGGCGGTGACTTCAAAAAGGAAGGCCCAATCTTCAAGAAGGGCAAGACATGTGATTCAAAGACCACAGGTACATGCGGTCGAAGGTGGTAATGTGCAAAATACTAACCAATTGTATAATGTTTGCAGCACTTGTCAAGAGATAGGCCACACGGCGGAGGTTTGTGGAGTGGGTGTGCAAGAAGCACCAAGTGAAGAAGTGAATGCTATTCAAGGGGGTGGGAGAAACTATGACATGAACTCCAACACTTACCACCCCGGGTTACGAAATCATCCCAATTTTAGATATAGGAATGCTTCTAATCAAGCCAACCCGAATTTTCAAGCTGCTCAAGGTAACTTTGTGCCTCGTCAACAATACAACCAAGGGAATTATAGAGGCGGATACAATAGTGGCTACCAAGGGCAAGCTCAAATTGGACAACGAAATTCGAGTCATGATTCGTCAAGCGGAAATGAGGTCATGGAGATGCTTAAAGCTATGCAACAAGATATGAAAAGGCGAAACCAACTTGATGAAGCACGAATACAAAAGGATGAAGTTCGTGATAAAAGCATTCAAGCATTAACAACTCAAATGGGTCAATTAGCAACCGATGTGGCGGAGTTGAAGAAAGGTAAAGGCAAACTTCCGAGCGATACGCAGGTAAATCCGTCACATGGCTCATCACGAGGTAACAATGTTAATGTTAATCATGTAAGTGTTTTAAGAAGTGGGAAAGAATTTAAAGCGGACTTGTCACCAAGTTTTGTCGAGGGGGTGGTTGAGGATGTCACGGGTGAGGAAAGTGACAATGATGAAGTTTCACCGGTTTTACAAAAAGAAATAAATGTTAAAAAACCGGAAGCGAGTGAGATTGAGAAAACTGAAAATGAGCCGAATCAAGTTCCATTTCCATTGGCTCTACTTGATCCGGGTAAGAAAAATTTTATTGCATCAAGAGGTCCCCAAAAAGAAGAAATGTGGGACATGTTTAAACAAGTAAAAATAAATCTTCCTTTACTTGATGCAATAAAACAAGTACCCGCATACGCTAAAATTTTGAAAGAATTGTGTACGCAAAAGAGGCAACAAAAGAAAAAAATGCCTAAGCGGGTAAATGTTACGGGTCAAGTGAGTGCAGTTTTAAACGGGGAGCTTCCGCCTAAGCTTCAAGATCCGGGCACGCCATTAATAAACATTCAAGTTGGAAATTTTCAAATGGCAAAGGCGTTGCTAGATCTTGGAGCCGGGGTGAGTATTTTACCGGGTGGGTTGTATGATCAATATGACTTTGGTCCATTAGCTAGGGTGGAGACAACGGTTGTTTTAGCCGATTTGTCCCATAAGTTACCCCGGGGGATGGTTCAAAATGTCATTGTAAAAATTGATGAATTTTATTACCCGGTTGACTTTTTGGTATTGGATTACTCATCTGCCGAGTCAAAACAACAACAAAATGTCATATTGGGTCGACCATTTTTGAACACCGCACATGCGGTAATTGATTGTAGATTTGGCACGGTCGACATGACATTTGGAAACCGGAAAATGCGTTTAAATGTTTTTACTAACAATACTAATGATTCCGGTGTTGAAGAATGTTTTATGGCAGATGTCATTAAGGGATGCAATCCATGTGAGTATGAGAAAGATGGAATGGAACTGTGTGCTTGTAATTTTTCTGAACAGGTACATGCTTTTGATTTGGAGAGTGAAGAAGAAAAGCAAGATGTGCTAGCATTGAAGGAGGGCCAACCACCATGGTCCCACCAGTTTGATAGTTTGCCAGTGGAGATTGATTCGGGCACCAAACCTTCATTAGAAGTGCCACCAAAGTTGGAGCTGAAAGACTTGCCAAGCCATTTGAAGTATGCTTTTCTAGGGGATAATGACACATTACCGGTCATTATTGCCTCTAATTTGGAGATGGCTCAAGAGCAAGCTTTGTTGGAAGTGTTGAAAGAGAACAAGGGGGCTATTGGGTGGACGATTGCCGATCTCAAAGGAATTAGTCCATCCATTGTGATGCACAAGATTATCACCAATGAAGATGCAAAGCCTACAAGAGAAGCGCAAAGACGATTGAATCCTAACTTAAGGGAGGTAGTTAAAAAGGAGGTAATTAAGTGGTTAGATGCGGGAATTATTTATCCAATTTCGGATAGCTCTTGGGTAAGTCCTACTCAAGTGGTACCTAAGAAGTCCGGCATTCAAGTAGTTAAAGATGAAAGTGGTGAACAAATAGCCACTCGACCCGTAACCGGGTGGCGAGTGTGTATTGACTACCGCAAATTAAATGCCGCCACTTCTAAGGATCATTTCCCACTTCCTTTTATTGACCAAATTATTGAAAAATTATCGGGTCAAAAATACTATTGCTTTTTAGATGGGTATTCGGGGTACAACCAAATTGCAATTCACCCGGATGACCAACACAAGACCACCTTCACTTGTCCCTATGGTACTTTTGCCTTTAGGCGGATGCCATTTGGCTTGTGTAATGCACCGGCTACTTTTCAACGATGTATGATGAGTATTTTCTCGGACATGGTTGGAGAGTCGCTTGAAGTGTTTATGGATGATTTCTCAATATTTGGCACTAGCTTTGAATCTTGTCTCAACAAGTTACAAAAAGTTTTAAAAAGATGTGTTGAGAAAAATCTAGTGCTTAGTTGGGAGAAAAGCCATTTCATGGTGCAAGAGGGAATTGTGTTAGGTCATGTGATTTCGGAGAGAGGTATGGAGGTGGACAAGGCAAAAATCCGGGTTATTTCATCATTGCCACCACCAAAGAATGTGAAAGGGGTAAGGTCATTCTTGGGACATGCGGGCTTTTATAGACGGTTTATTAAAGGTTTTAGTGTCATTACCAAACCTTTATGTAATTTGCTTTTGAAAGATGTTCCATTTGATTTTACTAATGAATGTTTGCAAGCTTTCACTGTTTTGAAGGAACACTTGGTCAAGGCTCCTATTTTGCAACCACCGGATTGGTCGAAGCCATTTGAGATTATGTGTGATGCTAGTGAAACTACAATTGGAGCAGTTTTGGGCCAAAGAGTTGATAAAAAGCTGGTGGTGATTTACTATGCGAGCAAAACTTTATCCGAAGCGCAACTGAATTACACCACAACCGAAAAAGAATTATTAGCGGTGGTGTATGCTTTGGATAAGTTTCGTTCGTATATTTGGGGAAGCAAAGTGGTGGTATACTCGGATCATAGTGCGGTCCGTTATTTGATGGAAAAAAAAGATGCCAAGCCACGCTTGATTCGGTGGGTTTTATTGTTGCAAGAGTTTGATGTGGAAATTCGGGATAAGAAAGGAAGCGAAAACGTAGTGGCGGATCATTTGTCTCGGATTCCGGTGGATAAGAATGATGACTTTGGAGAAATAAATGAGAGATTTCCCGATGAGCAATTGATGGCAACATCTACTAGTCATGCACCGTGGTTTGCTCATTATGTGAACTATTTAGCCACGGGGGTCATTCCGGATCATTGGACCAAGAAGCGAAGACAACAATTTATGGTCCAAGTAAAGCAATACATTTGGGATGAACCGGATCTCTTCAAAGTTGGACCCGATCAAGTGATTAGAAGATGTGTGCCTGAATCGGAAGTGAAAGATATTCTTACACATGCTCATTCATCCGCTTGTGGGGGGCATTTTAGTGGGCACAAGACTGGTTATCGGGTTCTATCATGTGGGTTTTATTGGCCCACCATATTTAAAGATGCTTGTGAATTTGACCGAAATTATATTAATTGTCAAAAGATGGGAAGTATCTCCAAGAGGGATGAAATGCCTCTACAACCAATCTTGATTGTAGAAATATTTGATGTTTGGGGCATTGACTTCATGGGTCCCTTTCCAAATTCTAATGGGTTTTTGTATATCTTGGTAGCGGTTGATTATGTTTCGAAGTGGATCGAAGCAATTGCTACAAGGACTAATGATCATTCAGTGGTTTGCAAGTTTGTGCAATCCAACATTTTCTCTCGTTTTGGTATTCCTAGAGTGATCATTAGTGACGGTGGATCCCATTTTAAGAATTTCAATTTTGGCAAATTGTTGAAGAGATATGGAGTAAATCACCGGATTGCCACCCCGTACCATCCACAAACAAGTGGACAAGTGGAAGTTTCTAACCGTCAAATTAAAGAAATTCTCATGAAGACGGTTCGAGTTGATAGGAAAGATTGGTCGGGAAAGTTGGATGATGCCTTGTGGGCATATCGTACGGCTTATAAAACTCCAATTGGCACGACACCGTATCGAATGGTGTATGGGAAAGGTTGTCACTTGCCAATGGAGTTGGCACACCGAGCACATTGGACAATCACCACGGTAAATGCAGATTATGATGAAGCGGGTCGAACGAGAAAATTGCAATTAAGTGAATTGGAGGAAATAAGGGATGAGGCTTATGAAAGTGCATCGGCGTATAAAGATAAGTTGAAGAAAGTGCATGATGCAAAGTTGAGAAGGAAGACCTTTGAAGTGGGTCAAAAGGTGTGGTTGTACAACTCGAGATTGAAGATGTTTGCAGGTAAGCTGAAAAGTAAATGGATGGGTCCATACATTGTTTGCAGGATTGGTAAATTCGGTGAAGTTGAAATATTAGACGAAAGCACCAACAAGCAACAAACGGTGAATGGATACCGATTGAAGCCATACTTGGATGGAAGTGACATCAATGCTTTGGAGATGGATAAAGCGGGCTATTTCTTAAGCCCGGTGGAAGAGGTGCAACCATGAGAGGCCAGGTTTGGTAGTGTAAATAGTTAGCGTTTATTTTATTTTATTTTTCGATTGTGTGTGTTCGAAATCCGTGTTTGAAACAAGTATGGGGAAGTACCGGTCACGAAACGGTTCTAGCACTGTGTTGAGGACAACACGGGATTTTCGAGGGGGTAGGGTAATTTTCATTATTATTAAAAAAAAAAAAAAAAAATTTCCAGTACCACCGTACCCTTACGGCCTGGCCGTAGGGTTACGGTGGGAGTAAAATCTCAACGGCAATTTACTTCTGCCTTACGGCGGAAAAGTTGTGCAATATGGCCACCGTAAGGGAACGCCCTTACCGTACCCCTACGGTGGGGTCTGGGCAGCAGCAAGTTTTGTAAAAAAAAAAAAAAAAAAAAAATTTCACGTGATATAACCGGCCCACCACTATTTTTCACCTAACTCTTTCTTTCATTCTTCTTCTTCTTCTTCTTCCCTTTAACTCTCAAGAACACCCACAAGTTTCAATCTTCAAACACCCATTAAACCTTCAATTCTTCATTAAAATCAACGATTTTTGGGTCCATCTTGGCTAGTTTTTCACCTAGTTTCTGATTGTGGGGAGTAAAGTGGAAGAAAAACACGATTTTGGGTTCGAATCAAAACCCTAGAAATCGCAATTTGGGGATTTTTTCTTGTTTTCTTGTTTTCTTGTGTTCTAGCATCTTCTAATCCAAGGTATGTATCTTATTTGTTAATTTTTATGCTACATTGTAAGATATTTAGGTTTTTGTTCTTACCTAGTTTATACCCACTTGCTTGTTAATGGTATAGTATGTAAATAGGATTGTTTGATAATATTGTGGTAGTAGATGTGTTGTTGAGATGGAAAATATGAGTTTTTGATAATGTTATGATTATAGAGGCGTCATGCCCAAATTTTGTCAAATCAAAGAGGACTTGTATGTTTAATAACATCTAATACCATAGTAACAAGCAAGTGTGGGGATGTTTGGTCATGTTAGCTAATGGTTTTGTTTTGCTTGTTTTTGGTTTGTTTGTTTGTTGTGTCTTGTATAGGAAATGGCACGCACGGGAGAAGCCGCTGGGTCAAGCTCGTCTGCTGCAAAGGCTAAGGGAAAGCAACCGGCTCAGCAGTACAAGAGAAGAAAGTATGTTTCTCACAATACTGAGTCGGATGTAGAAATGGAACAAGCACCCGAGCCACAAAGGTTAGACCCGGCTGAGAAGCCGGAATGGAAGACTGGGCCGTTGAATGCAAAACCAAGAATCTGGCAAGCTACGTTATTTCATGATCAACTTAAAAAGCTGTCAGATAGGCCAGGGGCTTTCATCTATGAAAGGGAGGTGAGCAGAAAAGATTTCGAGCCATTTGGGGTTTTTGATAGGTTTAAGGCGCTAGGATGGGAAGCTGCACTTTATTGCTATGATCAAGAAGAGAGAAGGGTATTTTTGGACGAGGTAGAGGAATGGATGGCGACACTACGATGTCCGAAATTTGATTCACCGTCAAAGATGAAGCTAATTGGTGAGGTAAATGGAATAGAGGTGGAAATGTCTTACGAGACATTACGAAGGCTTGCAAAGTTTGACAGTTTACCGGCGAAGGAATATAAGAATCCGAGCATTGACGAGTTGTTGATTACTCCGGATAAGCATCCACGTTGGATGGACATGTTGAGTGATTTATTTTTGCCGGGTACTTATCATGGTACTTTATATCGAAGAAATTTGAAGATAGAGCCTAAACTGTTGCTGAATTTCACCATCTTGAACATATTACCGAGACGCGCTGATAAGGAACAAGTGCGCTTTTCTGAGGTTCCTATTTTATATGCGTTGATGCACGGTGGACCGAAATTCTCTTTTCGGTACTTGGTCTTGAATCATGTGTGGATATGTAGAAATTCACCGGATAGGACAATCATTCCTTACTGTCGAATAATTACTGGACTATTGAAGCAACAAGGTGCAATCACTGATGAAGATGAAGGAAGAAAGAGGAAAAAGTTTAAACCTATTGATCTGGCAGTAATGGGTTCTGGTTGGGTGTATTCTGAATCTGAAAGATATCATAAATTGAAAAGTGGAGGTCAAAAGTGGAGGATGTTAAAGAAAGATGCACGGGCACTTTTGCCTGGTGAGGAGGATGAACCCGAAAGTGGAGCTGAAGCACCACCAAGTGATGATGAAGAATATGAAGACAATCCTGCGGGTGGACATTTAGATATTGGCCAAGGGAGTTCGAGTGGATATCATGGTGGAGGATTTTATGATTTGACCGAGAGGGCATATGTGGATGGTTGGGCCTTTGGGGGATCGATGAATGAGGTAATTGAAAGTCAACGCCCCCCAGCCTCGGTGTTTGATACTTGGTCGGGGTCGGAGCGAACATTATTTGATCATCAAACGATGATGGGAGCTAGCATGGAGCAAAGAATGCAACAAGGTTTTGATCGTCAAGAATTATGGAACCGTGGACACGCTTACGCTCAGCAAGTGGAGATTAATCACAGATACATTGATGATCATAACAGGAGAATGAATGATGATTGGCACGCGGGGAGGCCCGTAGTCGCAAATCCACCACCGGTGGATTATGGGTCCCTACCGCCGTATGATGGAAGCATCTCCTATCCGACTCCACCAATCCACCATTCCCAATGGGTCAATCCTCAGCAGCAACAGCAACCCACAGATCAAGGAGGAAGCAGTGATGGAGCATTCGGCTTTGGCGAATGGAATGATTTGTTCACTTCGGTGTTCGGGCCGCCTCAGCCGCGCTACTATTAATCAGGTCGTGCTTCTTGTACATAGTTTTATTTTTTGTTGTTTATGCTTGTGTTTTTACCTTTGGGTTTCGGGTGGTTGGGTGGTGTATTGAATCATGTTGAATTGTTGATGAGTTTGGGGTGTGGTAGTTGGATGTGTGTCTTTGTTTAAAAAATGAAAAATCTAAAAAAAATTACAAAATGAAAAAAATACAAAAAGAAATTTGTGGTTTGAGTATACGAGCATTTCTTTCCAAAGCCATGCATTGGGACAATGCATCCCAAGTGTGGGGATGGGAGGAAATTTTTGGAGAACTTTTAAAAAAAATAAATAAATAAATAAATTTTTTGAGGTCAAGTGCAATGTTGCAAAAAATTGGAACACCTTGATTTAACCCCCATTAGACACATCGGCAACCCTTAATACCCGTTTCTTTTTCTTGGTGAGAGTTGAAGCCACACATGTAAATAAATAAATTCTTCCTTTGTGAGAGTGGCAACGGGTGGGGGTGCACTAGAACTTGTGCCTGAATACAGCTTGAATCCATGATTGAACATGAGTGTAAAAATGATAAGGGCATTAGGTAGCCTCATCATGTGAGTGCGAGTGTGGGTTTTGGGGGGTTGGACCTCATACATTACAAATATGAGCAAGGTAGCGAGAGGGGCGGGGGTTTGGACATTTAGTTGCCCATCTTTGAGCCTAAAAGCCTATCGATTGTTAACCCTTTAGCTAGTTCCCTAAATCAATACCCAACTTGACCCGGTCTTGTGTGTTTAAATAGAGTGTTAGTGTGTTATTTTAGTATTACAAGTTGAAGTTTTAGTTGAGTGTGTTCGTATGTGTATGTATTAGTGTTTCTTGATGTATTGCAAAAAAAAAAGGGAAGAAGAAATTGAGAAAAATGATGAAAAGAAAAAAATAGAAAAATGAAAAAAAAAAAAAAGAGCAACTTAAGTTATGTTTGTGTTTGTATATAGTAGTGTTTCTTTGTTCGCGTGTGTTTGTGTTGTAATAAAAAGACCGGGTAAAGTTTGCGCTACTTATATATATCCTATTCCCTACCTTCACACCTAGCCAAGTTACAACCGTTAAGTCCCTTTGATTTATATTCATGTTCATGTTAGGAGGATTATTGATTTAGGTACAAGCTTATGGTTGTACAACTACCCGGTTGCCTTTTGTGTGTCTAGCGTATCTTTGCTAGAGCTTATTTGATACCGAGAGGAGAGATATTGTGAGGGGTGTGTTGATTGGGGTGTTGAGGATGGGTTAGTACGAGGATTGCACATTTAACTTGACTTTGAAATGATCGCTTATTTGTGGAAAGAAGTCGTAGTAGATTGCTTGGGACAAGCAATGGGTAAGTGTGGTGATGTGACGGGTGGTTCAACGAACACCCTTTAATAGTGTTAAAACGTTTATTTTTATCCACATTTATTCATGTTATTGCTTGGAATTGGGTAACTACGGTTATTTTGGTTACAGGTGTAAGAAGGAGTTAAAAATGGCGAAAAACGGGCTTGGGAGTGGACCGGACCGCATCGGAACGAGATGGAAAAGAAGAAGAAAAAAATTGAAGAAATTAACAGGACCACCGTACCCTTACGGCCTGGCAGTAGGGTTACGGTGGCCTCAAGCCATGGATTTCCACCGTAGGGCAGTCCTAAACCACAGTGAAGATTTGAAGACCACCGTACCCTTACGGTGGGACCGTAGGGGTACGGTGGACCTGCAGAATTATGTAACTCCTTCTTTAAAAGGGCAATTATCGGAGACTTATCATTTTTTCTTCCACTTGAAACGTTTCTAACACAATCTTGGGCGATTTTTGGCTGGAGAGAAGCATTGGGAACCTATCACAAACATTGGTTTTAGCTTTTGATTCATATGAACATTTCTATGGTTGTTATGATGATCAATCAAGTCATGCTTGGCTAGAACTTTAGATGATCATCTTTGGTGAAGTTTTTCTTGAACTCTTTTATGCTTTTTCCTTGCATTTCTAGAATGATAATTTAGTACATGTTGCTTGATTATTATGGTGTTTGAACAATTGCTTGTAGTAGTTAATTAATTTCTCAATTTCTAGTTTTAATCATACGTTCTTGGTGTTGTTAACAACCGGGATATTGCGGGAAGGATTTGGGTTGGATAATTGATTAATCGGTCATCGGGAAACAACCTCGCATTGCTATAATCCGAGTACTTTGTTCCCTTTTATCACAATAATTGTTTAAACACGAGTTATGTCTATGTAACTCTTTCTAGTGGAACTTTTGCATAAAGGTTTAAGGAAAATGGATCCAAGGATGGTCATTGTTTGTTAATTGGAAGAACAAAACTCATTTCAAATCATTAATTTAGTTTTCTTTTTATTAAAATCTAAACCCAAAGCAATCAACAAATCTTTGATCTTTAACCTTGTAGTAGTTAATTATTAGTTAATTCACAAGTTATTAGCTTACACATATTCCACAAACTCCCTGTGTTCGATACCTTTTTACCACTATACATTAGTTGTAATTGGGAAATTTTACATGTACCACGACAAGCACGTCATACCACTAAGCCAATGATTAAATATGTTTTATAGGGTTGGAATCAAATACACAAGACATTTTTTTCTAGAAATTGTGAGAAAGATATCCATTGATCTTAGATTTGAAGGGTTGAGATTTGTTTGTTGGAAACAAATAAATATTAAATTAGACAAAGTGTATAAAAGGAAAATCATATTTGTTGACTTTTTCACTCTGCATGCAAGGAATATGTTAATTTCTCTCATCATTTTAAAATGTGTATAACTTTTCGTACTGATATTCTTTTTTTTTTAAAATTCACCATATTAACGAGCGTTTTTTTATTTTTAGTATGGGTAAAAAAAATCCAAGTTAACTGGGTTTTTTTTCTTCATTGTGTCATCTATTCGTTCATTTTGTTATAGTATGCACGTGTGCGTTGCAAATATGTTCATTGTGTTTTTTAGCCTACACATGATTTAACTTTATCAGTTTTTAGTATGCTTTCCATTGTAATGGAAAAACATCCGGGAGCGTTATGTTTTTAACGCTTGATTGCAAGATCATCAACCAATAAAATGTTGCCACGTTCAATTTTCAAACGGTTAAAATTTATTAACGGTCAAAAAAAATTTGAAGGCCCCAGCGTATATTTCAAACGGTTACTTTTTTTTGAAGTTTATATATATATATACACACACACACAAACACAAACACAAACTATTTTTTTACAACTACACTATAACCCACACTATATACAAACCACATTTTTATACCCACTATCAAATAAAAACCCAAATACAAACCGCATAACATTCAAAGATATGGGTGGTGGATATCCTAACGAGCCTGTCGGACTTTCCAATCTCCGGCGATACTATCGCTGGAGACGTCGTCTACCGGTCTTCTCTTCTCCTCATCCTCCTCCTCAACGAATCTTCTCCTTCTCCTCCTCCTCCTCCTCCTCCTCCTCCTTGTCGATTAACCCCCATTCCTCCTCTACTAGGTTACACTCCCCGAACTCCGGATGCTCCTCTCACAGATGAGAAATACATCTGGGTTGTGGATTTATACTATGGCTGTCATGGGATTGGGGCAGCTACGACTGGTGGAGACCCAACCCCACCCCAAACTCTCTTGCTCCAGAGCCAAGCGATGAAGGTTATGAAGCAGATATTGCTGGGGAATACATGAGTATGTGTCACACCCTCAAATTTTCACTTGCGGAGTTTTACCGCGAGACGCATGACAAACCAGGATCCAAGTCAACGGTCACAATAAACAACACTATATGAAATACGTAAACTTAAAACTTGGTTATCAAATGTCACACCACGCCAATGGCGGAAACACGTGGCGCGACGGTTCAAGCGTATAAAGTCAAGGTTAACGCAAATCACAAGTAATTAAGAAAACGGATCATTTATTTAGGCGTCAAAACCATGTTTAAAGATTTCACATAATCTAAGTTGTTTTTAACATAATCAAGGAGGTTTCTTAAATATATCCCATATATTTGGGAAATAAAAGTGAAACCCCGCAAAAACACCTGACGCCCGCATAAGAGATTCCGATGACCCAGCTCGCCATGCCCGTCTCCGTTTAGTTACCTGAAAGATATGTTTAAAATTTCGTCAATATATAAATATTGGTGAGTTCACAGGTTTTTAGTTTCCAAAACTTAAACACTTGGGAAATACCATGTTATGACAATATATAGGAGTTGCAAGTTCCTATAATTCTACTTGAGCCTATAATCAAACCAAGACAAATAATAATAATGCACCGCTCCAAGTCGTTACTCGGTATCCTACGACTTAGTTTCAGAATACGTGCACCCCAGGCATACGCCGATGCATAATCGACGCTATCGATTAGGGGTGGGCCTTGTCAGGCATCAATAGTACTATTCAAATATTCCTTCGGTTTCATTTCCCTGAATAAATGATTATAGAAGAGAGGTCTCAACCCCGAGTGGCGATCACATCTCAAGTAATTATCCCGTCAAACATTTTCCCTAACATATCTTTCCCCCGAAAACGTAAAATAGTTTAAAATGGGGCCGTGAGACTCACCTGAATCTGTGTCTGGCTCACAAGGGAAAATAGCAAATGGGTGGTCTCGCACCTACAAACGTCCTAGACGTATAAGTCACAATTCCTATAGTGCATGTGCCTTGGCAAGTTGTACACCCAACTCCCCAACCACGAGTTATTCCAATTCCCGTTTAATTGAACGCGTATCCTAGGTTCGTTGGCGTTGGATTACCCTTTTCTTACAAGTTATATATTATTCTTGTCAATATTTCCTTAACTTGTTTATTATTATCCTCGACTCGACTTCACTTAACGTATAATTATTTTCCCATTCAAATAATTATACTTAAGATCGCATCGTTCGATATAATATATTTTTAACACCCGACCCGACTCACTTTGCCGCATATTTATTTTCCCATTCAAATAAATATGCTAAGGTTTTGTCGTTCGGTAGTATATTCTTAACACCCGATTCGACTCGCCATGCCGTATATTTATTTTCCCATTCAAATAAATATACTAGGACCTCGTCGGCTCGGCATACATATATATATATATATATATATATATATATATATATTGTCTACTCGTCTCGGTTTTCCTTCCCACATATCTACTTTCCCATTAAGTAGATATACTAGAATTTTTCCGAGACGAGCATACATATGTATATATATATATATAAACGTGTAGTTTTTCTTGTTAAGTCCATACGTTCGCTTAACGTCTTAATCATTTACGTTATTTTTTTCTCCCACGAATAATTTCTCCAACACTTAGGAAAGTGTTAAATAAATTTTCACCCATGTTAAATATATTTTACTTCCTAAGGTATATATTTTTCTTATCTTGCCGCAATGGCATTTTTCTCTTGTTTTGTCTGTTTATTGTTCGTTAACATGTCCAAGTCCGATATCTTAACTTGTATCGTTAATTTTTCCAAGTTTTTCCCAATATGTGCTTTATGGAAATTTTATTCATATTTCTCATTCCTACACATATTACTTGGAAGGTTTAAAAATACTTTTGTATTTTTAACCCAACTTGTTAACTTATATACAAAAATGTTTCCAACACATTTATATTCCCATTTATATAAAAGTGTTCATTTTTGTGTAAGTTTCTCAAGTTTTTACTTTTGTTTAACATTTTTATAAAAATCTCTATTTTTATAAAATCATTATGTTAATACAAGTCCATATTTTTATAACTTCCATTTTTATAAAAATACCCTTTTTATACAAAATACATGAGTAGTTTACTAGTGTTTACCAAAACTATCCTTGGAAAATCATTATTTATGCTTTTGACACCAAACTTTCCATTATTGCATTTTTGGATTAATAGTTTCTAAAATATTCATTTTAGTCCCCTAACTTTCAAGTTTACAACATTAGTCCCTTAACCTACAAATGTTGCATTTTTCCATCCTAACTTCCAAAGTTAGCATTTTTCTCCCAATTTAGTGGACTTTGAAGATTCATCTTCTTAATGTTAGGTTATTTTTACATCATACCACTTTTAATAGTCTTATATTCCATAAATAAGGCTACTAGTATGTGTGTTTAGTGTATTTGTCCATCATATCCAAATTTCACTCATCTAAGTGAGTAGACTTTAATTTTGTAACTTCTATATTTATGATTTCCTCACATATTCCATTTTATATTATACTTTAGATGATCATTTTATGATGATTAAAACTACCTTTTAACATATTCAAGTTTCCTTCACAAATCATATTCAAATCATCATCCTACATGGTGTATGTGTAGATTTTATAATTTTTAAGAAATACTACATTATTGTCATCAAATCCATGATCCATTTACATGTCTTTAATCATCAATTTTACTCATGTAAAATCTATTAAAGCTTATGTTTTAAAACCACATTTTAACCCTTCATGTACAACTTGCTTCTAAGAACACATACATGAATATTAATGATCAAAGCTAGGAAAGACAAAAACCTTGGATTTGAGAGGGGTTTAGTGTGTTCTTCCAAGTGGTTAAGCTCCAAGCTCTTGAAACACACAATGGGGTTTTGATGGATGGAGGTTTGGAAGTGATTTGTATGTGTTAAACTTGAAAGAATGATGGTTGTGGCTTCTTGATTACCTACGGCCAAAGGGGAAAGAAAGAAGGAGGATTTTGCTTTGTTTCTTCAAGTATCTAACACATGTTATATAATATCACCATATCTTTCATGGATTGCATATAATCTTTTCAAAGATTTAAGAGATTTAAGTAGTACAAAAGATGATCTTGGATGGATATTTTAGAGGGTGTTTGGCCGTGAGCTTTGTGAGAGAGAGTGAGATAACTTGTGGATTTTGCTAAATATTTGTAATCTTTTATAATCTCTACATTAGATCCATGTACTCAAGTGTGTGTACTTAGGTAATATTATAGCATGATCTTGTATTGGCATTATATGGCCATTAGGCCGATTTCTACCTTACAAAAGTAGGATTTTTGAGCATGCTTTTGTACTTGCAATCTTGCATATTGTCTTATCCATGCATGCTTAAATCCTTAGGTTTATGTAGGGTGTTTAGACTAAAAGTAAAAAAGGAATTTGTAAGGGTTTAGGCCGTCCCCTTTGTGGGTTTAGGTGGGGTCCACAACACCAAATATTTACCCATTATTTGTTAAGTTAAATCCCTCTTCGTTCGGGTGTCGTTCGGGTATTTTTCGGGTTTTAACCGCGTGTTATTCGGACATTAAAAATACCTTTAATAACCCTTAAACATAGCCTAATTTAAGCGTTGATTGGTTATTTAGGCTTTTTCCGGGTGAAATTATAAGTTATACGCGTATCGGGTGCGGTACGCGCACTTTATTTGTTACCGGGAGATTCGTATGAAAAGTTCTCACTTGTGGCTTTGGAGTTCCAAAACCCATTTTATTTTGTGAAATTACCCTTTATTTTATATCCTGGGTGTCCGGGATCCTTTACGATTATTTAATTTTTTTACCGGGTAATCGCCAACGTCCATACCGAATAAGTTTATTCGCACATGATCCTATCATGTTTCGTCATTAAACGTATGCATTCCTATGCATTATTTGGGAATTGCTATCTCCTAAGGCCTTGATAAATAATCAACACATAATTGCATTTAATTACGTTAATCGTATATTAGTTAATTAGATTGCATTTAATTACGTTAATCGTATATTAGTTAATTAGTACGGAATTACCTTATTTTTGCCGGTTGTTACATCAAACCATTAAACCAACGCGGAAGCATTTGAAGATTTAATCACTACAAAACTGTGTTCCAAAATATTCAGGAAACTTATTAAAATATGCCACTAAGCCTAGACGCCAATGCAGACCCGTGCGCCTAGTCCAACCGATGCTACCTTAGCGACCTGAGAAAAACATGCCAAAAAGACGTCAACATATATAATGCTGTTGAGTTCACAGGTTTGTTCAATATGTTACCAAGAGTTACCAAAGCGTTACCATGTCCATACTATATCAATGTTACCAAGTACGCTAGCTAGGCGTAAGTTTTATTACTACTACGATTGGAAAACCATTACTAGACTGTTACCAATGTTCGGCCCGAGTGTGTTCAGCAATGTTACCAATGTTACCAGTTCGAGACAAAATGCACCCGCCCGGCCCTCCAAGCCGTCGAGTGGGGTCTGTCAAACCCAATAGATCTATCCACATTTCCCCCGTTGTGCATCCCCGCACATTCATGGTTTTCCCTGGGACTTTCAAAGATCGTATAGCAATGCAAAGTTAAAATCATAGTATGACATATGTTACCAAAATAGTTTAATGCATGTTTTCTCCCCTAAAAGTTAAAGCAGTAAAAGTGGGGCCGTGAACTCACCTTAGGTTGCGTTCTTTAGTAAAGAATAGAAAGCCAAGCCCGTGATAATCCCACTACCGGAGATCTATCAAAATGTTCACATAAGTGTTCCGACTAATAACCATAAGGTTATCTAGTCCTTGAGCGTCCAGATCGTAACCAAGTATGTTTTAAAACCTGCTTAAGTGTTCAACCGACACACTAGACCGACCCGACATCCCATTGGTGACTCATTACCCTAACTAATCAAGTACACGTAGATTACACACAAGGTTCAAGCATAAAACACTTGGTTTGTATCAAAAATCTCATTTTTGAATCAAGAGGGTCGAACCAGGAAAATAAATCCACCTACGCCCCTTTTTAAGCCACCTTCGACCGTTTGAAAGCCACCTTCGACCGTTTTTAATAGATTCGACTAAACTATCCAGGTTCGACCCTGGGATTCCACATTTGACCACTCGATCGGTCGAATGTGCCCAGGTTTGACCCTGACAGATTACTTTTCCCAAAAACGCTTCAAAAACATCCGAAAACATCCCGAAACATTATCAAACACAGCAGTTAAGCATGAATAACTTATCCCTACAAAACCCCACCAATTTTGCCCCCAAACCTATTCGTTTTAGCCCTTTCCCAAAATGGCAAAGATTATGGAAGTGTCACAACATGCATGTAATCTTTACCCAATTTGGAAACTTTTCGAAATCAATCCATAATCATCTTAAAATGCTTAGTTTATCATGTCATTGAAAACCCCCAATAGTTCTATTGATAATACTAACATGCAACAAGCCCTAGATTCAATAAAATCCCCAAATTAGACTTGATATCATCATCTATCTAATTGTAACCTTCGAAAATCCTAAACTATCATCAATAGTAGCCCTAGATCATGTTTCTAGCATCAGCACAGCAGCAACTCATTAAACAACACATAATATCACATAACACATAATTAACATATGTTTATTGATATGAAAACCTATGTTTAATGATAGGGTTTAGGTTTAGAAAGATGTTTAAAAGGTTTTTATTAACAAAAACATCCTTAGAACAGATCTGGACATTTAGGGTTAGATAAAAACGAATTAAAATACTTGAACAAGGTTTAGAATTAAGAACACACCTTGGATTCTTGATTATATGTTGTTGATAGGTTAGATTATGAAAAATAAGAGCAAAAACTCCTTCCTTAGTGATTAAAATCGTTTGAGAGTGTTTTGAGACGGTTAGGGTTTGTGAAATGGTGAAAAATGACAAAGTTTGGTATTTATACTAGTCCATATTCGCCCCTTTCACCTGGGCGAATGTACCCACATTCGCCCCTTTTACAGGGTCGAATGTACCTTGTTCTGGTCGAATGGAATTCTATCATTTCCCATTCCAGGTTCGCCCCTTTAATAAGGGTCGAACCAAGATCATTTTCCAGGTTCGCCCCCACAATGTGGTCGAACATGGACCTATGTTTTTCTAGTTTTCCAAGTTGTCGTGTTTAACGCATTTTTAACGCACCTTAACACATGAACATGCAACCTTAGTCTATGTTTAACATATTTAAGCATGGATGATTATCAACACATTGTTTAAACACATCTTTGCATATAATCCACCATACAACAATTAATCTACACATACACTTAATTAGTTTATGTAATTTCACCAACAACGGGATCCGGTGCTAGTGTATTCCCAAAACGACTCCCAATGATCCTCCAGATCATTGAACCCTGGACAATCCTATCTTGACCCGACTCAACTAACCTAGTTAAGTCCGTTTATAAATGTTTCCCGCTAAGGTAAACTTAGGTGTTACTAAAATGTTTAAGCCAAACATGCCGGGTGTCACATCATCCCCACGTTGAAAGAATTTTCGTCCCGAAAATTGCACAAAGCCCAAAAATGAAAGAGACGGAAAGAATGAAACGAGAAGAAAATTTACCGGATGTCACATCATCCCCACGTCGTAAGGAATCTCGACCCGAGATTCATTCAGCTTCAGTAGTAACATGCCTAGATTCGAATGCGCGTTTCGGAAAAAGATGAGGATGTTTGGCTTTCATCTGATCCTCCCGTTCCCACGTGAACTCCGGTCCACGATTCGAGTTCCAACAAACTTTGACGATGCGGATTTTACTCCGACGAAGGCTACGAATCTTGTAGTCGAGAATCTCAACAGGTTCCTCCACAATGCGAAGACGATCATCAACCTTGATCTCTTCCAGTGGTACAATGAGAGATTCATCAGCCAAACACTTCTTTAAGTTCGACACATGGAAGACGTTGTGAACACTACCGAGCTCCGCCGGTAAGTCAAGTCTGTGTGCCACCGGTCCAATCCGTTCCAGGATTGCGAACGGTCCGACATAACGAGGGTTAAGCTTGCCACGCTTTCCAAAGCGTATGACGCCTTCCATGGTGAAACTTTCAGAAGTACCCTGTCCCCAACCTGGAACTCCAAAGGTTTGCGACGGCGATCGGCATAGCTCTTCTGACGATCCCGCGCAGCAGCCAAACGGTTACGAAGTTGTACGATTTTCTTCGAAGTTTCGTACACCAGTTCCGGACCAGTGAGCTGGCTCTCGCCCACCTCGGCCCAACAAAGAGGTGATCGACATTTCCATCCGTAGAGAGCTTCGAATGGAGCTTCCTTGATACTAGAGTGATAGCTGTTGTTGTAGGAGAACTCTACCAACGGTTGGTGAATCTCCCAGCTTTTGCCAAAATCGATAACACATGACCGAAGCATGTCTTCCATGGTTTGAATCGTCCGCTCACTCTGTCCATCAGTTTGCGGATGATAAGCCGTACTCATATCCAACTGAGTACCCAAAGCCTTGTGCAGAGCCTTCCAGAAACGCGAAGCAAAACGAGAATCACGATCAGAGATAATAGAAACAGGCACCCCGTGCCGAGCAACCACCTCCTTAAAGTAAGTCAAGCTAACCGCTCGAGTCCATCGGTTTCCTTAACAGGCATGAAACGTGCCGATTTTGTCAACCTGTCAACGATCACCCAGATCATATCATAACCACTTGGTGACCTTGGTAGCTTGGTGACAAAATCCATCGTGATTCGCTCCGACTTCCATTCTGGAACCTCTGGTTGTTGCAGGAGACCAGACGGCCTCTGATACTCCACCTTGACTTTAGCACAAGTCAAGCACTTGCTCACGTAAGCAGCTATATCAGCCTTCATGTTTGGCCACCAATAAAGTATCTTCAAATCCTGATACATCTTATCGGAGCCAGGGTGAATAGAATACCGGGATTTGTGAGCTTCATCCAAGACAAGCTCGCGTAATCCCCCGAACAAGGGAACCCAAACACGTCCCGCGAAATAGTGTAAGACATCGGTCCTGAGTTCAAGATGCTTGTCAGCACTGTGCATAGTTTCAGCTTTAAGGTTCTCCTCCTTCAAAGCTTCCAACTGTGCCAAACGGATTCGGTCAGGCAATGAGAATGAATGGTGAGCTGTAAGGCGCGAACACGACGAGGCTTCACAGACTCCTTCCTGCTCAAGGCGGCCGCCACAACGTTCGCCTTGTCAGGATGGTATTTGATAGCACAGTCATAATCGTTCAGGAGTTCAACCCAGCAACGCTGCCGCATGTTTAACACCTTCTGGTCGAAAATATGCTGGAGACTCTTGTGATCGGTGTACACTTCACACTTGGTACCGTACAAGTAATCTCTCCAGATTTTCAACGCAAAGATCACCACACCCAATTTCAAGTCATGAGTGGTGTAGTTCTTCTCATGAACCTTGAGTTGACGAGAAGCATAGGCAATAACCTTCCCGCGTTGCATTAACACACAACCAAGACCACGAATAGAAGCGTCACAGTACACAACGAAGTCATCCGTACCTTCAGGTAAAGACAAGATAGGTGCAGAACAAAGTTTAAGCTTCAGCATCTGAAATGCTGATTCCTATGGTTCACCCCAGTCAAATTTTCGGTCCTTCTGGGTAAGAGTGGTGAGGGGTTGAGCGATCTTCGAAAATCCCTCAATGAAACGACGATAGTAACCCGCAAGACCTAGGAATTGCCGCACCTCAGATGGCGTCTTTGGTGCTTCCCAGTCTTTAATAGCTTCGATCTTAGCCGGATCGACATGAATTCCCAGTTCATTAACCACATGCCCTAGGAATTGAACTTCACGTAAACAGAAATCAAACTTTGAGAACATAGGATACAACTGCTCCTGTCTCAAAAGTTCCAAGACCAACCGTAAGTGTTACTCATTATCCGTCTTGTTCTTAGAATAAATCAGAATATCGTCAATAAACACGATGACGAACATATCAAGGTAAGGTTTGCAAACGCGGTTCATCAAGTCCATGAACACTGCCGGTGCGTTAGTGAGACCAAAAGGCATGACCAGGAATTCAAAATGGCCATAATGAGTGCGAAAAGCAGTCTTCTGGATGTCGGCTTCCTGGACGCGCAACTGGTGATAACCGGACCGCAAATTAATCTTCGAGTAGTAACTAGAGCCCTGGAGCTGGTCAAAGAGATCATCAATGCGAGGGAGAGGATAACGATTCTTGATGGTCACTTCGTTCAGCTCACGATAATCAATACACATGCGAAGACTTCCGTCCTTCTTCTTCACAAACAAAATAGGAGCTCCCCACGGGGAAGAACTCAGTCGGATGAAACCCTTTTCCAAGAGTTCCTGCAACTGGCTGGACAACTCTTGCATCTCGGGAGGTGCAAAACGATACGGAGCCCGGGCAATAGGAGCTGTACCCGGAGTAAGATCAATGCCAAACTCAATCTGACGATGGGGAGGGAGACCAGGTAAATCATCAGGAAACACATCGGGAAAATCACGAATCACCGGAATATCAAAACGTTAACAAGTGCCAGAATGGCCGAACAACCCTTCCGAAGATACTTACGGGCTTTCATGCTAGAAATGATACTCAGCGGAGCACCGCTTTTCTCGCCATGAACCGAAAGAGTCTCTCCATCAGGGAGAGGGATCCGAATAATCTTATCGAAACAAACGATCTCCGCACAATACAACGATAACCAATCCATGCCGACAACGACATCAAAACTACCCAGGGGTACCGGCATTTTTTGCCCTACTCTCAAGTTTATTAGAATTGTTTAACACAATTGAGAAACACAGACACCCAAAAACTTTAAGATGATCCATAAAGGGTTTAAAACCAAATATTTTTCATAAGGAGCCTTACCAGTAACAACAGATGATGGAGTCCTATTAATCAAATAAGCAATAGTCAAACAACATTCAGAACAAAACTTAATAGGTATATTACTCCCAAAGAATAAAGCCCTAACAACATTCAACAAATGTCTATATTTTCTCTCCACAACGCCATTCTGTTGTGGAGTATAAGCACATGTGGTTTGATGAGCAATACCTTTTTCTTTACAAAAATTATCCATCTGATTATTAACAAATTCTAACCCATTATAACTTCTTAATGTTTTAACATTTTGTTTAAATTGAGTCAAAACAGTGTTAACAAAATATTTATTGTTCTAAAAAACTTATATTTTTTGTTTCATCATGCAAATCCACACTGCTCTAGAGAAATCATCCACAATTGTTAGAAAGTACTTATGACCTTCCCTATCAGCAACTCTATAAGGACCCCCACACATCAATATGCACTCATTGACCCACACGAGAGCTTTTATGATCACTATGAGGAAATGGTTCCCTGTGTTGTTTCGCCTTATGACAAACATCACATGGACCATGGTCACTAATAGATTTATTCATATCAGGTTTTAAAATATTTATGACTTGATTAGAGGGATTACCTAATTAATGAATGGGGTAAAACATGAATCTTAATGTGTGTAATTATGTTGTTTTAATGTGAATTGATGGAATATATTGTTATGAATATGATAACTACACGATATTGTGTAATCGTAGGTTAAGCGGCTAAAATCGAATTGCAAAGTGTAAAGTTGAAGGTGACGATGTTGATGATCTCCCCGTAGGCTACAACATTATTTCCGTAGCGTACGAGCTGCATATCGGAAGCAAGAAAGTTCGTGACCATAGGCTTTCAAAGTCTTGGCATAGGGTTGTAGTTAACAGAAAACAAGAAAAGAAGGATGTAAGGACAAAAAGCATTGAAGAAACCACTTTTGGATGCCTTAGTCTAATTTCTGTTTCTGCAAATAAAGCTAAGTATAGAAATTGCTGAAGAACAAGATTGAAAGTACTGAAGAAGAAGATATCAAGTGCTGAAGAGTAATGATCAGAAGTTCTGAAGTCTAACAAGATAAGTCAACTGAAGAACTACTGAAGACAAACTAATCATTAGTAGTTTGTCACTCATCAGTTGTTTTGATAGAAGCTTCCCACCGCCTTAGTACTTCAGTAGTTTAGTATTATGTTATTTTGTTAAAGTCTTTGTACAACTTCCAATACTATAGCCTGTTGTAATATTGTTTAGTATTATCTTTTAAACAACTTGTATGTATTTGTTGGTCTATAAATAGATGGGTTAATCCCACTATTTTAGACATCGATTTTACTGAAATCCTTCAAAGGCTTTTTAATAGAAAAAAACCATATCATATCTGAGAATCTTTCACAACACTTATTTTTATATGCATTGAATTGTTTAGATTCTCATTAACTGCTTTAGCTCATTAAATCCAGGGGGAGTAATAACTCCTGTTGAAAGCAAAACTTTAACTTGAACACTTTACTTATTCCGCTGTGCAAATCTGCTTTGATATATTTACAACACACAAGTGTTCATGAATAAGAACTGTTAAAAGAACATCTGATCCAACAATTGGTATCAGAGCTCCGGTTTATTTGATCAAATATCAATGTAACAAATTGATAATCAGACACAGGCTCTTATTGATATTCAATAAAGGATAAAAGTTCACTTTTCAAAACATCCATCACTTTGAGAAAAACTTGACAAATCAAAATTCTCAAAAATGGATCCTCATAATACAGTATCTGCCAATAAGCCTCCTATGCTTGTTCGTTCTGAATATAACATATGGCAAAAGAGGATGGCACATACTCTTTCACAGCAAAATACTGGCTATTGGAGGTTTGTCATGTATGGACCCCATAAACCAGTAAATATAAATTTAGAAACTAAAGTTGAAATACCAAAGGAACCAAGAGACTACAATTATGAAGATTTCCTAAAACTTGAGCTTGATGCTAAGGCATTTTCTATGTTGGCAATGGCTCTCCCAAATGAAATCTACTCTGGACTTTTACATTGTGAAAGTGCCAAAGAGCTTTGGGATTGCCTAAAAGAACAATTTGGAGGAACTGATGAGGTGATTGCCAACACCAGAGAAATTCTTGCTCAGTAATATGAAACATTTACTCACATTAATGGGGAAAAATTAACACAACAATTTGAAAAATTCTCCTCAGTAATCTCTGAGTTAAAGTTAAATGGTCAGACCTACACAAATGTATCTATGCTTCATAGATTTTTAAGGTCTCTATCAGAAAAATAGGAAACTTACTCTATAGTTCTCAGATCTGGACCAGATTTTAACTCCCTCACTCTTACAAAATTACATGGGAGATTGTTGACTTTTGAAAGAGAAATTAATAAAAAGAAAAAGTTGCAAAATTCTGGCAAAACAGCTGATGACTATGTTCCAGATAGTACAACACTTTTAGGACAAGACTCATCTTCTTGTTCAAATGTTTTTGGATCCTTTGATCACATTGACATAACTGTTGGGATCTCATCAGAAAGGTCATATCCAACTTGTGACAATGATGAAATTAGTCAAACTGCTGATAACATGTGTTTTATAATGGATGATTTAAAAAATTTCAGCAGTGATGACTTGGAAGAAATGGACATTTTACACCAACTGGCCATGTTAAGCATAAAAACTAACAAATTTTATAAAAGGTCAGGAAGGAAATTTCCAGGACTTAACAACTCAACAAAAGTTAGTTTTGACAAATCTAAACTTAGATGTCACAAGTGTCAAAAGTTGGGACACTTTGCTAGAGAGTGTAGAAGCTCTGGCTTTAACCAACCACAGTCTGGAAATCAGTTTAACTCCAGTTATTATAGGAATAATGGAACACAGGGAAGTGCACATTTTGTATAGGCACAAGCTCCACAAATCCAATATGTGCCCCAGATACAATATGTTCAAATGCCTGCCCAACAACAACAGGGCCAACAACAAATTCCTTCCATTCCAGCTGCTCAAAAACCTCCACAAACTCAACAACCCTTATAACAAAGTCTTTTCACTTCAAGGTATGTTGATTGGAGCAGTCTTCCTTTTGGTCCCTCTTATGAGAGCCTGACAACGCCTGCCCAATAAAGTCTAAGATATCAATTGGGGAGAACCTGACAATGGCAGAAAGAATTTTGCCTTGATGGCCTTTGAGGGTTGCACCTCTAAATCTGCCTTATCTTAGGTATCAAAAGAATCTTTGCTCCAACTTGTGACAATGATGAAAATAGTCAAACTGCTAATAACATGTGTTTTATAATGGATGATTTAAAAATTTCAGTAGTGATGACTTGGAAAAAATGGACATTTTACACCAACTGGCCATGTTAAGCATAAAAACTAACAAATTTTATAAAAGGTCAGGAAGGAAATTTCCAGGACTTAACAACTCAACAAAAGTTGGTTTTGACAAATCTAAACTTAGATGTCACAAGTGTCAAAAGTTGGGACACTTTGCTAGAGAGTGTAGAAGCTTTAGCTTTAACCAACCATAGTCTGGAAATCAGTTTAACTCCAGTTATAATAGGTATAATGGAACATAGGGAAGTGCACATTTTGTATAGGTACAAGCTCCACAAATCCAATATGTGCCCCAGATACAATATGTTCAAATGCCTGCCCAACAACAACAGGACCAACAACAAATGCCTTCCATTCCAGCTGTTCAAAAACCTCCACATACTCAACAACCCTCACAACAAAGTCTTTTCACTTAAAGGTATGTTGATTGGAGCAGTCTTCCTTTTGACACATCTGAATGCAGTCCATATGAAGACAATAAAGTCTAAGATATCAATTGGGGAGAACCTGACAATGGCAGAAAGAATTTTGCCTTGATGGCCTTTGAGGGTTGCACCTCTAAATCTGCCTTATCTCAGGTATCAAAAGAATCTTTGTCAAAACTTTGTTTAACTTCATGCAAAGAATCTTTTGCTCTCATAAGAGAGACCAATATGCATCTACAAGGCAAAACCAATGACTCTGAGAGAAAATATACTCAAATAAAATGTGATTTAGAAAGAAAACTTGCTGCAAAACAAAAGAAATTTCTAAATTAACAAATAACGCTATTGAAACCCAAGCACAGATTAAAATCATGATAGAAGACCTATGAAATATTAGAAAAGAGCTTGCTGACACCAAGGTTGATTGTGAAAACTGAGTTGAGTCATGTAGAGGTTACCAAATGCTGCTTAACAAACAAAATGCATCAAATGTTAAGTTTGGCATAGGGTACAATCATACTAAAACACCAACTGATTTTACTCCCAAAACTGCTGATGATGGGAGTAGAATAGTTCAAAATCAAACTTCTGATATGAAAGACTACACATCTTTTCATCAGAATTTTCTCAAAATTGAATTAGAAAGTTCTATAGAAGTACAAAACAATACTGACATGAAGTCATCGGTAGTTTCATCTACACCAGGAGTTGAGAACTTGAAAACTACTGATGACCTAACTCAACACACCAAAACTGTTAGTAATTTTCCTTCCACATCTTATGATGAATTTAAAAGGAAGGAGAAGGAAAAAGAATGTGAAATTTGTGGTCTGTTTAACCACAAATTAGAATTTTGTAGATACAAAAAAGGAAATTAGTCTAATCCTTTTAATATTGAGGAGGCCATCATTATATCACCCCTGATCACAATATATTGGCTGACTCTAATCCTTTTAATATTGAGGAGGCCATCCAATTGATTGCTGAGGAGTTAAAACAATCAAAAATTAATCAAGCCAGGGCCGAGATAAAGGAGGGTATCCCTCATACACAGACTGACGCCAGTGATGGGGAGTCCGAGGAAGTGGATTTTGAAGAAGACTTTTATGATATTGAGTAAGAAGCGGCGGAAACAATGGTCCGTGGGGAAATGGAGATCAGGAAGTCGCTATGAATTTTCTTTCTCTTAATATCAGGGAGGTCGTGGACTTGGAGAAGCAAATCTGGGTGCATAATTTGAAAAGGGATAACAAGCTTAATTTTTTGTGCCTTCAAGAAACACACAGCAACCAAATTCATGAAGGATAACGGTCCTGTTTTTGGGATAGAACTCCTATGGAGATGGAATCGATTAGCTTAGCGGGGAGATCCGGGGGCTTAGTGTCAATATGGGATCCGGGGTTATTCTCTAAAAGTGGGGTTATTAAGGGTCCCAACTTTCTCATTGTTTCTGGGAATTTTAAAGGTGGAGAGGAACAATTGAATGTGTTAAACATTCATGCCCCGAATGACCCTGTGGTGAGGATGGGTCTTTAGGATAGCCTTATGATATTTGTAGTCAGTTGTCGGGGCTTTGGTTGGTGATCGGCGATTTTAATGACGTCAGGAGGGCTGAAGAAAGAGTTAACTCAATGTTCGATCATAGGGCTACATCGTATTTTAACGACTTTATCCGTAGAATGGGCTTATTGGAATACAGGATGAATGGCGTTACATTCACCTATATCTCTGATAATGAGCAGGTTAAGTTCAGTAAATTAGACAGTGCTCTTGTCTCGGAATCATTCATGAATATGTGGCCTCTTGCCAAATTTTCTGTCCTTAAGAAAGGTCTTTCTGACCACTGCCCTATTACCCTTGTGTGTGATATTAAAGACTTCGGTCCGATCCCCTTTAAATTTTATAATTCTTGGGTCGGGGCTATTGAATTAGAGGGAATTGTGGCCTCGGCTATGGCTGCTATTGATAATAATACTAGAGGGGACGTTGCCCTTGGTCACCCTTAAAAATATTAAACAGGAGAAAGAAGCGGAGATCGAATAAACGCCTGGAAGATGAAAAGATTCTGCTGGAAACTACTAAAGCTGTGGAAGAACTTGAACAAAAGGCTGCGCAATCCAATCTCTTAGCTGATGAGAAAAAAATGCGTGTTACTCTAAGAGTGAAACAAAAGAAGCTAGAAAAATCCAAGGTTAAAATCTTCAACAAAAGGCTAGAATCAAGTGGGTGAAATTCGGAGATGAAAACTCGAGTTTCTTCCACAAGGTGATCAATATCAACAAAACTCGGAACCGAATTAGTGGGGTCAATATTGATGGGAATTGGGTCGATGAACTTGATTGTATTAAAGAGGAGTTTAGGAAGTGGTTTAAAAGTCAGTTCGCCGAACCGTTGAGGCAGAGACCTAAGTTTTTTAATTTGGGGCTGCATGTCTTTCGGATATTCAAGCTTCGTTTCTGGTGTCCCCGTTCTCACTTGAAGAAGTTTGGAAGGCTGTGAAGGAGTGCGATGGTGGGAAAGCTCCCGGCCCCGATGGGTTCACAATGAAATTCTTCAAATGTTACTGGACTCAACTTATATATGATGTGATGACTATGATGAATGATTTTTTTTCCAGTTGGGCGATATTAGCTTTGGGTGTAATGCGTCCTTTATCGCTCTTATCCCGAAAAAACTGGATCCTCACGAGTTTATGGATTATAGACCGATTTCACTAGTTGGCTAAATTTACAAGATCATAGCTAAAGTGTTATCTTGGAGACTTAAAGGTGCTATTAATGATTTGATTGGGCAGATGCAGTCCGCGTTCGTTGGTGGCCGTAATATTTTGGACAGCCCTCTTATCCTGAGCGAGACCATAACGTGGGCAAAGCGGAGTAAATACAAGTTGCTCGTTTTTAAAATCGACTTTCAACGTGTGTATGACTATTAAAATTGGAAGTTCCTCCTCGAAACCTTGAAGTTTATGAACTTTCCAAACAAATGGGTAAAATGGATTAATGGCAGCCTCTCTTCGAGGTGGGGCTCGGTTATTGTTAATGGCTCGCCTATGGGGGAATTTCCGTATAAAAGAGGTCTAAGGCAAGGGGATCCGCTATCCCCATTCTTGTTCATATTAGCTATGGAAACCATGAATATGTTTATGCGCAACGCTGTGGAGTTGGGGCTGTTTCGCGGGGTTAATCTCTCAAATGGCGGTCCTTTCTTATCTCATTTGTGCTACGCGGATGACGTCGTTTTTGTGGGCGAGTGGTCTAAACACAATGTGCTAGGTCTCAAGAGGTTCCTTCGGTGCCTTTTTCTTGTCTCCGGTCTCAAAGTTAATCACGCCAAATGCAAGTTATTCGGGGTTGGAGTTGAAGACCAAGAAGTTTCCCGTTTTGCTCGATACATGGGTTATGAGGCCGGGTCGTCCTTTCAATTATTTGGGCATTCCGGTGGGGGCTAATATGAAAAGAATCAAGTTTTGGCAGCCGGTGATCGAAAAGTTCCAGCATAAACTCTTAATGTGGAAGGCGCGTCATCTATCGTTTGCCAGGAGGATTACCCTTGCCAAGAGTGTGTAGGGCAGCCTGCCCTCCTATTTTTTGTCCATGTTTCCAGCTCCTAAAGGCATTATTAAAAGGCTGGAAGGGATTAGATGTAACCTCACGAATTTTCCCATTTATTTTGCATTAAAGTATTTCCCGATCCATGATATAAAGTCTAATTTATTTCTAAGTATTCTTATCTTTATCCGTGCACTCTATTTTTCTAAGTTTCTTTTATCATTGTACTAAAAAAAAAAATCTTCAATCATGACATATGTCCTATCCTAATTCTATTTATAAAATCGTCATTTTATAAGACGGTGTTTTTTATTTTTTAATTCAAACTAATGATTTTTTTTTATTTCTTAAATAAAGCCTTGAGTCAAATAGTCAAAGTCATAGTCAAAGTCCTAGTCAAAGTCTTAGTCAAACACTCAAAGTCCTAGTCAAATAGTCAATTCATCATAAAACCTTACTTTATGGTGTTGACCAATTTTAATGGCTAATTGAATCCAAAACTAGTATAAAAACCCACCTATGAACCATTACACTTGCCACCTGTAAATCGATTGTTTCAATCCGATTAAACTTTCCCTCATACTTTTCTTCTATAGTCTATTACTTCTACAATTGAAGCTTTGATTATAAGCTCTTGTAATTGACAACTTTGGGGCTACACTTATCCTTTTTCTTGAGACTTAATACTTTGCTAAGGTGAGTTTACGTAACCATGTTTATGCAATTCTTCATACTTGCAACATTATACTTAAGCAATTCTACATGCATGTCTAGTTGTAAACTTTAATGCCTCATGAATTAGACAACAACAACAGTTTCAACGAGTTTCAACATTACATAATCATTAGCTATGGCCAAGCCGGCGATACTCAATAATAGATCTATTGGATTAACAATCCCACCCGGATACGTGTACCTCATACATAGGTAGCGTGGGTGATTGTTATCGTTTCAACATATTATTAAGGTGAACCGTGGATGACGGGATGGACCTAAACTAGTCGGAGGTTTGATTATGTCGATTCAACATATTATGTTTATTCATGTAGACTTAAACTTACGATAGACATATGAATTGCTAAACTTTTATACTTAAACTATTTGCTTGACATGGCTTATGTATTCTCACCAACTTCTAGTTGACCCCCCCCCCCCCCCCCCGTTTTTTCCAAACTCAACAGGAAATATTGATGCTTGAAGTCTAGAGCTAGCATGAGGAGTTATTTGAAGTTTCGTTGTTTGTTTGACGTATTATATTCCATTCAAGACTTTAATGTAACTCAATATTGTAATGGAATAAATGATTATTTAAACATATGTATTACCATGAGCTACTGAACAATCATTCATACGTGACACCTCGATGTTTCCGCCATCGGTTGGGGTGTTACATTAGACGTGACTTTGTTCGGAGAAAAGCGGGGAATCACAACAAAATTCGTTGGGTCTGTTGGAAGAATGTTATAAAGCCTAAAGACATTGGTGGGGTTGGGTTGGGTGGTATAGAGGAGTTCCACCTTGCTATGTTAACCAAATGGTGATGGAGGATTGGGGAGGATCCAGGACAACTGTGGGCGAAGGTGATTCATGCCATCCATAAGACCGAGGCGGATAAATTGCTCATTCTGGTTAAAAATGGCATTACGGGGGTATGGAAAGATATAAGTAACATGGGGGAGGTCATAAATAAATGGGGTATTAAGATTAATGAATGTCTCAAAGTGTCAGTTTGGGATGGGAACAAAACCCGTTTTTGGAAAGACGCTTGGTTACTTGATGACCCGCTTATGATAGCGCTGCCTGAGGTCTTTAAGCTTGCTGCCAACAAAAATGGAAGTATTGCATATTTGTGGGTGGAAAATAATATTTGGGATTTGAAATGGAAATCGGACCCGAGTTCTATTAGCGAGTGGAGTCAGATGGGGCAACTCCTTAGTATGCTGCACGTCTGATTCCTCCCCGGTGGTTCAGATAGCTGGAAGTGGAAGGAGAACGCTGAGTTGGGCTTCTCAGTTAAAGAGGTCAGAATGCAGCTGTCGGTAAACTCATGCGTGCAGGATATCAAGCCGGCGTTTTAGTGGAATTCGTGGGCGCCGCTGAAATCGAACTTTTTTATGTGGAAAGTTGTTCGTGGCCGGCTTCCTGTTCTCTCGGAGCTACTCAAAAGGGGTGTCCAAATTGCTGATTCTTCCTGCGCGAGATGCGGCCTAACTGTTGAAGATATCGATCATACTTTTGTCGGTTGCATTTGGGTCAGGGCTATCTGGTGGAATGTGCTCAGGTGGGTTAGAATCGAGTGGAACGATGACATCAAGAACGTGACGGAATTAATCAAGTATGTATCCTCCTGCCCGGGTTCGAAAAAATGGAAGAGAATAGTGTATACCATCATGGCTGCAACGTTTTGGAGAGTTTGGACTGCAAGAAAGGACATGGTGTTCGAAAGGCGCTTCATCCCAGTCACAAGGACGGTTGATCATATTAAGGAGGACTCATTTTTTTGGCTTTGTAATAGGTTTACGCTCCAGACTCCTACATGGGATCAGTGGGCTACGTTTGATGTGTTAAGCTTGTTGTAATTTCCTTTGGTGTTTGTTTTGTACCCAGCCGCTGGCTGGCTCTTTATATTCATATATAAAGCGACCGTTAAAAAAATAACAGGAGTTATATTTTACAATATGATTATTCAATTAGCTCTTAGCTCCAAGCTCGAGGTTTGTTTGAAAAACAATCTTAGATGTAAACGAGCTTGAACTAGCCCTGGCTTAGCTAGTTTAATTATTATTCTATTTTAATTATAACATATTTTATTTAATTATTATAATATATTTTATTTTATAATATATTTTAATTTAATGGAGTATCAATCTACCTACAAGGGAACAAATAGAAATTGCCGACTCCTACATGGGATCAGTGGGCTACGGAATGAGAGGTTTCCAAGGGGACTTTTATGCCATTATGTGGTACAGTAAGATCACATGTTTGACATCACCATGACACCCGAGGTGTCCCGTGGTCGGGATGTGACCCGAGTGATGATTGATTGTCGTTTGGAACCCTCTCATTCCGTACCCATCTGTGGCTTCGAGATGAGGCATATGGATAGCTACCTATACTCTTGGAGAGTCGTGGCTAGACACTGGATTGCCGACTTCCATTATATCGGATTGTAATAGTCGTTCCGCCTCAAGTTCGACAAACTTTGTACACAAACATGTGATACTCTATTTGCAATAAGTATGGCTTGTAATTCCCGAACTAATTGAATGTACTTATCGGAACTATTCCGCGTTGACACGATTGATGTCCGTGGCGCATCGAATACATGAGCCTCATCACCAAAATTTCCTATGTGATAGGAATTATCATCCTAGTGTTTTGGGTGTACTACTCAAAGCCCTTGGAGGGCATACGTGTACATCTCCAGTACGTCGAATAACAGACAGAGATAGACACATAATCTGGTTTGAATTATTCGAGAGATGGCCAGTAAATCTTGCAGATTAGAGACTGCTCGGATCAGATGCGAACCTATTAAGAAGTCATACGGACAAGGCGCGGGCCTTAAGGATTTCAGTCTAATAATAGGTTACTAAGAATCATACTCCGAGAGGGTGTCGATAAGCATAAAAATTATAGTAGGCCAAATTCTTGATACTCCAATGGCACGGAGATATCGATCAAAATTGGTCTCGTGACGATTAAGCTCGAATTATCGCAAGAGCTTAGTGGGACTCTTGATGAATCCCGCAAGTCTGGTCCGAGGAAGCTTTGTCAATTCCTCGACCGACGGAAGTCCGGTTGACGTTAAGCTCTACTATTTCGGGAAACCGATAGATGTGTCAAAGTGGGATGTCCAAGAGCTTAGTCGTAGTTGGACGGTGATATTGTCTTTGTTAGAGCACTAAGCGTGAACCTAGCATGAACCTGGGTTCACTAGGAAAGAGGAGATCTCGTGAAGCGCAACCACCCCACCATGTTCAAGGATTTAACGGGGGAAGAATGTAACATCCGGCAAAAATCGATGTAATTCCGTACGTAATTAGTATATGTAATTAACGGTTTAAGTGCATGTTTAAATTAATTGGATTAATTTAACTGATGCCGTAGAGAATAGCAAATTCCCCATAAGATGCATAGGAATGCACACGTTTAATGATGAAGCATGATAGGATCATGTGCGAACAAATTTGTCCGGTACGGACGTTGGTGATCACCCGATAAAAATTTAATAAACGAAAAGGATCTCAGACACCCAGGATATAAAATAAAGGGTATTTTCACAAAATATAATGTGTTTTGGAACTCCAAAACCATAAGTGAAAACTTTACATACAAACCTCCCGGTAACGAATAAAGTGCGCGTACCGCACCCGATACGCGTATAACTTATAATTTCACCCGACAAGAGCCTAATTAACCTATCAACACTTAAACTAGGCTATGTTTAAGGGTTATTAGAGGCTATTATAATGTCCGAATAACGCGTGATTAAAATCCAAATAATACCCGAACGAAACCCGAACGCTAAATGTGAAGCATAACTAATTATTTAGCAAATGTTTTGTGTTGTGGACCCCATTAAATCCACCCCAAAACCGGCCCCCAACCCTTCCACACTAAAAATCCTTTTCTTGTACTAAATAATCTAGGAAAGATTGCAAGTATCATGTGTGAGATTTTAATGGATTTTGTAGAGATTTCTTGTGTCCTTGTGAGATATTATAAGATCACCCAAGATCTTGGAAAAATTCGGCGAACATCCCTTGCCACTTGCCTCCTAAGATTTTCCTTGTACAATTAGATACAAGAAAGATATGAAGGACTATTATATAGATTGTTAGAAGATCATGGAAATCCATTATAAACATTCTTCCAAACAACTAAAATTTCTTGCTTTTTCCTTCCTCTTGGCCGTAAGTCTTGAAGCCTCCACACACATCCATTTTTCAAGTTTAATCATCAAAACTCATCCATGATCAAACCCATTTACATAAGATAAAAGTGTGTTATCAAGCTTGGAGCTAAATCACCTTGGAAGAACACACTAAACCCCTTCAAAATCAAGTGTTCTATCTTCCCTAGCCTTGTGCTAGTTGTAAGTGTTCTTAATCTTACTCTTGTTCTTGAAAGTTTATATTTTTATCTGTAAAAAGAAAGTTGTACACAAGTTTTTAACAAGGTTTTAAAACATAAGTTATGATGTGTTTTATCAAACTAAAATGGACCTTAAAAACTTGTATGTTGGCCGTAGATGGTGATGGGTGTGTGAGATTGTTGAAATTTATAAAAAGTTACATAATCTTGTTTAAAATGATGAACAAAGCAAAGGTTGTAAAGGTAACTTGAATACATTTAAAAGTGGTTTAGATCATCATAAAATGAACATCTAAGACTTAATATTGTGATGATCTTGTGAGAAAATGTAAAGTATAAAGTTTACATACTGTAAGATTTGGACATAAAACTTTCAAGTTGGACAAAATGGACGTAATACACACCAATACACACATTATTGTTCGTAATGAGGTTATTATGGACTATGGATAATGTGGAATCATAAAAATAATCTACCATGGCAAAAATAACAAAATAAAGTCTACTAGTTAGTAGAAGATTGTCATGTTTGAAAGATTGAGAAGAAAATGTAAGTCTTGAAAGTTAAGGGACTATGTTAGTAACTTTGAAAGTTGAGGGACTTGAAATATTATTTTTAGAAACTTGTATCTAAAAATATAACTATGGAAAGTTTAGTGTCGAAAGTGTGAAATGGTAACTTTTCAAGGTAGATTTGGTAAATACTAGCAAATATACATATGTATCTTGTATAAAAGTGTATTTTTATAAAATGGAGTTTTATAAAAATATAGATTTTCTAATATATGGAGATATATAAAAACAAAGGTTTTTATAAAAATGTTAGACAAAAAAAAAAGCTTGGTGGAAACTTATATAAAAATGAACACTTTTATATAAATGGGAATATAAAAGTGTTAGAGCATTTTTATCATAAGTTACCAAGTCTTGTGTTAAAAATACAAAGGTATTTATAAAACTTCCAAGTAATATGTGTAGGAAATTAAAGAGGTGAATAACTTTCCTAGAATACACATATTGGGAAACTTGGGAAAATTTATATATATATATATATATATATATATATATATATATATATAGGGTGGAGTTCCTGTACAAAGTGCATTTTTCGTACAAAGTGTGAGAAGTCAATATAGGCATTGTGTTTTAAATTTTAGGCATGATGTTTTATGTTCCTTTGGCATAGTATTATATAGAAAAACACAAAAATTAACAATTTAAAACACTAATTAATGTATTCTCGACATGCAATCTAAAACACCCTACGAAGAAAGTAATCAGTGTGTTTCAAATTTAATGTCTGGAATACATTTGATTGTGTTTTAAATTGTAACGTTTGGTGCTTTTCTATATAAATCAATGCAAAAGGAATCAAAAACATTATAGCCAAACTTTAAAACACGATGCTTATATAGACTTCTCACACTTTGTACGAAAATATATTTTGTACAGGAACCTATACCTATATATATATATATATATATATATATATATATATATAAGTTAAGTAATCGGACTTGGACGTGTTCACGAACTAAGACGAAAAAATGGACGGACGAGAAAAGTATCATTACGTCAAGATGAGTATAAATATATTTTAAGGATTTAAAATGTATGAGTTGGGTGGAAAATACATAACACTTTCCTAAGTGTTGGAAATATTCGTGGGAGAAAAGTAACGTAAATAATCTAACGATTAAACGTTAAACAAGTGTATGGACCTAACAAGGAAAATATATATATATTCGACTCGACGAAATCTTAGTATATTTATTTAATGGGAAAGTAAATATACGGGGAGGTAAGTCGAGTCGAGTGCAGAAAACAATATATATATATATATATATATATAGATACATATATATATATATATATCGAATCGACGAGATACTAGTGTATTTACTTAATGGGAAAGTAAATATACGGTATGGTGAGTCGGGTCGAGCGTAGAAAACATATTATTGAACGACAAGACCTTAGTATATTTATTTGAATGGGAAAATAAATATACGGTAAAGTGAGTCATGTCGAGTGGTAAAGATATTATATCGAACGACGAGATCTTAAGTATAATTATTTAATGGGAAAATAATTATACGTTAAGTGAAGTTGAGTCGAGAATAATATTATAAAAGTTAATTAATATTCATGAAAGTATAAATGTAACTTGTAACAAGGGTAATCTATCACCAACGGACCTAGGACATATGTTTAATTAAACGGGGAATCATACGTAAATGGTGGTGTTGGGAGTTGGGTGTACAACTTGCCGGAAAAACACACGCTATAGACTTAGTGACTTACACGCACTAGGACGTTCGTAGGTGCTTGACCTCGGACTTGCTATTCTCTGCTATTGATTGTACGCTGTACATCAGGTGAGTTTCACGGCCCCATTTTACTGTTTTAACTGGAAGAAAGATATGTTTGTCAAATGTTGTCACATGTTGAAATGTTTTCAAATGATAAAATGTGATAAGTGGCATGATGAGTACTTAAGCAGTGATCGCCACTCGGGGTTGAGTCCTCTCTTCTCTAACCATTAATTCAGGGAAATGAAACCGAAGGAATATTTGGATAGTACTATTGGTGCCTGACAAGGCCCACCCCTAATCGATAGCGTCGATTATGCATCGGCGTATGCCAGGGGTGCACGTATTCTGAAATTAAGTCGTTGGGTTCCGAGAAACGACTTGGAGCGGGGCATTATTATTAGTCTTTGTTTGGTTATGGGGCTCAAGGGATTGCTCATCATCATAATTTGTAGGAGCTAGCTACTCCTTACAAAGGCCACAAGTTGTGCGTTTCGCACATGTTGTAAAAACGAAATATTGATCGACAAGATCCCAATATAATTATTTAATGGGAAAATAATTATACGGTAAAGTGAGTCGATTCGTGGTTGTGAAAATGTTGTTGTTATGAAACTAAAACCTATGAACTCACCAATATTTTATATATTGACGTCTTTTTAAACATATTTTTCAGGTAATTAAGTGCTGAATAGATAAGGGGCTAGTGCGGTGGAAATTCGGGATGTCGGATACTGGTCGGGGTTTCATTCATTGTTGCCATCGGGTTGGAACATAAACGGAAATACCCCCCACATTGAAACTTAATGTTCATCGTTTTATGTAATGCTTTAAGCAATATTGTAACGAGATACTCATTTTCGACATCCTAATAAATTGATCTTTTCTAATTAAATATAGTTTGTGTTAATCTTGACTTTGATATGTTTTCGAGCGTTGCGCCACGTGTTTTCGTCATTGGCGTGGTGTGACACGGGTCGGGTATCGCTACATACCATACCCAAACCTGAACCCGAAAAAAATAAAATTTTAAACCCAAACCCGGATCCGTACCCATCGGGTATCGGGTATACCCGTCCCAAATATTTCGGGTTTTGGATATACCCGTAGAGTTTGGGTTTTTTTGTCGTCCCTAGCCAAAACGCTGTCCCCGTGCATCATAGGTTACATGATGGAATCTCATCTAGATGATGTTGCAAAAAAATGTTTCATAGTTTGGATTTCAAAGCGTTCATTGGAATATTTTTTTTCTTATTCTGATTTTTAGGGTAAAAAATCCTTTATAGGTGGAGTATTATTACATACTAAATAGTAGAGGGATTGGGTTTGTAATAGCTAAATTGTTAAGGGTCTATTTTGTAACTTTGTATTAACCTTATTGCCTTGAACAATCAGATCAAGTAAGAATAAATTATCGGTAAATTGAGATTACTTCTTCTCCTCCTAGGGTCTTCTTCTCTTTTGTCGATCTTATGCTTGATTACCGAGTTAATTTTTCATTTGGATTTCTTTGGAATTTTAATAGATCTTTGGTGATATTCAATTTATATTAATTGTGGATTCTTACTCTTAGTTTCTTTGGCATCTTGAGTAAATCAATTGAGATTCATTTTCATCAATAGCATACATGAAAAAGGATTAAGGAAAAAAATTTACATAAAGAAGTCTTTTTAATACTGATCAGCAACGGTCCAATTAATGAATTTTTTTGTGACAGTCACAAGTTTTAATATATTTTCCCTAGCGATTAACATACTAACTAAAAAGTCAACCCATTAAGTTTTAGTTAACGCGGACCACTACATAACCAGTGCACGACATCAAAACTTTGCCACACAAGCAGTCCACATCATCAAAACTTTGACTTTTTTGCCACATAATTAGCAGTCTACATCAGCACAGTTTAACGTTGCCACATAAGCAGTTCGCATCAACAAACACTGATTGTGCTAAGTTTAATTAATATTGAATCACTAAGGGAAAATATATTAAAAGTTAGGACTATTACAAAATATTTCCTTAGGACTATTGTCGAACATTATGTAAAAATCTAAATACTTTTTTTTTTGTTTTATTGTATTTTCTTCATATTTTGAGATCCGATAGATGAACATATTAACTATATATCCTTCGATATTTCCTACGTATCTAGAAAATTATATAGCTTCTATCAATGCAATATTGCAATATATTCTTGTTTGATTACAAATAGTCATAATATGAAACGGGTCGAGGAAAACCATTGTTATAAAACAAAACATGTATCTTAAAGACTATATTATATGTGATGTATTGCCTAATATTTGCGTAGAATCAAGTGAGCACCATACTGGGGTTGTAAAGTAGGCATTGCATGCGGGGCATGTGAGTACGATGGAGATAGCACAAAAGAAAAGCGTTGTAGAATCATTACAAGAGCCATTTTTGCTTCCAGTATAGCAAAATTTTGACCGATGCATATACGTGGGCCACCACCAAATGGAAGGTAAGCAGCCTGCCCTTTAGTGGCCTTTGAAACACCATCAAAGAATCTTTGAGGATTAAACTCATTTGCATCTTCACCCCACGTATCTTTGTCGTGATGCAAAATCAATGCGTTTATTTGGATAAGGGTTCCTGCAGGTAAGGTTAAGTTACCCAGCTTGGACTCCTCATGTAATAGTCGTCTAAGTAATACGGCTGGTGAATACAATCTAAGAACCTCATTGAAGATCATGTTTATCTGTAAAAGGAGATATAAAGAAATAAGAACATCAAAATATTATAAATTTATCGATATCTAGGTTTTATAGTACGAAAACTTACAACTTTTAAATGAGTCAAGCCGTCAATATCTGGTGTTTTATCTCCAAAGACATGTAAAACTTCCTCCCTAGCACGTGTTTGCCATTCTGAGTGTTGACCTAGCAAAATCATAGTCCAAACTAGCATATTTCCTGTGGTCTCTTGCCCAGCAAAGTAGAAAAGTTTGCATTCCTCAATGATGTCCTCAATGCTTAGTCCAAAATTTCTATTCCCATGATGTTTAATCTCTTTGTAATTAGAATCCAAAAGTATGCCCAAAAGGTCATCATGGCTAGCTTCTCCAGATTCCATTGCAACAACCCTTTTATTGATTATGTTCTTTATTGAACTCTTCACTTGTTGGTCAATCTCTTTCATCCTTCTATTGTTTTTTGTGGGCAAAAATCTAATGAATCTTACTTCATTAGCACAAAATTCTGATGATACCATTTTAAGCTTTAAATAAGATGAAAATAATTTTGGAAACTAGCTCACCTTGATCCTGGAATGTAAATTGAATTTGCAGCCTTTATAACTAGCCTTGCTTGTTCTCTTTGAAGTTCAAATATGTTTCTTCCTTCCTCGAAACTACTACCAAAAGCTGTACGTGAAATTACATCGCTTGAAAAAGTTTGAAGATAAGGCCACACATCTACTTCAAACGAGCTTTCATGGGTTAAAACTTTCTCCCATTTGTCGATCATCTCATTGCAACTCACGTAAAAGGCCGATATCATGTGCTGCAAAAAGAATTATACACATTCATATAATGGATTTCAAGGCGCAATAAGTGTAAATTTGTTTTCTAACAAAAATAGAATGAAATATCAAGAAAGTAACCTTAAGCTTCTCCATGTGAAATGCAGGGTTGATAATTTTTCTATGTTTAACCCATTGATCACCCTCAGCATCTACTAATCCTCTAGCTAGCAACTTTGTTAATGGATTACCACCTCTTTGCTTTTGATATGTATTATAATTAGCAAAGACTTCTCGTATCAGTGAAGGTTCAGATATGTGTACTATAGGTTTTGTTCCTATCCATGTAAAACAACTCTTACCTGTATATATGATCAAGACAAAAGCTCAAAAAACAAATATTTTAATCCATAGCATAAGTGTTTTTTGTTCTTTCTTTGCTCGATTATTTATTTCGTTGATTACTATGAATTGTTGTCACCCTTATTATCACTAATTAGTAAGATTGTCCGTTGTGACCCGCGAGCCATAAATCAATCTACGTGGATCACGTGAACCACAACATATAGCGAGCTGAGGCGACCCAGCTCGCGTGTGATGGCGAGGATAATTTGAACGTTGACGTTATTTTTTTGTATTAAAGGAAAGGGGGGGAAGAAGATGTACAGAATTGCAGAGAATTTAAACATTGACGATTTCTTATGAAGAGTTGCAGAGATAGAGAGGGGGGGGGGGATGTAAAAAGAGGAAGGAGATGCACAAAAGACAAAAAGACAAATGTATTGTTTTTATATTACTTTTATTCTTTTTTTTAAATAAAACTTATTCTTTTTTATTTTATATTCTTTTTTACTTTTTTTTGCTCTATTATATTCTTTTTTGTTTTATATTCTTTTTTACTTGTTATTTATGACATATTATTTTTTATAAATTTTTTATTTTATGTAATATAATGTTTTTTATATTTTTTTTATATTAAAAAATGGATAAAGTCATCGCTCATCTCTAGCCACAACAGTATTAGGTGAGCGACCAGCAGCTTTATCAAGCTGCCAACTAGGCGCTGAAATAGCACAATATGAGGGGGGGGGGGGGGGGGATGTAAAAAGAAGAAGGAGATGCACAAAAGACAAAAAGACAAATGTATTGTTTTTATATTACTCTTATTCTTTTTTTTAAATAAAACTTATTATTTTTTATTTTATATTCTTTTTTACTTTTTTTTGCTCTATTATATTCTTTTTTGTTTTATATTCTTTTTTACTTGTTATTTATGACATATTATTTTTTATAAATTTTTAATTTTATGTAATATAATGTTTTTTATATTTTTTTATATTAAAAAATGGATAAAGTCATCGCTCATCTCTAGCCACAGCAGTATTAGGTGAGCGACCAGCAGCTTTATCAAGCTGCCAACTAGGCGCTGAAATAGCACAATATGAGAGGATAGAGTCATGACTCACCTCTAGCCACAACGGAGAGTCTAACAAGGGGTTATGCTTTACAATATGATTATTCAATTAGCTCTTAGCTTGAAGCTCGAGGTTTGTTTGAAAAACAATCTTAGATGTAAACAAGCTTGAACTAGCCCTGGCTTAGCTAAGTTTAATTTGCTTGTTTAGCAGTATTATTCTATTTTAATTATAATATGTCTAACACTTGTAGCCCGATTAGTTTAGGGTCTAAAGTTTTCTATGGGAGCCTTGGGTTCAATTCTCACTAACTACATTTGGAGGACATTAGTGGAGGGGAAATGAGGGATGACCCGGCCATTGGCTTGGGTTCGAGTCCTGATCTCGACCGGTTTTACCGACTATTTCACCGTATTGCCTTCGAGCGGGTGAGTGGTCGGGTTTTCCAGAGAATTGGTGGCAATTGGTGGCCCGGGTACTCTCGAATACCTGATTCGCCAAAAGGGTGCCCGAGAGTGCTCGGAATTGATTCGTTGACCGTTCAAAAAAAATTATAATATATTTTATTTATATATATTATCTATATCTATACATATAATAAACCAAAGCCATTTTAATGACATGGCCCCTCAAAGAGGCATTCTCTTCTTTGAATGTGCTATGTGTCATCTCATGTGGCATTGAGATATTTTAGGAAAAAAGATAATTTAAAAACAAAATTGGATTTTTCACCCTCATGTTTCCTCCTATAATTTTTAAACGTTAATATCTTTAATATACGAGATTTTTTAAAGAAAAAAATTACACCAAATTAACGAGCGTTTTATTATCTTTCCAACGAGTACCATAGTTGAAGAAACAATAAGTATCTCGGAGGATTATCACTAATCTCCGAGGGGTTATACTTATGTTGCTATACGTACGTTCATTTACCCAAACCTTTTGAATTAACCTGAGTGTATAGATTAGTGAGTGTGTGGTGTGAAGCAGTGAATGGAAGACACAAAGATGTAAGTGGTTCGGTCGAGTATGACCTACGTCCATTGTAAAGAGCCGAGAATATTATTGCTGTAGAGAATACAAAGCATACGAGTAATTCTAGCTCTAGATTACAAGTGATTAATTGTCAGTCCCTTTGAAAGGAGTTGATGTCTTCTATTTATAATGGAGGTCGTGGGCTTGGGAAGAAGCCCACGACGAGTCCTGTGATCTTTGGGCTTTGGCTCGGCCCAACTCTGCTCAGCCTCTGAGAAAGGCGAGAAAAGGACATCCACTGTAGAAGACGTCAGCAGCGAGCTTACCAGTGGACACGTGGCGGCATGCGACTGGTCCCTGGCGGTATGTTGTTCTGCAGCAGCATGGTTGACCTATCTACCGGCGTCTGATGTGGCCTCTGGTAAAAGGTGAGCATGCCTGGTCAGAATAGTGATGGCAACATGGTGGAAGCATGGAACCAGTCACGTCACTGTTGAACCATAGTGGTTGTTGGGTAACTACAGGCACGTGTCCTTATCCACTTGATGGTGTCAGTGATCTTTGCAGGTAGATCACTGACTCTTGATCTTCCATACGTTGTACTTGGTAATGTCTGTGGTGTGAAGCAGCGCGCTTGTTGGTAGACGCGCGTGCCTGCCTGGCTCAGATGTGTAATGTCGTTACGCAAGTTCTTTCCGCCGAAACTTGATGTGGGTGTTTCCGCAGATCTTCTGTTACGCGTGGACAGGGAGTCCGCATCCGCCTGGATCAGGCTCCCTATCCCTTCAAGTCCCCCTAGTCTAGGGCTTATCCTGTTCTTGGTTTAAGAAGAGGTGGAGCGCTAGACTGAATTAAAAGTGACTCGCGGATGATGGCTATTCCGTTCGTCTTTGCTTCCCGTTTATTAAGCGGGAAGCGTCTTTCTCCATGTCCCGAAAAAAGTTCGCGGATTCTGACGTTCCGCGTGTTCTCTTGAAGAGGGCAGGCGGGTAACGTCTTTATCCGCGTTTACGTCACGAATCCGCGGATTCTGGCGTTCCGTGCGTTGTCTGAAGAGGGCAGGCGGGGAACGTCTTTGTCCGCGTTTACGTCGAGGCTCCGCGCCATGACATGTAACGCCTGTGTTTTGTTTTAAATGCGGTTGTATGCTTGGTGTAAATGCTGAGTGATGCATTTACTTCGTCAATCATTTGAATTTAATCCGCCTGGAATTCGAATGTGGATAACTTTGTAGGGAAGTTTAGCAGACGTGTCAGACAGCTGTCTGACACGTTGTCTGCTTTGTGTCCTCTGGCTTTTCTGCATGAGCCTTTTCGTCTGGTGTCAGGCGCGTGGTGGCCACGCGCGTCTGTTAATTGAATGAGTGATCAGGGTGATGCCACGTGTCTTGTCCCACGTGGGTTATGTCAGACGCGTGGGAGAACACGCGTTTGGTGTTGTGAGATGGTGAGGTTTGCTGACACGTGTCCGGCGACTGAACGGTTGCCAGCTGTGGTCATTGCTCACGTGCTGTTGTGAGCCGTCCGATGGTGCTTGTGCCAGGTGTCATCATCTCCTTTCCCCAGACGAAAAGACACGACGGTTTGCTTTTTCGTGGTGGGCCCCTTTGCCATAAATGCAATGGGTATATATATGTTGGAGGGCTTTGTGAGACAGTTACACTTTCAAATTTCTCTCCAAACCTCTCTATCTTTCCGATCAAATTTCATCCTTTCCTTCTCTTTGTTTGAAGTTTCCGAGCAATCTTCAAGTTTCCCGGTGATAATTCTGGTGACGACTGGAGATTTCCTTGAAACTTCACCCGGTTATCTTCCTTTCCCTTCTTGCTGTTAGATCTTGTTGCAATGTCTGACCACTCCACCAACGTTTCTCCTACTGGTGAGGCTCACCGTGATGAATCTAAGGCTAGCAGCCACGAGATAGAGCCGAACCTTCCTGAGATAAAGGTGAAGGAGAGGAAGTTGGCAGTCAACACTCCTTGCAAGTGGACGGCTGCCACTTTTACCGTTTTTTGTGCCGACCATGGCATTCTTCCGGAGTGGGAGTCGGAGTTGCCTGGTCCGGGGAAGACTGTTTGAGGGTACCTACAATTTGTTGGGCACCAGCCGGACCGGTATCCGCGAGGGGAAAGAACCCTATATCCCCCAGGAAGGTATGGATATTTGTTTCGCGCTTCTTGTGTTGATAATCGTCTTTCTTTCTTTCTTTTTTTTTTGTAAGCGAGGTGTCGCCTTTGGTGCGGCATTCTCAGGGGCGCATGAAGCATGCCCCGCGTAGGCACTGCTATGTAGTTGAGCAAGTGACCTCTGTTTCTGACACAGGGTCATCCGATACAGGCGGGGAATACGTCAAGAACCACCATAAGCGGAAAGATGGGCCGGCCTCGGAAGATGAAGATGATGAGTCTAAACTGGAGACTCAGAAGCGGGGTCGTCGCGAGGCGGGTGCTGGCGGCGGAGCAGCTGGGAGCGCTGGAGGCTCCAAGGACGTTGGAGGCGCCGGGGATAAAGGCAAGTCCCCTGCCAAGGTTGTGCAGCCACAGGAGCCTGGTGCTCCCGTGTTTTCATTTATCATAGGCGCTCCGCCTGTGCGCCAACCTCTTCTTCAAAAGATGGTGAAGAAGATTTCAGATATTTATATAGTCCATCTACTTTTGATTATTATATGCCTCTATTTTTGCTAAGTGTTTTTCACCTTGCAGGCGTGGCGCCCAAAGTGACAACCAGTCCTTCCCCTCCACATATCCCAACTGCTGAGGAGATAGCGGAGGCGAAAAAGAAGAGAGAGGAGGAGCGGCTCCGTAAGGAGGAGGAGGTTGCTGAGAAGACTAGGGCCGATGAAGCTGCTAGGGCTGAGGCCCTTTTTAAAGCAAAGGCCGCTGAGGCTGCCAAAGCTGAGGCCGCGAAGATAGCGGCTGCAGAGGAAGCCGCCAAGAAAGCCGAGGCGGCAAGGGAAGTGGCTGCCGAAGATGCTGCCAGGAAGGCTGAGGCTGAGCGGCTCCGCTTGGAGGAGCAGAGGATCTTCTTGGAAAAAGAAACTGAGGCCAAGCAAAAGGCCGATGACGTTTTAAGTTCTGGTGTGTCGCCCCCGGCGGGAGGCGCTGGGGGTGGTACGGTTGATCGCCGGGCGGGTAGTGCGCCGCCCGGCGCGGGGGGTAGGGAGCTCGCAGGGGAGTATGATGGCTCCAGCTAGGCTGGGGGTGACACTATTTGGCGCCCCCGCTGGGCGGTCAGGGAAAATACTTTATTCTCCAACTCCCTGGACGCAGAGGAGTTTGTTAGCGGGGCGGTGCCCCCTTATGAGCAAGCTTATCAAAACAGCTTGAGCCGTCCTAACTTGATCACAAATATGTGCATCAGTCAGGCGAGTCAGCTAGCTATGATGGACTCCCTTCGGCGTCGGGATGCCACCATGCAGCGGGACTTTGCCCGTTTGAAGACTGAGAAGGCTGCCCTTGCTGAAAAAGAGGCGGCCATGAAGTCTCGTATTGAAGAGTACCGCCGCCGAGCTCACCATGCTGAAGATGATGCGAAAAAACTTTTGTCCGAGTCGGTGGCGGACAAGAAGCAATGGACCGAGGCCTACAACCGCATCAACGAAGAGAAGCGGTTGTTGAAAGAGCGGATCCAGCAGCTGAAGGATGAGAACAAAGCGGATTTTGCTGAGCTTGAGAAGAAGTGCAAGGCCCTCACCGAGCACACTGTCAAGTTCATTGACATGTGCAAACAGCTGGAATTCACGACCGCGGATCTGGATAAAGCTAGCTCTCGCTTTACCGCTCTTGAAGAAGAGCGGTTTACCATGTTGGAGGCAAAGGAGACTCTCCAGCTGGAAAGGGATGCGGCTTTAAAGGATCGCGAAGCTGCTGTCTTAGAGGCCGATGCGGCCAAATCCTTGCTAGACGCCTCGGTGGTTGAGCAAGAGCAGATGCGGGAATCTCTCCACTGGTTGATGACCAGCGGGATTGAAGGGGTATGTTAGGACAAAGAGGATTGGTGAAACCACTTTTGTAAACCTTAGTCTAATTCACTTCTGTCATTTTTGGCTAAGTATAGAAGTACTAAAGAGAAGACAAGAAACTGCTGATTAGAAGATATGAAGAAGTGCTGAAGTTGCAGAAGTTCTGAAGTCCAAACCAGACAAGTTCACTTCAGAAGTACTGAAGACAAAACTACTCTTCAGTAGTTGTCCTTCATCAGCACTTAGCAGAAGATATTTCCCACCGCCCTTTTGCATCAGTAGTTTATTGTTTAATATTACTTTTAGCTTTATTTGTTTCTTTCAATGTTGCAACTTGTGCAACTTGTCACTGGACTTTCTGTGCTTGCTTTTTAGGCAAGATACATGCATGTAATCGTCTATAAATAGAAGGCTTCAACCTTCTATTTTAGACATTGATTTTCAACAGAAAAATCCTTCAAACACTCTCATTGTTATATTCCATTTCTGTATTTATTGTGAATCTTGCTAAGTATCTAATTCTCATTTACAACTTAGATTCATAATAAATACTTTGTCATTTACTAGTTTCAAACATCAAGGGGGAGTTACAACTCTGCCTTTGCATAAAAAGTGTTGCTTTAACTTATAACATTCCGCTGTGCTTATAATCTGATTAACAAGGACTTGCTAAAACACTTAAGTGTCAAGATAGCAAGTTCTTACTTAGCAAACAAGAGCAAACTGATCCAACAATTGGTATCAGAGCATTGGTTTATCTGATCACATATCAATCTAACAAATTGAGAATCAGACACAAAGCTCTTATTGATATTCAATAAAAAGATCAAAAGTTCACTTTTTATCAATATCCATCACTTAAAAGAGTCATCAGACAAATCTATACTCTTTAAAAATGGATCCACACAATACTGGTTCTGCCACCAAACCTGCCATGCTTGTGAGAAATGAGTACAATATATGGCAGAAAAGAATGGCACATACCTTGTCACAAACCAACACTGGTTGTTGGAGATCTGTGATATATGGTCCACACAAACCAGTAAACATAAATCTTGAAACTAAAGAAGGGATTCCTAAGGATCCCAAAGACTATACAGATGAGGATTTCCTAAAACTTGAGCTAGATGCTAAGGCATTCTCTATGTTGGCAATGGCTCTCCCAAATGAAATATACTCTGGCCTTTTACATTGTGAAAGTGCCAAAGAACTTTGGGACTGTCTTAAAGAACAGTTTGGAGGAACTGAAGAGGTGATTGCCAACACCAGAGAAATTTTGGCTCAACAATATGAAACATTTGCTTATATTAATGGGGAAACTTTGACACAACAATTTGAAAGATTTTCCTCATTAATCTCTGAGCTAAAGTTAAATGGTCAGACCTATACAACAGTATCTATGTTACATAGATTTTTAAGGTCTCTACCTGACAAATGGGAAACTTACTCCATTGTCTTAAGATCCTCACCAGATTTTAGCTCCCTCACTCTTACAAAACTCCATGGGAGATTACTCACTTTTGAAAGAGAAATCGATCAAAAGAAGAAATTACAAACTTCTGGTAAAACTGCTGATGACTACCTACCAGGTAGTACAGCACTTTTGGGACAAGATTCACCAACTTGTTCCTATGGATCTTATGACAATATTGACATAACCACTGGGATCTCATCAGAAAGATCTTTCCCAGGTTATGACAATGATGACCAAAGTCAAACTGCTGATAATCTATGTTTTATCATGGATGATTTGAAAAATTTTAGCAGTGATGACTTGGAAGAAATGGACATACTACACCAACTGGCCATGCTAAGCATTAAAACTAACAAGTTTTATAAAAGGTCAGGAAGGAAATTTCCAGGATTGACCAGTAATACAAAAATTGGTTTTGACAAATCTAAACTGAGATGTCACAAGTGTCAGAAGTTGGGACACTTTGCTAGAGAGTGTAGAAGCTCTAGCTTTAACCAATCACAATCTGGAAATAACTATAACCCCAATTATAATAGGAACAATGGAACTCAAGGGAGTGCTCATTTTGTACAGGCACAAGCTCCTCAACAGCAATATATGCCTCAAGTACAATATGTTCAAGTGCCTGCTCAACAGATGCAGAGCCAACAATCAATCCCTCCCTTTCCAGCTGCTCAACTTCCTCCACAGCCTCAACAACCCCCTCAACAAAGTCTCTTTACCTCGGGGTATGTTGACTGGAGCAGTCTCCCTTATGACACCACAGAGTGTAATCCTGATGCAGACAACAAAGTGTTTGACATCAACTGGGGAGAACCAGACAATGGCAGAAAGAACTTTGCCTTAATGGCATTTGAAGGCTGTACCTCAAAATCTGCATTGTCTCAGGTATCAAAAGAATCTTTGACAAAACTTTGTTCAAACTCTTGCAAAGAAACTTTTGCTCTCATAAGAGAGACAAACGTGCACCTACAAGGCAAAGCCAATGATTTAGAAAGAAAATACACACAGATAAAATGTGATTTAGAAAGAAAACTGTGTGCTAAAACAAAAGAGGTTTCTAAATTAACTGACTCTGCTATTGAAACCCAAGCACAAATCAAAATGATGCTAAATGACCTGGGAGATGTCAGACAAGAGCTTGCTGACACCAGGATCACTTGTGAAAAATGGGTTGAATCTTGTAGGGGGTATCAACTACTGCTAAACAAACAAAGTGCTTCAAATGTTAAGTTTGGCATAGGATACCATCATGTTGAAACACCAACAGATTTTTCTCCCAAAACTACTGAAGATGGGAGAAGAATTGTTTCAAATGAAACTTCTGAAGGGAAAGAATGCACATCTTTCCATGAAAACTTTCTAAACAGAAATCCTGGCATTTTTAAAGAAAGTACTTCAGAAGTATTTACAAAAACTGACAACAAGCCATCAGTAGTTTCATCTACTTCAGGAGTTGAGACCCTGAAAACTACTGATGAGCAAAATCTTTTCACAACTGTCAGAAATTTGCCTTCTGATCAAAAACTTAAGGCAAAAGAATGTGAAATTTGTGGCCTGTTCAACCACAAAACTGAATTTTGTAGATACAGAAAAGGAATTCAGTTCAATCAAAAATTTAAACAACAGGTTGTGGGAAATCAAATCAGAAATGATTATGAAAAAGTCTTTAAACCCAAGAAACAACAACCTGAAAACACCTTTTCTCAGAAAAAGATAAAATCTCAACCAAAATCTTTTTCTCAAAATTCCTTGTCAGTAGTTAGACCAGAATCATCAGCAGTTTCATAAACTGCTGAGATTCAAAATCTAAAGAACATGGTAGAACTACTGATGACCAAGGTTGATGGTGGTCCTAAAAAGGATACCTCCATGGTTCTTAATGAAAAATCCATTGCCAAAAAGACATGGATTTCTCAACCTGGTCAAGAACAAACTGTAACTGTTCTCAAGAGCAAACCCAAAGCCAAACAGGCTTGGGTTTCCAAATCTAACTAATTTGCTTTTATGTGCAGAGAGTTTCCAGGGGCTTAAACAGCATATGGTATGTTGATAGTGAAGGCTCTATGCACATGACTGGATGCAGATACCTGATAAACAATTTTATCAGCCAAAGAGAAGGATCTGTGTCCTTTGGGAACAATGCTAAGGGATATGTGCTAGGACATGGCAATGTCTCCTCTGGCAAAATACAGTTTGACAAGGTCAATCTGGTGGAAAATCTTGAATACAACTTGCTGAGCGTGTCACAAATGTGTGATAAAGGATACTCTTCCTTTTTCACAAAGACAGCTTGCAAGATCATCTCACCAGAAGGCCAGAAGTTGATTGAGAAGATTATAGAAGATCATACTTTGCTGATTGCCAAAAGATGTGGCAATGTCTATGCAGTGGACATTGAGAAAGACAAAGTATTGAACAACACTGCCTGTTTCTTCTCAAGGGCATCAACTTCAGAAACAGATCTCTGGCACAGGAGACTTGGCCATGTGAACTTTAAAACCATAAATAAAGTCACAAAAATGGGCTTGGTCAGAGGTCTACCTTTGAAAGTATACCAGTGTCAAGAACACTGTGTATCCTGTTTAAAGGGAAAACAGCATAAGTCCTCCTATAAGTCTATTGAAGAATCAAAAACAACTGCATGTCTTCAACTACTCCATATGGACTTATTTGGGCCTGTCAAGATCATGAGCCTTGGTAAAAAGAAGTACTGCTTAGTCATCATTGATGACTACTCAAGATTCACATGGGTATTCTTCTTATTTTCCAAGGATGAGGCTGCTGAAATCATCAAGTTCTTCATTCTACAAGTAGAGAAACAATATTCTCTATCTGTCAAAACCATTAGAAGTGACAATGGGACAGAGTTCAGGAACAAAACTCTGGATGAATTCTGTTTGTCTAAAGGGATTATTAGACAATACAGTGTTCCCAGAACTCCTGAACAAAATGGTGTAGTAGAAAGGAAGAACAGAACATTGATAGAAGGAGCAAGAACAATGTTAGCTGATTCTGGACTGCCATTGTACTTTTGGGCAGAAGCAGTTAACACAGCATGTTATGTTCAGAATAGAGTTCTTGTGGTCAAGAGACATTCCAAGACTGCCTATGAAGTTCTTCATGGCATGAAGCCCCTTATCTCCTTTTTCAGGGCTTTTGGATGTCAATGTTTCATCTTGAACATCAAGGAATCTATCTCAAAGTTTGCTGCCAAAGTTGACTCAGGTTACTTTCTTGGTTACTCTTCAACTAGAAAAGCCTACAAGGTTTTTAATTCTCACACCAGGATAGTAGAAGAAACATTGAATGTCAAGTTCAATGAGTCAAAACACACTCTTATTCCAGCACATCCTGCTGAACTCTTTGACCTTGACAACTTTCACTTTGGACCTGAAAAGGCTGTTACTTCTTCCAAACCTACTTATTATGGTGATCAAAGGTTTGAAGATGAGGATCCTGCACCATGGACTCCTCAAACAGTCATTAAGTCAACTACAACACCATCAGAAGTTTTTCAAACTTCTGATCAAACAAATACTGAAGGGCAAACTCAAACATCTGCTACAGCACCTGCAACTACTGAAAAAGCTGCAACTGCTGAACCAGATATCATAGACCTCAGTAGTTTATTTGAAGAACCAGAGCCACCTACACCTGTCAGTGGTTTACAACAACTGATTGAACACAGAGATCATCCACTTGATCAAATCATGGGTGATATAGCAACAGGTGTTCTGACCAGAAACCAACTCTCCAACTTTTGCCTATTCTCAGCCTTTATTTCACAGTTGGAACCAAAGAAGTACCAGGAAGCCCTCAAAGACAATAATTGGGTGCAGGCTATGCAAGATGAACTACTACAGTTCAACAAGCAACAGGTCTGGGAAATCTGTCCCTTACCTCAAAACAAGCAACCAATTGGTACAAGATGGGTTTTCAGGAACAAGCAAGATGAAGCTGGTATGATAATCAAGAACAAGGCAAGACTGGTAGTTCAAGGGTACTCTCAAGAAGAGGGAATTGACTATGATGAAACCTTTGCTCCAGTTGCAAGGCTTGAGGCCATCAGGTTATTTCTGGCCTATGCCATTTCCAACAAAATTAAAGTTTATCAAATGGATGTGAAATGTGCATTTTTGTATGGTAAAATCAAAGAGGAGGTGTATGTCTGTCAGCCACCTGGGTTTGAGGATCCTTCTCATCCTGAGTAGGTGTACAGACTGGACAAAGCTCTTTATGGGCTCAAACAGGCTCCAAGAGCCTGGTATGATACACTCTCCACCTTTTTACTCAAAAATAACTTTACAAGAGGTGCCATTGATAAAACACTTTTCATTAAACATGTTGGAAATCATGTCTTACTTGTTCAAATTTATGTTGATGATATCATCTTTGGTTCAACAAACACAAAACTGTGTGATGATTTTAAGAAACTCATGCAATCAAAATTTGAGATGAGTACCATGGGAGAACTGCAGTACTTTCTAGGACTGCAGATCAAACAACAAACAAATGGAACTTTTATACATCAATCAAAATATGTTAAAGAATTATTGAACAAATTTTCTTTAAATGACTGTAAATCATGTTCCACTCCCATGACACCTATCACACAAGTTGAACCAGATGATCAAGGAAAACAGGTTGATCAAACCATGTACAGATGCATGATAGGTTCCCTTTTATACTTAACTGCTTCTAGACCAGATATTATGTTCTCAACATGTGTCTGTGCTAGATATCAATCAGCACCAAGGGAATCACACCTTATTGCAGTCAAAAGAATTTTTAGATATCTGAAAGGAACTCCAACGCTGGGAATCTGGTATCCTGCTTCAAGCAATACCAAGTTATCAGCATTTTCAGATAGTGACTATGCAGGGTGTAAGATGACAAGAAAGTCAACATCTGGTGGTTGTCAATTCCTGGGGAACTGTCTAGTGTCATGGCAATCAAAGAAGCAAACATCTGTTGCAACTTCAACTGCTGAAGCTGAATACATTGCAGCTGCAAGTTGTACATCACAGATACAATGGCTCCAATATCAACTTCTTGATTATGGAATCAAAGAGACCAAGACACCTTTGTTTGTAGACAGCAAATCTGCCATTAGCATCATTCAAAATCCGGTACAGTTCTCAAAAACTAAACATATTGAGATCAGGTACCATTTCATAAGAGATTGCTATGAAAAAGGCAAGATTGAGGTGAAGCATGTAGCAACAGCTAATCAGATAGCTGACATCTTCACTAAACCCCTTGACACATCAACATTTCAGAAGTTAGTTTCCATGCTTGGAATGCTAAATTTGTAAGTGTTTATTCTATTTTATTTTTTTTTTTTGCATATCAGTTAGAATCCAAGTTAACACTTGATTCTACCCAACTCTACATCAAACTTCTACATCAATCACTACTGTTATGCATCAAAATTTTTCTTTTTCCTTTTTCCATCCTTGATTCCATCCTGTTTACCATGGTGGAATCAAAATGAAAAATTTTATTTTTCCTTTTTCCACCCCTGATTCCATCCTGTTTACCTTGGTGGTTTTCAAATTAACCTTTTCCATCTTTTTTCTGGTTTTCACTTACAAATGTCAAAAGTCTGAAACAAAACTTCTGAAAAACAAAAACAGTTTGAGAGAAACTACTGATGAACAAAAATCATCAGTATAGGGATAACTTTCTGAAAAAGTGTGTAACTTCTGATAAAATAAACTTCAGAAGTTATGAATAAAGTATTTATAAAAACATTTCTCATCAGATGTTAAAACTGCTGAAGAGAAAATGGGAACTACTGATGAAGTAATCCTTCATCAGCAGTTTAAGTCAAAAAGGGCAAATCTGACTTTTCCCATCATCAGAGGTTTGACCTAATAAGTTTAAAACCTCTGATAAAGAGATTTTTAACCGAAGGCGGTTTTAAAACTTCTAATAAAGAAGATTCAAGCGGTTAAAACTTCTAATAAATACCTTTTTCACACACTTATCCTTTTAAACTCACAAAATATCCCTCCTTCTCTCTCAAAACTCTCTCAAAACCTATACCTGAAAATTCACTGTTCGATCAAACACCCAAACCACAATGGATCTAGTTCTAAAACAGGGACACAATCAAAGAGCCTTTCTTGAAAAACAAGAAGGCTGGTCCCAATACGATGAGATCATTGATCTTGTCGTCAAATCCCAATACTTTACTGCTCTCACAATTAACCCACCAATTCACACTGAAACTCTGAATGAGTTCTGGGCAAATGCTGAGACGGTTACAATGGGTGGTGAGGTCATTTCCCTCAACTCAAAGATAAAAGGGAAACAACTGACCATCACACCGGCCACACTAGCAACAAGACTGGGTCTGGATGATGTAGCTGCCCCTGACCATGTTGCTAACAAAGATATTCATCTAACCATGACTGAGTGTGGTTATCAAGGTACTCTCTCCCATGCAACAATATTCAAAAAATATTTTGAACCAAAATACAAACTTTTGTTTCATTATATAATTATGTGTTTGAGTCCAAAAACAGGGTCATATGACCAGATGCCCTGCACTTTTCAACCAATATTTCATTCCATTGTGAATGAAACTAAATTCAGGGCATCAAAACTGTTTTTCCATGAGTTGGTGTTACATCACAATAATACCAAGAAAAAGTTTTTGTTGTACCCAAGGTTCATTATGCAATGCATAATAGGGGAACTGGGTAATGAGGTGCTTGTGGGAAAATTTTCAACTTTAAACCCCTTAACATCACAAGCATACTCAAGACTTAACAAACCGGCTGCCTGGCCAGAAGATGATCAGGGAGAACAACAACAAGTCCCCCTGAAGCCCACATCTTCCACACCCACACCACCAAAAGCCAAAAAGCCCAAGCCAACAAAAACTGCAACCCACCAACCCAAAAGAAAAGCTGTTCAGGAGGTTGAGATGCCTGAACATGCTCTTGAGCATTCTGCTCTTCAAATTGTTGAGACTGAAACACCCTCTCAGTCTCATCCATCTCAAACCCCACCAAGAGCACCCATATCTGTTCATTTCAAAAGAAAAAGACTTAGAAAAACATATCAAACACACTCTTCTTTTGAAACTGCTGAACAACAACCTATTGCCCAAACTACTGAACCCTCCCCACAAATTTCTGAACAAGAGGCAATAGAAATTGCCAAACTTCTCTCTGGGCTAAAAGAGAATGTCCCATCTGATCATGTCAGTCCCCATCAACCACAACAAACAGGGGACATAACTACTACATCAGACATGGATGTGGACATTACTAGCCCTATCCCAAGAGATGAGGGTGGACCAGAGTCTTTAAGCCCAATTTTAGAGACTCTTGGGGCATCTGAGGCTGCTACTACTCAGTTACCACCCAGTGGTGGATCTGAGGACAGAAGTAACATAGCTAAGACCTCAGATGTGGCAACTACTGATGAAGGCTTAATGCCTGAAGTAGGAAATCCTCAGTACCAAGAAACAGAGGTTCATGAGAGAACTGAGTTGGGCTCAGCTCATGATTTAACTGAGACAGTCCTCACTGAGGGCAACATCAGGGATACAGATGATTCCATTAATTTGGATGATGTTTCAAAAACTCCAACTACTGAATTGACGGCACTTTCTGAAGGTCCTGCTGCAAAGGTATCCAGGCTCAAGAAGCCAGTCACCTCTGCACAGGTTAAAGTCCACTCAATCCCTAAAACCCCTAGAGTGGCATCCTCTGTACAACATGAGGATCTCCCAAAAACACCCCCTTCACAGCAAATGCCTACCCAATTCCCTGGGCAAACAAGCATAGACCTGAACCAGCTATGCAGCCCAGAGGGTCCCCTGTACCACATGATGAATACACTCATCAGAAATCACTTCCAAACATATACAGCTGACTTGGAGCTGTCAATCAAGAACCAATTTGGAGTGATCAAGACCAAGATGAACGATCTGTCAAACAAAATAGACTTCAACAGCCAACAGATTGCTCATCTTCAAGGACACTTCTCCCAACCCTCTGCTTCAAGGGTTATAATTGATGAATCCAAAAAGGGGGAGAAGATCAGGGAACCTAAGGAGTCATTCCAAGCCAGAGTAAAGGCACGAGTGGCACTCCTTGAAAGAGATCAGAAAGATCAGGCCAGGAAAGAAAAATTGGCCAAACAGTTTGGTGTCTCTATTGAAGAAATTGAAGCTGCTGAGAAAGAAGATGAGACCCAAAGTTCTGATGATTCCCTAAGGTGTAATGAAGAAACTTCTGATGACCAAACTTCTGATAAAGAATCAGAAAGTACTGAAGACAATCCTTCAGTAGCTGACAAACCATCAGCAGTTGTCAGCACATCAGAAGTTAACACTTCCCAACCTCAAACAACTGAACCTTCCAGAACCACTGCTCCCATTCAACCAACATCTGATCCCATCAGGCCTACATCTGTTACAACAATGACTGTATTAAACCCTTCTCCCATCTCTCATTCAGCTGAACTATTAGAGAAGAGTTTAATTGCAGCCAACAAGAAGGCCAGAGAAGATCAGATTTGGAAATCTCTGGAAGAAAGGGATGATTTGGACTTAAGCCATGAAGAAAAACTTCAGGCTTATGCAGCTGAACTACAAAGGCAGGCTAGCCTTGATGAGATTGCTGAACAGGATAAAAGACAACAACTGGTGTCTTATATTACCAAGAACAGCAAGACTAAAGCCTTTACACTCAAAGGACTCTCTATGCAAGAGCTGACAAGAAGAGCACAACTGCTTGCAGAGAAAATGGCCACAAGCAAAGATGGAAAGGCCAAGAGAGCCCAGATAATAGAAGAGCTAGTAGCAGAAGGATATGGTTCAAAAGCCTCTGTATCCAGATGGAAAGAAGAAAGACTGATGGATACATATAGAAAATATTTGGCTGCCAAGGCTGCAAATCCTGAGAAGTTTCAAACTGCTGATCCTTCAAGATCAGTAGTTAGAACTTCTGGTGTATCTAGAAGATCTGCTGCTCAGAAGAAGAAGACAGAGGACAATGTCAAAACTGATTTCAAAATGGTACTACTTGAGGGAAGCTCAATAGTCCATTCAGATTTTGACATTGAGGAGAAACCTCTGTTAACACAGTTCAGGGATCCTTCCACTTTTGCTTATCAAATACAAAAGACAATCACAGAAAAGCTGCATACCAAAGTAGTGACTGAACACCATCTCCCAACTGTTCAGATGCCTGGTATGCAACAACATCAACAAGGAAGAGAATCCCACCTGAGGCTATCTGAAACTGAAGACATCCAGCACTCAGGACCATCAACCCAAGGGACAAGTCTGGTTCCCTATTCTTCTGACTTTAACAAGTCAAAGATCCCTATCATCAGATGGTCACTTACTGATAACAACTCAGTACTGTTGACAAGAAGAGACTTCTCAAGCAGGGCTTACAAGAAGATCAGTGATCTGAAGAAACTGTCAACACAAGACCTGCTCACAATTCAACATCTAGAACCACAGAGAGGATCTCTGTCTGATGATCAGTACAACCAGCTCAAGAACACCATGTACAAAGAGATATGGAAGATTGTTCAAGACAGAAGAAACACATAAGGAATTAGTAAGGTTTTGGCTTCATCAATCCAGGGGGAGATTGTTAGGACAAAGAGAATTGGTGAAACCACTTTTGTAAACCTTAGTCTAATTCACTTCTGTCATTTTTGGCTAAGTATAGAAGTACTAAAGAGAAGACAAGAAACTGCTGATTAGAAGATATGAAGAAGTGCTGAAGTTGCAGAAGTTCTGAAGTCCAAACCAGACAAGTTCACTTCAGAAGTACTGAAGACAAAACTACTCTTCAGTAGTTGTCCTTCATCAGCACTTAGCAGAAGATATTTCCCACCGCCCTTTTGCATCAGTAGTTTATTGTTTAATATTACTTTTAGCTTTATTTGTTTCTTTCAATGTTGCAACTTGTGCAACTTGTCACTGGACTTTCTGTGCTTGCTTTTTAGGCAAGATACATGCATGTAATCGTCTATAAATAGAAGGCTTCAACCTTCTATTTTAGACATTGATTTTCAACAGAAAAATCCTTCAAACACTCTCATTGTTATATTCCATTTCTGTATTTATTGTGAATCTTGCTAAGTATCTAATTCTCATTTACAACTTAGATTCATAATAAATACTTTGTCATTTACTAGTTTCAAACATCAAGGGGGAGTTACAACTCTGCCTTTGCATAAAAAGTGTTGCTTTAACTTATAACATTCCGCTGTGCTTATAATCTGATTAACAAGGACTTGCTAAAACACTTAAGTGTCAAGATAGCAAGTTCTTACTTAGCAAACAAGAGCAAACTGATCCAACAGGGTAAGCCTTGTGTCTGCCCTGTTTCTGATTTTTTTCCCTTGTAAAATGTAACTTAACTTTATTGTTGTTATTGCAGATTTTTAAGCGATTTTGGCAGGAGCCGAAGCTCGGTGACCAAGTCGCCAATATAGCCGCCACCGCCCATGCTTATGGCTACGGCGAGGGGTTTGAAGATGGCTTTCTTCATGCGCAGAACAATGGGCGCATTGTTGACGCTGAGCTTTACGGAAAACCCATGAAGGACGAGTATTTGGCGGAACTCGCCAAGTTTGACAAACTCGAGTTCCCCGTCCTTCATGTTGTGGCGGACTGTAACCGCCATGTTGACCCCGCCGCTTCCTTTCATTACTTCATTGAGAAATCTGATGAGCTGGGTGAGAAGGCCAGGGAGCAGGCTGCGGAGGCCGAGCGGTTGCGGCTGGAAGAAGAGAGGCGGAAGGCCTCTGGTGAAGGGTTCTCCGGGGCGCGGGCGGATGATGAGGAAGCACCGGAGACCGACGAGCAGCTAGTGGATTTTAGCGGCTCTGAATAGTTAGGTTGTTTTTTGCTTTCCCTGTAAATTTTTGTTGGGTTTTTAATCCCCAAAGTTAGTGAAATATTTTGGTTTATTATGCCTTGTGTTGTCTCGCGTTAACTCGTGTTGTACTTATTTAACCAAGTTGTCACCTAGTGTGTAAGTAAGAGTTAGCGTGTGCGTTTAGTAAGTGGTCCGGCATTTAAGTACTTACTTTTGCCTTGAAGACCAATACTCAACGCAACTTGTGCCTTTAGTCCGACAAGCTTACCAAGTAGGTCTTGTCTTGAAGACGCATATTCACGCCGCAAGGCGCCATGCTACTCGTAAAGTCAGACCCGCGTTAAGAGCGGGTCTAGGAGACTGAGTTTTAGCATGGCCCTTGAAGACTGCAACGTAGGTTAGGTGTTTATACATCCTAGCCATAGCACGAAGCTGCGTTAGTCCGACATAGCCTGTAGCGTTGCCTTGAAGACCTAGGCGCGGAAAAAACAAGTAGATCAACAAGTAATAGGAGACAAATATTCTTTTATTAATGATCGCCGCGGCGTGTGTAGCCGTGCGTAATAACAGGGTTACAAATAACATAAGCGCAACTGCGCCGCATTCCAAGATTGGGGGACGGGCGTACCGCCTAGTCTTTCTAGCGCGTAGGCCCCTTTGCCTAAAATTTCTTGTATTTTGTATGGGCCTTCCCATTTTGGTGCCAGTTTCCCTGGTTTTTCCGCGTTTGACGTTTCATTGTTGCGGAAGACGTAGTCCCCAATCTTGAAGGCGCATCTATTGAAACACTTGTTGTAGTACCGCTCTAGTTGAGTTTTGTACTTGGCCTCTTTGATGGCGGCCAGGTCTCGCCGTTCCTCAAGCAAGTCTAAGTTGATGCGGAGTTCTTCATCGTTGTTATATCGATCAACCAGCAGGACCCTTGCGGAAAGGCAACCAATTTCGGCTGGGATCACCGCCTCGGACCCGTAGGTTAGGCTGAACGGAGTTTCTCCGTTGCTTGTTTTTGTGAGGGTGCGGTAGGCCCATAGGACGTGTGGCAGTTCATCCACCCATCCTGTGCGCCTGGTGCCCAGCCGCGCCTAGATTCCTTTTACAATGCTTCTGTTGGCTCTTTCTACTTGGCCATTTCCGTGTGGGTGCGCGACGGATGTGAATATTTGCTGGACGCCCATTTGCGCTAACCAGGATTGTAGCATGTTGTCCGCAAACTGCGTGCCATTGTCGCTGACTAGTTGCATTGGTAGGCCAAATCTGCAGATGATGAACTCCCAGATGAATTTCTTTACGTGGGATCCATCGATTTTGGCCAAGGACTTCGCCTCGACCCATTTAGTGAAGTAATCGATGGCCACGATGAGGAATTTGACGTTTCCCGGAGCTGCGGGAAATGGTCCCACTAGATCAATCGCTCATTTTTGGAAGGGCCATGCCGCCGTAACCGGTACTAAGTCGTTCATTAGTCGCAGGGTATTTGGCGCATGGCGTTGGCAACTGTCGCACTTGCGTAGTTCTCTGACGGCGTCAGTGTGCATGCCAGGCCAATAGTACCCTGCATTCATGATCTTTGCGACCACCATCCTTGGTCCTGCGTGTAGTCCGCATGTGCCTTCGTGAATATCTTTTAGGAGGAACAATGCGTCTGCGGAGTCTACGCAGCGGAGTAATGGTCCCAGGTAGGAACGGTGGTATAGGACGCCGTTCGTCAACTGGTAGTGTAAGGCTTTGTGCTGTATCTTCCGGGCCTCTGACTTATCGTCAGGCAGGATTCCGAAGGAGAGGTAAGCATGAATTGGGGTCATCCAGGATGGGTTGCCTTTTTGGACGACGTTGACCTGTCTCAGCGGGATGGACGGGGTGCTGAGTACTTCGACGCGGACTTCTTTAGCCATGTGTTGGAAAACTGTGGAGGCCATTTTGCTCAATGCATCTGTGGGTTTGTTCTCGCTACGCCTGATATGTTCTATGGTGCAGGAATCGAATTTATGCATGAGTTGTTTGGCCTGTTCTAAGTATAGCGCCATGGTTTCGTCCTTCGCGTCGTAGACCCCGTTGATCTGTCGAGCGATAAGTAATGAGTCCACGTGTGCCTCCACGTGCCTAGCCCCCATTTTTTCCGCGATGCTGAGGCCTGCCAGCAATGCTTCGTACTCCGCCTCGTTGTTCGTGCTTTTGAAATCGAGGCGGATGGCGTATGTGAACTCATGCTTATCCGGGCTGATAAGGCGTAATCCTGCGCCTGAACCATCATCGTTGGAGGCCCCGTCCGTAAAGAGGGACTAGGTCTGCGATGGGTTTTGGGTTGGCGCGGTAGATTGTTCTGCCTTGCACTCTTCAACTTTGTCAGCTGGTATTTCGGTGGCGAACTCAGCTAGGATTTGTCCTTTGACTGCGGGTCGGGGCTTGTAGTATATGGTGTGCTCTCTAAGCTCAATGGCCCATTTTGCCAGTCGGGGCTTGTCCTTTGAAAATATCGTCGCAGTCTTCGGGACGCGTGTACCAGGGCTAAAACCAATTTTTCCATGATGGAGTATCTTGTTTCCGCATCAAGCAAGGTGCGGCTGATGTAGTAGATAGGCGTTTGTACCCCTTGCGATCTACCAGAAGTACTGCGCCTACCGCCCGCTCAGTTACAGAGAGGTAAAGAGTGAGCGGTTCTTTTGCTGTTGGCGCCGTGAGGGATGGTAGGTTCATGAGGCATTGCTTCAGTTCTTGGAATGCGGCTTCTGCGTCCGCTGTCCAACGAAAGTTGCTCTTTTTTAAGTAGATTTTCAGGGTGTCCACGAACGGGAACGATTTCGAAGCGTAATTGGACAAGAACCTGTTGAGCGCTACCAGGCGACCCATCAACGTTTGGACTTCTTTGATTGAGGCGGGGGAGGGCATGCGCTCTATTGCTTGTACCTTTTCCGGGTTCGCGCGGAACCCGTCTCGAGTGACGATGATGCCCAGGAACTTACCCTCCTCCATTCCGAAAGAACACTTGCTGGGATTTAGCTTCATGCGCACTTTCAGTTGGTTAAAGGTCTGTTGAATATCCCACAGCATGTCGCTTTCCTCTTTAATCTTGATGACTAGGTCATCCACATATACCTCTAAGCGTACACCTATTTCGGCAACGAAGGCTGTATCCATGAGGCGCTGGTATGTCGCACCTGCGTTCTTTAAACCGAATGGCATTTTGGTGTAGCAGAACGTGCCCATGTCAGTGCGGAAGGCGGTTTTGTCTTCGTCTTCCTTTGCCATCTGTATTTGGTGGTACCCCTTGTATGCGTCAAGAAAAAATTTGAAACGGTAAGGGGCCAAAGAGTCTACTTTCAGATCTATTTCCGGCAGGGGATAGCAATCCTTAGGGCACGCCTTGTTGAGGTCTTTGTAATCGACGCACATGCGCCAGCTGCCATTGGATTTCGTGACCATGACCGGATTCGCGAGCCACGATTGGTATCGGATAGGCCTTAGTATGCCCGCGTTGAGCAGCTCGGTGACTTGCTCGTTCATGGCCTTTGTTTTCTCCGGCCCCATGCTTCTTTTCTTTTGAACTACTAGCTCTACTGATCGGTATACGTTGAGCCTGTGTTCCACTATTTCTCGCGGAACGCCGACCATGTCCGCTGGTTGCCAGGCGAACACGTCCATGTTGTGGATCAGCAGTTGTTTCAAGTGATTGCGAATGGAGTCGGAGATTGCATGGCCTATGACCACCGTTTGCTCCGGGAATTTAAAATTGAGGATCCATTTTTCCGGCTCTGTGCGGGCATCTGTTTTGACCATCTTCGGCGGTTTTGCGGCTTCGGCCGAATGGCAGTCTTTGTTGCCTCGAATGATTGCTACGCCTGTTCTGGTTGGGAATCCCACCATTGCGTGGACCGTAGAGACGTTGGCGTTGAAGCGCGTGATGCCCTCGCGACCCAGTAAGATGCCATGGTTGGAGTTTGCTGGCAGAACCATGAAGTCGCAAATTTCTGTGCGCTCATGTGTGCCATCCGACATTGTTACTGGCATAGAGATCATGCCGCGCAGCATAACTGTTTCATGAATGAATCCTGAGATTGGCTCATTTACAGGGACAAGCTTTGCCTTGTCCTCCTCATCTAGTTGCTGGAAACATTGGTCATACATGATATCTGTGCTGCTACCACCATCCATGAACATATACCTTGTTCGATAGTGGCCGAAGACGGCGGTGATGACTAAAGGGGCGGTGCAGGATGGCCCACCGCGCACTTTCGGTAGGATGACCTCCGCCTCCTTCCATGAGTCGTTCCTTGCTGATACTCGGGCTCTCTTCCCTTGCTGGTGCTGTTTTCCCGGCCTTGTCATATTGCATTGATGGCGCGGGACGATGGTGGCCGCGTGCGTGTTCAAGTCACGGATCTTTTTCCATGATCCTTCTGCTTGCGTATCATCACCAGCTTGGCCCTTAGCCGCGCGGTGGACATTTTTAACCAGGTGACCCAGTTGTCTAGACTTCAGGGCCGTTTCAATTTCCAACTTCAGGCTGTAGCAATTGTCTGTGAGATGGCCGAAGTCGTTGTGATACTCGCAGAATTTGGACGTGTCTACGTTGCGTCTCCTCCCGAGGGGTTTAGGCTCCTTGAAGGTGACTTGTACAGTCATTAGGACTTGAGACAGAGTCTTGATCAACGGGGTCCAGTCTTGGTTTTTCTTGGAATGACCCCGCTGTTCCCTTGATTGCTTGCTGCTGATGATGTTGCGTGCATCATTCGCGGGAGAGTACTTCCCCTCGTCTGTTGAGCCCGAAATGCGGTTCCAAACGGACTTCCCCTTGCTCTTATTATTATTATTATTATTATTATTATTATTATTATTATTATTATTATTATTATTATTATTATTATGGTGATGTTGTTGGAAGCCATGCATTTGGTTAAATGACTTCTCCGATGAGGCGTATATCTTGGCGGAGTGGATGACTTCGTCCCGGGACTCTGGGATACCGTCTTTGCATGTAAGGCACTTCATGAGTTTCGGGCTACGCACGTTGTGGATGTACGCAGCGCGGGTGAGTTCCTCACCGCAGCCTATCTGTAGGGCCTCCTTGTTGAAGCGAATAATGAAGTCCTCGATGGACTCATGGTCATATCGGTGACACAAAAGAATGTGTGCCTTGTCCTTCTTGTGCTTTCGAAGGTGTGAGAAATGATTACCGAATTTGTCGGTGAGATCATCAAAGTCAGCGATGCTTCCTGCAGGGAGGTTGTCAAACCAGACTCTAGCTGCGCCGGTCAGGGCTTGGACAAAGAGGTAGCACCAAACCTGGACCGGCCAGTTAACCGAACTTCCGGCACATTCGAAGTTGTGAATGTGGTCGTCTGGGTCACGCAGGCCGTAGTACATGCCGACGCTGCTGGGAAGTTTGGCTGTTCTCGGAATTGCCACCGTTGCTATGCGGGCAGCGAACTTTGACTTTTCCGCAAATGATTTTGGGCGAAAAGGTTTGACCAGGTCGTCGTCCACATCTTTGCGATGTGAGCGGCGGGTGTGGTCCTTCCCTCTGTGGTCAGAGTCGGTGCTTGACAACTCGTATCCGTCCGACTCGTCACGTGTGCTGGCGCGGCCCCGAGCTCCGGCGTTTCCGCCGAGCTCCCCGCCGCGACCACCACGACGACCGGAGGTTTTTTTGTTTCTGTGGGTCTTTTTTGGTGAAGAACCATAGGTGAGGGTTTTGCCCTTCTTCTTGTCTTGTCGCCTGAGCATCCGCTGGTAGATAGCGGCGCTTTTGGTGCTTTGGCGTAGAAGCCACTGGTCTGGGTCTTCGTTTGAGTCGTCGCCATTGCTTTCGTCTATTACGTCATCATGCACCTCGTGAGCAGGTTTCTGGATGCACGAGGTTAACTGTTTTATGATCGTGGCTGGGGTACCATCGTTTCTGGTGAGCTGGACGTCGACGTCCTCAGCCTGATTGATGACAGTTGTGTTGGGGTTGGGTTCAGCCATGGGTGGGTTAAAAGAAGGAAATGTTGTAACCGAACGGATGGCGCCAATGAAGAAACAATAAGTATCTCGGAGGATTATCACTAATCTCTGAGGGGTTATACTTATGTTGCTATACGTACGTTCCTTTACCCAAACCTTTTGAATTAACCCGAGTGTATAGATAAGTGAGTGTGTGGTGTGAAGCAGTGAATGGAAGACACAAAGATGTAAGTGGTTCGGTCGAGTATGACCTACGTCCACTGTAAAGAGCCGAGAATATTATTGCTGTAGAGAATACAAAGCATACGAGTAATTCTAGCTCTAGATTACAAGTGATTAATTGTCGGTCCCTTTGAAAGGAGTTGATGTCTTCTATTTATAATGGAGGTCGTGGGCTTGGGAAGAAGCCCACGACGAGTCTTATGATCTTTGGGCTTTGGCTCGGCCTAACTCTGCTCAGCCTCTGAGAAAGGCGGGAAAAGGACATCCACTGTAGATGACGTCAGCAGCGAGCTTACCAGTGGACACGTGGCGGCATGCGACTGGTCCCTGGCGGTATGTTGTTCTGCAGCAGCATGGTTGACCTATCTACCGGCGTCTGATGTGGCCTCTGGTAAAAGGTGAGCATGCCTGGTCAGAACAGTGATGGCAACATGGTGGAAGCATGGAACCAGTCACGTCACTGTTGAACCATAGTGGTTGTTGGGCAACTACAGGCACGTGTCCTTATCCACTTGATGGTGTCAGTGATCTTTGCAGGTAAATCACTGACTCTTGATCTTCCGTACGTTGTACTTGGGAATGTCTGTGGTGTGAAGCAGCGTGCGCGTTGGTAGACGCGCGTGCCTGCCTGGCTCAGATGTGTAATGTCGTTACCCAAGTTCTTTCCGTCGAAACTTGTTGTGGGTGTTTCCGCGGATCTTCTGTTACGCATGGATAGGGAGTCCGCGTCCGCCTGGATCAGGCTCCCTATCCCTTCAATAGTGCTATATAAAAAATGGAGAAATTTTTTTGTGGGGTTTTGTTCATATAGGAAAATAACACAAAGTGTTCAGGTAAATCATTAATCATGTATAGACAAGTTACTAATTATGTTTAAATCAGTAAATATGATTTTTGTTTCAACCAGAGCCGAATAGGTTAATAGAGTTATACGTTGTTTTAAGTTAGGTATCAATATTAGTATGTTAGAGTTGTACATTTGTTTAGTCTTTAGGATAGGTGTTAATATTAGAGTTACATTAAAGTTCTACATTCTTTTAGGTTACGTGTTAACATTGGAGTTGTACATTGTTAATTTGTTTTAGGTTAGATATTAATATTAGAGTTATACATCAGTTTATTTCATATGTAAAATTGATGTATCATACTAAATTTCTCAACCCGGGACGCTCTCGGGGTATAATCTAGTATATAATAAACCAAAGCATTTTTAATGACATGTCATAATATTATGCAATCTCTCTTTTGAGAGATGCCACATAGGATGTGATGTGGCAACTCTAGACTAATTAAAAAAAGAAATAAATATGGTTTAAATATGATTTAACATAATGTATTAAATACCTAATCTATTAAATGTAAATATTAAAACTTTATTATTTTCTCTCACATGTTTCCTCTCATAACTTTTAAACGTTAATATCTTTTATATACGAGATTTCTTAAAGAAAAAAATTACACCAAATTAACGAGCGTTTTATTATCTTTCTAACGAGTATCATAGTGCTATATACAAAACGGAGAAAAAAACCGACTATTTTTTGTAATCAGGAATAAATATGGTTTAAATATGATTTAACATAATCTATTAAATACCTAATGTACTAAATGTAAATATTAAAACTTTATTATTTTCTCTCTCATGTTTCCTATCATAACTTTTAAACGTTAATATCTTTTATATACGATATTTTTTTAAAGAAAAAATTACACCAAATTAACGACCGTGTTATTATCTTTCCAACGAGTATCAAAGTACTATATAAAAAACGGAGAAAAAAATTACTATTTTTTGTAACCCGACATGTATTGTGTCAGGTTTGGAATTAGTTTAAAAAAAATTGTGGGTTTGGATCGGGCCTGCGATTAGGTGATACCCGACCCAATTACCTTTTTTTTATATTAGAATATGATAACTTATGACAGAGATTTCCTTAAAATAATAATAATAATAATAATAATAATATTCACTTTATTTAGATTTCTCAACCCGGGACGCTCCCGGGTATAAGCTACATATATAATTAATTTAAACCCACAAGGGAACAAATAGAAACAGCCACCCCACAATCACAACTTGGTTTTTTCACTCCATGAATATGAACGGATTTTAGTTTAAGATATTGATTTTATGTTTGATTTAATTTTTATGCACTTAATTAGATGTATAATATCAAACTTTTATTAAACATACATGATACACCTGGACAATCAATAATCTCATAATAGTTCCATTAAATTAAACATAGTATAACAACAAAAATAAGAGAATCAAAGTTTCATACCAAGAGTGGTGAGGGACTTGTGGTAGAAAGGCGAGACGTGAGGCGCGATATCGTGAGTAAGGTTCATAGGTTTAGATTTGGCTTCGTTCAACATCTGCACATACTCTTTCAAATCTCCGTACAAAAATCTATAAGGGGTACCCTTAAGTCCTTGATCTTTTAAAAACTTCTCTATCTTCTTTGGTTTGAACCACAACCAATTAAAAATCCTATACATGTAAAGCAAAAAGACTGTTGCTACTCCAAGAACACAAGAAACAGTAGTGATCTCCATGGCCGGTGAATACAAGAAAAAGAATTTGATCTGACAAGAAAGAGAATGATAAGAGGGTATTTATAGTTGGGAAAATGTTCAGTTAACCCCTTATGGTTTGAGTGTTGGTGGTTATCATCCTTGTGTATTTATTTAATGTTGTCTACTTCACATGACTTTGGAATGTGGATATGATATTCGGTCCAAGTCTTTGTGGAGAGCATCATTATATGGTGGTCTTGGTTTCGGCTCCCTTCAAGACGTGAACATGTCTTTATTAGCTAAATGGTGGTGGCGCTTTAAAGTTGATCCTAACGCACTTTGGAGGAAGGTTGTATGGGCTATTCATAGCTCTTCTAGGGATTGGAGTCCGATTTCCGCGCGGATGACGATCTCCGGTCCTTGGAAACAGGTTTCAAAATCGATGCAGTTGATCAATCGGGCTGGGGTGGACATGGGTTGGGCTATACGGGGGTTATTGGGTGACGGGCTGGGTATTTTTTTTCTGGATGGACAGCTGGGTTACGGACTTGCCTTTGGCGTCTGTTTTCCCGGCTTTGTTCGCTCTAGAAAAGAATAAATCAGCTTTAGTGGCTGACCGTGTACTTCCGTTGGGTGGTGGGTGGGTTGGGATTGGAAAAGAAGCACTTTTTCTGCAGTGGAACAAACGAAGCTCGATCAGCTGTGCAGGCTTATTACGGTGCCGATTCTAGGCAGTTTTTAAGATAGGTGGATGTGGCGTTTGGATAACAACGGAATTTCCACAGTTAGTTCTCTGAAAGGGCGGCTGCATGCTTCCAGATTTGATCAAGTTGAATTCATTATGAAGAACAATTCATGGGTTCCTAGAAAGGCGATTATACTTGCTTGGAGGGCTGAACTTGGTAGACTTCCGACTAAAGTGGCTCTTGCACGCAGGAGCATTCCAGTAGGTGATGAAATGTGTATGTTTTGTGGTGATTTTGCTGAATCAACGGAGCATCTTTTCGTGTCTTGTGGGTTCTCCCAAATCTTATGGCAATTGGTGGCTCAGTGGTGTAAAGTGGGTAATCCTATCATTTTTCATTTCAAAGATTTACTTGAACTTCATGGGTATATAAGTGGTTCGACAAAGAGAAAGAAGGCATTCTACGCCATCGTGTTGACAACCATATGGTGTATTTGAAAACATAGGAATGAGGCAGTGTTCAACCAATCACAGGTTTCACTTCAGCGGGTTCTTGGTGATATCAAATATCTTAGTTTGTTTTGGGTGAAGGCGAGAGCGAGACAACCTTCTTTGGATTGGGATTCATGGAGCTCTTTTAGCGTTTTCTAGTTTTGGGTGGTAGAGTGTAATATAATATTTTGTATATGTGGTGTGTTTGTATGGTGTATAGCTAGTTTCCCGCTAGTATTTGGTGAATAAAGATTTTGTTGATCGTTCAAAAAAACAAAAAAAGTTTTGGATTAGACGATTAGAAATTAACGTTACCAATAATATCTCTAACTTTCTCTTTAGTTAGATTGAATATAAGTCTTCATCTTGAAAGTGGCGGATCCAATAATTTTTTACACGGGGTGCAGAATTTCTTAGCCCCTAGATCGTTTATCCATCAGGTGGCCCGGGTCGAGTCGTATACCAAAAATAATAACACAAAAATTATATAATCAACAAAAAGAAGCCAAAAGTAATTCAAACGTTATTACATATGCACAACAAAATTCTAAAATTTAAAGTTGTTCACTTGGGTCTTATTTTTTAGAATATATCTAAAAATTCTCTTTAGTTAGATTGAATATAAGTCTACATCTTGAAAGTGTCCATCCTCTTATAGTTGAGGGTTCTTTTCCCATGGTAGATTTCAAAGCATCGAGTGTGAGATAGCCTTTAAAAATAAAAAGAAGCATAATATCTATCTATTATAATAAACTAAACCCATAAATTTCACATGACATTTAAAGAGGGTAATCTCCCATTAGTGTGTTATGTGGCATGTCATGTCATTAGTGATTTAAAATATAAAAAAACTAGCTGATTACCCCGGGAAGGTCCCGGGGTTAAAAAATTTAATATGATTTAATAAAAGATCATAAAAGAAGAAAACTCAAATCACGAAAAAAGTAAATAACTTAAACATAATCAATCTTAGTTAAAAAAACATTTAGTTAAAAAGTTAAAAAAATAAAAAGAATAAACCATATTAAACATAATACAGTATTAAAAGGATAACATTCAACATATAATCATCTTTACATAATTTAAAATATGTTACAGTTTGACTTTGACTTATATAAATGTAGAATTCATGATAGGGGTTGAAAAATATAACCATTCTAATAATACTAATACTAATAGTAATAATTATTACTCTTCTAATTAAATAAATAAAAAAAAACCTTGTTATAAGGTGACACCATGTGTTGCACTGTTGCGCGATTCTTTCTCCTAGCTTCTCTTGATGAAGTATACGTATCCATCTTTAGAAGAGTAAAATTCCAATGGTAGCATGATGATTGGGCTGAATTTCAACATCGTAGATAAGAACCTGGTTTAAAAGAAAAAAACATGATTAATGAATAACCTGAACACTTTGTATTTTTTTTTCTGTATGAACATAACCCCACAAAAAATAGTCGTTTTTTCTCTGTTTTTTATATGGCACTATGGTACTCCTTGGAAAGATAATAAAACGCTCGTTAATTTTGTGTAATTTTTTTATTTAAAAAATCTCGAATATAAAAGATATTAACGTTTAAAAATTATGGGAGAAACATAAGAGAGAAAAATTTAAATTTGTTTTTAAATTCTTTTTTCCTAAAATAACTCAATTTAATTTTAGTAATTGAGAATTAAGAGATAGAGAGACAAATTTAGGGTTTTATGTTTATCTTTTTTTTAATTAAAAAAGGGAATAATTCAAAAACACTAAAATCTTTCATTTATGATGCCACTTGGCAGTTTCATGGAAAGGTTGAAGGCACCATTGCATGCCACGTCAGCAATGTTCAATTCTTTTATATATATTAATAGATTATTTCTCTATTATGGGTATGGCACATGCACTTTCCTCCATGTTTTTCAAACGCTAATAACTTTTTTATACGACATTTTTTTGGAAAAACAATTACACCAAATTAACGAGCATTTTATTATTTTTCCACCAAGTACCACAGTGCTATACAAAAAACGAAAAAAAGAAAACAACTTTTTATGTGGTTATTATTGAAATAGATACTTGAATTGTGTATGAGAAGAAAACGGTCGGGAAACATGAAAAAATGATTGATTGTGTATCCATAACAAAGATTAAACATGTATGTCATTGTTTAACAAATGCTCACTTTACACATTAGAATTGCCTATCATCATCGTCATAACATATCATTTGATACCAAATTCTTTACAATTTTTTTCTAAAAAAACGGCTATTACTTTTACAGTATACATATTTTACCACATTATATTGGTGATACCCGACCCGATTACCCGAAACAACATACCCAAATACCCGAAATACATACCCGATCATATACCCATGAATTTTTTAACGCATCACATAACACTTAGACTAATGCGTTCGATATTTCAATTTTTTCTTATTTCATGTTAGTTCTTTTTAGAATGATCGATTACAAACTTCCGAATTCATTTGTAATGGCACTAGATTTATACCCCGGCGCAGAGATTCGTTTTTTTTATATTTGAATATGATAACTTATGGCAGAGATTTGTTTAAAATAATAATAATAATATATTTTATTATGTTATATTAGATATTTCAACCCGGGACGCGTCCGGGATAAAAACTAGTTCAATTAATAAACGGAAATTTGATTTTAATAATCCAAACTTTGTCTCATTGGCTGACAATAATCTGTACTTATCCACAACAGTCCCAACTTTCATATTATTGGCCGACAATGAACTTTTGTTAACTGAAAACTAACACATTTTCAAAACTGAAAGAGTTTGAAAGTTAAAAAGTTCATTGTCAGCCAATACATTGAAAGTTTGGACTGTTGTGAGAAATTTATCTAATATAGATTATTGTCAGCCAACAAGCAAAATATGAATTATTAAAATCTAACTCCCCATCAATAATAGATTGATTTAAACCGTCAAACTTCTATAATTTGTCGCTTGAAAAATCCATCCATGATCCAACACAACTAGTTTGATTTGTATTATTTCTAGAAAACATTGTTAGCACTTTGGTCCAAAAGTATGATAACAACAACCTTACTTAGGAAATCCCACAAATAGTGACGCTATTAGTAAGGGCTAGGAGAGTAAGATGTAGGCAAACCTTAACTCTATCGTTAGAGATAGAGAGACTGCTTCCAGAGAGACCCCGGCTCGAAAAACAAACGCACACTATATCTTTATAAATATGTAGACAAACACAAAACACTAAAAAAGTAGTGAATGAATAACACCATCCCTAAAAAAAAAGGACCGACACAAAAAAACTTTTCTCCTAATTCCTAAAATTCTTTAACTTTGATCCTAAACCTCCACGAATTCCTATCTTGGACCATATGCTTAAAGATGTGCAATTTTAACAAATATTGGCTAAGCCGATCAACCCAAGTCAATTTGGGTTTGCCTCTACTCCTCCCCTCCACCGTGAGGTGTTCCACTCTTCTAACTTGGGTCTCCCTCTATCTTGGACCATATCTTGGACCATATGCTTAGAGAGGTGCAATTTTAACAAGTATTGCCTAATCCGATCAACCGAAGTCAATTTGAATCTGCCTCTACTTCTCCTCCCCTCCACCGTGAGGTGTTCCATTCTTCTAACTTAAACTACCAAACCGAACCATGACAGTTAAAACAATAAAAAGGAAAAAGGAAACAAACGTAAGCTGGAAATAGTTAAGAGAGTTATTAGTTATGCATAAGACATAATTAACTAAATATTTACAATTTCAAAAAAAAAAAAAAAAAAAAAAAAACTTGTTGTATTGTTAACCAAAAAAAAAGATAACAAGTGTGAATTGTTGATAAGTGACGAATGGAAAGATTTGGACTTCTCATCCAAAATTATTCTAGAAGACATCGTTTTTTTTTGCCTTGTCCTCCACTCCTTTGTCCGACTTTGTGTTGTATTTGGGTTTCTCTTCCTATTTTAATATTGGTTTCTAATTTTTAAACTTTAATAAAATATTTGTATTCTATTTTCATTAAATAACTTTTTTTTTAAATAACTGATACGGATACATAATAACATATCTATATCTATATCTAGAGTGTGGTTCTATGGAAAACCCTTCTTATCTTGAAAACCTTAAAAACCTTGGAAACCCAATCTCAACCATTCATTTCATTAGATCAATGGCTATGATCAAGTGTGGTGACTTTATGGAGAGAGAAACTATATTATACTAGATTATACCTCGAGAACGTCCAGAGGTTGAGAAATCTAACATGACATATCAATTTATATATGAAATAGAATGATGCGCTTTACAGTTACATGCAGGAAAGCTTCGAGTAGCACCTAACCTAAAATAATTAACAATGTATGTCCAATGTTAACGCCTAACCTTAAACAATGTATAAGTCTAATATTAATACCTAACCTAAAACAATGTACAACTCCAATGTTAACACATGTTGAAAATAGAATTCATATTTTACTTATTTGAACATAATTAGTTTTTTTTTACAGTGACTTTCTTAACTGTGTTGCAGAGATCATCACACCTGTCTCTTGGCAGGCCCTAATCACCCACACGTCCAGACTATATTGTCTGAATTGGGTCCACGCTGGTACGGTGTGGACTACGGCGTTCACCTGGAAACCATACTGCCTCCACACGAGTTTCCTCGCTGGAGTAACAGCCGGATGAAAACCGGGTCAGCTCAGATTCGAACTTGCGCAACTTATGGCTTAAAGGTTTTCCTCTTCATTGCCTAATATCCCTCAAATGTCGCTCGTGGGGATCGAACCCGGGTCTCTCCAAAGGAGAGCCCAGTCACCAACCAACTGAGATACAAGTGAAGGATATTTGAACATAATTAGTGACTTGCCTATACATGATTAATGAATTATTTGAACACTTTATGTTTTTTTCCTGTATGAACAAAACCCCACAAAAAAAGTAGTCGTTTTTTTCTCCGTTTTTTATATAGCACTATGATACTCGTTGGAAAGATAATAAAACGCTCGTTAATTTGGTGTAATTTTTTCTTTAAAAAATCTCGTATATAAAAGATATTAGCGTTTAAAAATTATGGGAGGAAACATGAGAGAGAAAAATCCAATTTTGTTTAATTTTTTTTTTCCTAAAATCAATTAATGTCACATAGTATGTCACATGACACACTTAAGGGAAATGATGCCCTCTTTGAATGTCATGTAAAATTTATTCCTTTCAATTATATAATAGACTAGCTGATTACCCCGGGAGGGTCCCGGGGTTGAAAAATCTAAATTTACGTGATAACCTATTGCAAATGGTTCAAGTTAACTAACCACAAAATCTCTCAATCATTGCATGTTCATAGTATTCTAATTAGTAATAACTCATATTCCCTAATCTAAAACCTAATCAGTAATTATCTAAAGAATCACTTATGTAAGCTGCAACTATTAAAAAACTCATCACATCTCTCTAATTTCTCACATTCTAATGGCTCTTATAATTCCTAACCTAATCAACTAAACAAACACTTAAGTTGGAAGTTGTAATCATTGCATCTCATTATGCCACGTGGCATAATCAAGAGATGGTTGAGGCCACCATTGAACGCCACGTCAGCAACTATCAATTCTTTCCAGGAGCGTCCCGGGGTTGAAAAATATAACCATTCTAATAATACTAATACTAATAGTAATAATTATTACTCTTGTAATTAAATAAATAAAAAATAACCTTGCTATAAGGTGACACCATGTGTTGCAGTGTTGCGCGATTCTTTCTCCTAACTTCTCTTGATGAAGTATACCTAATAAAATTCCAATGATAACATGACGATTGGGCTGATTTTCAACATCGTAGATAAGAACCTGGTTTAAAAGAAAAAAACATGATTAATGAATAACATGAACACTTTGTGTGTTTTTTTCCTGTATGAACGAAACCCCACAAAAAATAGTCAATTTTTCTCCGTTTTTTATATAGGACTATGGTACTCGTTGGAAAGATAATAAAACGCTCGTTAATTTGGTGTAATTTTTTTCTTTAAAAAATCTCGTATATAAAAGATATAAACGTTTAAAAATTATGAGAGAAAACATAAGAGAGAAAATTTTAAATTTATTTTTAAATTCTTTTTTCCCTAAAATAACTCAATTTAATTTAGGGTTTTATGTTTATCTTTTTTTTTTAATTACAAAAAGAAATAGTTCAAAAACACTAAAATATTTCAATTATGATGCCACGTGGCTCTCTCAAGGAGAGGTTGGGGCCTCCATTGCACGCCACGTCAGCATATACGTTTTCTTTTATATATATAGATACGAAAACTTCTATTAATAAATAATAACCTTTCTAAAATGATTAAAAAGCATTTGAAGGAGTAGGTTATAATTTACTTGTAAATGGAAATTATATAACGTTTTGCACACAACCATTATAATTGTAAAAAAAAAAATATTTGGAAGTAAAGTAATAAAAACCCCTTACACCAAGTTTAGTCATCTTCCTCCACATGTTGTCGGAAAATAAGAGTGAGATTTTGAAAAACATTTAATGGATTAAACTTTGTGTATTTGCGACTAGTATGATCTGTGAAGGATTAAGTTTGTTACCTTAATTGCAAGACGATATAGATGAAGAATTAATGGTTTGTGGCTTGACAAAAGTCGAACGGAACCGTGATGGAGTTGGCGCCAAGAACGAGAGTTGACCGGTGTAGTGTAGAGTTCCCGAAGATGGTGTATGCTTTCCGGGTTGTCTTGTCAGATAACAGGGCCAGAACCCGGTGACGTCGGTGGAGTTGGTTGTTGTTCATCGGAACGAGATGGTTGATGGGTTCACCAGAGAAAGGAGGACGATGGTGGTTGTGTCAATGGTAGTGATTTTGTTTCAACGGTAGACATAACGAAGTTTCGGGTTCCGACTATATGAAGCCAAGGATCGGTTTGTAGAGCGAGTTGTGGGAATGATGGGTTACAAATTTGTCGGTCAAATGTTCTTAAAAATCCGTTGCACATCATCTCGGTCAAATGTTCCCAAGTGCAAACAGTCAAAACAAATCTTCAAATCTCTTGTAGTCTTCAAATCTTGATAGTATTGTGCTGTAATTTGATTAAAAACAAATTCCTTCATTTCATCTGCTTATTACTTGGCGCTGCCATTGATGCGATTGATGAAGACTGAAATGTAAATGTTAATGTTAAAATGGTTTATGATGAAGTTCGGGATGTGTTTACGATTTTATACAATTATGACGCGTGAAAATGAAAGGTCATATGGTAGAATAGTTATTATACTTGGGTTAACATGTTAAACAAAAATTTTTGTTATAATGATTATTTAATTTCAAAACGTTTATAGTATCTAAAATGTCGATACAACTTGTGAAACATAAATGGACAAATGCTTTGGAAAATGAATAGCCGAAATAATCAAGTAAAATATCGCGTGAAATTAACTATATTTCGAAATTATTACTATAAATATGTTCATATCCAACCTAAAATTTATCTATAAATTCCACACAGTACAAATTCTAAACTTCATTTACCAAAATGGCAAACAAATCAAACTATCATTTTGCTGATACATCAGACGTTAAGTCAATATCCAGCGCTTGGTCACTACGAGAAAAGAGAAAAGAAGAAGATATTTGGAATGAAGTAGATATGGTGTTGCATGAACCAGCAACTGACTTAAGAGACAAGATAGAAGATTACTTGACTCAACAACTACAAATCGACAACAACATTCATGAAGCCTTGATGAAGTTAAAAGAGGATCTTTCAAGCGAGATTTTGAAAAAGAAAGAAAGAATTTTTGAAATTTTAATTAAGTAGATTATATAGTAGATATGGTTTTTATTATGTATGTTTTAAATGTTAAGCACTGTTTAGTAAACACAACATTAAGAATCCCATCGTCTGTTGTTTGACAACATTTGTTTATTACCATCTGTTTGTTTCTTTAAAACAATAACTTTGACGTCTGTTTACTAATATCAACATTAGGAAACAATTGTTTGCTGTAAAGTAAACCTATTTAGTAACATCTGTTACTTTCTTTAAAACAATTACTAATGAAGATATAAAAAAATATAAACAGAAAAATTGTTATGCTCTGTTTGGTAAGAACCAAATTAAAGATTCAATCTATTGTTAAAACAAAAACTGTATTTCGTAACGTCTGTTCCATTCACAAAGGCAGTGCGTCAATTAAGCAGATTTTTTAAAAAACTGTGTTTAAAATACCGTTGATAAAAACAGATGTTACTTTAAATGTTTATTCAACCAGTTGTTTGCCTTAAACAGTTACAACTAACAATGACATAACATTTACATTTTTAATGTTTGTTAATCATCTGTTGATTTTAACTGTAGACTATTGATATAACTAATCAGTGTTATTATATTCAAATTTCTATTTTTCATACAATAAATATATATCATTATATAATGACAGCATAAAATATAAAAAAATTTCAATATATTTAGACTAATAATAATATCAAATACATTTCAATAATTAATCTATAGTTTTCGACAGTTCGTTCAATCTTTTCTTCTTCTCTTTAAAAAAGTTTCTATAAGATTTACATATTTTTTGTAGATCTTCACTGAACTTTTCATTTGCCCTTAAATTTTCCAAAGGAAATGATGAGGCCATCCATCGTTAACATGATACTTTGGTAGCTATAAGATGATTATATTTCAGGTTCGTCTTCCAAATGTGATGCTCAAGCAGTTTTGTGGCCCTTCAAGTACTCCAAGAATCTACAGTTCTTCATCGTCTTTAAAACATTCAAAACAATTTTCTGAACAACTGTCATTTGTGACCACTTACTGCGGCTGGAATCCATGTTAATAATATTTTTATAACATTGAGTTAAATATTTGACTTTAGAAACTACAAAAAAATATAAGTAAACATAAACAAAACCTTTTAACAAACAAATCCTAAAGAATGATCTTTCTTGTCAGCATGATCGGAACAAAATTATAAGCAAAAAATGAAAAGCAGAAAACGACAACAACTCGTATTTAAATGTCATCCAGTTCTAAAAGCCCTAAAGATTGAATATAAGGAACTGGTGCAGCTGGATATATATATATATATATATATATATATATATATATATATATATATATATATACTAGTAGGACACCCGCGCGATGCGGCGGTGATGACAATTTGCAACAATGTATTCGTTTTTAGTTAGTTTATCCATCTTCTTGTGATATGTTGTACCTTGTTAATAGGTACCATAAGCGATGTAAGATCCCGGTACTTGCAACTTATAAGTTTCCCCTTTCAATAACAATGCTAACGCAACATTGAGCATATGTTATAGACGGATTAACATATTACAGATGTATCTTTAGAAACACATAAGTCAATATTTAAGTGTATTCAACCAGGGGCGGAGCCAAAAATGTTTTCCTATGGTATCGTTTTTTCAATATCCAGGTTTATTATAACACGGTGTCAATATTTTCGAATTGGGTCCGGACAAATTACACAATAAAAATCCTTGTCCTAATAAAAGTACAATATCATTGAGATAACACACAATATAAATACAATGTCATTTAAAATATATAAAAAAATTACATTTTTATAGTTGCTCCATATGAGTTTTCATGTTTTGAAAATGATTCATAAGGTCTTCAACCGTAACTTTCGCCGAAAACTCTTTTTCAATATAACAAATGCAAGCATCATTCAAATAATCATCACCCATTTGATTACGTAAATCCATCTTCACGTGCTTCATAGAAGAAAAACATCTCTCAACACAAGCCATCGCAACCCGTAGAACTAATACTAATTTCAATAAATGATAGACCAACAGATATCTAACATGTTTCTTTGTTTCTACCATCATTTTGGCAAGGTTTGATATACCTTTGGCGTCGCTAAACATTTTGTCGTCTCTTATGTTATTAATGTAGATGTCGAGCTCATGCATAAAATCATCTCTTTCTTCACAATTAAAATCATACGGGTACACCTCCGCCAACCTTAGTATCTTTGAAACATCAAATGCACTAAAATCATCATCCGGGCTTAAGGCATTCATACACATTAGCACCTCGATGTTCACCTCGTTAAAACGGTTGCTAAGTTCTTGGATTTGCATATCTAACACAGTGTTGAAATTTTCAACCTCATAATAATGAAGATTAGTGATGTTAGCCTTTCTTTTTCTATGTTTTGGGCCAACATTTTCGGCTTCCATATCAACCGTTTCTATCTCATTTTTCTCATAAAAAGATGCCACATTTTCCACAAGTGAATCAAATCCTTTAAGTCTAAACATTTATAATTGTTATTCCGTTGCATTAACCATCCCAATTGCATTCACAATATCTTGATCCTTTCTTTGAAGAGCTTGAGACAATGTATTTGTAATCCCCAAAATGTGCTTCATCAAGTGTATATATTATGCAAAATCATATGACTTCATGTATTTCCAAATTCAGTTGCTTGTCTTTTTTGAACATTCATGAGGCCGGAACTTCAAATACGTCATTGTTTAGAAAAAAAAATAGCAATGATGTCGCTTGTAAAAAAAACGATAGTGTGGCTTGTAAAAACTCAAAGGTGTCGCTTGAATTTTTTCTATTACACGTTACATATAATACCAAAATTTTAATGATGTCGGACGCATTGTTATCATGTATGTAGCTCCGCCACTGTATTCAACTAAAGTTTTATCTTTTCAGCTAAACAAAGTTTAGATTTATATTTTGGTAATTGTGTAAAACAGTTTTAAAAATTAATTATTATAGGTCATAATAAAAGCAACTATCACATCCTTATATAGCAATTTTTGTAACTTAGACCATACGGTAATTGTTTGTTAAATGGGCGTTAAAGCCTGAAATTGGCGCCCCATTCACCTAGGAATACTGCCTCTCTTCAAGCCAAAGGGGCGCTAACTGGGGCACGCGAAAATTTTCGCGTAGGTGAAAAATGGAATGGTCCAATGGGGTTCTGACACTTCATTTTTATTTATTTTTTCTTTTTTTAATTCAAAATTAATACCATTATATATTCACCCCACACCACTACACCCCTTATAAATTTCAAGCCCCTTTCACCTACCAAGCAGCCCCACATTGCCAAGTGTCAAAAAATGTCTCATTTACCCACCAAATTTAACCCACCATTGCACATGGTATTATTGACCTATTTAACATAAAGTCAAGTATGATATTTTGTAAAGGAATCAAACATACTAACCACTTCTGTTGATCATGAGTGAACTCAATAAAATAGCAAATTGCCATATTCAAAGTATAAAGTTTACATTAGCACTAAAGAGATATTTTTAGTAAAACCTCTAGAGTTTAGTAAAAACTTATTCACCCAAACTTGTAATTACGCAAACTAACACAAGATACATTATTGTTCCACCCAACAGTGGCAGCCTGAGGCTAAGCTTTAACAAATTTACCCGAGCTTAAGTAGGTAGCATGTTAATGGTTGATTTTCTTATGCAGATACACTTCTCATTTCATAAGAAATTAATACGGATAACAATTAAATTTGGAAAAAAAAAATCTTAGACCAAACATTTAGGCCTCTCATCATATGCATTAGCTGTCAACAAAAGTAATAATAAACTATACACAAAAGTAATAAAAGAAGACCATTATGCACTAAATCAAAATCAAATACACACCAATATCAGTTAACCAAATTACAAAGGTAGGCATATAAATACAAATAAGTTACATTAACAAACGATGTGCAGAACATTCATGACCAACATGCTTGAGTTGAGAAACTTTTTAATCACAAACCAAAATTAGTTAAACTTTGTAATTGATTTCATACAATTAATGGTTTTATACAAATAGAAGATGTTGTACATTGATTCGAGCCCTAGATCACCACACCCTATGTCCCTATTGTTTGACCATATTACAACTATAAAAATCTGACTTTATAAGATATGTATCAGAGCACTGTTGATGTGGGCATAAGAGATGTACCAAAGCTCTGTTGATGTGGGCATAAGAGATGTACCAGGGCACTGTTGATGTAAGCAGTGTAAGCATTTCCCATTCTGCAGTCTTTCACCATTTTAGAAAATTTGTATGGGCAGACCAATTCTGAAGCTGCACTCTTTCACTATTTTGTACCTCTCTCAGAGATTGTCACCATTTCGTAACAGACTAACCTTTTTCGCCTGCATCAAAGATTATTCACATGCAATGATAAATGTTAAAAAAAACTTTGAATGGTGAGTGTAACATTTCGCATTAAATAAATTGTACGATACGACACGTTTTATTATTATTATTGGTGATATTTTGAACCCTAATACAATGATAATTATTCATATATATATATATATATATATATATATATATATATATATATATATATATCAAAGTTTATAATAATAATAATAATAATAATAATAATAATAATAATAATAATAACAATAATTCTAGAATAATAAAAAAACCAGTTTTGTTTTAACCCAGCCCACAACATAAAGCCCAACCAAACCCAAAATCCTTTCCCTTTCTTTTAAAACCGGAGCCCAGCAAGAGGCCCATCAGGCCCAGCCCAACTCCCTTCTCCTCCTCCCCCTTGTGCTTGTTTTTTAAAAAAAAAAAATTTTTTTTGCTGCGGGCCGGACTCGAACCTGAGTTGGACGCATGCAACACATGAGATTTTACCAACCGGGCCACAGCTGATCTTGTGATTTAATCCAACTTATAATGTATAAAAGGTCACCTCCCTTCTCTCTTTTCTTCTTCCTTGCTGTTCGTCGAGCAGCAGAGATGTTTTTTTTTTTTTTTTTTTTTTAAGCAACTAATTTACCTTGTTTAGGAAAATTTCACAAACTAATTGATGTTGACTTGTTTTCCTTTATATTTCCGCGTCTATTACACGTCAATTACAGTTAATTCGATCCAATTATAGCCTAATTCACGCGTCAAACTTTAAGACGAGTCAAACTATCTAATTATACAACCTGGACATCACTACTATAAATTGAACCTCTGTGAACCTTCTCAACTCGCCACTCAATCTTTCTCCATCCCCAATTCTTCTTAATTATCCTCTGTTCTTGGCATTTGATCGCGTTTTGACTATACAGTTGACCGACCCATTTCGTATCTTAATCGCGATTGTAAGTATAATTTTTGATATGGGTTTCATTAATCGGAACCTACACAACATTAACCCCATGATTAATTGGGTTAATGTTGTGTAATTCGATCAATTGCTAATCTAGGGCTCGAAAGCCTTATTTGGGGAAGAACACAAGAATTTATTAAGTTATAAAGTTTTAACAAACTGAATCTAAACACAACCACATGTCTAGACCAAGTGGTTGTGTCTGATGCCTTCAATACAGTCCACGCGAGTTCGATACATGGCAACAGCATACTATTTTTTCCTTTTTGTTTGGTTTTATCAATATTTAATATATATTGTTTGTATTTTAAAAATTCATTTTAAAATACTAAAACACTTTTAAAAATTCTACAAAAATTACATTATGTTAAACTAGTGAAAAAGTTTAACCTAAAATTTTTAGTTTTCAAAAATTTATTTATTTAATATATATAATAAATAAATCAAGTTTATTCTATTTTATTTATAAAAATCTATAAAAATATCAAAACGATCTTATTAATTTCCACAAAAATTATCCTGAGTTTTTATAACATTAAGATTTTCTGAAATAATTTTTATTTCTGAAAAATCATTTATTTAATATTTTTAATCAATTTTTGTTAGTTTTAATCATAATTAAATCATAATAAATCCAATTTTTAATATTTTTGCACCAAAATTTTATACAAATTATTTCTGATTATTTAGAACAGAAATATAAATTTTAAACTAATAATTCTTTAATTTTGGTATTTTTAAATATTAAAGTTAAAGTTTGACAATTTGTTATAAATAGATTTAATATTCTATTTTAAAGAAAATAATTTTGTAAAAATTATTTTTATACTTTAAACACATTATTGTGGCCATCCTAAATTTAAATTTCATAAAAAGATGTTTGGTTATTTATTTACTAAATTTCTCTCAATTATCAAACATTTTAATATTAATCAAACGAGCATTTATCCCCAAATTCGAAGCCCTAGAACTTATACATTTGTAGACTAGATAGACTTAGACATAGTTATTACCTTATTATAGGGTGATACTTGACACATTTGGACAACACACTATTCTATTTTTCAAGAGTTAACATTTTGCTAAGGTGAGTTTTACATAGCCCCTTTTCTATTTATCACCATTTTTGGGGTGAAACATGTTACAACAATATTTATGCAATTCAATCATCAATGTGTCTATGTGTATTTCTATGTTGCATTATGTCTTGAACATGACTAGGGTAAGCACAATTCTAGCATAAACATTCATCAGCTAAACGGTATACATTGATAGATCTATTGGACTGACAATCCCACCCGGATACGTGCCTCCTACAAAGGTTACGTGGGTGTTTGTTACTGCAATATAAACGAGTGAACCATGAGCGTATGGGATGTACCACAATACAACAGTCACAAGGTTGATTATGCACTCGATTTACTTCTAGTATGTTTTCGCATATGGACTAGATTGCCATGGCACATGAATTGCACAACAATTTTATTCTATTATCAAAACCTATGTAATTCTCACCAACTTTTGTTGACCCAAAATATTTTCAACTTAACATGTTTCAGGTTCTACTTGCTTGAAGATTTGCTTGAAGATATGTGCATAGTTTTATTCAATTTGATGTACGAATTCTTGTAGAACAATTGTATGTAATTTATCTAAATCATATAATGAAATTATTATTTACCATGAGCTACTGAACAATCATCACTACGTGACATCCCGATGTTTCCGCCATCGGTTGGGGTGTTACAGTGAGTGTTTAGAAATGGGTCAAACAAAGTGCATTGTATTGTATACAGAAATATCGGTTTAGGTACTTGCAACAAAAAAACATCATAGGGGTGTCTGGGATTTTGCTTGTTAAAACAACTTATTTCACACTGAGAAACTTTTAAATTTTGAATCCACCAACAACCTTAAACTGCTTATTGGAAACAACTTAGTTCATCCAACATTAAGTAAATAACCACACTCCCTTTTATTTAACCCGACACTAAAAAAATGCTTATCTTTAAAAAAAAAATAAGCAAATAAGTTACTTAAATAAATGATTATCAAACCCTCCTTTATTATAGATAAAAATGAAATGCCCATAATATACCTTTTGAGCCAAGAACCAAACTATTGATTCCAGACTCAGAAGCATATCCTACAAGACCTGATGCAGGATTATCACCTTCCAGCACCAAAGTTTCTATCTGCAAAAATTTTATGTTTATGTACAACAAGTTAAAGATTAACTTAGTGTTTCTTAGCATAAGTACTAATGTGCCAAAAATCCTTAATACAAATACATTGATCCACTGTTGTGTAAGTCACTATGTAACAATTACTTTTGAAGTATTAGACTTTTTTTGAAAGGCATTAAGTATCAGAGACCATCAACCCAAATTTGGTTTGAGAACTTTTTGTAGATATATATTCAGGCGAACGCCTACGACCTTAGGTGAGACAAGGCTCAAACTGCCATTCAGGCGCTCCGGAGACCTACGGGTGAGATTCCAGCCAGATACCGACAAATCCTGGAAAATCAGGTAAAATCCCACCAATTCTAGGCAAAGTTGCCCAAAACATCAAAAATGGCGTCGAACCAACCTAAGCTAGGGCTGTCCAAACTTCAAAAAGCTCGTAGCTCGCTTGAAAAAAAAAAAATCTAAAAAACTCAATTTGAAACGACCTGAGTTGAGCCGGCTCATTTTGTAACCAACCCAAGCTCGGCTTGGCTCATGGAACAGCTTGTTGGTTGGTTTAAGTTCAAGCTCAAGCCAAGCCAAGCTTGGCTTGGCTCATGGAAAAGCTTGTTGGTTGGTTTAAGTTCGAGCTTGAGCTAAGCCAAGCTGGCCTGTTAATTTTAAGCTTGAGCTAGAGCCCACCCTAAACAAGCCTAAAACATGTCTAAGGCCACAAAAATGGTATCCTTATGCCACACGGCTTGCTTATCCCTGGCCCTTACTTTTTATGTGCACCTTGCGCCTATGCCCAAGGCTCACCCTTTGTGACTTGACAACTATGATCAAACGAACACTAAATGTTCCATCACGTTCAAGTTGATCAGATATAGTTTTGTACTATTGCAAAATAAACTTACAAACACCCTAAAACTCATGAAAATACCATGAAATATTGAAACTAATAAAATTAACAACAAACAAACACTTATATACGAAAATTATAATAACTAACAATACTGCGTGTGTGTGTGAGAGAGAGAGAGAATACACAGAGTAAGAATTGAGGTGATGTTAGGTATAAAGGCTAGCTACATACAATAAAAAAATGCGCCTCCAAATTTGTAACCCAAAAAATCTAGACACCAAGAAGCTAAACCAAAATATGCCAATTTAAGATTGCCGATTGCAATGGTTATCATGACAGTCTTTGTTTTCATACCATTCCTTGTACATGACCTTTATCAGGGGATTTTTGTCCATGTCTTTATCAATTCGAAACATGAATTGAAGAGTAAATTGAAAATAAACACAAAAGTAAACTCCAATGCAGACAAAAAAAAAAAAAATCAAATTCAACAATGAGTCCAACTTAAATGCTTAAATTTTAACGAATTGTTTTCATTTACTCTCCTGATACATGTAAATATCTATCGATACCTTGAAATCAAACACAACAATTTCACCTTGGAATAACATCATAAGTGTCTGAAATACATGCATAGAAATGTAATATGAATGAAAACACAAGAATTATTAACCAACAAATTAAATTATTTGACAACTTACGGTTTACGTGATAACTGTAGTAGTGTGAGAATTAATCTTTATCCCATGTCTGTAGAAGGATGCGCCTGTAGAAAGAATTTGAGAGTGAAAAATAAAGTACGAAGTAAGAGGAGTGCAGTTTTTCTAGTGAGAAATTTAGGGTTTGCAAATGAGGCAGATTTAGAAGCGTATAGTTTTCGATTGTATATTTGTAGCCAACTTACATAACAACCACCTTCTAAAGCCGCAGACGAGGGCAAAATTGGAACCGATCTGGTGAAATCTTCTTCAATCGCCTTCTCACTAGAAGGAGAGAAAGATAGTGACCATTTAGCAGAATGGAGGCGGATAAATGAGATGTTATATATGAAACCCTAATCTCAGTTGTATCAGTGTTTTTTCCTTTGGTGCATTTAGCTCTTGTACAATATGCTTAAACTCTTGTACCCTCTTAAAAAGTGTAAAATGACCAATCTTGCCCCTCACATATGCTTATTAATATAGTATATATATATATATATATATATATATATATATATATATATATATATATATATATATATATAGGGGTGGGTTATCTTGAGAACGCTAAATTTTGTGAGAACCGTGAGAACAAGTAAAAAAATCAATCAAAATCAAAATTTTTTAATACAAACCTCATTATAATCAAAATACAACATTAATAAATGAATTTTCTTTCCAAATAATTCATCTTTTCTTACAAAAACACTTTCAAATTAACTTTTTACACATGTGTAAATGAAACAGTTTACACATGTATAAACAGTAAATTTACACATGTGTAAAAACAAATTATTTTCGTATACGTTTGAATTTTTACGCGTAATTTGTGTTTTTGAGATGGAATTTTAGTAATAAAGACAAGTGTAAAAAGAAATTTGGAATTTGAATGGTTTTAGATGCCGTTCTCACGGTTCGCACGAAATATAGGTGTTCTCAAATTAACTTTCCCCTATATATATATATATATATATATATATAGGGTTAGGATAATATGGAAACTCTATCTATTGGAAAAACCTTGTAAACCCTATGGTGACCATTGATCAAGTTTGATCAATGGTCCTTAATTAATTTGTATTTAATAATGAAAAGCAAGTGAGCCACTTTATTAAAATATTGGATTAAGGGCATTAAGGTAATCTTGTGTTTTCTGAATCCTAGGTTTAAAAAGGTTGATTTGACACTTGTCAAGTCACCTCTCTCCTACTTTATGACACTTTTTCCAGCACAAATATTAACGTACGTTAGTGTTGTGATACAAAATTCTGACCTCGTATGAGACATCGCTAATATGTGTTAACAGGCATATACTAAAAGAACATAATAAAATAACACATAAAATGTGTATTTATTTAAGAATTGATAAAAATAATCATTACAACCAACACTAAAACATACCAAAAATGGTTCATACAAACATAATTATTTGTGAATTTTCAAAAAAACTATCATAACAACATAAAAAAGATCTAGCTATGCTTCGTTCTTGATACCCATCTTCATCTTTAACATAAAAACATCTCTTCACCTACAAAAAAGATAACACATGTTAGTTAGCTTCTCCAAAACACATAATGAGACATCACTGACACGTGTAGTGTATTCTAAAAACATATGTTTTACTGAAATAACGTATGTCATGTGAACGCTAACACATGTTAGTTGGGCAGATACTAACGTATGTCATATGAACCCTAACACCTGTTAGTTAGGCATATACTAGCATGTGTTAGCATCACTAACGTGTGTGAGCATACAAGACCCGGACCGCAAAAAAATAGACATATACCCTATACGAGTTCATAACAATTTCACTTGCCAAAAATTTATTAAATAGAATACAAAAATTATTTAAACACCCTATTCATCAAAAAGATTAAAAAATCTATAATCTTTATAAAAAAACATCACTTACCACAGCCACATCATCAACGCCGCCTTCTTCCAATAGCCTACTCATGTAAACCATCACTGAAACAGATACACATGTTAGTTTGGGATCCTCAAACACATAATGGGGCATCACTAACATGTGTTAGCATATACTAACATAAAAAGACTATAAATTTATTCTTCAATCACATGTGATCCACCAACCTCATGTCCACAATCAAATAAAAATCTAACATAAACAAAATAATAATAATAAAAAAAATAAAAAAGGTTAACATAAGTGTTTTTTTTTTCATTCAAGCATTTGATCGAACACTTGGTGTGCGACCAAAAACTATCCCCAAAACTGTTATTATTATTTTTCTAACAAAACCCAAAACCTAACAAAATCAAAACGTAACACAAAACTCACAAATCAAAATGTAACAACTTATTATTATAATCCTAACAAAAAATGTTATTATTATTCTAAAAAAAAATCAAAACATAATATCTTAAAAAAAACAATGATAACAGCGAAAAAAAAGAACAGAATAGTGACTTTCAAATTGAGTTTTATATCTTGTTAAATGATTTTTTTTGTCAAAAAACACATCGAAACATATCGCCCCTCATCATCCCTGTTAATAATAATAATAGATCTACTAATAGATCTCACCAAACATCAAAAAAAAGTCTCAAATCTCAAACCTAGAAAATGAATCGAGACTAATAATAATAATAATAATAATAATAACAATACCTTATATGCCTCAAACGAGATCTTCTTTTCTCGTGTATGCCTTTGTTTGTATATTTTGAAGCCATTGGATCATATGCAGAATGAGAGAGAGGGTGAGATGATGGTTGGAGGTGGTGGCTGTGGTGGTAGTTGTGGTGGTGGTGTGGTGGTTCTAGAGAGAGAGAGAGAGGGTAGATCTGATTTGAATTTGAAGAAAAAATGAAGAGAGAGAAGAGGGAAAACAATAATTATAGGTAGAGAGAGAAGGGGGATAGTTGAATTGTCTATATTGCCCCTTTGAATATTAAAGAATATTATAATGTAATGGGTGATGTGGCACAATATGGGCCAAGGGATGAGTTTCTTGGGGAGGTATTCTCCCTATACTTCAACTATATATATATATATATATATATATATATATATATATATATAAACAATATTTATAGGTAGAGAGAGAAGGGGGATAGTTGAATTGTCTATATTGCCCCTTTGAATATTAAAGAATATTATAATGTAATGGGTGATGTGGCACAATATGGGCCAAGGGATGAGTTTCTTGGGGAGGTATTCTCCCTATACTTCAACTATATATATATATATATATATATATATATATATATATATATGATGGTTCTAGAGTAAACCTCAAATATTTGAGGAAACTCTATAAACCTTACCACAACCATTGATCAAGCATGATCAATGGTTGTGAAGCATGGTCCCACCTTCTCTCTCCATCTTGACTTTAATACTAGATTTTAAATGATATTATATTAGGAAAAGGGTATAAAGGTAAAATAGATTCACCTTCTGTCACACCCTCAAATTTCCACTGCGGAGTTTTACCGCGAGGTGCATGACAAACCAGGACCCATAGCCATAAGTATCATGAACGACTCTAAATGCCCAAACCATTTAGTTCGTTTTTAAGAAAAAGTTTCAAAGTTTAACCAAGCAATTTAAAGTAATGCGGAAGCGTAAACAAAGTAAAACATTTGCAAAAGTCTGCGCAAGACAACGCGCCCAAAACCAAAGTTTAAAAGTACGAAATAATAAATATCCATAACCCAAGACACGAATGATGCATGCCCTAAAACGTGCTCCGTACCTAAGGACCTGCAAAGCATGCTAAAATGTGTCAACATAAAGTCGGTGAGTTCACTATAAATGTAAGCGATGTAAATAATAACGTAGGTTCTCAAAACCCCAAAAGTCAAGTGTACAACGTTGGTCCCTCAGACCCTGTAAACAATAGCTAATTCAAATGTCAGGGGTAGCTAGCCCACTCATGATAACTAAAACCGGCGAATACCGAACTACTAATGAACAAGTTCCCATAACCGGGATAAAGATGCCTTGCATCATTGTCCATCGACAATGATTATGTTTGAAGCTAATAGTTCACATCCGTGCTCCCAGCACGATGTGAGGTTTGTTAGACCTAATAGCGCTATCAACTAATTAACCCGCTTGCCCAACCGGCAATTTATTCGGTATTTTGAAGGACTTAAAAGATGTGTTTGGTTTAGTTCATCAAGGACATATACATGAATTAGTAAAAATAGATTCACCACGTGAACCATGCACCCCAAACCCGGGATGTGTAAAAGAAAGTTATCTCAAGATAGACTAGAAAACGTTACCAATGTGGTCTCAACCCGAGACGCATGCTTTGAGAAAAAGTAGTGAAACTCACCTTATCGCGTAAGCAAAGAATCCAAACAGCAAGTATTATATGCTACCGACACCCTAATAACAGTGTCACTACGTGAGTATAGGCGTAACATCATTACACCATATAACTCGTTTGTCCAAGGCGTTTTAAATATTCAAAAGTGTGTATGCGACGCCTAGTGATTCTACATGCAATAGTAAACCCTACGGACTCGTTGGTGAATGAGTTGGTTATAATTAGTTTCTCCAGCCCATATGTGTCGTAAACATGTGTACTTCCGTTATATGTCAATTTTAGATCACCTAAGACCTCAGGTAATCACATAGTCACATAATGCACAATCTGTGTTTTCAGGACAGATTGTGCGCCATCAAAACGAATTTATTTAAAATAGTAAACCAGTGAGTTATCCTCCCAAAGTTTTACTGAATTTTCTTTGGGATTCACTTTGCAATACCTATTTTTGTTTTGTCTTAATTCCAAACCCAAAAATTATAAAAATTCGTACAACACAGCAGTGTTCAGAAAATTTTCACAACAGGTCAGTTTAGTAAGAAAATTCTTAAAAATTGTGTATTCATCCAAACGAGATGAATCCACTTGGAAAAGCTCTATTTTTCCAGTATTGACCTACTGTAAAATTTCATAACCTAACTCCTTGTAAATCTCAAGTTATGGCCATTTAAAGTTAACCCAATTTACAAATCCGAAAATCTGATATGACCCCTAATCAATTAAAATTCCAAAAACGACTCATCCTACGTCCAAAACACATGATTTTACCCATTATGAAAAGCTAAGATCAGGTGTGACCTAACCATGCCAAGAAAACCCTAAAATTATTATGTTAGAGCCGTGTTACAGCTCCTACAAGTTTGACTAACCATTCTGTCCAGATTTTAGTTTCGCCTAAATCATACTTTAATCGCCTACCGTGTGCACAAAAACTATTAACATTCACCAATCATCAACACAAAACATTCCTAATACCTATTTTATCAGATTCTATGATTAAACATGTCAAGATCAAAGCTTTACGAATCAAAACACCAATTACTTGCGCAACAAGTATCCTACGATGTTACTAAGCGTTTATGAGTATGTTTAATCCATTTAATCTTCAAAAAGATTCATGCTTTAATGTTTTATAAATTCATTCAGACCTGGACAAACTTATTATATGATTTTTATTAATAAAAACACAAGATAAAAGCATAAGAAATTGTAAGATATACCCTTAGCTCTCTCAATCGATCAATCGCGCGCCTTGGAGCCTCCCAATTGATGATCTTGAGCCTTAGCAGAGGTTGTTTGAGTGAAATATTCGTGTGGGGCAGTAAGGGGGCGATTAGGGTTGAGTATGGGGGTTGCATGGGAGTTTAGGTTGCTTAAATATAGGTTTAAGGCGGTTTAGACCCGTCAGTTCGTTTCGAGCGGCCGCTCGGTGCCTGTGAGCGGCCGCTCACAGGTCCAGGTGGCGCGCTCTTTTCTCGTTTCGTCTCCCGACGCGTTATCCTTCGACGTTTTCGTTATTTCGGACCGTAACAAGTGTAACCCCATGCATTAAGACCCTAATCAACCTCATGCTCCACTTTTAATGATTTCTATTAACGTGTTCGGTTTAGGTTCACATAATCACGTATGGTTTTCACATAAGTTTATTTTTCACCAACGTCCGAGGTTCACTAATCATGCAATCACACATTGACTCACAACCATGCACGTATGTCTTATCTAACTAACCCTAGTTAAGTATAATGTAAGGAAATGTAACTAGAGTTTAGTTAAAGTGAGAACCTGAATTTTCGGGGTATCACATCATCCCCAAGTTGAAAAGAATTTCGTCCCGAAATTCAGCAAGTAAACAGTAAAGCCAGCTAAAAATGTATGCTTGGTTTCCGGATGTCACATCATCCCCAAGTTGAAAGGAATTTCGCCCCGAAATTCACTTTGAGCGAGCTGCTTTATGTTCGGCATTTGATCTATGCACAGGTTCAGGTTCAGAAAAGAGGTGTGGATATTTGAGCCGCATCTGGTCTCTGCGCTCCCACGTGTATTCCGGTCCTAGACGGGAATTCCACCGTACCTTCACGATAGGTATAGTGCTTTGCCTGAGTTTCTTGACGCCCTGCTCAAGAATCTCCACTGGTTCTTCCACGAACCGTAACTGGTCGTCCACCTGGATCTCCTCCAGCGGTACTACCAGTGTAGTATCGGATAAGCATTTCTTCAAGTTTGAGACGTGGAATACATTATGCACTCCACTGAGTTCGTCTGGTAAATTCAGCTGATAAGCTACCGGACCAATCCTTTTAATAATCTCGAAGGGTCCAACATAGCGGGGATTCAACTTCCCTCGTTTCCCAAAGCGTATCACTCCTTTCCAAGGTGACACCTTGAACAAAACTTTGTCCCCAACCTGGAACTCCAAAGGTTTTCTACGTTTGTCCGCGTAGCTTTTCTGTCGATCACGAGCAGCAGCCATTCTGTTTCTGATTTGCACTATCTTCTCAGAGGTTTCGTGCACGAGTTCGGGACCTGTTAGTTGGCTATCCCCAACCTCAGTCCAACAGATAGGAGACCTACACTTGCGGCCATAAAGTGCCTCAAAAGGCGCACACTGAATCGAGGTGTGGTAACTATTGTTGTAAGAGAACTCGATTAAGGGCAAGTGCTTGTCCCAGTTATTACCAAAGTCCACCACGCATGCTCGTAGCAGATCCTCTAATGTTTGGATGGTACGTTCACTTTGTCCATCCGTCTGTGGGTGATAGGCTGTGCTCATATCGAGACGAGTACCTAGAGCATCTTGGAGAGTAGTCCAGAATCGAGAAGTGAATCGCCCATCACGATCAGATATAATGGAAGTAGGCACTCCATGCCTAGAGACTATCTCCTTGATATAAAGGTTCGCCAGCTTCTCTAACGAGTCCGTTTCTTTTATCGCCAGGAAGTGGTCCGATTTGGTTAAGCGGTCCACGATAACCCAAATCATGTTATGGCCCGCTGTTGTTTTTGGAAGCTTCGTAATGAAATCCATGGAAATCCCATCCCATTTCCACATCGGTATCTCTGGTTGCTGAAGTAGGCCTGAAGGTTTCTGATATTCAATCTTAACCTTCGCACAAGTCAAGCACTTACTAACATAAGTGGCTATCTCTGCTTTCATGTTTGGCCACCAGTAGAGAGTTTTGAGGTCCTGATACATTTTGTCCGAACCGGGATGTACCGAATAACGAGATGTGTGAGCCTCATCGAGCACTAGTTGTCTAAGATCCCCTGAACGTGGAATCCAGACTCGATCCATAAAGTACTGAAGCCCATCCGACTTCAGTTCCAGGTGTTTGTCAGCACCATGCAATGTTTCCAACCCGATATTTTCCTTTTTCAAGGCCTCGCCTTGGGCTTCACGTATTTTATCAGGCAGATTAGAGTGTATGGTAAGTTGTAAGGCCCGCACACGTTTGGGTTTCGTTTCCTTACGGCTCAGGGCATCAGCTACTACGTTAGCTTTCCCTGGATGGTACTTGATAGCACAGTCATAATCATTCAAGAGTTCGACCCATCGTCGTTGCCGTATGTTTAGGACCTTCTGATCAAATATGTGCTGAAGACTCTTATGATCTGTGAAGATTGTGCACTTTGTTCCGTAGAGGTAGTGTCTCCAAATTTTGAGAGCGAAGACAACCGCTCCCAGTTCCAAGTCGTGAGTGGGATAATTCTTCTCGTGAACTTTTAGTTGTCGTGAAGCATAAGCGATCACCTTCTCGCGTTGCATCAAAACACACCCTAGTCCTTGGATAGATGCATCGCAGTACACCACAAAGTCCTCCGTACCCTCAGGTAGTGATAATATTGGAGCACTGCAAAGTTTAGTCTTTAGTAATTGAAAAGCAGCTTCTTGGGCATCTTCCCACTTGTAGATAATCCCCTTCTGTGTCAAAGCAGTGAGGGGTTGAGCGATTTTTGAGAATCCCTGAATGAATCTGCGATAATAGCCTGCAAGGCCAAGGAATTGTCGAACCTCTGTGGGAGTCTTAGGGGCCTCCCATCTTTTAATCGCATCAATCTTAGCGGGATCGACCTGTATTCCTGCCTCGTTCACCACATGACCCAAGAATTGGACTTCACGAATCCAGAAGTCGCACTTGGAGAATTTTGCATATAGCTGCTCACTTTTCAGAAGTTCCAAGATCAGTCGTAGGTGTTGCTCGTGCTCTTCCCTACTCTTGGAATAGATCAGAATATCGTCTATGAACACTATGACAAATTTGTCTAGATAGGGTTTGCACACCCGGTTCATGAGGTCCATGAACACAGCTGGTGCATTGGTCAGCCCGAAGGGCATTACCAAAAATTCATAGTGCCCATAACGAGTTCGAAAAGCCGTCTTTGGCACATCCTCCTCTCGGACTCTCAGTTGATGATACCCCGACCTTAAGTCAATCTTGGAATAGAAACTCGACCCCTGAAGTTGGTCGAATAGATCATCTATGCGAGGTAAAGGGTAGCGATTTTTAATTGTCACCTTATTTAATTCCCAGTAATCGATGCACATACGGAAACTCCCATCCTTCTTCTTCACGAATAAGACTGGGGCTCCCCACGGTGAAGAGCTAGGTCGGATGAAACCCCTATCCAATAGCTCTTGGAGTTGGGTAGATAGTTCTTGAAGTTCGCCTGGTGCAAGGCGGTATGGTGCACGCGCAACTGGGGCGGCGCCTGGTGCAAGGTCAATTTGGAACTCCACTTGGCGAACTGGTGGAAGTCCTGGCAGCTCCTCTGGGAATACATCTGGAAAATCTCGGACCACCGGGATGTCCTCGATTTTTGTTTCGACTTCGGCTCGAGTGTCAGAAATGTTAGCCAATATGGCTGGATAGCCCTTCCGTATGCACTTCTGGGCCTTCAAGTAAGAGATGATGCCCACCATGGCACCACCGCGATCACCCCGGACAGACAATAGTTCCCCACTGGGGAGGGGGATACGAACAACTTTCTCCTTGCAGAGAATTTCGGCGTGGTGCTTGGACAACCAGTCCATGCCAACCACAAGATCGAAGCTTCCTAGGGTGATAGGTAAAAGATCGATGGCAAACAAATGTCCATCTAGTTCGAGCCTGCCGTCACGAAGAATGTGGGTTACCTCAACAGGCTTCCCATCAGCTAGTTCTATAGAGTACGGGGTCTCGAGTAATGTAGGAACTATCCCTAGTTGTCTGCTAAGTTTTGATGACACAAAACTATAGTCTGCACCAGTATCATATAAAACAGAAGCGAGAGTGTCGTTCAAGGAACACGTACCCGTCACGACGTTGTTATCATTCCTCGCTTCCCCAGAGCCAATCACGAATGCTCTACCACGCGCCCCATAGTTGTTTCCGTTGTTGTTGTTGTTATTACCAGTGTTGGTGTTATTATTTCCTCCATTGTTTCCATTACCGTTTAGCTGGGGACAATTCTTTTTAAAATGGTTCTCGCTACCACACTGGTAACACGCCTTTCCACCCTTCTGTTGCTGACCCTGCGGGGGTGGGTTACCCTGAAGGTTGACTCTACAGTCTTTCTGCACATGCCCCAGCTTTCCACAACGATCGCACTTAATCCTGTTACATGGCCCAGAGTGGTGATAGTTGCACTTAGCGCACTTGGGCCGATTTCCGTGATAACCACCTTGAGTCTGAGTACGGTTGTTGTTGTTGTTGTTGTGGTTGTCGTGTTTCTTGTTCGGGTGCTGCTGCTGTTGATTACCATTACTCGGGGGTTTGCCAGACGCACTCTCCCACTTTCTCTTATTATCATTAGTGCCAGAGGATGAAGCACCTCGAGGGGGCAGTAGTCCCTCCTCTACTTTCTGGTCAGTCAGCTGGTGTGCCATACGAATCACCTGCTGAAGATTGTTGAAGTTGGCAGCAGTAACCATGCCCTTGATCTGCGGCACCAAACCCTTGATGTACAGTTCAATTCGCTTGTAGAGCGGGGTTGAGTAGTTAGGGCACATAGTGGCTAGCTCATGTGACCTAGTGGTGTAGGCTTCAATATCCGACCCCACCATTTTCAGATTCAGGTACTCCGTTTCCAGCTTCTGGATTTCATCCCGAGGGCAGTACTCCTCCCTCATCATCTCCTTGAAAGCATCCCAAGGCGTAGCATTTGCCACATCCACACCCAGTATTTGCTTCTGAGAGTTCCACCAAGATAACGCCGCGTTCTCAAGTGTACCAGCGGCATATTTAACCCGGTCAGCTGGTGGACAGTTGCACATAGCAAAGCATGACTCCACCCTTTCAAACCACCTAAGTAGTCCAACTGCACCTTCAGATCCCCCAAAGTTTTGGGGCTTGCAGTCCATGAAGGTTTTGTAGGTGCAGGCTGGAGGGTGGTGTGGAGGTTGACCTACGTGCAAACACGGAAGTCATATGAGTAATAGAGTTTAACGCTGGAGTTCGTAGAAGGAGTAAAATAAGACGAATTAGTGTTACCAGCTTGGATAGCTGCGAGGGCTGCAACCACCCTGTCGTTGACAAGTGCAGTCAGCTCAGCTTGTGTTAGGTTGATGTGTCCACGTCCATGACCTCTTCCCGCCATCGTAGTTCTACAAATATACTATACCCATGAGAATACAATCGTTTGTACATCACAGTGTACTAATAAATCGCGCACGTATAAATAATAAAATAAAAGTTAAATCAATAATAAAATACCAACGTTCTAAAACAATCCAAAAGATCACCCAGTCACACGAGATTAAATAGAAGTCATAATATTCTAGGAACAAAATAAATAACTAAATAAATAATAATAAATAAAATCAATCGTCGTCCGTAGAGATGACTGATCCTTCATCCTCACTTTCCTCCGGTAGCTCCTCAGGTTCTTCCTCCTCTTCCTCTTCAATAAGAGCTGCATCAAGTGCCGCTCCCAAATCATCAAACTCATCCTCCATGGGTTCCTCCTCGGGGTCCTCTTCCCCAATTGGTTCCAAAGCTTCCATAAGCTGGTTGCGAACCATGGCTAACTCCTCTCGAGTATGCGCCAACTCTTGTTTGGTAGCAGTAGCGTCCTGTTTTGCTTCCTCAGCCTCTTTCTTAACTTTCCTTAGTTCGCTGAGTAAGTAGTCAATCTGTCCCGCCACATGTGTCAATGTCTCGTCAGCATTTCTTCTCCAGAACTGGAACTCCTTAATACCAGTGTAAGCATTATCCAACTCAGTGTGTACATGCCTCACCATTCCTGCAAGTGTCCTCTCCCACGAGTCCACAATGGGAGGTACTGTAGCTGGCACCCCATAACTTACGACCCACGAGTGCAAGATGTCCGTGAACCAACGCCAACGGTTAGTGGCTTCACTCGGCTCGAGTGACGAAGATGGGGCCTCATAAGGGTCATACATGGGGCGTCGCTGCCCGTCATGAGCACGGTAAGAGTAATTTCGGTGAGCGGGGTTAACCATAATTACCTGCAATATGTTAGGTTAGTGTTCGATGTCGAGAATAATAAGCGTGCACTGAAGACGATGAGTGTACTAATACTTATGCTATAATGATTATAGTCTAGAATGCAATGCAATTCCTAGTTCACTATAACCAATGGCTCTGATACCATCTGTAACACCCCGCCCCTCTCATCACCAATATTGTCCGCTTTGCCCATCCAGAGCTCACGGATTTGTTTTTGGTTGCCCAAGTGGAGACTTCCCAGGAGGTCACCCATCCTGAAATTTCTCCCACCTGAGCACGCTTAACTGTGGAGTTCTCCTCTCATCCACTAACATTAAGCCCCAAAACGCGTTGGTGATTTAAGAGGCAAGACATTACTTATGAACCAAGGATCTCTCCTGGCCACGGCCGATGTGGGATTTTCCTGGGGTGTCACATTCACCCCCTGTTAGTGTCTCATCGTCCCTGATGAGGTGTGTTCCTGGGGTGTCACATTCACCCCCTGTTAGAGTCTCATCGTCCCTGATGAGGTGTGCACCCACCATCCCGAACGGCACAGGAGTGGCTCTGATACCAATCTGTCACACCCTAAAATTTCCACTGCGGAGTTTTACCGCGAGGTGCATGACAAACCAGGACCCATAGCCATAAGTATCATGAACGACTCTAAATGCCCAAACCATTTAGTTCGTTTTTAAGAAAAAGTTTCAAAGTTTAACCAAGCAATTTAAAGTAATGCGGAAGCGTAAACAAAGTAAAACATTTGCAAAAGTCTGCGCAAGACAACGCGCCCAAAACCAAAGTTTAAAAGTACGAAATAATAAATATCCATAACCCAAGACACGAATGATGCATGCCCTAAAACGTGCTCCGTACCTAAGGACCTGCAAAGCATGCTAAAATGTGTCAACATAAAGTCGGTGAGTTCACTATAAATGTAAGCGATGTAAATAATAACGTAGGTTCTCAAAACCCCAAAAGTCAAGTGTACAACGTTGGTCCCTCAGACCCTGTAAACAATAGCTAATTCAAATGTCAGGGGTAGCTAGCCCACTCATGATAACTAAAACCGGCGAATACCGAACTACTAATGAACAAGTTCCCATAACCGGGATAAAGATGCCTTGCATCATTGTCCATCGACAATGATTATGTTTGAAGCTAATAGTTCACATCCGTGCTCCCAGCACGATGTGAGGTTTGTTAGACCTAATAGCGCTATCAACTAATTAACCCGCTTGCCCAACCGGCAATTGATTCGGTATTTTGAAGGACTTAAAAGATGTGTTTGGTTTAGTTCATCAAGGACATATACATGAATTAGTAAAAATAGATTCACCACGTGAACCATGCACCCCAAACCCGGGATGTGTAAAAGAAAGTTATCTCAAGATAGACTAGAAAACGTTACCAATGTGGTCTCAACCCGAGACGCATGCTTTGAGAAAAAGTAGTGAAACTCACCTTATCGCGTAAGCAAAGAATCCAAACAGCAAGTATTATATGCTACCGACACCCTAATAACAGTGTCACTACGTGAGTATAGGCGTAACATCATTACACCATATAACTCGTTTGTCCAAGGCGTTTTAAATATTCAAAAGTGTGTATGCGACGCCTAGTGATTCTACATGCAATAGTAAACCCTACGGACTCGTTGGTGAATGAGTTGGTTATAATTAGTTTCTCCAGCCCATATGTGTCGTAAACATGTGTACTTCCGTTATATGTCAATTTTAGATCACCTAAGACCTCAGGTAATCACATAGTCACATAATGCACAATCTGTGTTTTCAGGACAGATTGTGCGCCATCAAAACGAATTTATTTAAAATAGTAAACCAGTGAGTTATCCTCCCAAATTTTTACTGAATTTTCTTTGGGATTCACTTGGCAATACCTATTTTTGTTTTGTCTTAATTCCAAACCCAAAAATTATAAAAATTCGTACAACACAGCAGTGTTCAGAAAATTTCCACAACAGGTCAGTTTAGTAAGAAAATTCTTAAAAATTGTGTATTCATCCAAACGAGATGAATCCACTTGGAAAAGCTCTATTTTTCCAGTATTGACCTACTGTAAAAATTTCATAACCTAACTCCTTGTAAATCTCAAGTTATGGCCATTTAAAGTTAACCCAATTTACAAATCCGAAAATCTGATATGACCCCTAATCAATTAAAATTCCAAAAACGACTCATCCTACGTCCAAAACACATGATTTTACCCATTATGAAAAGCTAAGATCAGGTGTGACCTAACCATGCCAAGAAAACCCTAAAATTATTATGTTAGAGCCGTGTTACAGCTCCTACAAGTTTGACTAACCATTCTGTCCAGATTTTAGTTTCGCCTAAATCATACTTTAATCGCCTACCGTGTGCACAAAAACTATTAACATTCACCAATCATCAACACAAAACATTCCTAATACCTATTTTATCAGATTCTATGATTAAACATGTCAAGATCAAAGCTTTACGAATCAAAACACCAATTACTTGCGCAACAAGTATCCTACGATGTTACTAAGCGTTTATGAGTATGTTTAATCCATTTAATCTTCAAAAAGATTCATGCTTTAATGTTTTATAAATTCATTCAGACCTGGACAAACTTATTATATGATTTTTATTAATAAAAACACAAGATAAAAGCATAAGAAATTGTAAGATATACCCTTAGCTCTCTCAATCGATCAATCGCGCGCCTTGGAGCCTCCCAATTGATGATCTTGAGCCTTAGCAGAGGTTGTTTGAGTGAAATATTCGTGTGGGGCAGTAAGGGGGCGATTAGGGTTGAGTATGGGGGTTGCATGGGAGTTTAGGTTGCTTAAATATAGGTTTAAGGCGGTTTAGACCCGTCAGTTCGTTTCGAGCGGCCGCTCGGTGCCTGTGAGCGGCCGCTCACAGGTCCGGGTGGCGCGCTCTTTTCTCGTTTCGTCTCCCGACGCGTTATCCTTCGACGTTTTCGTTATTTCGGACCGTAACAAGTGTAACCCCATGCATTAAGACCCTAATCAACCTCATGCTCCACTTTTAATGATTTCTATTAACGTGTTCGGTTTAGGTTCACATAATCACGTATGGTTTTCACATAAGTTTATTTTTCACCAACGTCCGAGGTTCACTAATCATGCAATCACACATTGACTCACAACCATGCACGTATGTCTTATCTAACTAACCCTAGTTAAGTATAATGTAAGGAAATGTAACTAGAGTTTAGTTAAAGTGAGAACCTGAATTTTCGGGGTATCACACCTTCTCTCTCCATCTTGTCACATTTTCTCTCCACCTTTTCATCTTCTCTCTCCACCTTTTCTCTTTCCACCTTCTCTCTCCTACTTTTTTCTCTACCACTTATTTCATATATTAATTTAAAGATCCAGATTTATTAATAACGTATGCTACACGAGCCCTTTAACACATGTTACTTGGTCTCTTCAAACAAACTCATTTCACAGACATCACTAACACGTGTAACTGGTTCAAATAATTATCACGTTAATTTTGGACTAGTATAACAACATAAAAGAACACATGTATATAAAAATTTATTGCAATCGACATTGAGTGTAACAAATTAATTTCATATAAATCTAAACAATTAAAAAGATGATACAAAACTATTATAAACTAACAAAAACACATGAAACTTAAAATTATGCTTCATTCTTTAATAGTTGTCTTCGGCGTTATGCTTCATTCCTCATTAGGCATCTTCAGCTTAATGTTTCAATCCTTAGCACTACATCTCTAGTCGATCCTTGTGCGGAGTAGCCGGCTTGAACTCCGGTGGTTGTTCATAGATACTCCTACATTAATTATTTTTAACATGTGTTAGCATCACTAGAAAATGTTAACTGGGTCAATTTGGGTGTTAATTAGACATATACAAACATGTGTTAGCATTACTAACACATGTTAATTGAACCATAACACGTGTTAGTTGGGCATATACTAACAGGTGTTAGCATCACTAACACATGTTAATTGAACCCTAACAAATGTCAACTGTAATAGATTCATCAGTAGGCACTATATACACCCTTTTTAGTATCACTAACACATGTTAATTGAACCCTAACACATGTCAATTGGGATAGATGCATCAGTAGGCACCAAAACAAACATGTGCTAGAATCAGTAACATGTGTTAATTGAACACTGACACATCAGTAAGAACCAATACAAATATTCAAAACCTTCACCAAAATCAAACCTTACTTTAATATATACAAATACATACATTTTTATGAAAAGATATAAACAGTCAAGTTATATTTGAAAAAAAAAATTAGTGATATACCAAGTTATATTATACAATAAAAACACATTACCCCAAGAAACAAAAAAAAGTTAATTAAACTATTAGAAACAAATTAAAAGTATACCAAGAAAAAATAAAACCCATTTGCTATTTAACACATGTTAATTAAACCGTAACACATGTTAATTGAGATAGATTCAGCTCCTAAATCAGAACTAACAGACCTTAAACAAAAAAATATGCAATAAAAACACATTTACCCAATTCAAAAAATATGATCTTTTTAACATCCAATCTAACATAAACAAAAAACTAATAATAAAAAAAATCAAAAAGGTTGACATAAGTTTTTTTTTTCATTTAAGCATTTGATCAAATACTTGGTATGCAAACAAACTATCCCCAAAACTGTTTTTATATTATAAAATCATTATCACACAAAGCTAATAAAAATGTAAAAATGAAACCATATTTTAATAATAATAATAATAATAATAAGCTACAAGATTCAGATTGCAATTCTGATAATCAAATTCAACACACAAAGCTAATAAAAATGTAAAAATGAAACAATACCAGCAAGTTTAGTGATGACGGAACATAGTGAAGAAGGAGATGAATACATGACATAACCAGCAACTTCTTCATTGATTTACAAGTAGAGCAAACCACTGTTCTTTTTCTTTAACTCGTCATCGAAAGATCGTGCGAGTGATTCGTGTTTGGGGAAGATCTTCTTCTCTAGCTTCACTATTTCGTCCACTACTTTAGCCCAGCTTGTTGACTTCCTCACGATGATGGTGGTGGTTAGTGTGGTCAATGGTAGTGTGGCGGTGGTGGCTGCTCGTGGTGCTCATGGTGGTGAAAGGATAGGTTGAGAGAGATATGATGGTGAATGAGAAATGATGAGAGAGAAGGTGTATTATATAGGGAGGGGGAAATTATTCAAACTTGAAAAGGGGGGGGGGGGGAATGATAAAATTACTTAAATAACCTTGATAATATAATATTAATGGGTGATGTGGACAAATATGAGCCAAGTATTGGGTTTGCTAAAGTTTACTCATTTTAGAGGGTTTTCTATGGATACTTCCCATATATATATATATATATATATATATATATATATATATATATATATATATATATATATATAGGGTTAGGATACTTTGAAAACCCCTATGAGTTGTGAGAGCCATAGGAACCCTTTTGGACCTTTGATCTTGAGCATTCAATGGTTGAGATTTAATCTAGGAATTGTTTTGTCATTTGTGGATTATAGAATTTGATTATAATTTGTAATTAAAATAATATGCCTAAAGGGTAATTTGGGTATGGATTGACATTTGTTTATCACTCTTCTGCCAACACGTCATGAACATCAGGCTCCATCATCACTTTTTTTTTTCAAAAATTTTCACTCTCTTTCCAAAAATTAGCTCTCATCTTTCTTCAAGCATCTTCTTACAAAAAACACAGAGGCGATTATTTACACTAGTGTAAAAAACCCAAAAAAAGATATTTATAAATTTGAGAGCCATTATTTACACCAATATAATTCATGTAATATACCCTTACACCAATGTAAAATAAACAAACTTGCATAAAAAATAACAAATACATTAATGTAATATAGTTACACCAACGAAAAATAAAACATAACCAAATTACTAATCCACTAAAAATAGTGGAAACTACATTTAACTAGCTCTTCAAATCTTGTCCACTGTCAGCACCTTCAAAACGTCATGAAAAATGCACAGTTATAGAAGCAATGTTACTAAAAACACTAGAGTATAAAAACGCTATTTACGTTGGTGTACATCAATATCCAATCATGTGATTCCTATTTACATTAGAGTATAAAAAACACTATTTACATTGGTGTACATCAAGAACAAAACATATGTGACTTCTATTTACAAAATCCAAAATTACATTAGAGTATAAAAATACTATTTACATTTGTGTAAATAGATAAACTAATTACATTTAAACTAGAAATTATGTTTGTTTTCTTTTATTTTTCAAAAAACTCAAACAATTACTTCAACCTAGTAAGAAATTACACCAATGTAAATCTTCAACAATTCAACATAGCACTAAATCATCTCAAACAACTCAACAGTTAACATAATATAACAATTTATAGAAAAAATATATAGATATTTGTATAACCAAAAAAAGAGTCAAAGAAAGAATCAACAAAACCAATAGGCACAAGAAAAGAATCAAACGCAACAAGAATAATAATAATATTCACTAGATCTTACATACCCAGTAGGCAAAAGAATCAACAAAGCTAAGGATCATCTTAAGATAACTACCACCATCAACAACAAAGACCAGCACGCATGTCAACAGCAAGATCTACACAAAAAAAGTCAAAGAATCATCTTAAGATCACTACCACCATCAACAAATAATAATAATAATAATAATAATAATAATAATAATAATAATAATAATAATAATAATAATAATAATAATAATAATAATAATAATAATCAGACCATCATTGCCTCCCCCTTCACCACCGTCACCTCCCCTCCCCCCCTTTAGGCTTCACCCCCGATTGTTCGTCGTTTGTTTCATCGATTCACATCTCAAAAACCACCATCTGTTTCAGATTTCATATCTCAGATCTCAAAAACCCACCATCGCCATCATGTCCAAAAACCATAATCACCATCGCCTACAAACCGTCGTCGGCTAACCACCCAAGACCACCACCATTCAGATCCCAAACACAATCGTCTTCTGTTTCGTCTGTAGTGTGTGTCTGAGAGAGATGGAGTGTGTGTGTTAGAGAGAGATAGACGTGTGTGTTAGAGCGAGGGAGAGATGTATGTGTGTGTGTGAGAGAGAGAGAGAGAAAGAGAGAGAGGTGTGATGAGTGTTTAAGATGATGATGATTTAAAAAGAAAAAGAAAAAGAATCTGTCAGATTTAAAAGGGATGGGGTGGGGGTAAGGGAGGGGTAAATTACTTTCTTACCCTTTATTATTGTAATGGTGAGATGCTTATGTGTCGTGTTGTCATTGGTCTAGAGGAGTTCTCAAGTTCTCGCAACTCAGAGGAGTTTTCAAAATATCCGGATCCTATATATATATATATATATATATATATATATATATAAAATAATGAATTGATATTTTCCTTTGATTGTATGAATAATCGAAAAACATCAATTCTAACTTTGTTACCAACGGATTGTTGGTAATCTATTTTCCTTTGAATGTAAGAATCTTTCGAAATTTTGTGCAAAGACATTTGAAAGTAATATCATTATGCATATGTGATGGAGAGATGTATGTGAGAATAGTTATACAAATCTTTAAAAATGGAAAACGAATATGGGGAATTCATCCTCTTTTATAGGGTGAATATACTAAGTATTCGTAAAGTTGGTTTTCAACTTTATCAGTTGGATTTCAAATAAATCTAAAGTTGGAAGTTACTTTTGGGACTTTTTATTTATTTTTTATATAATGAAAGACAATTGAAACAACAATAATAATAAAATAATAATGTTAATGAAGGAACTTCAAAATCGTAATCATTATTTTTGCGGCTTTTTATAACATTTGTTGACAATAAACTAACAATTCCTAAAGTTGGTTTTCAACTTTATCAGTTGAATTTCAAGATGGTAAATAAATAATGGGAATTCCTCCACATTTATAGGGTGAATATAGTAAGTATTGGTAAAGTTGGTTTTCAAGTTTATCAGTTGGATTTCAAGTACATCTAAAGTTGTAAATTACTTTTGGGACTTTTTATTTATTTTTTATATAATGAAAGACAATTGCAACATCAATAATAATAATAATAATATAATAATGTTAATAAAGTAAATCCAAAACTGTAATCATTACTTTTGGGCATTTTTATAAAATCTGTTTCAAGCAAATTTGAGTAGTAAAATGGGTTCAGCTGTAGAAGCTTTTTATAATATCCTTCAAACAGATAAATTAATTTTCAACAGTTGTTGTCACACAAAAGTCTTTCAGTATTTAGCAGCGGATTGAGTAATTTGTAGAAGAAAAGAAACCGTCCAAACATTCACTGTAACAACATCTATTATTACATGATTAAACTTGTTATATTAAAGTATTACTATCAAGTTAAATTACAGAAATCTTTTCAATTTGATAAATAAATCTTGAAATATGTAAGAAATTATGACGTAAATAAGCAAAATATCCAGTTTTACATATAGTAAATATCAGTTTAACATTAATATACTTTTCAATCACAAACCACAAACATAATAAGAAAAACAACTAATAATAATGGATTGATGTTTTCCTTTGATTGTATGAATCAATAAAAAACATGAATTCCAACTTTCTTACAAACGGATTGTTGGAATTCCTTAATTTGACTCGAAATATGCGAGTCACACAAACATTAAAAATACAAAATACAAACACAAGCTACAAAATCAGACTATTTACATACATACAAGAAGGAAGTCTTCTAACAAAAAACTCCATTATCCCTACAAAAGTGAAGTAGTTATATATTATAATTAATATAAAAGACAGCCAAAACATGACCAAAAAAACAAAGAAGACAAAAGCGAAAATAAAAAAAAGTACAAGATAATGTCTCTAACTCGTCCATAACCAGAGACATATTATTTCTCTAATCATCCTGCATTTGTCTCGTAATTTACAAGTAAACATGAAACCATTACAATCGCAAAAAATAAAATAACAAAATAATGTTATACACAATTTACTAATATAAGTATTTTCTTTTGATTGTAAGAATTGTAAAAATCTTCTGAGAACACCAATTCCAACTTGATTAACAAAGGTTTATTGGTAATACATTTTCTTTGATTAACAGAATTTTTGAAAACACCGCTGGTAAGAAATTTAAACGAAATAACATGCATATTGCTTCATTTGTCGACCATTGTTTTGATTAACCTATAAAAGAAGAGAAATAAACTTACAAACTGAAATGACCATTTCCTCGCCTTTTATAGAGTAAAAAATATTAGTCTTTTCAAGCACAAAAAATAAAATAATAAAATAATGTTATAAAAAATTTACTACTATACATTTAAATAATATTAGTCTTTTGAAATTCACAATTACAATGGGTCGAGAATTTATAACTTTAACAGCATAACTATTCTTCAGAAAAAGCAAGTAGATGGAAACTTGCAAAATACGACAATCATTAATGATAGATGTACTTTATTTTACTATTGTTAAATAACTAAAAAATATTACCACAAATTTACATATTATGATTATTTTTTATTATTTTTATTAAACAACAATAAGTATTTAATTTATACTCATTTGAATCTATAAATGATGTGAACTCTTTTACTTATGTTATAACTTAAAAAAATGAAATTACATTTTATAACAAAACAATAATAATAAAATAATAATGTTAATAAAGTAACTTCAAAATCGTAATCATCATTTTGGCTTCTTTTATAAGATCTGTTGATAGTAAAATACAATTGTTGTCACAAAAAAATGTCTAAGTAATTTTACGAACGGATTGTGTAAAATCTGTAGAAGGGAAAGACCATCAAAAAAACTCAACGTAAGAACATCTTTTGTCACACAATTAAAGTTGTTATTAAAGTATTAGTATAAAGTTAAAATACAGAAACATTTTCAAATTGATAAATAAAATCTTAATATGTGTAAAACAACTCTTCATATTCTATTTTTACACTGAAACAACTCTTCATATTTTATTTTTTTTATTTAACAATCAAATTTCATAACAAACCACAAATACTATTTAGCAAGATTTATACAAACATAACATGTGATGTTTTACCTTTTTATATTATAATTAGTGTTTAACTTCTGTTTTATCTAAATTTGACATAAAAAGTTGTGTTTTATTTTCTTATATATACGATTAAAAATAATAAATATAATTATATTATTTATGTATATGCATTCTGAATTTTACTTTTATTGAAAAAAATTGAATTCTTACACTTCAATAAGTAACTTCAAAATCGTAATCATTATTTTGGGGCTTTTTATTTATTAATTATTTATTTATTATATTTATTATAGAAAGAAAAACAAATGCAACAGAACAATAATAATAAAATAATATTGTTAATAAACTAAATTCAAAATCGTAATCATTACTTTTATGGATGTTTATAACATCTGTTGAGTTTTCAACATATGTTGTCAAATAAAACTCGAACACTATTTACAAACAGATTCTATAACCTGTAAATAGAAGAAAAGTGTTATAACTTTCACTGTAATTTTATTACACAATTAAATTTGTAATTAAAGTATCACTGTAAACTTAAATTATAGAAACCTTTTAAACTTCATAATTAAACTCCTTAACTTATGTCGTTTTTAATTTTTTTAAATATTAACTGTCTCATTTTTTTATTACACGATTAACTCGTTATTAAAGTATTAATATAAAGTTAAATTTCAGAAAGCTTTTCAACTTCATAAAAAAATCTTGATATTTCTAATAAATGATGAAGCAAACCAGCCAAAGTCGTAATCATTACTTTTGGGCATTTTTATAACATCTGTTGCAAGGAAAGTTGTCTTTAGTAAAGTAAGTTCAGATGTAGAGGTTTTTATAATATCATTCAAGCAGATGCATTGACTTTTCAACAGCTGTTGTCACACAAAAGTTTTTGAGCATTTACCAACGGATTGGTTCAAACAGTTGTTGACTTAACAATCAAAATTTACATTTCTAATGTTTGTTTATTAAAGATAAATCATCTATTGATTTTAACACTATAATATTGATATAACTAATCAGTTTTATTATACTCAAATTTGTATTTAGAGCAATAATAATACCAAATACATTACAATAATTAATTTGTGGTTTTCAACAGTTGGTTCAATATTTTTTTCTTCTCTTTAACAAAGTTTGTGTCAAACAGCTGTTATACGATTCAACTATATTATTACAATTCGATAATTTGAGTTAAATATTTGAGTTTACAAACTACATAAAAATACAAGAAAACATAAAAAAAAGCCTTGTAAGAACCAAATCCTAGAAAATGATCTTTCTTGCCAGCATCATCGGAACAAAACCACAAACAAAACAATGAAAACCAGTACACGAACACAGTTCGTATTTAAATGTCATCGAACTCTAAAAGCCCTAAAGATTGAAAATAGGGACCTGATGCTAAATACATATATAATAATAATGGATTGATGTTTCAGTTTGATTGTACGAATCATCGAAAAACTTCAATTCCAACTTTCTTACCAACAGATTGTTGGTAATCTATTTTCCTTTGATTGTAAGAATCTTTCGAAAATTTGTGGAAAGATATTTGAAAGTAATATCATTATGAATATGGGATGGAGACATGTATGTGAGAATAGTTAAACGAATATTTAAAGATGGTAAATGAATATTGCGAATTCCTCTACATTTATAGGGTGAATATAGTAAGTATTCGTAAAGTTGCTTTTCAACTTTATCAGTTGGATTTCAAGTAAATCTAAAGTTGAAAGTTACCTTTGGGACTTTTTATTTATTTTTTATATAATGAAAGACAATTACAACATTAATAATAATAATATAATAATGTTAATAAAGTAAATTCAAAATCATAATAATTACTTTTGGGCATTTTTATAACATATGTTTCAAGCGAATTTGTGTTTAGTAGAGTGGGTTCAGATGTAGAGGCTTTTTATAACATCCTTCAAAAAGATGCATTAATTTCAACAGTTGTTGTCACGCAAAAGTCTTTCAGTATTTTCAATGTAACAACATCTTTTATTACACAATTAAACTTGTTATATTAAAGTATTACTATCAAGTTAAATTACATAAATCTTTTCAATTTGATAAATAAAAATCTTGATATATGTAAGAAATTATGAAGCAAATAAGCAAAATATCTAGTTTTACATATAATAAATATCCTGTTTAACATTAATATACTTTTCAATCCCAAACAATAAACATAATAAGCAAAATAACTAATAATAATGGATTGATGTTTTCCTTTGATTGTATGAATCAACGAAAAACATGAATTCCAACTTTACTACAAACGCATTGTTTGAATTCCTTAATTTGACTCAAAATATGCGAGTCATACAAACATTAAAAATACAAAATACAACCAAAAGCTACAAAATCAGACTGTTTACATACATACAAGAAGGAAGTCTTCTAAAAAAACTCCATTATCTCTACAAAAGTTAAGTAATTATATATTATAATTAATATAAAAGACAGGCAAAACATGAAAAAAAAAAAAAAAAACAAAGAAGACAAAACCAAAAACAAAAAAAAAAGTACAAGATAATGTCTCTAACTTGTCAATAACCGGAGACATATTATTTCTCTAATCAACCTGCATTTGTCTCTTAATTTTCAAGTAAATATGAAACAATTACAATCCCAAAAAATAAAATAACAAAATAATGTTATAAATAATTTACTACTATAAATATTTTCTTTTGATTCTAAGGATTGTAAAAATCTTCTGAGAACACCAATTCCAACTTGATTAGCAAATGTTTTTTTGGTAATACATTTTCTTTGATTAACAAAATTTTTGAAAACACTGTTGGTAAGAAATTTAAACAAAATAACATGCATATTGCTGCTTTTGTCGACTCTTACAAAAGAAGACAAATAAGCTTTCAAACTGAAATTACGATTTCCTCGCCATTTATAGAGTAAAAAAATATTAGTCTTTTTAATCACAAAAATTAAAATAATAAAATAATGTTATAAAGAATTTACTACTATACATTTAAACAATATTAGTCTTTTCAAATTCATAATTACAAAGGCTCGAGAATTTATAACTTTACCAGGACAACTATTCAGATAAAGCAAGTAGATGAAACTTGCAAAATACGACACTCATTAGTGATAGATGTACTTTATTTTACTATTGTTAAACAACTAAAAAATATTACCAAAATTTACATATTATCGTTATTTTTTATTGTTTTTATTAAACAACAAAAAGTATTTAATTTATACTCATTTGAATATAAATGATGTGAACTCTTTTACTTGTGTTATAACTTAAAAAAACAAAATTATATTTTATAACAAAACAATAATAATAAAATAATAATGTTAATAAAGAAACTTCAAAATCGTAATCATTATTTTAGGGCCTTTTATAGGGAAAGGTATAAAAGAAAACACCGATTTTGAGTTTGAGGTCATAGTTGTCAAGGTTTTCGAAATGAATTGATCGGTAAAGAGTTTTAACAAGTTTTTGTTAAAAATAACACCACTTTCCCCACCGTGGGCGCCAAATTGTTTTGGTCAAAAATTACTCGCTAGAAATAATCTTGTTTTCCAAATTAGTAAATGTGAGGTAGGGTGTTGAATGTGTGAAATATAGTAAAGCTTAGTGTTATTTTCAAAATGGTGATTTATAACGACAAATTGATGATAATATGACAACTATGCTGAGGATGGCAAAGAATGGATTTAGGATTGACAGTTATATCCTAAGGATGTAACTGTCAGGTAGTATGGTGAGATAACTAAATATAAGTATGAAACAACAAAGAACAACCCTCGATGTACGAGGAAAGCCATTGATCAATTGATGATCGCCGGTATAAAACCTCAGGAGGAGTCTAGGCTCATGCCTTTGTTTGTTAATATTAAAATGGTAAAAAGGTGTTACAACTTTGGAAGTATGATGAACAATCTATGATTACAGTGATTGTCTAGTGTTCATGTGTGTGTACAGAGTGTATCAGGTGTGTTCTAAAGTGTCAAGCAACTGAGAAGTGTCCTAATTTTGTTCATCATACCCCTATATATAGTTTACATGATAATAAATAGAAGATCCTTCAATACGCGTTGTCTTCAATGATTTTCTGGGTTGTTTGAAGTAGTTGTTGAGGATGTATCAACTGAAATAGACGTTGGGCATCGGTATCCACCTTTCTCGCTTTTCATTCAATGTCTTGGCGGTTACACTTTGACGTGCTCTTTAAGTCTTTACACGTATTCTTCATGCATCCTTAAACTCATTGACTTGGTAAGACTTTATAGCCGTTGGAGAGGAGTTACAAGTCTTAGTCATTCATTGATTGTACCTGCAAAAATATCAAGACAAGGTAATTTGTTAGTCTATCCTCAGGATGCACACTTTGTCAGAATGTTGTTACATCCTGAAGGCTGCTCAGTTCTTTACCATCCTGGGGATGTCACATAGGATATTCAAGGTAAATCCATCCTGAGGATTTTCACCACCAACAACGAATAACTTAATCGTGGAAATAAATATTTGGTGAAATATTTATTGGAAGGATATTTTGGAATAGTAGGTAATGATTGCTTGGAGAAACAATTATTTGGGATGTGGATTATATATTTGGAGAAACAATTTTTTTTTTGAACGACCAACAAATCAATCCCGAGCATTCTCGAAGTACCTACTGGACAAAGGAGTACTCCTAGAGTAACCAAGGTCCACCAGTAATTTCACACCAGTTTCCGGGGAAAACCCATCGCCCGAAGGCCCACTGCGGTAAAACCCGGCCCACCCGCAGCATTTTGATGCTGGTAAGACTCGAACTCTCCACCTCCCATAATGAAAGCAAGGAGGGTGCCATTCCACCATAAGGGGATTGGCAGATGGAACTATTATTATTCGATAATAATTATAAAGGTGGATTGGATCTTGAGTTGCAACGGGTTGTTTTACTGGATTGGATCTAGTGTTCTGGTGTTTAGGTGATTGGATTTTGAAGTTGGCGCATTTGATGATTGGGTTAACTAGCAAAGCAGTTCATTGATCCATCGTGTGAGTTTTCAGTTAAAAAAGAAAACATTGGATGACTTTCAATCCATGTAACATGCTTCCTTAAAGGCAACATTTTACCTATTTGACTAAGGGTGTAAACAAGCCGAGCCGTTCGTGAGCTATTAGAGCTCATCTCACTAATAACTAAAAATGAGGAAAACTTAAACAAGCGCGAGCCCAAGCTCAACCACCTATGGTTGCGATTATTGATATTATTTGATTGGGTTTGTATTTGGATTATTGGATTGGGAATAGATCCATTTTTGTATTTTTTACATGCTTTCGCATTATATATATATATATATATATATATATATATATTGATAATGTGCTATTAGTATTTGACTAAATATATAAAATAGTGATTTTATATTATCAAGAAACTTGATAAAACGGATCCTGGTCTTGTCGTTTCCCAGCATGTAGAGCTCCCAAAGATGTTATGAGCTGATGCAATTAATAAAACAACCTATCTTATCAATCGTGGGTCATCAGTACCACTGGGATTCAAGATCCTTTAGGAAGAGTGGAAGAGTAAAGTTGATGAGTAAGATCACTTGATCATCATCGGGTGTAGTGCTTATGATATAAATCTTAAAGGTGACAAGTTAGATGCAAAGGAAAAGAAGTACTTATTCATTAAATAGGGGGTGATTAAATGTGCTACGGACTTTAGGATACTGAAAATAAGAAGGTACTCAGAAGCAAGCATGTCGAATTTAATGAAGCTGAGTTGTAAAAAGACGGAAAAGAGGGAAACTAAAAGATTTATAAAGAACTGGTCTGGAGTTTAGTATTGAGAATTAGAGAAAATGAGTCTATCACGGAGCCTGTAATAGATTTTGAATATGACACTAAACCAGAAAGTGAAGATGTTGAGAATGAATATTTAGCATGGGTTTCGGACATCGGGAGTTCAAATATTGAAGATGAACAGCATCCACAACAACATGACCAATCTATAACTTTGGTCAGGATGTCAACCATAGTTACTAAGCAGCTGAACAAAGATAGTCCCATTTGTCCTGGTCCTTTTGTTAATTATTCTCTTGATAGAATAAATGGGTTTTTAGGGTCAAAGAACATGGTGGATCTAAACTGTACAAAGCCCGTTTAGTGGTCAAAGGGTTATAACAGAAGAAAGGTTGATTATGATGAAATCTTATCTCCATTGGCAAAGATGACCACCATTGTGACACCCCAGGAAATCCCACATCGGTCGTGGCCAGGATAGATCATGGTTCATAAGTAATGTTTTGCCTCTTAAATCACCAACGCGTTTTGGGGCTTATTGGTAGTGAATGATAGGAGAACTCCACAGTTAAGTGTGCTCAGGTGGGAGCAGTTTCAGGATGGGTGACTTCCTGGGAAGTTTCCACCAGGGCACCCAAAAACAAATCCGTGAGCTCTTGGTGGGCAAAGCGGACAATATTGGTGATGAGAGGGGCCGGATGTTACAACCATCAAGTTAGTTCTGAGTATTGTAGCTACAAAAAAGTTGCATCTAGAGCAGTGAGATGTGAAAACAACATTTTTACATGGTGACCTAGATGAAAACATTTATATGACACAACCTAAGGGTTTTCAGGTTGTTGGGAAAGAAAATTGGGTCTACAAACTAAAGAAGAGCTTGTATGGTCTTTAACAGGCACCTAAATAGTGGTACATGAAGTTTGATTACTTCATGAAGAGATCACGGTTTAAGAGATGCTAGATGGATCATTGCTACTATTTGAAGAAGTTCAACAACTCTTATATCATGTTATTACTCTGTGTTGGTGATATATTGATTGCAAGATCTAAAATGAAAGAGATAAACAAGTTGAAGAAGCAAATGTGAAAAGAATTCTAAATGAAGAATTTGGGTCTAGCCAAACTAGGGCCGAGCAAACATGCAAGATTGGACTGACCCGGGTTAAACCCTGCCCGAGACTTAGATTAACAGAAAATCCAGGACCGAGGGCCGGACCTACGAGGGAATTTCTGGTTTGGATACTCGATTTTCAGTGTATAACCGACTGACTTGGAAGGTGGAACATATGAAGAAGATGATGACCAGCAACAAGACTATTGGTCAAATATAGCAAGGTCAATGACAACTAGATTACCTTCTTTAATGATTTATCCATCATAGAACCATAACAGATAAGCGTTGCAAGCTTGAATCTGGTTGGGGATGGAAAAGAGGAGTTGATAGTTTGATGGTTCCACCGATGAAAATGCATAGATGATTTTGATAGAGGGTGAGAAAGATAGAGTTAGATGTGTAACTCGTATAAAAAAACAATTTATTAATATCTTTATTTTATATCCATTTAGTAAACGAAAATTAAATAAAATAGAAATAATATTTAATAGAATTAATGATATAAATCATAGGTGTAGAGGTGCCCAACTTTTTACTTATGAAGCATTTCTAGTGTATATATATATATATATATATATATATATTAATAAAATACAACAGTAGAGAAGAATTTAAACAATGTGATACAGCTGTATTCGAAGCGCAAATAATTAGATGGTTTTCAAAAACCATGTACACACATGTTGTCACAAGGATTTTATCAAAAGAAAAGAATCAACTTTACAAGCACTTTACTTCTTCAACTCTTTCAAAATATTGTCTTTATTCTTTGTCGATCACCTTTGCTACACAAGTTACATTGAAATCGATTTTTGCATATTTCATGTGTACATCTGATCACCAGTTTCTCGCAAGTTGCATAGATCCCACCATCTTTTCCTCATACGATCATCGCTCAATCTTCATTTCCAAACTCATGAACATGTTGGGCGGTAATTTATCACAGGATGTATATAGTAATCGGGCCAGTTTCGTTAAGGTCAGTTTGACTCGGTCCAGAACCGAGGACCGACCCGAACCCGAGAATTGTATAATATAAGAACCGATGACCAACCTAACAGCAATGTAACGTTCCGGTTTTGGTTTTTATTCGATTCGGATTTCGGGTATTTTCAGTCAACCTGAAATATGCTCAACCCCAAGCCAAACAGATACTTGGGGTGAACATCGTCAAAAACAAGAAGGATGGTTCTCTAACACTAGCTCTTATATCATATTATTACTTTAAGTTGATGATATGTTGTTTGTAGGATTTGATGTGAAAGAGATTATCATGTTTAATAAGCAAATGTCAAAAGAATTTGAGATGAAGGATTTGGATCCATCCAAACAGATACTTGGGACGAACATTGCCAGAAACAAGAAGGATATGGTTCTCTAAAATATCTTAGGAGATATACATCAGTGAAAAGACCCAACCCAGAAACACGCCATTAAGAAGCCATTTCAAGCTCACACATGGTCTGGACTCAGCCAGATATTGCTCATGCAGTTACAACTACTAGTCTATTTATGTTAGATCCGGGTAGGGGACATTGGAATCTATTAAATGGGTGCTCAAGTACATGAAGGGTACACTAAATTTGGGATTATGTTTTAAGGGAAAAATGTCATTCTGAGAGGTTATATAGATGTTGATTTTGGTGGATGCAAAGAGACATTTATGAGCACTACAGGGTATGTCTTTATAGTGGGAGATACAGTAGTGAGTTGGATGTCCAGAATTTAAAAAAGTGTAGCTCTATTATCAACAAAAGCCGAGTACATGGCCATTACTAAAGCAAGCAAAGAACTAGTTTGGCTGAAGACTTCTCTTGAAGAATTAGGGAAACAACAGTCTCATTACTCATTGTACCGTGACAATGAAAGTGCATTAAAACTCGTAAAGAATCATATTTATTATGGAAAGTCAAAGCACATCGGGATAAGATACCACTCCGTGAGAGGATTGGTTAATGATGGAACAACTAACTTGAAGAATATCTCAATTGCTAAGAATCCAGCTAATATTTTAACAAGGTTGTGGTGTTGGATAAGATGAAGCTTTGCATAAGCTGATCTCCAAGAATATTATTGAGGAAACCGGGGTAACTAGAGGTGGTTTAAAGATCAAGGGGGATCTTACTTACAAAAGTACAGAAAAGATGATGTGGTTCATGGTCTGCAGACACAAAGTGAGAGATTGCTGGAGATGTTGCCTTTAACTCACTCATAGGTCCAACCAGAATTTAGGAAAGGATAATAAAGGGTCTGGTCAGCCCTAGCCCATAAGACCGGTTTGTTAATTGTCTTTTAAGCAAGTTCTTAAAGGTTTAAACCCCAATTATATTTTCCTATAAATAATATCTTGTACATGTAAATCATTATCACTCAATAATAAGAAAAACCCTAGTTGCCCCTGTGGATGTAGCGTACTCATCATGACCGTACCACGTGAAATCTTGTGCTTCATTTTCATTTAGGTTGTGTGTGCGTTTTTTAACCTAGCAACAAGTTCTAAAGTCATTATAAGTCGTATCAGGATGTAGTTGGGTACAAAAGTGATAGGAACTTTTTGATATGAGCCAATTTCATACCGTAGAGAGAAAAGATAGAAATTGAGACAGATGTTTAGAATTTAATTCATATTTTTCATTCAAAATCCCATAAAAGTGCTTGTGGCTAAGTATATATCCATTCACCACAAACACACGTAAAGGAGATTAACTAATATGAACTACTCCACTACCCACACTAAGTGAAAACAAAACAATAATGAACTGAAAGGGAAATTATGCATGTGCACGTGGTCTTGGAGGTGAGGATGTGGTACACATAACTTTTATTGATTTTAAACTAGGGTGATCAAGGAGTTCAAACTGACATGGAACTTGAATCAAATGTGGAAAATTGTGCAAGTACATCTCCTTAGCAATATCAAGGATCTATCAGGGGAGAAACTAGGTATTGTTTGCTAGGGATAGACCAATGATGTGCATTGTACCTCCTATTAGATATAGTGACAACAAAGACATTTTGAATATTGTGCTTACAACATATGAGAAAGAAGACATTCTTGAAACTTTGTATTTCAATGATGCTATAACTTTTGTGGATGAAGATAAGCGGATAAAGACAACGAAGGATGAACATGTTTCTTTATACAAGAATAAAACATGGGCTCTAGTTGATATGTTAAAGGTTCAGAAGTCTGATGGACATAAATGAATACACAAGTTGCAGGAGGGAATTCAATGAGTTAATGGTTTGAGAGTCAAAGCTAGGGTTGTGGCTAAGGGGTTTACACAAGGAGAATGGTTTCATAATGAGATATTTTCACATTTGAAAACATACCCAATTGAGTGATGTTGCCTTAAAATTAGCTAGTGATTTAGAGTTTCAAAAACTTGATGTAAAGAATGCATTTTTACATATGTTGACTTGGAGAACATGTTTAAATGAACTACCCATAGAGGTTTGAGGTTAAGGTTAAAGAAAACAATGTGTTCTTGTTTAATAAGTCTTTATATGTTCTCAAATAGTCACCTTGCTTTGGTACCTTTAAAAGATTGATGAGTATATGGTCAATCATGGTTTTTAAAAGCGTAACTATAACACATGTGTTTACTTTAGATAATATACTGCATGAAAGTAGGTATACTAGTTGTATATGGATGATATGTTAGTATCATGCAAGACTTTCCAAGAAACTAAGCCTACTAAAAATTCTTTTATGGAAAACTTTGATATGAAATAGTTGATTACATTAAGTCAAAAGATATTAGGGATGGTTATTCATAGGAAAGAACTTGTAAGTTTAAGTTGCCTCAAAAAAACATATACATGAAGGCGTTGTACTTATTTATGAAGTAAAGCAAAATTGTGACAACTTCAATTGGTTAATGTTTCAGGTTGACATGGAGGGATTATATACAAATAAGTTTTAAAGTTGATATTGTAATGACCCGGGCTATCGGAGCCGGGTCGTCAGGTCGGGTTACCAGAGCTACGCAGTGGATTCGGATAATAACATGTTTATTTTCCCAGGATCTATATCATCATATCTGGTGGGTTACCTGAACACATGCCCAAAAATAATTATAAAATGAATGGCCAGTTCGTTTATTGATAATTCTTTTATAACATTCTTTTATAATATTCTTTTATATAAAACATGCTTTACAAATGTAATTTCTGGAGGGGAAAATATATTCTATTATATTCTAACAAATCAATTCTTATTATATGTTATTCCTATCGATGGTACCACTTTACCATGGTAATATAATGGTTCTTGTCCTCTGCTTAGACAAGAATGTTCCCCACCCTCTGATTGGGCAAGTATAATGGTTCCCACCCTCTAATTAGGCAAGAATAGAAATGGCGAATACCGGACAATACTGCCTTTATCATTTCTATGTCCCCTTATTATATTTCTTTTATTAGTAATCTTTCTATTATGTAAAGCATTTCTATATTTTCTAGTAAATGACATGTATTCCCCCGAAAACATTAATAAAACGATAAAAGTGGGGGGTTCACGATACTCACAGGTTTGCGTTATATCTTTTACTTAATCTTCTTATTATAATTATATGTCATATATATATATATATATATATATATTGATACGTGTTACGCTTGGGACTTGTTAGATTGTAATACTTAGTATATATATCATATATACATTTATACATATACAGCTTGATATATATTAGATAGTCCTAAACTCGAGGTTCATTATTGATATTTATTATATGAGACACAACCCGGACATCCTAAATCTAGCTGGCCATTACAGCTTGGCAGATCTAAACTAACAAAAGAATAGAAAATATTATTATTAACCCGTGTCTAGTATATCGTAAATATATCTGATTGTGTATGGATAAACATATATATTTTATATATGATTATTGAAGAAACAAATAGTCTCACCACCGGTTAAGGGTGATAAGATTATGAGTTACTACAGGGTTAATCCTTCACTAACAGCTATAGCTTGGAGATACCTGCAAATAAGAGTGAAAGTGTGGGTGTGGAGACGACTACACGAGGTAGTTGTTTATGACAAAAACGGGGTGAATGGGGATACTATCTAGTATGATTGCTCTCCAAGTCAGTAGAAAGTGTCCTCTCCTATTGGGGGTGTGACCCCTTATATAGGAGAGTTCATATGCCACCATTACCCAAGTCCTAACCATGGTTAGGTTGTCTCCATCACCCTCAATTATGTTAATAAGGTGATATATGGAAAGCTAAATTTAAGGGAATAGTGGAATCGAATACCGCCTTAACTGGTGTAGTTACGTGATTCATGCATGGCTATTGACCATGCATGATATTCGCCTTGACCGGTATATGACCGACCTTTGACTGTTGACTGTGCATTTAATGAGCTTTGACCAAATCCTGCGCATGGCTTTCTTCCGCGCGCCAGTATTGTGCCGGGTTTGGGTATGCAAAATGGTGTATTCAGTACCCAATCCCATCATGTCCCCCCAGTCCAGTGTGTCTCTCATCTAAGAGGTGATGAAGAGATGTGAGGGATTCTGGACTTATTTGTAGTGGGTTGATGCTTATGGTCTTTCCGCTGCTTATTGCCTTTGCGTGCGTGTTTGCGTAAACATTGTGCGGAGAACGGGTTTTGAAATTTACGTCAGCTGTCCGCAATAATTGAGACACGTCAGTTTGCATGTGTGGACAGTTGTCACTTCCCCCTTGTATTTGAAATTTTGTGGTCCATATGGCAAGTGGGATCGACGTGACCTCTGTCAGTTGAGACGTGTGCAGAGACGCTTGAGCGGCGGTTGTCATTACCCTATTGGGCTCGTGAGGCGCGTGTGACGTCGGTTTGTTTTCCATTACACACGTGTCATTACCCTATTGGGCTCACCTCCGAAAAGCCTGTCCATGACGTCAGGCACATTAATTGCAAAGCCTATAAATTAAATTTTCAATGTTGCTTTTCCATTTCAACTCTTTCGAAGTTTGAATTTCTTTACTTCAACGTCTCTATTTTCCTAAAACCACCATATCCTTCAACAATGTCGCAAGATTCCCAAGATGTGCAAGAGTCAAGTAAAACATCAGATTCTGTTAAAGATCTGGGGAAAGAATCATCCAAAAGTATAGAGGGCACCACTATTAAGTGGGACGAAGCCTCTTATTTGAGTTTTCTTGACCAGTACGGCATTTTGCCGGAATGGGAGCCTGAACTTCCTGCTGAGGGAAAAACTGCTTTAAAGGCCCCTCCTGGTAAAATTGCTTTGTATGCTGCTACATTTACCAAGTGCTGCTTCCGTTTGCCGGCCACCAGGTTTGTGGTGGACGTGTTGTTGAAATATGGAGTGCACCCCACACAATTGACTCTTTATGGGTGGTGCCGAATACTGCATTTTGAAGCTACATGCCGGTCGTTGGAGATTGAACCCACATGGGAGAGATTGAATGTTTTCTATGTTCTTGAAGCAGCGCGTGGTGGAAGTGGTTGGTTTAGTTTGGGTATTCGCCGGAAAATTAAACAGCTTGTATCGGAAAAAGTGAAATCCATGTATGAATGGAAAGATAAGTTTTTTTATATCAAACATGGTGTTATTCCTGCACCCTTCCAATGGATGGTGCTCGGTCTGAAGGAAAAGATTGCTGAATTCCCCCCTATGGTGGGGTTTAAAGATCAAGATTGGTATAAAACGCTCTGTGATCATGCTACTCCCCTGATGATGGATGAATGTCCTGAGAGTGTTTTGAATTTGCTGGGAATTAGTCTTATCTGCCCTGAGGGTCAGGACCCGAATCCTCCAAAAGGTACTGAAATTATATTTGATTTTTGTCTGATAGTCTTGCTTTGTGTTATTGCTCAGATGTTTCTTTATTCATCCAGATGTCTCCCTGTTTCAACTGTTTGCCAAGCGTGGTGAGGCGAAGGTGCTGTATACTCCGGTTGTTGCCGGTGTGCCGCGCTTGTCTGAGAGAACAAGTGGGAATTTTTTGCATCCCAACCTTGTAGATCCTCCGAAGCAGTATGCTCGGACAGGTTTGTGGTCTCTTATCCGTATGTTTTTTATGATTATTTTCTTTTTATATATGCGAAGGAAGCGTACTAGGTACGCGTTCTGCGTACTGATTCAGCGCGTTCTTCGTGGTAGGTGCAGGTATACAACTCCGCAGGAAAGCTAAAAACGATGTTGAGGAGGTTACTTCGGAGCGCAAGGAGTCCTTTGGTTAGTCTTTGTAACTTCGTAACTCATTTCTTACGCCTATTTTAACTTGATACAGATGTGGTTACCGCGCCAGGCACGAGTACTTCGAGGAAACGCGTTGTGGCCAGCAAGAGGGCCAAACCACCCGCTGCGCCCATCATTGTTGAAGAAGTTGACGAAGACTTGACAGAGTCTGACACGGAACTGGAGCATAAGCGCGCCAGGCGTTCTTCTCCCATCCGACAGTCGGGTGATGTTGCTGAGGATTTATATCAGCAGAGAATTACCGAGCTGAATCAGAAACAAGTGCAAGTTCCACAATCCTCAGTTGGGAATCTGGATGTCACTCGACCGGAACCTATTTCCGCGGTTCCAGTAAATGTATTCAAACCATTGACGTGGCCGTCCATAGACAAGCTAGAGATCCCTGTGAAACCTCCGCCTGTGCGCGAGAACTTGCCTATGAAGACTTTGAGGCATCTATCTGGTACATATGTTTTTCTTCTCCCTTTACCATGTTTGTGATAAACTTGTTAAAATACTGTGAGTAGCATTTTATGTAGGGCAACATCCTTTTGCAGAATCTCGGAAGAAGCATTCCTCTGTGCTGTTGAAAGAAGTATCTTCATCTGCTCAGCCAACTGACGTGACCGCGCAAGTGATGCCGGTTACAGCTGAAACAGTGGTTGATGAAAACTTGTTGTCTCAACCTAAGCCCATCCCAGAGGATCTGGTTATTGAGGTGGAGAAGGATGCTATGCCGCAGGAAGAACCTACCCAAGATGAGTTGGTGACTGATGTTGAGAAGGATGTCGGTAAGCGAGTGGATGAGTCTGTAACACCAATTTCGGAAACAGGTTGTCTTGATTTGACGGAGCAAGCACATGAGCCGAGCCCGTCGCAAGGATTTGAAGCAGCGCTTAACAGTGGGAAGAAAGATGAAGTTGTAGCTGAGAATCCATCCAACTTCCAGCGCACGGTGGTTGAGTCTACCATTTTTTATACTAACACTTCCGCCAGTGTTGGTGGTAACTCTGGTCATCGGCGGAGAACGTTTTCATCGCGCCCAGCTGACTCTTCTAGACCGTATCAGTCGCGTTGGGATATCCTGGATACAACTCGTTTAACAAATGCGCTTGATGCGCAAGAGTTTGTTATGATGTCCGTTCCTCCTGCGGAACGTGATTACCAGGATAGTGTTGATCGTCGCTCTCTATTCATTGACATGGCAATGAACCTTTCTCTTGGTGTCAGCGGTCTTGGTTCCCTTATCAGGCGTGAGAATGAGTTTCAAAGAGATTACCAGAATTTGAAGGATTCTGAAGCTGCGTTGTTGAGGCGGGAGGAAGAGTTCCAGCGTGCTCGTCATGACATTCGTGCCGAGATTGAGCATCATCAAAAGGTTGCTCGTGACGCTGTTGAAGAGTTGGAGAAAGTGAAGAAGGAGAAGGCTGATGCTTCTCATGCTTGGTCGGTAGCTTGTAAGAGGACCAACCTTGAGACTGAGCAATTGCGGGCCTCTATTAAAGAATTGAAACTTGAGAATGCCAATTTGAAGAAAGAGGTGGAGCAGAGCCGAGCAGCGTCTGAAGAGAAACAAGCTGAACTTGCTGATGCCATTCAAATGTATAATTCTCAGCATGATGAGCTTATTCGCGCAAATTCTTCTTTGTCTGATGTGGAGACCAAGATAAAGGAACTGACTTTGGAGAACGCCCAGATCCAAGAAGAGAAAGCCTTGGCGGAATCCTCTTGTACGCAGGCAAAAATGGAGTTAGACAAGGTGCAGGCTTTGTTTCAGCAAGCCACTGACCTGGCTGTTGCTGCCAACGAGAGGATTGCCTGGTTAATGGGCGATGGAATTGCTGGGGTAAGTCATAAAATTTTCCTTTTGTATTCTTGCTATTTGTTTATGAATTTTGTTTTATGTGCTATCTTATTTTGCGCAGGTATTCAAGCGTGTTTGGAACGATCCTGCGCTGACAGAAGTGATTGCGCGCATCCCCAGTTCTTCCGTAAAACAAGGGATCAAGATGTAACATCGCAAAATTTTCCCCAAAATTTTAATACATAAAAAGCCCTTATATATATATATATTATTACACCTTTATCATTAATATTATACAAATGTGCCTAAGTCTTTATTTATCCTAACTCACAACTTATATACATACATAAATGTATATAAATAATAATAATAATAATAATAATAATAATAATAATAATAATAATAATAATAATAATATGATTCTAAATTCTTTTTTTTTTTCACATACAAGATTTTTTTTTTAAATAAAGCCTTGAGTCAAATAGTCAAAGTCCTAGTCAAAGTCTTAGTCAAACAGTCAAAGTCTTAGTCAAATAGTCAATTCATCATAAAACCTTACTTTATGGTGTTGACCAATTTTAATGGCTAATTGAATCCAAAACTAGTATAAAAACCCACCTATGACCCATTATACTTTGCACCTCTAAATCGATTGTTTCAATCCGATTAAACTTTCCCTCATACCTTTCTTCTATAGTCTATTACTTCTACAATTGAAGCTTTGATTATAAGTTCTTGTAATTGGCAACTTTGGGGCTACACATATTCTATTTCTCAAGACTTAATACTATACTAAGGTGAGTTTACGTAACCATGTTTATGCAATTCTTCATACTTGCAACATTATACTTAAGCAATTCTACATGCATGTCTAGTTGTAAACTTTAATGCCTCATGAATTAGACAACAACAACAGTTTCAAGTTTCAACGAGTTTCAACATTACATAATCATTAGCTATGGCCAAGCCGGCGATACTCATTAATAGATCTATTGGATTGACAATCCCACCCGGATACGTGTACCTCCTACATAGGTAGCGTGGGTGATTGTTATCGTTCCAACATATTATTAAGGTGAACCGTGGATGACGGGATGGACCTAAACTAGTCGGAGGTTTGATTATGTCGATTCAACATATTATGTTTATTCATGTAGACTTAAACTTACGATAGACATATGAATTGCTAAACTTTTATACTTAAACTATTTGCTTGACATGGCTTATGTATTCTCACCAACTTCTAGTTGACCCCCCCATTTTTCCAAACTCAATAGGAAATACTGATGCTTGAAGTCTAGAGCTAGCATGAGGAGATATTTGAAGTTTTAAGCTTTGTTTGATTATTTGATGTAGACTTTAATGTAATTCAATTTTGTAATGAAATAAAGGATTATTTAAACATATGTATTACCATGAGCTACTGAACAATCATCAATACGTGACATCCCGATGTTTTCGCCATCGGTTGGGGTGTTACACAAGATCGGTTTCTCCGAAGGCTTCTGCCATCATGCTGAGGGCAAGGAAAAGGAATCCGGACCATATGAGAATGAATCATACGATGATGAGCTGCTCAAGGCATATGATGATTACGAGCATCTGAAGTTCGAAGTCTTTGACCTGTTAGAAGCCTGCGCGAAGACTGATGATCCTGCTGGGGAGCTGCGCAATTATTTTATCAAGTCTGATCGTCTTGGTGCGGAGCTTGCTGAGAAAGCGCAGATGGAAGAGAAGGCCAAAACGGTGGCGACTGATGCTGAAGCAGGAACATCATCCGCTGCTGAAGGGAAACGCGCAGAGGGCGCTGGGAGTGATGATATCTCCCAATACTTGAACTTTTAGTTTTTTATGTGTGATGAACATTATTGGTGTACTTTGGTTGCATTTCTTGTCTTGAACACTTTAATTTTTGTGTATGTTGAACAGCGTGGCTTTCGTGATTTTTTATATTCCACGTCTGCATGGTAATCATTGGATGATGTCATTCTTTATACATCTGACGCAGGTGGCTGTCAGTCTGCCTTTGATGTGACTGTTGTAGCGGCGGTAGCAGAATGCCTGTCAGTCTTCCCTAGGGTAATTGAGTGGTTACCATTAATGGTAATTAATGATTGTAACCTCTCTCCTCTATATATAGTAAGTGCATCTTCATAACTTTTTATACTTAAAAATTTACACCATCTTCTCTGAAAAATGGCGTCCAACTCTTCAAGCAATGTTCTAAGTGCCAAGGAGATTTCAGCAGTGCAGGGTATTATCCGATTGTCCTGTTATCCTGATCATGATTGTTCTTCCACCGATGCTCTTGATCGTTTGGCAGAACATTGTTCATTCCTGCTTTCACAAGAGGACATGCGTCCTGATTATTTAGATGATCAGGGTACCTCTGATGGAAAGCCTTTAAAGATGAAGAAGCTATCTGAGCTGGGAGATGTGAAGAAGATGACCACCAAGAAGATTGGGGGTTAGGATATTTATCATGTATGGGAGTCTTTATGTATAAAGCTTTTTCTTTTTGAGTGGTTGTTGAATCACTGTGTCTATTGGGTTTTGGTTTGTAAGTTCCCCTCTTTTTTTGGTAGTTTGGTATATGTGATAGTCGTCTATGATTTTGGTATGTAATCTGTATTTGCTGACCACCAGTATGAATAAAAAATGCTTTTTGTAATATAAATGAACTTGGACATCAATTCCTTATTACAAAATTATTGTAGTAGGTTACATGTAGCATATACGTAACTGAGCTGCATTCCAGGTGCGTGGTATTGGCGAACCATCTAATCGTTCTAAGGCATACGCCCCTTTTTCCAATACTTCTTGAATTTTGTAAGGCCCCTCCCAAGTTGGGGCCAGCTTCCCTTGTTTTTCCGCATTTGAAGCTTCATTGTTGCGGAAGACAAAGTCACCGACACGGAAAGTTTGTTCTTTGACCCGCGCATTGTAATATTTCTCTAACTGTCTTTTATATGCGGCTTCTCGGACACAAGCCGAATCCCTCCGTTCGTCTAGAAAATCTAGATTCATCCGCAGCTCTTTGTCGTTGTCTATTGTTTGCGCCAACAAAATTCTTGGGGAAGGGTTTGTAATTTCTGTTAAGATAACCGCTTCAGTTCCGTAGGTTAGGCTGAATGGTGTCTCCCCATTACTTGTTTTGGGAAGTGTACGGTGGGCCCAAAGGACATGTGGTAATTCATCTACCCAACCGCTGCGCTTTGTTCCCAAGCGTGTTTTGATTCCTTCAACAATACTTCTATTTGCGCGTTCAACCTGACCATTGCCCTGGGGATGCGCCACAGAAGTGAAGATTTGTTTGATTTTCATGGAGTGAAGCCATTCTTGTAAGTGTTGGTCCGCAAATTGCGTTCCGTTGTCACTTACAATCTCCATGGGCAGTCCGAATCTGCAAATGATGAACTCCCATATAAATTTCTTGATGTTGCGCCCGTCGATTGTGGCTAATGTCTTCGCTTCTACCCATTTGGTGAAATAGTCAATGGCGACTATTAGGTATTTGACATTGCCTAGCGTGGTGGGAAAGGGTCCCACGAGATCGATGGCCCATTTCTGAAATGGCCATGCTGCAGTGACCGGTACCAAGTTGTTCTTTGGCCTGAGTGTTCCTGGTGCATGTCTTTGGCATGCGTCACATTTCCGCAATTCTTTAACTGCGTCAAGGTGCATTCCCGGCCAAAAGTATCCAGCATTCATAAGCTTAGCTACGACCATGCGGGGTCCTGCGTGAAGTCCGCATGTACCCTCATGGATGTCTTTAATCAGGTATGTGGCTTCTGCGGAATCCACGCATCTGAGTAATGGTCCAAGATAGGACCGTCGATATAAGATGCCATTATTTACTTCGTAATGCAAGGATTTGTGTTGTAGCTTTCTTGCTTCCGCTTTGTCTGACGGGAGAACACCTTTGGTTAAGAAGGCCATTATTGGGGTGATCCAAGATTCTTCTCCTGTTTGGACCACATTCACCTGTTTTGACGGAACAGATGGCTTAGCTAGTGTCTCTACTCAGATATCTTTTGCCATGTGGTCGAATGCAGTTGATGCCATTTTGCTCAAAGCGTCCGCTGGCTTGTTCTGGCTTCTGCGAACATGGATAACTTTGCAGTAAGGGAAATCATTCATTAGCTCTTTGGTATGCTGCAAGTATAGGACCATGGTCGGTTCCCTTGCTTCATACGTGCCGTCAATGTGATTGGCGACTAGCATTGAATCAACGTGCGCCTCAATGTGTTGCGCGCCCATCTTTTTGGCAATCCGCAGGCCAACAATCAGAGCTTCATACTCTGCCTCATTGTTTGTTGTTTAGAACTCGAGCCGAATTGCATAAGTGTACTCTTTTCCCTCCGGTGTTATTAAGCGTAGGCCTGCGCCAGCGCCCTCGTCGTTACAGGCACCGTCTGTGTATAACTTCCATATCTGGGTTTCATCGGGCGTGATCGAATTGGATGATGTTTCGTTGGTGCACTCTTCAACTTTGTCTGCTGGGACTTCTGTTATGAAGTCCGCAAGAACTTGTCCTTTGAAGGAGGGTCTTGCTTTATACGAAATTGAGTGCTCCCCCAATTCTATTGCCCACTTTGCCAAACGCCCGGAGAGTTCTGGTTTGCGCAAGATATCATTGATGCAGAAATCTGTGAGGACGTTGATTGGGTGTCCTTGAAAGTATCTTCGCAATCTTCTCGACGCGTGAATTAGTGCAAGGACCAGCTTTTCCATTGTCGAATAGCGTGTTTCCGCGTCTAGAAGCATGCGGCTGACATAATAGATCGGGGTTTGTACCCCTTTCCGGTCAACCATGAGAACTGCCCCGATTTCCTTGTCTGTCACGGACAGGTATAAGGTAAGTGGTTCTCTTGGTAGTGGAGCTGTGAGTGTTGGCAAGTTGCCCAAACATCTCTTCATGTCTTGGAACGCTGTTTCTGCCTCCTCCGTCCAGTTGAAGTTGGACTTCTTCAAACAATTTTTTAGTGTGTCAACGAAGGGGAACGATTTGGACGCGTAGTTCGACAGGAACCTGTTCAAAGCCACGAGTCGTCCCATTAGTGTTTGTACTTCCTTGACTGAAGATGGGGATGGCATCCGCTTAATTGCTTGAACTTTCTCTGGATTTGGACGAAATCCATCTTTTGTTACCATAACTCCGAGAAACTTTCCTTCCTCCATCCCGAAGGAACATTTTCCTGGGTTGAGCTTCATCCGCACGCTTCGTAACTGATCAAAAGTTTTCTGTATGTCACGTAACATTTGATCTTCTTCTCTGCTTTTGATCACTAGGTCGTCAACATATACTTCTAGGTTTACACCGATTTGCTTGACAAAAGCGGTGTCCATTAGTCTTTGATACGTTGCCCCTGCGTTTTTCAGCCCAAACGGCATTTTAGTGTAACAAAAGGTACCCATATCTGTGCGGAAGGCGGTTTTGTCCTCGTCCTCTTTGGCCTGGTGATAGCGTTTGTAAGCATTGAGGAAGCATTTGAATCTGTGTGGCGCCAAAGAGTCGACTTTTAGGTCGATCTCGGGCAGTGGGTAACAGTCTTTTGGGCATGCCTTGTTTAAATCTTTATAATCAACGCACATGCGCCATGTACCGTTAGACTTCCCCACCATGACTGGGTTTGCTACCCATGTTTGGTATTTGCTTTTGCGCAATATACCGGCCTTCAAGAGTTCCTCCACTTGCTCGTTCATCGCCTTTGTTTTTTCTGGCCCCATGCTTCATTTCTTCTGAACAACAGGTTCCGCATTCTTGTAAACATTAAGCCTGTGCTCTGCGACGTGTCGCGGAACTCCGACCATGTCTGATGGTTTGAATGCGAAAATGTCCATATTCTTTGTCAGCAGCTGTTTTAGGTGAGTGCGAATGGGGTCGGAAATTGCATGGCCGATGACAACTGTTTGTTCTGGGAATAGAGGGTTAATAACCCATTTTTCCGGCTCGGTCCGAACAGTTGGTTTTGCTTGCTTTGAAGGCCTTGATGTTTCTGTTGCATGACACGTTTTGTTTCCCCGGATAAACGCGACTCCTGTTTGCGTCGGAAAACCCATCATCTGGTGTGGCGTAGAAGCATTACAATTGAATTTTGCCAATCCTTCTCGTCCGAGTAGGATATCATGTGAAGAATTGACGGGGAGCACGGTGAAGTCGCACGTTTCGGTGCGTGAGTGCTTCCCGTCTGAGAGTGTTACCGGGAAAGTGAGCGTGCCCAATGGGTAAATTTATTCATGGATGAAACCGGAGATCGGCTCCGTTGTTGGTACTATTCTTTTCTTGTCATCATCATCCAGCTGGTCAAAACACTGCTGGTACATGATGTCAGTGCTGATGCCATTATCCAAGAACATGTATCGTGTTCGATAATGGCCAACAACCCCTGTTATGATTAACGGAGCTGTGGAGCATGCTCCACCTTTTACCCTTGGCATAATCACTTGTTCCTCTTTCCAGGAATCATTCTTCGCCTCTATGAAGGTACGCTTATGACTTGCGTTCCTGTGAATCATGTTCCACGTGCTGCGAGAGGCGCTATATACGTGATGCGCATTAAGATTTCGTATCTTCTTTTGGGAGGGTTCTCCTGTTTCTGTGTTGTCCCTCTGTTTTCTTCTCATGTTTTTTTACGAGATGTGTCAATTGACCTGATTTGATTGCGTTTTCGATTTCCATCTTCAAGCTGTAGCAGTTGTCCGTCATGTGACCGTGGTCCTCGTGGTATTCACAGTACTTTGATCTGTCCACGTTTTTCCTATCACTGCGGAGCTCTTATGGCTTTGGAAACTGGATCTGCTCTGTTTTTAACACCTCGGATGGTGTTTTGGACAATGGTGTCCAATCATAGTTCTTCTTTGAATGCCCTTTGTGGTCGCGGGACCCTCTTGAGCTCAGCATGTTTCTTGCATCTTGCGAGGACGAATATTTTCCTTCCTCCGCCGTACCTGATATTCTTGACCAAACGGACTGTTTACCCTTCCCTCTGCTATTTGAATGTCCATGATGACTGCTACCTTGTTGTGTGTTTTTGTTGCGGTGGAAAGAGCGTTCCGAGGACGCGTAGACTTTGGCGGCCTCGATTACCTCATCCCAGGCTTGTGACACGCCGTCTTTGCCGGTTAAGCATTTCATCAGATCATTGTTTCTTACCCAGTGAATAAAGGCTGCGCGGGTAAGTTCTTCTCCGCATCCCAGCTGGAGCGCTTCCTTGTTGTATCTGACTATGTAGTCTTCCAAAGACTCATTATCGTTGCGCGAACACAAGAGCATGTGAGCCTTGTCCTTCTTATGTTTGCGCAAATGAGAGAAATGGTTTTTGAATTTTCTAATTAAATCATCGAAGTCAATGAGACTTCCAACCGGTAAACTCTCGTACCAAACTCTAGCTGCTCCTGTTAGTGTTTGTACAAATAGGTGACACCAAGCTTGCACTGGCCATAATTTGGAGCTGCCAGCGCAATCAAATGCGTGCAAGTAATCATCAGGATCACGCAGACCGTCATATCTTCCGATAGTACTTGGTAACTTGCATTCTTGCGGCATTGGTGCCTCTGCAATCCTTGCGTAGAACTTCGAACGTTCTGCGAAAGTATTTGGTCTGTATGGCTTGTACAGATCATCATCTTTAGGGGCCAAGCTACTGGCAGCAGTTTTGGAATGCTGTTTCTTACTTGTATCGTGATATACTTCATCTTTATATTCGTAGCCGTCTGGTTCACCGTTCAGGTTGACGGGGTCCTGACCGTGAGTATTTCTACCACGGCCTCCACCACGTACCGCCTGACGATGTCCCTTTGCGTGACGACCATCTCTTGATTATGCCACCTGGCATAATGAGATGCAATGATTACAACTTCTAACTTAAGTGTTTGTTTAGTTGATTAGTTTAGGAATTATAAGAGCCATTAGAATGTGAGAAATTAGAGAGATGTGATGAGTTTTTTTTTAATAGTTGCAGCTTACATAAGTGATTCTTTAGATGATTACTGATTAGATTTTAGATTAGGGAAAATGAGTTATTACTGATTAGAATACTATGAACATGCAATGATTGAGAGATTTTGTGGTTAGTTAACTTGAGCCATTTGTAATAGGTTATCACGTAAAATTAGATTTTTCAACCCCGGTACCCTCCCGGGGTAATCAGCCAGTATATATATAGTGAAAGTATAGGGAGAAAACCTCCTCAAATGGAAAAACCCTAGAAAACTTAATCCTTGGTCCATATTGTGCCACATCATCCAAGTTAATATTACACCATATTATATTATGAAGAGTACTTTGGACATTTACACTATCCCCTTTCTCTCTCCCCCTAAATATATATATATATATATAGTATAAGTATCTAGAGAAAACCCAAGTTATATGGTAAACCTTAGAAACTCAATATGTGGCTAGAATTAAGCCACATCATCATGTTCTAAAATCAATTTATTAAAAAGAAAAGGGTAAGGTGGTCATTTCACATATGGCATCTTTTGACAATCTCTAGGTATCCCATCCTTTTTTTATTTTTAAACCACTCTCTCTCTCTCTCTCTCTCTCTCTCTCTCTCTCTCTCAAAAATCAAAAAGTAGACATGATCTGCAAGTCAACATCTACCACCATCACCATCTCTTTCAAAACCTCTAAAAGGCTTCACCAAATACCCATCTCCTTCACCTTCTAGTCTTCCTCCATAGCCTAACCTTAACCACCTCTGATCTCACAACCTTAATCTACAAAGGCTGTGCAAACCAAAACTTCCAAAACCCAACCGACACCCAAACCCTCAAGACCCTTTACACACTCGTCTGGATCATTCTCTCCGTTCATCGATCTCCGTCTATCTGTCTCTCTCCTCGTTGTAATAATAATAATCGTGGTAGGGTGAAGGTGGTGGTGGGGTGGAGGGTTGTGGCCGCCGGAGCTCCGCCGGGATCGGAGGAGATCTCTGGTCGCTTTCTCCTTCTCGTTCACCCTCTCTCTCTCTCTTAACCTCCATAGGGGAGTAACTTTGTTCTTGCTTTGGACATGGTCTGATGGCGTAGTGTTGATTGTTCATGTACTTGAACAAGTGGTTTATGTCTTTCAGAAGCATTGGTTTTTTTTTTTTTACTTAAATTTATAAGATATATTTGAAGAGGTTTTTTTGGCATTTTAGAATTGAATGAAAAGGGGTTTTTGTCACACTTTATAAGTTTCAAAACCGCCTTTGTTTTTATGTGCTGATCATATACACTCTGGCGTGCCGGTTCTTTATGATTTCTTTTGATATTTTTATCCGAGGATTATGTTATTGTAACATAATTTTGTGTTTTGGATATATGCACTCCATGTGTTTGATGAAATGCCTGACTGGGTTAACATGTGTTACCTTTGTTAGTATGTTAGAAGTTAATGGTGATTGTATGGAAGCTAGTTATAAGGTCTTTTGAGTTTTAGATATGGACGTCCATTTTAAAGTTGATGATGAATGTATGGAAGGTAGTTATAATGCCTTTTGTGATAAATCACTTTTTTACGTCACTAGGCAAATGACGATTTTGTAGTATGCGTTAAATCAGTGTTGTTAAGTCACGATCACACATTATGATTTTGTAACGCATGTTAACCTGATATTTAGAAAAATAGGTTTCTATGTGTATGGTCAACAAGCTAGTCAAAACACATGTTAATACAACGTATGTTTTTTTTTTGTACCACAATTGTGTTTGTTAACACATGTTCACATTTGGGCCCCGACTAACATGTGTTACTCCTGTTTAGTATGTTAGATGATGAGTTGGTCACACTGGTTAATATCTCATCTATTGTTTTGCAGTTGATAACGAAGACCCCCACTGGTTAACATATGTTAACAAAACGAAGTCGAAGGAAGCCGAGAAAAATATGTAGAAAAACTTTTTAATAACGTTTTCTTTTTTGTACTCAATGTATAGAGTTGCTAGATTTATTTTGTTAAAGTGGTTAATATTTTGTAATGATACTTTGTAATAACGTGTGTTAATCGTTTGTGTGCTTTATTTCTCAGTAAACTTATGATGTGAAAACTATAGGGGGTAAGCAAGACAAAAAAAAAGGCTGACAAAATAAACAAAAGTTTAACATATGTTACCAAATAACATATGTTAACCTCTTATGCAACATTAACATATGTTAACCTTCCATGCAGTTCATTTGAATGTCATGGGTAGGTTTTTGTGTGGTTCAATAGTTTGTAATGATACTTTCTAATAACGTGTGTTAATAGTTTGTTAATACAACAAGGGTAACACTTGTTATCACACCTTACAAACACACCTAGTGTTACTCTTTTTTGTTGGTAGGGGTTTAAAGGTTTTACCAGGTTAACACATGTTACCATATTTGCATACACAAGGATAACACATGTTATTACACAACTCAAACAGACATAGTATTTTTACTCTTTTGTTTAACTTAACACATGTTAGCTTACAACCACGACAATAACACGTGTTAACAGAAATTATAACAGTGTTTTTTGTGCTGATTCCCACAGGTTAAGTTTAACGAAAGTGATAACACAGCTGTTTGTTCTTGTATGGCTTTCATATGAACTGGGTATCTATGTCGCCATGTTTTTTGCGTCTGGCAGTTACTTAGTGCATATGATCTTTTTAAAGCCTTTGTTATGTATAAGTTAAACTATGTGACGCCTATGGCGTCCCTTTTGGAATCTAGGCTGTATGTGGTTGCGTAAATTGCTGCTTTGTATTATCTTGTTAACAGTTGTTAGTCATTGCCTAAACTGACAAGAACTTATTTTTCGACAGCCAACTTTGTCAATTATGTCTCAACCAGGGTTTTATATATAACACATGTTATTCATAAGTTAACAGTTGTTAGTCAATTCAAAAAAATGACAATGCTCGTGTAATCCACTTGTCAACGTAGTCAACGTGGTTAACACGTGTTAGTCTATTCCACCATAAACAACTGTTAATACAAGTCTAACTCTAATCCACGTGCCAACATAGTCAACAAGGTTAACACGTGTTAATACATATATCAAACACTACCAATTGTTAATACATGTCTCACTCTAATCACCACAAACGTGGTTTAAAGGTTTTTACCAGGTTAACACATGTTACCACAAAGAACACCTTCAACCCCTTCTTCTCTGTACACACTGGACATCCTCTCTGACCGTCTCCGGTCACCTTCTAACAACGCGGATGAATATCTTCACAATCAAAGCAAAACCCACTTCAATTTTCTTATATAAAAATAATAAAACTGAATAAATGATACTTTTTGTAATAACATGTGTTAAGCTTACTTTTATTATAATGTAGGTATATACTTTTTTTATTTCATTTTTACCGTCTTACTAGGCACGTTGACTTGGCCAAATAACACATGTTACACTCTAACGCAACATTAACACTTGTTACCTTTCCATATAGTGTTAATACAAGTTACAACACAACATCATCACTTAGAGTACAACTAAAGGTCAAAATATGGAACAACACCAAAATAACACAACTTACTAACTTTTTTCAAAAATATGGAACAACACCAAAATATGGAACAACACTAAAAGAACTCTTTTGTCGGTATATCAGCAGCTTCATAATCTTCATCACATCCTCTAACTAGGATAGAGAACAAAGAGATTTGAGAGAGAGAGTTACGGCAAGAGAGAGAGAGAGAGGCCGGACCGGTCGTCTTCTCCGATGGATCTATCTTATCCGGTCACACCTCCAACCACCCGGAAACTATCCACTTTAACACCCACCTCCGATCATCCAGTACTTGTTTTTTCATTAGTGTAGATGGTGGTTGAAGATTTATTTGAAAAACAAACCAAGAAAATGAAGAAGGAGGAAAGAGGAGAGAGAACCTTCAAATGGTTAACGACCTCCTCCTTTTCTGTTACTGCACCCAAACCCACAGCCATAACTCGAGACCTTCTTCCTCCAACCGTCTCTAACTAGACCTAAACCTATGGTGTTCGTCAACATATATGGTGCTTCTTTCTTCGAACCCATAAACCTAACAAATATGGTGCTTCTTTACTATGTTTAAGGTGGATGGATGATTTTTAGAGAAAAGATGAAGATTAATGGTGCTTGAGCTTCATTTGAGAAGAAGAAGAAGAGATAATGAGGAGAGAGGTAATGAGTGATCTTGTGTTTATAAAAGAGGAGAGAAGAGAGAGATGATAATCTTGGGATGTGAAATCTGATTTGATGGAGAGAGAGATGATAGTCTTGGATAGTGGGGATAGTAACATTACTATCTTACCCTTTTGTAATATAATATTACTAATTGGGACCAAAAAGTCTTCAAATCAATATCATCCATTGATCAACATGGATGGATGGTCATGATAGGGTTTCCATAGTTTACCAAATAACTAAGGTTTCCAATATAACCATTCCCTATATATATATATATATTACTCCCCCCCCCTCTCTCTCTCTCTCTCTCTCTCTTCATTTCTTTCTTTTCAAATTTAAATGCAGACTCTCCTCTCTCTACCCACCCCTCACTCTGTCTCTCTCTAGAACCACCACCACCACCGCCACCACCACAACTTCTTCTTCTTCTTTAGCGAAACATAGTTCATGGATCGTGTGGTTCTTTCTCCTTTTCACAGATTTAGAAACGACGTTGAACGGTGGATAATGAAAGCAAACAAACAGCACAGACCTCGATTGTCACTAGAAGCTGGAGTTTATCTATAAAGATAAATAATAATAATAATAATAATAATAATAATAATAATAATAATAATAATAATAATTCGCGAATGGTGGTTTTTGCTCATGGCGCCGACGCTCCATCTTCTGAGTGGATGATAGGGTCACCTACCTAACTTATCCTCTATTTTCCAAGTTTGAGATTGTTATTTAAATAACTTATCCCCTGATTATTTTTGGTTTATTTTTGGTGAAGTCAAAAGTAGCTTATTTGCTTTAAGGTCACAGAGTAACATTTGCTTGAAGAACAAGTCCAGTGATGACATCATCAGGTATGCATACCAATTCATAAATTTCATTTTGTTTACATAACAGGGGATCATCAAGTAGTCACGCTCATTCATATTATCATTGTTTTTGCTTTTTTTTTAAGCTGATATGTTTATTTTTTTAGAATAATAATAATAATACAAGTTTTGGTTAGAATAATAATAAGAAGATTAAGTTGTTACGTTTAGATTTTTGAGTTTTGTGTTACGTTTTGATTTTGTTAGGGTTTTGGTTTTGTTAGAATAATAATAATAACAGTTTTGGAGATAGGTTTTGGTTGCATACCAAGTGTTTGATCAAATGCTTGAATGAAAAAAAAAAAACTTATGTTAACCTTTTTATTTTATTTTTTTATTATCATTTTGTTTATGTTAGATTGTTATTAGACTGGGGACATGAGGTTGATAGATCACATGTGATTTGATGAATAAATGTGTAGTCTTTTTATGTTAGCATATGCTAACACATGTTTGTGATGTCCCATTATGTGTTTCTTGTTTTTTATTCATGAAGCAAATAATGGAGAACGCAAGCGAAAGAAACTAATGGTGCACGTCTATTTTTTGCGGTCCGAGTCTTGTATGCTCACACACGTTACTGATGCTAACACATGCTAGTATATACCCAACTAACAGGTGTTAGGGTCCATATGACATACATTATTTTCAGTAAAACATATGTTTTAGAATATGCTAACACATGCTACTGATGTCTTTTATTATGTTATATATTATATGAATATGAGGATAATTTTTTGGTATATGGATTTGGATTTCAAACCCTATTAATCGTATTTGAGTAGTTATATTAACATAATTGTAAAATTGAGTATGATACACTTGGCACTGCAGATTTGGTGTTGTTTATACACATGTTAGTGATGCTAACACATTAATATGGATTTTAAACCATATTAATCGTATTTTGAGTAGTTGTATTAACATAGTTGTAAAAATCGCGTTTAGTGTTGTTTATACACATGTTTGAGTATGATACACTTGGCACTTAAAATTGAGTATGATACACTTGGCACTGCAAATTTGGTGTTGTTTATACACATGTTAGTGATACTAACACATGCTACTATATGCTAACTAACAGGTGTTAGGGTTCATATGACATACGTTATTTCAGTAAAACATATGTTTTATAATACATTACATATGTCAGTGATGTCTCATTATGTCCCACTAACATGTGTTAGGGTTCATATGACATATGTTATTCCAGTAAAACATATGTTTTAGAATACATTATACATGTCAGTGATGTCCCATATGACATGTGTTAGGGTTCATATGACATACGTTATTTCAGTAAAACATATGTTTTAGAATACATTACACATGTCAGTGATGTCTCATTATGTGTTCTGGAGAGCCCAACTAACACGTGTTATCTTTTTTGTAGGTGAAGAGATGTTTTGTGTTAAAGATGAAGATGGGTATCAAGAACGAAGCATAGCTAGATTTTTTTATGTTGTCATGATAGTTTTTTTTTTTTTTGTCATTCACAAATAATTATGTTTATATTAAACATTTTTAATACGTTTTTAGTATTGATTGTAATGATCGTTTTTATCATTTTTGAAATAAATATACATTTTATGTGTTCTTTTATTTTGTTATTTTTAGTACATGTCTGTTAACACATGTTAGCGATGTCTCACAGAGGTCAGACTTTTGTATCACAATACTAACGTATGTTAATATTGGTGCTGGGAAAAGTGCCATAAAGTAAGAGAGAGGTAACTTGACAAGTGTCAAATCAACCTTTTAAAACCTAGGATTCAGAAGTGTCAAATCTCATGTTTAAAATTACCTTAATGCCCTTAATTATATTTTTTATTCGATTGGCCCACATGCTTTATGATTATTATATTCAAATAATCATGGACCATTGATCAAGCTTGATCAATGGTTATAAGAGAGTTTGCAAGGTTTTTCCAAAAGATAGGGTTTCCATATTATCCACACCCTATATTGTAACGCCCCAAAACCCGAATTTTCGTTTAGTAGCATGTTTTAATGTGTTATGGCATGGGGTGAAATAACTAAGTACCTATCCTAGATAGATATACAAGTTATATAGAATTTCAATAAGGTTTGAGTCATTGTTGGGAGGGTATCAAACTAGAGGGACTAGAATTGGACAAGGAGCAAAATAATGGGTTATAGATAAGGGAAGTAAGATGTCAACATACACATTCTTGTGTATGTCGATCATCAGGAACAACCCAAGACCCAAACCCTTGCTTCTTCACCTCTAGTTCCAAATCAAGAGAAAGTAGAAGCCAAGATGGTGCATGAAGCCAATTATGGGTTATCTAAGGTTTTATATACATCAAGGTACCTTTAATTTGGCTTATTATGATGTTATGATTGTTTTTGAATGTGGTGAAAATCTAGGGTTTATGTGAAAACGTGAATCAAGGATGGATGAAGGTGTCTAGAGGTTGATAGACACTAAAGGATCCATAATTTGTGATACTACATAAGGCTATGCTTGATTCATGTGCTAATTAGGTTGTCTTACACCTATGATGAAAGTGGGTATTGATCTTGGTGTAATCCAAGACCATTCTTAGCTAATTGTTGAGTGTATTGAAAAGAAAGTGATGATTTGCTATGTTGATAACTATTGAAATGAATGGTATGTAATGTAGGTAAATAATATGATGGTTGATGTTATGAGCTATGAAACTAAGCATGAAGTAATTGTACATTGACCTTAGAATGTTGTACGCACACCATGTGTTCGATGAAATGCTTAGATGAACTTGCGTACAAGTAATTGATGAGAATGAATGGAATATGATGATTGTAGGAAATCAGTATAAAGGATGTGTTTTGATGGAAACCATGTGTGAATTATAATGGATTGTATGTAGGTATGTATGTATGCACATAAGTGATCTCATGGTTGTATGTGTGTCCTATAATGTGTGAAATTGTATGCAAGACACGACAAGTATGAAAGTAATGTGATAGTTGGTGCAATTGATAGTAGGTTAACATGGGGATTTCGTCTTAGAGAGAAATCGTGTGGGAGTTAGTTGATTGTATGATTTGGTAAGAAGTATGCATTAGTAGTGTGCACACTATGCTTAAAAATTATGATGTACACGATGTGTTGATTAATTGGTGTGATGAATGATCTTGTATCTTAATGAGATGTGAATATGATGTTTATGGTGAGTCTTATATGATCTAGTACATCAATATGGACATAGGTTTCTAAGAAGGATGTTGGTATAGTTGGAAGTTGACTTTCTGGAAAGTCAACAATGTTAAAATAACATGGTTATGCTTCCCAAACTTGATTGTGTGATTAGAAACACTATGTGACGCATAACATGTTAAAACTATGAGACATATACGATAATAAGTGGTATTACTATGTGAGAATAAATGTGGTTGTGAATGTATGTTGTAGATATGATAGAAGTTGACTAATGGAAGTCAATGTGATATTTGGTTGAGAATGGTTGTTAGTGTGTTATGATCATGTATGCTAACAATGATGTGAACATGATGATATGAAAGGATAGGAAGGATGGACTCAACCATGGGAAGCTAATGGGTCAAGAGGAGGCAAATAAACAAGCATGAACTTGGAGGACTTGAGGTAAGTGATTCCCGAACTTAACTCGCATCTATGATATTGAATTATGTTCACATAGAATGGGAATCTTGAAGGAGTACATGGTTTTGGTTATGGGTCAAGGATTCACATGGTAGTTAACTTGGACATTGTCTTTTGTAAATGTAACTAGTGTAGACAAGGTTTGAGCGAATCAAGTATAGTAGGTACTTGAACTCAAACCGGAAGCTCGTAAGGGGCGTGCATTCGATTCGAGACTTGATCAAGGTATGTGTGGAATAATGGGTGGAAGAATTAGTCAATGAGCTACTAGAATGTCGGGAATTGTGGGTAAGAATGGCGTGAAAGGAATGGCTTTGAAACAAGGAAAGTATTGACCAACAGCAGATGTTGGCGTACCCTACACCAGTTTTGGCGTAGGATACGCCAACCCTGGTTTGCCTACGCCAAATTCTGCTGCCCTACGCCACTATGTCACCCCTTGCCTACGTAAGTGGCGTAGGCTACGCCACTTTTGGCGTACCCTACGCCAAATCCCCCTTCGGCCTTGGATGTTGATTTTTCAGCTTGTTTATACTTCTGTACCTTTCCCGAGCAGCTCCAAACCTCATTTATAGTACATATGTGTACTCATGCTCGGGTTTGAGAGAGAGCTTCATGTACGTATGGGTTGGTAGTTATATGTAGATTGAGTATTAGATTGGAAACGTCATATTTGTTTTAGAGAGTGGCGAAGAAAGAGTAACATGACGGGTAAAGTAGGTTATATGAGGGAATTGTATGCTTGTATGTAAAGTAGGTTATATGAGGGAATTTTATGCTTGTATGTAAAGTAGGTTATATGAGGGAATTGTATGCTTGTATGTAAAGTAGGTTATATGAGGGAATTGTATGCTTGTATGTAAAGTAGGTTATATGAGGGAATTGTATGCTTGTATGTATTGTGGGGTATTAAGGGAATTGTATATTTGTATGAATTGTGGGGTTATTAACCTTGTTATGTGAATGGTAAGGAAGATGCAGGTATATAAGTGTGAATGCATGAGACTTGTAGGATCAGCTCGGGGTACCACACCCGAACTTCCAAAAAGGCTTTGGAACGAGATCATGGAGTACCTATGGATATTATCTCCGCATTTTGAGTAGTGTGCATTAAGTCACTAAATGAACTAACGAAACGGTTATTTGGTGATCGCAGGTTGTCTTGTCTACCTAATAGAGTAAAGAAAGGATGGAGATCGAGCAAGGAGGCGGATTGTACGAGGGCACGACCCCATAACGTGATATAGATGGGTCACGTTTAATGTAATATAACATATTTAAAAGATGTAATACCTAAAATGCTTAGTAGATTTGGGTTCTAAACATCTAAGGTTGTTTTAAAAGAAATAAATTTTTCGATTGGTATTTCCGTTGCACGTTTTTCTGTAAATTGGTTTAGGGTGTTACAAGTTGGTATCAGAGCCCTGGTTTGAGTGAAATCTTGTACAAGGAAGTAAGTACTTTAACTCAAACTTGTGTGCTCCTGAATGCAGTGACCCGTACAATCCAAGACTCGATCAAGGCCCAAAGGTAGAATTTAATATTAACTCACATGACATGTTAAAAGCTAATTGTGGTGTTCATGTTAAGGTGAGCTTTTGTGGATAATGAAGAGGTCTCAAGGACACGATTCAAGATAGATCGTGGGAATTGTAGATAAGATGGAATAATCACAGGTAGACGATAATTAACTATTGGTACCGGTGGGAGGAAAGTCCTCAGGGATGGTAAAACATAGAAGGGAAAAATAACCATGTTGTTTAGGAACGAAATTGAAATGTAGCACGAAGCTGAAAACCAGTCCCTAGGCATAAGGTAATGATTACACGAAGGCACGTGGATAGCATGTGGACTGTGCGCCTGGCCAGTGCACAAGAGGCATGCGATGCACGTGAGACCGTGAGAATCATCACAGGTATGCCTGGTAAACTTGAAAAGTAAGTGGTCGTGTGAGTAAGTGGGTGGAATGAAACTTCTATAAAAAAATGTGAATGTGAAGGGGGATTCCCTTAGAAGGTATCCAACTAAACGTATATATATTGTGCCTATAAATCAACTAGGGCAATAAATGTAAGGTTGGAATGAAAGGTTTGAGTCCGTAGATAAGTACGGATCAAACCAATATGAATGTAAGGTTGGAATGAAAGGTTTGAGTCCATAGATAAGTACGGATCAAACCAATATGAATGTAAGGTTGGAATGAAAGGTTTTAGTCCGTAGATAAGTACGGATCAAACCGATATGAATAAAAGGTTGGAATGAAAGGTTTAAGTCCGTAGATAAGTACGGATCAAACCTATATGAATGAAAGCCTGAAATGAAAGGTTTGAGTCCGTAAGCAAGTACGGGTCAAATCAAGATTGTAGAAAACCCTTATGGGTCAAAATTGTAGAAAACCCTTATGGGTCAAAATTGTAGGAAACCCTTATGGGTCAAAATTGTATAAACCCTTATGGGTCAAAATTGTAGAAAACCCTCATGGGTCAAAATGGTTGGAAAGATCCTTATGGGTCACAATGGTTGGAAAGGCCCCAATGGGTCAAGAGGTTGGAAAGACCTTAACGAGTCATATGGTTGAAACCATGTAAAATGGGATGGAAAGACCTTAGCAGGTCAAACGGTTGGGAAGACAATAAAGGGGTAAAAAGGGGTGAAATTATAGAAATTGTGAAAATGACCTTGAACGGGTCAAATAGTGGAAATGTAAAAATATAGCATTACCCAAGTAAGGGGTCAGATTTGTTGGAAAGTTGTAGAAATATAGAATAGTCTATGAAGTGAGTCATTTGGGTAGGAATGAAGGAGATAATACACTATTCTCTCTAACCAAGATAAGCACAAGTTAGTAACTTGAATTAGATAGGCATGTTATGTGGCATATAAAAATGCATATATATGTAGTGGAAGATAGTAAGGCATGGTATTAATGTGAGTCATTTCTTGAAACCTATGTAAAACGAATGAACGGTTAATCATTTGAAAGATTCGTACCTCTATATGCAGAAAATGAATGATATTATGAATTGCGAGAGTGCAATGTAGAAATTATTATTAAAGTAGTAGAATATGGCACATGTACCTTGAAAAGTCGAATTGTAGAAAATTTGCAAGATAATGAATAATTTGTAAGGATCTTGCATAGGAAAATGCAAAAAGTAATGTAGTATAGCACGTAAACGGGAGATCAGGAAGAAAATGTATATAACGAGTTAATATTAACCCGCGCGTTGCTGCGGGTTGTTTTTCTAATTTCTTATTTGCTACCCTGAAACCAATTAGCCTCCCATGCGTTACAAAGGAAACATTTATACACGGAAACTTATACCTCACTATGATAATGTTTATAAAACGTAAAGTTATTGAACCATTGGTTTCATTTAAATACAGGGAAAGATACACCATTCAAAAAAAGGAAAGATGAAGTTAAAAAGAAAAGTGGATGACAAATTATATTACGCTAATAACTTCGAGAGTTCTTTTTGTTTTTTTTGAACGACCAACGAAATGATCTTCGAGCCCTCAGGTACTTAGGCCAATTCCCCTTGATCCAAACCCGCCTGTCGGACCGCCCCAGATGCGCAGGAAACCCTTGGAATGTGAAAAACCTTCTCGCCCCCGCTTGGAGTCGAACCCGGGTGAAATCCGTTCAAATTTTTCATTGCGATGTCCATCAACCAATTGAGCTAAGTAGTCAGGACAATATCTTCGAGAGCTCAAGTGTTAAAGTAGGAACTCAAAATCCCCAAATTAAAAAAAAAAAAAAAAAAAAAAAAAAAAAAAAAAAAAACCTTAATTTCAAAACATTAGTCGATTATCAACAACAATACCTTCCCACCCAAATTTCCCCACTAATATATGCCTTCTTCTTTATTCATCTCTCTTAAGAACAAATAATATTTTTCTCCTTGCAAAGGCGCAATCAGACCGCTCCCTAACATGTACATAAATACTCTTTGTATCTATGTTATAAGCAGTGCCGGAACTTAAACATTTAAATTGAGAAGAGTATTTTTTTTTTCACCAAATAGTGACCAGAAATAAAAAAAAATCAGTTTTTACACATAAACAACAAAGAAAAAAGAATCACAAATCAGCCCAAAGATATTTAGGGTTTTTAAATTCATCCATTATTGAATTAAGGAACCTACTATTATACCTGAACAAAGGTTACAAACAAAACTTTTAAAACATGATCGGTCATCAAGTCAATCGTTCCACTGGTTATAGGTCGGATCGATTTGATTAGTCCAACCTTTTTTATAAATGGAATTATATCATTATTAGTCCAACATGAACACACGTTTTGTTCATTCATTTATTTTCATGAACGTTCGTTTATGTGCGTTCAATTATGTTCGTTTATGTTCGTTTGTTTATTTTTGTTCGTTTATGTTCGTTTAATTAAACCTAACTTTATTTTTATTATTTATTTTCTTTTGTTAAGTATCTTAATTCATATGTTCTAAAAACTTAACCCTAAGCCTAACATTTTAGCCATATCACTTATCATATGTTATCCACATTTCACAGCCCCATCTTCTTTCTTATCTACACTCCACAACCCTACCTTCTTATACTTTCGGTCGAACACCTCCACCGCCGGCCCGTCATTTGGTGTTGGTTGTATTGTGGTGTATTAGACTTGGTTGAATTGTGATGAATCATTATTAACTTGTTTTTGTTTGTGTTCGTTTATGTTCATTTATAATGACCATTTGTGTTCGTTTATGTTCATGAACTGTTCGTTTAGGTTTTATATAAACGAATATAAACGAACACGAACACGACAAATTTCTTAATGAACGAACACAAAAGTGTGTTCGATTATGTGTTTGTGTTCGTGTTCGGTTAAAGTTAAATGAACAAACACGAACACGCATGTGTTCATGTTCATTCGATTCGTTTACAGGCCTAATCATTATCAGATAAAAATTTAGAAACTATAAAGAATTCAATATAGTTAATTTAAGTTTCCTCCTTTGAATTAAAATAATAAAAAAACCAAACATAAATGAGATAATAATAACGGTGATTGTGTTTGTTTATATTTCATTTCCAAATCTTCAATTTTTAAAAAGCAAATGCAAGACCATTTTCATTTTTCAGTTTCTTATACGGTGACTCTCTCTCTCTCTCTCATCTCTGTATTTCTACATTTTTTCTCTTCACCGTTCATATTTAGATAGGTCAAACCAACACTATTATGTTAAAAAAAATCCAATGTTGAAGATGCGAGAGTTCGTAACGATAGATGAGAACGGCGATGAAGAGGCGACGGTTACAAATCTCCGAAGATGAAGAGGCGACGGTTACAAATCTCCGGAGATGAAGAGGTGGAGACAAAGAGATGACGATTACGAAACGCCGGAAGGGTTTGCACAACAATAATTCGCTTTTCCAAACGTAAACGGGATAAAAGGTTGTTTCTTACTATGGTTACCATGCCGGTTGACGGTTACTCGCATCGCTGGTTGACGACGATTCACAATGATGTCTTTGTTGCGGATCTCATTTAGAGCCTGTATTATTTGATGTTGATGTGTTCGGAATTTCTAGACAACAGAAGAAAGGAAGTCGGGAAGTTTGGGTAGGTTTTGGTTTGATGGTTACCAATGTTTTCAAAGAAGGTAGAATACACTTTAACGGCGTTAAAAGGAAGTTAAGTTACTTTTTGTATTATATATATAATTAGACATTAGAAGTGAAAGGAAACTTGTATGGACCAATGAAGGTCAATTTCATGAATGAAAGGTATATGCCTAACTAATGATTTTGTGGATACGAATGGTCAAAATTATGGATTTGAGGAAATCTACAAGATAGGTGATATGAAGTTAACGAGTTGGAACTCCTTGCGAATGAACTAAAGCAAGATAAGTATGGCGTGGACTGGTAAAGGAGCAAGTCAAGCCGACATATGGGCGGTTGGTAAACGTTGTGAAAGGAAGGTTAGTGAATTTGGTTATTTTGTGATTGTTAATTAGGAAAGTAATATGTCCAATGGTACCCACGTATGAATGAATGATATCTTACGTATGTGGTAGCTCGGAAGGTTTGACTTTTAAGGTCAAAAGATGAATGAGTCTTAGCTTAGACTCGGTGTTGTTAAGCAATGGACATACATGTCTACAGTAGGTAGTGCATGAAATGAACTCACAACCAAATAGGTATGAACAGAATGACTCTAAAGTCTACCAAAAAGGGGTAGGGTGAGTATGGTAGATACATTGGTCCGGTAGGGACTGTAGAACGATGTCGAACTCTCAATGTAGGTATGAATAAGAGAAGGTGAAACAGTAGTTAGGTTGTGATAGTTTGGTATGTTTGATAATTGCATGAAAGCTTGTTTTAATTTAAGAGGTATGGACACATAATCATGTTTGTTTTCGATTAGAGTCGTTGTATAGCTTATAAGGTGGGCTCGTGGCACGACATGAAGTCTTGAATGAAAGAGAAGAGTAGTTAAATAAGTGGAAATAATGTTGGTTAAGGGTTTAGCATTATGTAGAAATACTAGCTTTGATTGGCTAGAATTAATGCCTAAGGATAGTGGTGGAATGGGTTTGCTAGTAATGAAAGTGGTTTCGGGGACGAAACCTTCTTTAAGGGGGTAGACTTGTAACGCCCCAAAACCTGAATTTTGGTTTAGTAGCATGTTTTAATGTGTTATGGCATGGGGTGAAATAACTAAGTACCTATCCTAGATAGATATACAAGTTATATAGAATTTCAATAAGGTTTGAGTCATTGTTGGGAGGGTATCAAACTAGAGGGACTAGAATTGGACAAGGAGCAAAATAATGGGTTATAGATAAGGGAAGTAAGATGTCAACATACACATTCTTGTGTATGTCGATCATCAGGAACAACCCAAGACCCAAACCCTTGCTTCTTCACCTCTAGTTCCAAATCAAAAGAAAGTAGAAGCCAAGATGGTGCATGAAGCCAATTATGGTTCATCTAAGGTTTTATATGCATCAAGGTACCTTTAATTTGGCTTATTATGATGTTATGTTTGTTTTTGAATGTGGTGAAAATCTAGGGTTTATGTGAAAACGTGAATCAAGGATGGATGAAGGTGTCTAGAGGTTGATAGACACTAAAGGAGCCATAATTTGTGATACTACATAAGGCTATGCTTGATTCATGTGCTAATTAGGTTGTCTTACACCTATGATGAAAGTGGGTATTGATCTTGGTGTAATCCAAGATCATTCTTAGTTAATTGTTGAGTGCATTGAAAAGAAAGTGATGATTTGCTATATTGATAACTATTGAAATGAATGGTATGTAATGTAGGTAAATAATATGATGATTGATGTTATGAGCTATGAAACTAAGCATAAAGTAATTGTACATTGAGCTTAGAATGTTGTACGCACACCATGTGTTTGATGAAATGCTTAGATGAACTTGCGTACAAGTAATTGATGAGAATGAATGGAATATGATGATTGTAGGAAATCAGTATAAAGGATGTGTTTTGATGGAAACCATGTGTGAATTATAATGGATTGTATGTAGGTATGTATGTATGCACATAAGTGATCTCATGGTTGTATGTGTGTCCTATAATGTGTGAAATTGTATGCAAGACTCGACAAGTATGAAAGTAATGTGATAGTTGGTGCAATTGATAGTAGGTTAACATGGGGATTTCGTCTTAGAGAGAAATCGTGTGGGAATTAGTTGATTGTATGATTTGGTAAGAAGTATGCATTAGTAGTGTGCACACTATGCTTAAATATTATGATGTACACGATGTGTTGATTAATTGGTGTGATGAATGATCTTGTATCTTAATGAGATGTGAATATGTTTATGGTGAGTCTTATATGATCTAGTACATCAATATGGACATAGGTTTCTAAGAAGGATGTTGGTATAGTTGGAAGTTGACTTTATGGAAAGTCAACAATGTTAAAATAACATGGTTATGCTTCCCAAACTTGATTGTGTGATTAGAAACACTATGTGACGCATAACATGTTAAAACTATGAGAAATATATGATAATAAGTGGTATTACTATGTGAGAATAAATGTGGTTGTGAATGTATGTTGTAGATATGATAGAAGTTGACTAATGGAAGTCAATGTGATATTTGGTTGAGAATGGTTGTTAATGTGTTATGATCATGTATGCTAACAATGATGTGAACATGATGATATGAAAGGATAGGAAGGATGGACTCAACCATGGGAAGCTAATGGGTCAAGAGGAGGCAAATAAACAAGCATGAACTTGGAGGACTTGAGGTAAGTGATTCCCGAACTTAACTCGCATCTATGATATTGAATTATGTTCACATAGAATGGGAATCTTGAAGGAGTACATGGTTTTGGTTATGGGTCAAGGATTCACATGGTAGTTAACTTGGACATTGTCTTTTGTAAATGTAACTAGTGTAGACAAGGTTTGAGCGAATCAAGTATAGTAGGTACTTGAACTCAAACCGGAAGCTCATAAGGGGCGTGCATTCGATCCGAGACTTGATCAAGGTATGTGTGAAATAATGGGTGGGAGAATTAGTCAATGAGCTACTAGAATGTCGGGAATTGTGGGTAAGAATGGCGTGAAAGGAATGGCTTTGAAACAAGGAAAGTATTGACCAACAGCAGATGTTGGCGTACCCTACGCCAGTTTTGGCGTAGGATACGCCAACCCTGGTTTGCCTATGCCAAATTCTGCTGCCCTACGCCACTTTTGGCGTACCCTACGCCAAATCCCCCTTCGGCCTTGGATGTTGATTTTTCAGCTTGTTTATGCTTCCGTACCTTGCCCGAGCAACTCCAAACCTCATTTATAGTACATATGTGTACTCATGCTCGGGTTTGAGAGAGAGCTTCATGTACGTAAGGGTTGGTAGTTATATGTAGATTGAGTATAGGATTGGAAACGTCATATTTGTCTTAGAGAGTGGCGAAGAAAGAGTAACATGACGGGTAAAGTAGGTTATATGAGGGAATTGTATGCTTGTATGTAAAGTAGGTTATATGAGGGAATTGTATGCTTGTATGTAAAGTAGGTTATATGAGGGAATTGTATGCTTGTATGTAAAGTAGGTTATATGAGGGAATTGTATGCTTGTATGTATTGTGGGGTATTGAGGGAATTGTATATTTGTATGAATTGTGGGGTTATTAACCTTGTTATGTGAATGGTAAGGAAGATGCAGGTATATAAGTGTGAATGCATGAGACTTGTAGGATCAGCTCGGGGTACCACACCCGAACTTCCAAAAAGGCGTTGGAACGAGATCATGGAGTACCTATGGATATTATCTCCGCATTTTGAGTAGTGTGCATTAAGTCACTAAATGAACTAACGAAACGGTTATTTGGTGATCGCAGGTTGTCTTGTCTACCTAATAGAGTAAAGAAAGGATGGAGATCGAGCAAGGAGGCGGATTGTACGAGGGCACGACCCCATAACGTGATATAGATGGGTCACGTTTAATGTATTATAACATATTTAAAAGATGTAATACCTAAAATGCTTAGTAGATTTGGGTTCTAAACATCTAAGGTTGTTTTAAAAGAAATAAATTTTTCGGTTGGTATTTCCGCTGCACGTTTTTCTGTAAATTGGTTTAGGGTGTTACATATATATATATATACTATATACTACTATATAGTGGGTGCTTGACGGATAAAGCAGTCATTTCATGTTTATGCATAAGGGTCAAATTGTAATTTCATTAGAATGACAAGACAAATTTAATACAACTATTAATTTCTATTAATTAAAGACAATAATAACAAGAAGTTAATGATTAATAATTGAAGGTTAAAATTTTAAACCCCTATATTTTGTGTAATATTACACAATTCACAATTTTAAACCCTTATATTTTGTGTGTTTTATCTAAAATAAATTAATCGCAAACAAAATCACATGTTCGTTATATAATTTTTGGAATTAGCTTGTGGAGATTAACAAACAACTAGCAAGAATACACTTTACCCATCATGCTTTCGGGTAATAGCATAATGTTCTTTTTTAATCAATAATGTTCTTCACAAACTTTCCCAATTTCTTATCAAAATCACATTCATCATTCACATCCCACGCAAAGCATAAGAATACCACACGTTGGTATTTGCTTGCTTGCTCACTATCCTTAGCTTCGCAATAAATCGGATTATAATAAAGCATTATAATATCCTCATACGAATAGTTAATCAACCACATAGGATCAAAGATGTGAATCTTCTTGAAGTCTTTTACACCATCCTTCAGCACGATAACAGCCTCTGCAGTCTTCCAGTCGTAATACCACCATATGATGTCTTTTGAAAAGTGTTGAGGGATCTGCATCAACGGAATATGTTTCAACACTTTAGGTGGTTTGTACTTTAACGTCACCTTAGGCATTCCTGTTATCTCATCAATCTCCTTCTTATGAACAATCTGTTTAGGATACTGAGGAGTAAACAAGTTCCACCTAGTTCTGCTTTCTCTCGACATACGATCTGCAAAGTAAGCAACATGATCGTTCACAGAACCTGTCATCTCATGTCTACATATATCACAAATCGCCCAGTATGGAAGTGTCTTCAAATCATGGAATCTGTCAAAGTACAGTATTCCTTTTTCCCACTTAACAGCTACACACTTCAACTGTTTCACAAACTTCCATCCCAAAGCTTTCCCTTTAACAACTCGTTATGGAACTTGTAGAAGCTGCCCTGAATCTCTGTCTTTCGACGATTAGCTTCTTTCTCCTTCAGCTTTCTCTCAGCTCTTTCAAAGTATCAGACTGCTCAATGTTCGGCTTGTCACAATCAGGAAACACTTCTTCAACAAATTTCTTACTCTTTTCATGAGCAAGTTTCTCAGCCTCTTTCAACAACTCATCAGTGAATCCAGGAAATCCAGGAAATCCAGAATCTTTATTCTTCTTGAAGTATTCTGCATATTCCTCACTCGTGATATCCTCGATCTCTACTTCTTCAAACACTGGCACGTCTCTATCATCGGAGTGATTACCTACTTCTTTCTCAGGTAAATTTGGAATCTGATTATCAATCATCAACTCCTCCAGAGTCTTTCCAACTTGTTTCGCTAGTTCTTCTAAAATCTCTTTAGACATAGCCGCAAAAACTTCTCCATCTTCTAAATCAGGATCGTTGTATTCCAACTCAAATCTCATATCATTGGACTCAAATATCTCAGGGAATCTGCCAGTCATTTCTATAGTCCAGACCCTGTCTGTCAACATCTGGCGATACATATTCTTATCCTCATCAGATAAGGATCTTATCTTCTCATTCCAAAAGATACTATAATCGTCAACAGTACCACCAGGAGCCTTTGAGCTGGATTCTCCTGCACCTTTTCCAGATCCTCTCTTCTCGCACTTATACTTGTCAGTGTCATCATCATCATCACTGTCAAAACTTGCAGAGCTGTTACCTTCTCTTGAATCATCATTTGAACCATCATCGTCACCATCATCTTTCTTCTTCGTCTTAGGAGCTTTACCAGCATCATCATCCAACTCCTCATCTTCTTCTTCCTCATCAGATGGTTCAAAGTCTACCTGTTCTTCTTCACGCTCTTTATCCTCTTCACCAGCTTGCAATTGAGGAGCTCTAGAGTACAAGTCTTTAATCAAATTATCCATACTCTTGTTACTCTCTTTCAGCTTCTTATTCTCCTCTTTGATAGCAATGTATCTCCTGGTGTTTCTCTGTTCGTGCTTCAGCAACTTCTTGTTTTCTTTCTGAAGTTGTTTTATCTTGGCTTCAAGAGCTTCTTGATTCTCATGAGATGTTTCAACTACGTCTAACATCTTCTTATCATTGTTTCTCAACTGTTCTATTTCTGCTTGTTGCTGATTTATAATTTTCATCATGTCAGCAAGCTTCTGGTTCACAGCAGTCATAACATCACTATTTACTGTAACCTTTGGTGGTGTTGAAACTTCAGCAGCAGAAAACTTTCCTTTCTTCAATTTCTTTAACACCCTGTCTAGTGCATCGTTGAACTCATCAGTTGGTAACTCAGTCGGTTCAGCAGCAGTTGTTGTCTTTTGCTTCTTAGCAGCTGGGGATGTGATCGGTGATTTAGAGCTAGAAGCCGGTGGCAGTTTCTTTCCAGCAACCAATATCTCAATGTCTCTAGCCCTTTTCTCCATTGGCTTCAGTACCTTCTCTTTCTTCTTGTACTGTGGTTTCTTCTGTTTTTCACCTGACTTTGGTGATCCCACAAAATCTTCGGATCCCAATCCTAATCCTTCATCAGTTTCATCCATCGCAACAGGACTTTTTGTCCTTTGCTCCTCCAAAGACTTATTTAGACTTACAGACTCACCAGCCACAGTGGCCTTGGGCGTGGTGCTCTTAACAGTCTCGCTATCCGAATCCCATCGTTCATCCTCTTGTGTCTCTTCTGATTCAACCGACACTTCATCCACTAAGTGTAAACCTTTCTTTGCAACACTCTTTTTCCTTCTCGACACCTTCTTTTGAACAGGTTCAGCATTATCTTGTTTCTCTTTGCCCTTTCTAGTCTTTGCACCAACATTTATCACTTGACGCTTTCTCTTAGCATCAGGATCTATTGGAAATAATGGATTGTCTTCATCTGATTCACTGTTATCATGTCTAACCTTATCAGTACCTGGATCTTCATAATCTTCCTTGATCAGATGACCAAAAAGATTCTTCATAGGTGGTCTTTCATTCATCGCCACACCCTTATAACCTTTCATCCTAACAAGTGTGTTCAAACTTATGTGATCCTGAACTACAATCTGTTTAGGATCTCTCTTCAAGTTCTTATACTTCAAATCAAAGTTCATCTGAAGAAATCTCGGGTACAATAGAAACTTCTTGCTCTTCAACCCTCTAAGTGGTTCTAACATGTGTTCCAACAACATACCTGATACATTGAACGGTTTGTTCAATATAAGAGCCACCATCAAAGAACTGATGCTCTTTCTCATCAAATCATACCCACCACTTGCTGATCCGAACACATGTATCATGACATGAGCAAGATATTTAAACTGAGGACATAACTTCCCTTTGTGTAATGAACCGTCAGTGATTGGTCCATTATACTTCATCAGAAGGAAGCATTTCCTTTGCTCAGTCCAAGACAATTCTCTGGGATCTGTCTTTACGTCTTCCAGCTTCAACGCCTCTCTAATATCATTTTCAGAGATAATCACCAACTCTCCCTGAATCTTATTAACAATCGCCGATTCACCTTCCCAAAAGTCCATCTTGGCATTTTTCCAAAACTCTTTTTGGTGATCTTTGTATATAATAGCTGGAGTAGCAATAGCGTCAATAACACGACTCCTCTTCAAAAACTCTATGATCCCAACAAATTCAGTATGCTTCTTTAAGTCGCCTAAGTATGCACAGCAATTGTGTACCGGTTCGAATGGCAAATCATCAATCTGTTCCTTCCCGGTTGCTTTCCCTGAAGCACTTCCCTGTTCAGACATAGTTAGACTGCAAAACAAATCAAACAAACATGTTAAAAACGGACAAAATAAACAAAACTTGAAAATTTTGGTTTTCAGATTCTACATTCGACCAATCGTTGGTTCGAATGTGGAATTATAAAGGTTCGAATGTGAAAAACATTTTGAAAAATTATACATTCGACCATTTGTTCCAGGTTCGACCATTTAAATATTCACCTTCGCCCAAACAGTCACATTCGACCGTTTGAAAATGGGCGAAGGAGACTGTTCATCTCCTTAATTATCAAAATCTGATTTGGTTCGATCTAACATGCCATTTTGATTTAGAAACATTCTAACACTACCGATTAAGCATTTACAAGCATCAATTTCAGTTATCAACCATTGATTATGTGTTCTCTACAAAAAAAACTAGGGTTCGAACTGTTTTATACATCAGTTGATCAATCAAATTATGTTTAACCCTAAGTTTTTGTTCCTTCTCCCCCTAAAACACATAAGCAATGAATCCTGAGCAAAAACTTTAACAATTAACATGTTTAAATCGAAGTTTTATGCCAGTTAGGGCACGGTTAGAAAAGTAATGATTATGAACTCAATACGTGGTGTTAACCTGCAAATGATATGGGAAAATAATCAGTGAATCAAGACGAATACAATGATATGATTTAGAAAACACGTGCAACAAGATCACTTTATCTCAGAGATTTTGAAAAAAATTGAAATGAGGTCGAATGTGCAGAAATGGTTTATATAGACTCCACATTCGACCGTTTGACTAGGTCGAATGTGAAACTTTTTCCACCTTCGACCCTACTGAAAGGTTCGAATGTAGGAAAAGGGGTTTGAATGTGAAACTATCACATGAACTCTCACATTCGACCGTTTAAAAGGTACGAATGAACAGATCAAATTCCACCTTCGACCCAACGAAGGGGCGAATGAAAAATGGAATTTTGAAAATTTTACCAAATCTCAAAAACGACTCACGTTCAAAATATTTTTCATTTTTTAAGCATCCGACATTCATGATTTCTCATTTAAAGATTACAAAGCTCAAATGTTCCATCAAGTCTTAGAAAATCATCATCAACCACCATAAGATGGCAAAAATAAGATAGAAATGTAAAATCTTTTTGGATTTTCTAAACTTTTTGTTAAAACACACCTAAAATCTTTTTGAGTTTTGTATTTTTGACGAGAAATATAAAATGCATAAATGTGAAGATAAAGCAATAAATGTTTTGTGATTTCCGGTAAAGGGATCATATCGGTTATTGAGAAATCTGATCACACCGTTGATCCTTTTGATTTATTATCATTAAAGACAATGTGTGAACTGGCAATTGCTGATATTGTGAACTCACATGCAAACTGTTGTGCAATGCTTTAGACTGATACTATTATTTATAGTATAAACTCAATTGTCTGTGGTTCCCACTTCCCACGCACACGACATACTCCTGTATCAAGAAGTAAATGCACAAATACTCATTGTAACGCGTGATTATGCTTTCGTCATCTGTAATTTACAAGGTATGAGGCACAGAGGTATACAGGTCAGCAAATCAATGCAACAAAGTAACATGTGCACTCTACCAGGTTGAGGGCTGATATCAATCATGATGTTCATCAGTGATTGGATACGATGTAATAGATAATTTTTTATTATCGTCATACATGGAAAGTTCCTCAATTTGGTAACTTTAGGATTTGGCTTTAAAGCTCTTTTAGAAAGACACCCTATTTGATCTAGGTCCGTAATGACTTACAGCAGAAGATCAGAGAGGTCGTCCCCAGACAACTAATAACATAACGACCCGAAACCTCCGAGGTTTGTACAAGTACCCTATCAAACGAAATTACGGTACTAAGACCATATGCCCATGAGGAGTTCATCCACTCAACAATTCTTTTGATATGTATGTATCAGGCACGCAGTATTAGGTATACGAAGCCTATCAGCACATCACACGCCTTATATTGCATTACATGTCTTTAGAATGTGTCAGATCCCCACTGATGTACTATCATTTCCCCTTTTTCTCCATAAAATCATTTTGGGTTTTTCTAGTTTTTATGGATTTTTGAATTTTTCAATGTTTTTGGGTTTTCTGAAAATAAATTCTAACTAAAAATGTAAAAACATATTTTTGGATTTTTGTAATTTTCTGAAAAGCAAGAAAAACTAAAACTAAAAAGTGATAAACTGAGGTGGTGATCAGTCCTGTTTTTCTTTTATACCATTAGCTTTCAAAAGATAGTCAAATCTTGATTTATCAAAAGCTTTGGTAAAAAGATCTGCACGTTGATAGTTAGTGTGGATTTGACCATATCGATCAACTCTTTAGCGTAACAATCATGGATAAAATGATATTTGATCCGGATATGTTTAGCTTTTGAGTGATTTACTAAGTCTTTTGTTAATGCAATTGCGGCTTCGTTATCATAGTAAATAGGGGTTTTAAGAAATTGCAAACCGTAGTCCACCATCTGTTGTTGTATCAAAAGAACCTGTGAGCAGCAGCTTGATGCTGAGACGTATTCTGCTTCACATGTGGATAAGGCAACTACGGTCTGTTTCTTGCATTTCCAGGTCACGAGCCTGCTCCCCATAAACTGGCATCCAGACGTTGTGGATTTGCTGTCTTTGTCACAACCACCCCAATCTGCATCACTAAAAGCTATTAGGTCAAAATTATCATCATTAGGGTACCATAGTCCTTTCAACGGACAACCCTTCAGATATCTAAGGATACGTTTGACAGCTGCAAGATGACTCTATTTCAGCTTCGGCTGATAATGTGCACAGAGACATGTGGCAAACATTATATCTGGTCTGGAAGCGGTGAGATACATCAGAGATCCGACGATTGCTCTGTATGTAAATGGGTCAGTTAGCTCCCCCTTAGCATCAACACCAATCCTGTGATTAGGTTGTATTGGGGTATCCATCGGCTTAGAATCATCCATCTGGAATCGGCTCAAGACTTCAGAAACGTATTTCGTCTGGTCAATAAAGATCCCCGTTGGTCTTTGTTCCACTTGCAAGCCTAGGAAAAACCGCATCTCTCCCATTGCGCTCATCTCGAACTTTTCCTGCAAAACACGTTCAAATTCTCTGCATAGAAGTTCGTTAGTAGAACCAAAAATAATGTCGTCAACATAAATCTGGACTAGAAGCAAGTCATCGCCTGTTTGTTTAGTAAACAGTGTGCAATCTACCAAACCTCGCTTAAATCCTTTGGAAAGAAGATACGTGCTCAGCTCCTCATACCATTGCCTTGGAGCCTGGTGCAACCCGTAAAGAGCTTTGTTTAGAACATAGACCTTATCCCGGTGAATAGGATCTTCAAAGCCTGGTGGTTGACCTACGTAAACTTCCTCCTTGACCACACCGTAAAGAAACGCGCTTTTGACATTCATTTGATACACCTTAAATTTCTTATATGATGTAAACGCCAGAAACATTCGAATAGCCTCTAAGCGTGCAACCGGTGCATAAATCTCATTGTAATCAATTCCTTCAACTTGATGAAATCCTTGTACGACCAAACGAGCTTTGTTCCTGACAATCACTCCTCTATCATCTTTCTTACACTTAAACACCCATTTTGTTCCTATCTTCTTTCGTCCTGGGGGTAAATCTGTCAGTGTCCACACGCCGAGTTTCTGAAACTGTAATAACTCCTCTTGCATAGCTTCTACCCAACCATCATCCAAAAGAGCGTCCTTGTATGTCCGCGGCTCAACCTGCGAAACATAACAAGCAAAATACCAGTCATTTTGAAAACCTGATTTTTCAATTTTGGCATATAAAGCAAGAGCGCCAAGGTTTTCTGGTGACTTTGCATTCCTCAGTTGACCTCTCGTCATCACACTGCTACCAGGATCACCAATAACCTGCTCGATCGGGTGAATCCGATGTATTCGAGATTCCAGATAATCAGATACTTGAACTCCCGTCTGAGTAGTTAAGTTCTCTGCGGAATCCAGATCATTACCCACGTTCGATGATGAAGCACCATGCGGATTTGGGTTCACTGGTGGTGTCTTTGTAGCAATCTCTGGAACAGCTTCACTTGTAACATCATCGTCATCTTCAGATTCTGATGAATTAAGAGTTGTGGAAGCTTCCTGAAATACCTCTTCTTCAACTACAGGAGCATTGGTATCATTAGAAGTTGTTTGGGGGTTTACAGTGATCGGACACACCAACGGTGATGTCACTGCGTTTCGACCTCGTAATATAATCGTAATACAGCTTCTTTAACCAAGCTATCTAGATTGAATGATTCAAAGAAATCCTTGTAATCAAACATCCAGTCTGGACCGCTTCCCTGTACATTGTGAGTATATCTTTGTACTTTGACATTAGCCCACTCCTCGACCTGACGAGTTCGTTTGTTGAAAACCTGTTTGAGCGGGGTTGCATATCCAACAAAGAATCCTTCTTCAGCCTTTGGTGCGAACTTCTCAGATGGATTAAGCATTGTACATGGAGCTCCAAATGGTTCTAGATACTCTAAGTTCGGCTTTCGTCGATTCAACAGCTCATAAGAAGTTTTGCCAAACTTCTTCACCGTTAAAACATGATTAAGAGTATAACAAGTTGCGTAGATTGCTTCGTTCCAGAACATTACTGGAAGATTTGAGTCCGCGAGCATTGTTCTTGCCGTTTCAATTAGAGTCCTGTTTTTGCGTTCGGCGACACCGTTCTGTTGTGGGGTATACGGAGCACTGTATTCATGATGAATACCTTTGTTTTCACAAAGAGCGTCCATCTGTGCATTCTTAAACTCCGTCCCATTATCACTCCTAATTCTCTTGATCTTGAGACCATAGATATTTTCCAATCGAGTGAACAGAACTTTCAGATCATCAAACGTGTCGCTCTTATGGTGCAAGCACATAACCCATGAAAATCTTGAAAAGTCATCAGTAACCACAAGACAATACAATTCACCAGCATGACTTTTACGTTTGACCGGTCTGAACAGATCCATGTGCAAACGCTCAAGTGGCAATTCAACGGAATTGACTTTCTTTGGCTTATGGGATTGCTTGTGCTGCTTACCCTTCTTGCAACTCACATACTTGTCGTTTAAGTGAAAATGTTTAACATTCACGCCTGTGACAAGTTCATTCTTCACCAATTGATTCATCTTTCGAAGGTGAATGTGTCCCATCCTCCTATGCCACATGATAGATTCTTTTTCAGTAGCCTTGGAAAGGAAACATGTGACTTAGCCTTGTGTAGTCATTGCTTTAGACATGTCGAGAATGTAAAAGTTGTTCACTCTCGGCGCCTTTAACATAACCCACTCTTTTGGTTATACGAATCCCGGCTTGAGTATGTAGCAAGATTTGTCATCAAAGTAAACTAAAAACTGCTTATCACAAATCTGACTGACACTGAGCAGATTGTAATCTATTTGCTTCACATAAGAGATTTTCTCAAAACTCACTATTCCATTACTGACACTACCCTCCATGGTAATGTATCCACCCTTGTTACTAGCATACGCTACATAACCTCCATTTATATTTCTGATATCGAACAGTAGCGATAGATCCCCTATCATGTGACCAGAAGCTCCACTGTCAACAATCCAAAGACTACTCACAGGGCCAGCTGAAGCTCCCTGCACATATTAAGTAAAAAGATTAGTTCTTTCGGGGGACCCAAGCCTGCTTGGTCTTGGGTCTTTGAACATTTTGTTTCAAAGATTCTTTATCACAGACATTTGAATTTGAATTGATCTTTTTCTGATCAATTAAATTCTTTGCATTCTCAGATTTGACATTCTCATTAACCTGTGAAGATGAAGCACCTTGTGAACCCTTTGGTGACAAGTGCTGTTCCGAACGTTTCAAGATCCGGATTTGAGATTTTGTGGTCTCAATCGGTTTCTTTACTTCGTCTTTGAACGAAACTTTCTTGGTTACCTTCTCTGATTTAACAGAGACAGGTCTAACTGTTGGTTTGACAGCAGGTTTAACAGGAACCTTTTACTTGTCAACAGTTGTGTTCACCATAGGTTTCTTAAGGGGTTTTTCAGTTGCTATCCGGTTACGACGGTCATATGTCATTTGACGATTTTCCCTCTTTTGAAAATATCTGCTTTGATTATAAAAAGGTGCTGGTTGAGGGACAAATCGTCTTTGTGGATAACAATGATTATCAACAGGACTTTCATATTTTTGCTTCACTTCAATCTCATGCCTCTTGTGTCTAACGTACGGGTAGTGCGCAAGTAAATGCCCTCTCTCCCCGCACTTAAAACACGCACGGTACTCTTCAAAGTTGTTCTTGGCGTTCGACTTAGCATAGGTAGTGATAGGATATTGGTCATCCACACACCTTCTTCTTAGACTCTCAGGAGCTGGGTCCTTTGAGTAAGTCGGCTCAAGAAAACTATTCGCCTTGTTCTTTGGCTTGATGAATTTTGTGACATGAACTTTGGGTTCTTTAGGAACATCCAAGTAAATTCTTTGTAAAACTTCTGGAGGTACATCATTTGTTCGCTCATGCTTTAGGAACCAAATGGTACTCTCCTGCCAAATCTTTTCAATCTTTGAATAATTAGCGAATTTAATTGGATATTCCTCGTCAGACATTATCTTATCGGACCCAATCATTCGATAGAAAATCTTGACGGGTTTGTCACAAGATTCATTTTTCTTTTCATTTTTCTTTTCAACAGGCTTAACTAATTGATTCTTTCTATGAGCGTTAGCCATGGGATGCATAATCTGAGATGGTGAAACAGCTTCGTTAGTGATTATGTGATTTTCATCAGGAATATCTCACACCTTTTCAGGGACCTTCTCAGATTGTTCATCCTCAGAATCAGAATCATCAGTTACAGCGACTACACCTTCATTGTTTAGTCCCAAAACTGGTCGAACATCAGAATTTGGGTCTCCCACACTAGAAATGTTCGACTCATTATCCGATGTCGATTCAGACTTGACTGAGCTCTCCGGTGTTATTGAATGTAGAGTATGATTTTCAAATAACACTGGAGATGGGACTGCCTTGTAGTTTGCACTACTAGACTGTGAAGGCTCCTCTATTATATGATCAACAACATAAGCAATATGCTTATAACTCTCAAGTTTCTTATTAACTTTCTCTGCAAAGCACTTGATGGTGGCCATTTCAAGTTTTGTGTTTTCTAAATCATTGATATAATTATTTATGGCCAGTTGTTTCAAAGATAAAGTCTTTTTCAGTTCTGAAACATCTTTCTTATAACCATCAAGTACTCTATTAAACTTTTTTGCTTCTTTTTGATAAGATTGACAGTTGATTTTAGCACTCTCAAGCTGAACCTGGAGTTGCTTATTCTCCTCTGTCAATTTATCACAAGCATCACAATGTTTAACACAAGTTGAATTTGAATTTGAAGTAGATTCAGTACTTACCTGTTTTGGAGGTTCTGTCATGGCCATCAATGCAAAGTGTGCTTCCTTCCCAGTGAAAAACTTTGAATAATCAATCCTGGTACAAGCATCATCCACCATGCATGATTTCCGGGTCATCAAAAAATCAGCTTCAGCAAGCAATTGGTCAATATCATCATCCAGTGAGTTAACACTAGATTCAGAGTCAGACTCACTCTCCTCATCAGAATAAGCTGAATCATACTGCTCTGGCACATTAGAAACCGAATCAAGAATCAACCCAGATTTCTTCTCTCCACAATCATCCTTTCTTCACTCAACTCTTCTATCTTCACTTCAGACAATTTTTCAGTCACTAACTCTTCTTCAACACAAACCGGCTCATCCAGATCCATCTTCTACGCAACACATGCCACATTCCCAGTGGTAATCTCTTCAACACCCAACTGCATACCCATCCAATCAAAACCCTCGTCTTTTTGTATCACCAATGCTTGGTTTTGATTATCTGATTGGGTTTGTGTGTTTGGTGTAGAAATGGGAATAATTGTTCGGTTTGGATTTTATGGTGTTTGGTTTTGGTTCTGGTTTTATGTTGTGGTTTGTCTCAAAGTGTTGTTTTGTGAAGTATTTTGAAGGTTCTGGTAGGTATTTTGTGGTTGAAAGCTTGAGATATTAGGGCTTTGGTAAGATACCTGGTTTTGGGTTTGACGGTTTTGGTAGTTGGTGTTGAAAGGATTTATGTTCCCCTGATGTGCTGGTTGTGTGCATTTCCGTTTAAAATGACCTTTCCCACCACAATTGAAACAAGTCACTTTGGATTTGTTGAAGCCATATGTGGTGTTCGGGGAAGTAGACAGATCAGTTCTTCCAGTCTTCTCAATGAATTTGGTATCTCTTCTCATAACACACGCAAATGCCTATTGGATATCAATGAGCTCCATCTCTTCCTTATCAATCTATGCGTAGTCTTCACTGGTCAAGTTGTTGTTCCTAATTTGACTCGCAACCAGCCCGTTATAAGAAGCTACCATAGCTGACACCAATGCTACATGTTGCTGTGCAATCTCAACTGTAACATTGTTTAAATTCGATGTTTCCAGCACGATTGAACTCTGAGTAGATTGGTTCTGATTCATCTGATTTTGGTTCACTTGAGGAATATAGGATTGTTGTTGAGGTTGGTTTAGATTAGCAGAATAACAAGTTGCTTGTTGCATAGGTGAGAAAGATGGTATGAAAGTTGTTGTTGGATATGATGGTGGGGTATAAGATGAAGTTTGTGCAAGGTAATTGATAGGTGTTTTAGATGGTTCAACCTGGCTAGAAACACATGCAATGTGTGGTGCAACATTTGAACTCGAACTTGAACCAGCAAGAGATGAAGATGTATTACCATGATATAAATCTGGGTTCTGAGGAATTTGAGCCCTTTTCGCCTTCCTCTTCTCTTCCATCTCCTTATTCTCTAGTTTCTGAATAAACTCGTTGATGTTCCAATATTGGTACCCATCCTTTTCCTTCAATACCTCTATATGCTGATTCCAGTATGGTGGCAACGCATCGGCAAACTTGTCCACCAACTCCGACATTGGTATGTTAATCTCATAGCTAGAAAGCTCGGTCAGTAAATGACAATACCTCGGAATCAGCTCCTTCAGCGTCTCATTCCCCATGTAGCTGAAGTTCTCAAACTCTTTCCTAAGTTCCTCCATCCTCAACTTCCTCGTCTTCTCATTCCCATCATGCCTATTTCGTAACATGTCCCACAATTGTTTGGATGTAGTGCAAGACCCAAACTAATGTAACAAATCAGTATTAATGGCCTGGGACAGTTGAGAAAACGCCTTCTTCTCAATAGCAAATTTCTTTTTCTCATCATCTGCAAGATTCTCCAACGGAATTGGCTCACCCGTGTTCTCCAAGATCGGAGCAACATAGCCCTTAGCAATCATCTGCCAAGCTTCCGTTCCCTCTAATCCCATTCCCTCAAGATGTATCTTGAACTTGGTCTTCCATGTGTTGTAATCGACCATTTCCATAAGCTTTGGTGGACGGCTTCCACTACCCGACGATAAGTCTTGAATAAGAGTTGAAATAGCGTTGGTAGTGTGAGAATGAACCGCCGCTGCTGCTACTCCCCAATAATCAGCCATCGGTTGTGGTTGTGGTTGTGCAACTTGTTGGGGCATAGAGCTAGTCATCGCCATGTAGTTAATTGGTTGGGATGGTTGACTAGAATTTTGAGCAGCCACCGACCAAGGATCCATGGTTATCTGTTGTTGTGGTGTTGTAATAGGTCATGGGGTGTTGTAGGAAAATTCCACATATCGATCTGAAGTTGATTAAACACGAAAAGATTAGAAAAATTTTATAACAGATTCTACGTTTGACCCTTTGTATGAATCGTGTGGTCGAATGTGTAAATCAAACCACGTTTGACCGTTTGGAAAAGCTCGAATGTAGAAAATAACAAACTCAGTTCACTTTTGACCGTTTATACCCACGTTCGACCACTCGATTGGTCGAATGTACCTAATATGGTCAAATGAACAAAATCACACTGATAAACTCTAGATTCGACCAAATAACACTCCACGTTCGACCAAATAATCCTTGGTTCAACCAGAAACTCACTCTTTCGACCAGTCTCCCTAGGTTCGACCCTTCATGTTTCAAAAACGGTTATTCTTTGAAAATCAGTTAATTTTGATCAAAATTTTTGAAAGTTGATGAAATTTGATGATCTTAATCAGGTTTTGCCTCGGATTTGATTTGGAACAAGTTTAACAAAGAGAATTATGAGTTTTAACCATGAAAATAAGCTCAAATCAATCAATTTAACACCAAATTCAGTTTATCAAAGAAAAACAGAAAGTTTTGATCATATTGGGTCCAAATCAGCTGTAATATTATCAATTTGTAGTTGTTTGATCCATATGGCTCTTATACCACTTTGTATGAGGATCGATTTGTCAAAAACTATTGATTTGATCAAACAAGTCTACAAATTCAGGTGCGGAATCCCTGAATCAGTTACAAAATGATAATAATATCAACAAAACACATAGATCATCATTAACATTACTTTTCATTCATAAACATACTTGATAAACTTTACAAAATCTTGTTTATAATGATTTAATCACAATTCAGACTTAACAAGAAAACCTAGGGAGGACACGCACACAGAGGGAAAAAAATGTCAAAAGTTACATTGCAAAAATCAACTTGACCTTATATAGGCCTGCACATTCGCCCATTTGTGTTGGTTGAATGTGTAGGTTCGACCAATCAACATGGTCGAACCAAGTTATAGATTAAAACCTATTTCTACATTTGACCTCCCTGTGCTCCTTCGACCAGCTATATCCACCTTCGACCAGTTAGAAACACCTTCGACCTTCAATTATCACCTTCGACCATTCAACTTAAGAACAAAACTTGTATTATTCGCAATCCAAAGCATTAGTCGCATATTATGCATCTACAATACAGTTATAATATCCACTCTGGGCTACTGGACCGGGTTCTGTTCCGGTAGCTGACCGAGTCACCGAGTTGACTTGGTATCAAACTCGTATTCTCCAACTTGGTTAATGGTACCTTGTAACAATCGTAATCAATATATCAGTAAGTCATTATGAGGTTGTAACCAATAAACCAACAGAATATATATATTACCAAATAAGTAACCGGACCTCGCCGGATTATTATCGGAACGTGACCGGAAGTTGACCGGAATTTGTATAGAACCAAGTATCGGACCCGTTTTTCGAATTTGGTACCTTATAACAATAACCACAAAGAGAGATTAATAATGAGAAAATGGATTTTAATACTCCCAACTATCGCCTGTTGGGGGATAATACTCCCAACTATCACTTTGGCCATTAGCACTCCAAACTTTCAACTTGTTGGATTTTATCACTCCCAAACTAACTGAGGTCTAACCCAGTTAGTGTTTGTGGCCAAAATGTAAAAACCTAAACTTATATGTGGCCAAATTATAAAAAACAAAACTTAAGGGGCATTTTTGAAATTAACCTTTAACTTATAAAATCCCCCCCCCCCCCTTCCCTTCTCTCTCTATATCTAAACCACCACCACCTTCATCGGAAACCACCACCACCTTCACCGGAAACCACCACCACCTACCACCACCCTTCACCTTCATACACCTACCACCACCCTTCACCTTCATCCACCTACCACCACCTTCACCGGAAACCACCTTCACCTTCATCCACTTACCACCACCTTCAGCGAACAGAAAGAAGGAAGAAGACGACGGTAAGTGTCGTGAACCCTTCGTAACCCACCCATCTCTAATTAATAGGACAGTTACCAAGTTGTGGTGACTGTCGTGAACCCTTTGTAACCACCCGACTGAGCCACCCTTTCAATTGAAGATGAAAACAATACAGATGATTGATGTGCTCAAAGTGGTTTAATAAAAACTAACTAAATTAACCTAAACTACACTCTAATTTTTAAATTTATAACCTAAGACTCTCTAAACCTAAACCACACAACCGGCAAATGTACCGGTCAGTGCAGTACAGCTAAAGTAAGTCCGAGTATCGAACCCACGAGACTCTACTGGAAAACGTAAACTAGACTCGATTTACTTATCCTAAATACTGACTTAATAATGTTTTGTTGTTTAAGGGGGTTTACTAACGAACTAATGCAAATAAATAAATAAATAAATAAATAAAACTAAAATAACTAAAGACACGAACTGGGAACTGCACTTGAGATCAACTGATGGTAAGGCACTACCTAGGCTACAATCCTACACATGAATGATAAGCTTCTAATGGCTATGGAACTGGTGTGGAACTGGGATCTTAAAATTCTAAACATCAAGAATAAACTAGACACCCTCGACCCTTCTCAAGGGGAAACCCTAGAATACTGTTGTGCTGTTAAACCACCGGTTGAGAGGTTACCCTCACAGGCTTACCTACTCGAATCTTAAAGTACCCGCTAGACAGTCTACCTCACAGCGCGAAAGTCACAATACACCTGAAAGTGCAAGGGGTAACTACAATATTTCTGATAAGATTTGGCCTACAAGGAATGCTAGGGAAACTAGGAAGATCTTCTCATAAAGCCTCTAGAACTAGCAATTTAACACCCTAGACAGACCAACAATCTCGCACCTTACAGCTATTGAGAATTGGTAGAACACTTAGAATCATCTAACTAACAATTACAACTCCTATGGATAACCTGCAGAAATTAACCATAAACTAGTTGCTAACACCCAGTCCACAACCTAACCCGCATTCATACATGAAAGACATTCACAAAAACGCAAGTGGAGTTTATAAAAGTTATTTAAATAAAACTAAATATGCATACACATCAAACAGAAAATAAAAAGTTCTTTAATTTAAAATTAATCCACAACCAAAAGTTCCAAAACCAAAAGAAAATAAATCAAACAAGTGCAATCATCTTTAACCTAGGTAGCATCAAGGTTTAGCCAATAATTGTCATGATAAAATCAAAACAGTAAAAACTAAACATATTAATGGTGTTCAATACGGGCTAGAACAGATAAATAATAAATACTTGAATTAAAACCGACCCGTACTCGCACCTAGGCTTCAATCCTTGATCTCCTTCACTATATTCTTTCTGTGTGATCTGCTCCTCTCCAAAATAACTTCCGCCCCCTTCGATATTGGCTGCCGTCCTTTTTTAAACCTTTCTTTTCAATTTAGTCTATTTGGGCCATGGGCCTTGACTATGTGACAAAGTCACGTTTTGTGGTTTTTTTTATTTTTTTTTCTTTTTAATATTATTATTATTTTATATACTATTATTATATATAGTATTATAATCCCGTGCTTTTGACTCGGGTGTTCTTGACTCGACCAAAGTTGCTCGTTTACGTTCCAACGAACTCATGAACACCTACCAAAATATAAAATAAAATAGATAAATACTAAAAAAGACACAAAACAAATAAAAATCTATAAAGACCTAAACTAAATAAAATAGACCGGTACAAGCCTAAAACTAATAAAAACACTATTTAAACGACTCAAAACTGCACAAACTTTACACTGGTAATAGATGTATTTTACAATACATCAATGATAAACATAATCATGGGGCTTTTAATCCTCATCAAAAACCGACCCTAAAAGCTATAATAATCGACTGGACTAAGGTGATGTTTTGTGGTTGATGGCCGGAGGTCAACCGGAGAAGATGACCGGAGGTCAACCGGAGCTCTCCCTCTCTTCCAACGTTCTCTTTGTTCACGTACTCTCTCTCTCTTCTATCTCTCTCTATTCGCGTACTCTCTCTCTCTCTCTTCTATCTCTCTCTGTTCACGTACTCTCTCTCTCTCTCTCTTCTATCTCCCTCTTCACGTCGGAGAAGATGAGGGTGTTTGGTTGAGGGGTTCGGCCACCGGAGTTCGGCTGGTGGTGGAGAAGACCACCAGTCTTCCTCTCTCTTCATCTCTCTATCTCTCTCTTTCTTTCTCTCTCTCTCTCTCTCTCTCTGAACTCCCTCTCTCTCTCTCTCTCTCTCTGAACTCCCTCTCTCTTTCTGAACTCTCTCTCTCTCTCTCTCTCTCTCTCTCTCTCTCTCTCTCTCTCTCTCTCTCTCTCTCTCTCTCTGTTGATGATGATGATTTTGTGTTTTAATAATATATATATATATAGATATAGATAATAATAATAATAATAATAATAATAATAATAATAAGTTTTAAAAATGTCCCAAAGTTTAGGTTTTTACATTTTAGCCACAAACACTAACTGGGTTAGACCTCAGTTAGTTTGGGAGTGATAAAATCCAACAAGTTGAAAGTTTGGAGTGCTAATGGCCAAAGTGATAGTTGGGAGTATTATCCGCTAATAGGCGATAGTTGGGAGTATTAAAATCCATTTTCCCATTAATAATCAGGAGATTATAACAAACAATCGAATGATAATTGTACAGTTCATACCAAAATATACACTTTTGTATATAAATTAGATTATAACCAGGCCTTCACCTGATTAGCATCCGAGCTTGGCCATGGACCCAATCGGTCATAACCATGACACCAAAACAGAATAAAGAAGCTGGGTTACGGTGACTTATCGAGCACATGAACCGGAAACAGAAAGATTATAATGGTCCGATGACAGTCACCGGATTTGGTGACAGTCCGGTTGGTTTAGAAACATAAGAACAGGGTATCGGGTTCAGAGAAGAGAAACCGAGCTCATGGGTTGGATTATAAGAGGTTGATTAGTCAATTACCGGACATGGATGATCTGAAGGTTATTAACTGAAACAGAGAAGATGGGTTATCGGGTGGTTCGGTGATGAAGGGTTAACGGGTAGGAGGACTTACCGGAGAGAGGGAGGCGGTGGTTACCGGTCACCGGAGCCAGTGACCTTTGTCTGACCTGAGAGAGTTCTCGGCACACACACACTAGGTGTGTGTTGTGCGTGTGATGTTGCAGAGACAAAGGAGAGGGGCAAGGTTTATATAGTCAAATCAAAATAAAGGAGTGTTTGGGAACAGGTATAACAGCATGCATTCAAGGGTGTTTGGCTACAGAACTTAGGTTGTTTATGGAGTGTTTGGCAGCGAGTTTAATAGCAGATAAGGAGCGTTTGGCTACGATGATAAGAATTGAATAATTATAATTTAAATAATAGGGTGGTCGGGTACGACCCGACCCGTTAACGAGACCCGTAACTCTGCGGGGTGTTACAGATATGGTTGATACACCATATGCCAATGCAGTTGGAAGTCTGATATTGATGGTGTCTACAAGACTTGATTAAAACATAAACTCAAGTAACATTTATGGTTTATATTGTTGTGATCGGTAGTAAAAGGATTGTCAATAGGAATAGTTTGTCAACAACCATTTTTGGTAGTAAGTATGCTAGTAAATAGCAACTTGGTATTGGTAGGAACTAATGATGAAAAAGACATTTGTGTTGACGAAGTCTAATAATTTTAGGTGGCTAAGTTGTCGGTTCTCTTGCACCTATATAATTTTATATAAACTGGGTGTAAATATTTACAGGTGTTTTCATGGATTTAAAGAATAGATGAGAGAGAGTTAAGAATTACTGTTGAGAGTGAATTCATTGATAATAATTTTCATTAATATTGATATAAGCCCGTGCTTCTACCCAAATAGTTTTAGTTTAAGAAATGCTTATATATTTACCCTCTATGCTTAACAATTCGAAATTTAAGGGGAAAACGTTTTCGCATAGATATTTTAAATTCATCAATATCTAGAAAATATGTAGCTTTTTTCAGTATGACATTTGAAAGTTTCATTACAATATGTAATGACAAGAAACAAATGGGGTTAAACCATTTATATGTGACAACAGATAAATCTTAAACTAAATTATAATATATGTGATACACAGTTTAAAGTTTGCGTAGAGTCAAGTGAGCCTCAAATTGAGGTTGTAGAGCTGGCATTAGGTGCGGAGCATGCAAGTACGATGGAGATAGCTTAAAACAAAAGCGTTGCAGAATCATTACAAGAGCCATTTTTGCTTCTAGTATAGCAAAATTTTGGCCAATGCATATACGTGGGCCACTACCAAATGGAAGGTAAACAGCTTTTCCGTTGATAACCTTTGAAACACCTTGAGAAAATCTTTGAGGATTAAATTCGTTTACATCTTCACCCCACATATCTTTGTCGTGATGCAAAATTAATGTGTTTATTTGGATAATGGTTCCTGGCGGTAAGGTTAAGTTACCAAGTTTGGACTCGTCATGTATTTGTCGTCTAATTAATGCGACAGGTGAATATAGTCTAAGAACCTCATTGAAGACAATGTTCATCTGCAAAATGAGATACTAAGAAGAATGAACATCAAAATATTCTAAATTAATCAATATCTGATTTTTAGAGTATAAAAAACTTACAACTTTTAAATGACTCAAGCCCTCAACATCGGGTGCTTTATCCTTAAAGACATGTAAAACTTCCTCCCTAACACGTGTCTGCCATTCTAAGTGTTGACCTAATAAAATCATAGTCCAAACAAGCATATTTCCCGTGGTCTCTTGCCCCGCAAAGTAGAAAAGTTTGCATTCTTCAATTACTTCTTCAATACTTAATCCAAAATTGCTATTCCCATGATGTTTAATTTCTTTATAATTCGAATCCAGAAGTATGCCCAAAAGGTCATCATGACTAGCTTCCCCAGCTTCCATCGCAATAATTCGTTTATTGATTATGCTCTTTATAGAATCCCTCACTAGTTGATCAATCTCTTTCATCCTTTTGTTATTTTTTGTTGGCAAAAATCTATTGGATCTTACTTTATTAGCACAATATTCTTGTTCTTGAAATTTAAGCTTCCAATAGACATGAAAAATAAAAGTTTTGAAACTAACTTACCTTAATCCTGGAATGTAAATTAAATTTGCAGCTTTCATAACTAGGAATGCTTGTTCTTTTTGAAGTTCAAATATCTTTCTTCCTTCCTCAAAACTACTACCAAAAGCTGTACGTGAAATCACATCACTTGAAAAGGTTTGAAGATAAGCATGCACATCTACTTCACATGAGATTTCATGAGTTAAAAGTTTTTCCCATTTGTAGATCATCTCACTACAGCTCACATAAAAGGCTGGTAACATATGCTACAAAAGGAATTATGGACATCCACATAATGATTTTCAAGTCATAATAAGTTAAGAGTAAATAATCTTGTAGAAAAAATAGAAAAGGGAATTGTAAGAGAGTAACCTTGAGCTTATTCATGTGGAACGCTGGATTAATGATTTTTCTGTGTTTAACCCATTGATCACCATCACGATCTACTAATCCACTAACTAGCAACTTTGCTAACTGATTACCACCCTTTTGCTTTTGATATGTATTATAATTAGCCAAGACTTCTCTAATCAAAGCAGGTTCCGATATGTGTATGACAGGTTTTGTTCCCATCCATGTAAAGCAACTCTTACCTGCATAATCAAGACAAAAACCACCATACCCTTTAAACATAAACTTAAGATACCATTTCTCTCATGAATATATATTAATCCATAGCATATATGAGTGTGTGTTTTTAACTAAATTGCATTTCCTTGATAACAATCAACTGGTCCTAAAATAGACATGGTCAAATAAATCGTAGCTCACTTCAAACTAGCTTACATTGTAAATAAGTCGAGCTCAAGCTAAGAGAAATGGTATATCAAGAAGATTCAAGCGCGTCCTAGATGTATTCGAAATTATAGTGTTAATGTATATTAAAAATTGGAAAGGAACCCATAAGAAAAATATTAAGGAACCCACTTTTAAAGATGCAAATCCCTTTAGTTGTAAATATGCAGTTACAAATAATCCAGCCAAAGTAATAGGAATTAGACCTAACACGATTCCAAATAGAAAAACTTCAATCATTTTAATTTGTTGGGAATCCTACAAGATCCGTTCGTTCTTTTTTCTCTAACAGATGGTCAAAACTTCATCTGGGTTCGAATCCTACTGAGAGGTCCACTAGAGATCAGAAATTGTTGAAGAAACAACAAGATCTTTCTTTTATCAGGCGATCGGAAAATAAAGAAATGGTTAATCTATTCAAGATAATTACGTATTTACAAAATACCGTCTCGATTGGGGGAACATTCATGTTTTTAGTTATATATGTATTTGGGTTATCTGTTGTCGGTTGGCACCCCATGTCATCTCACCATGGGGAGCCAAACACCATGTCGGTTTGGACCGGGTATTTGTAATCACATACCTATACCCGATTGTAAAATCATGTCCCATACTCAGCCCAATACTCGTCAATTATTTGTCGGATATCTACTCGTCGAGTATCGTGCATATTCGCTGATATCAGTTATAACCATTAGTTTGTTAGAAGATCCTCATTTCAATTCTCAAGTTCATTTCTTTTTTACTATTATTATTGTATTATTTTTATTTATATACAAATTGTTATATATTAAATATGATATATTACAAACATATAAGTTTATAATAAATAAATAAAAACATAATAATTTTTACATAGTTTCATGTATATACTTCACAACATACACTAAATAAATAATGATATCAAATACATATTCCATAAGAAAAAAAATGTATAAGATTTAAATAATCTTGACTACTAGCAATTGGTTGTCACGAGTCCCAACTAAGAAAATATATTCTGGTGGTCCCAATTTTTAACATATTAGCCACTAATAGACTACAACTAACAGGATACTAACTGATTTTCTAAATGGAACAAATTTATTTTTAGTCATAGTCCTTTGGTGGCCAATATGTTAAAAAATGGGACCACCCGCATATATTTTCCTAGTTGAGCCTGATGGTGGCCAATAGATGATGGTTGGGATTACTTAAATCCAATACTCCAAAAAAAGATCCACATGGTGAATTAAAATAAAACACTAATGGGCAAAGATTAAGGGAAAATAAAAATATATAGAGAGAAAATCGGGCATATGATTTGGCTATATAGTTCGGATATACGGGTATGTGGTTTTGGGTTAACAAGTTGGGTAACATATAATCTCATACCCGTGAATTTTTTAAACTAATCCCATAAATGTCCCATATGTTTCAAGTGTACCCGTCAGGCTCGGGTTTTTGTCCATACCTATTGGGTTCTATCCCCAACAACCAATTACGCTAATTTTTTTTTCTTTAATCATATTTTTTAGTTATTTCGCTACATTTAGTTATTGATGGTTTAGTTAATGCCCATCTATTACGTGAGGCGGTAACACATTTTATAGGGTTTAGTTAATGGGTAGCACATAATCTTATATGTTTTTTTATTATTTCTATATATTTTTACCTTATTAATGAGGAGAGATGGGTAAGAAGGTAATTTCACCATCATTTTAAGATGGCATACAAAAGGTCTCATGCATAAATCTCTAACTTTTACCATTTTCTACCATCTATGCCCTTATGTACAAGTCACTAATACAAATCAATTGCACCATTCAATACGTTTAATTCATGTATTAACTTTTTGTTACCTAGAACCATTACCAAGTAATACATTAATTCATGTAACTTTTTTTTAATGGATTAACTTTTTGTTACCAATGGAATTTGAATTATCACCATAAGAAAAGGCTAAGCCTTATTTAACACTTTGTAACCAGTAGGCTAAAGGCTCTTTGGTTCATGTGTGTAACTAAATGTTGCAAATAAAAATCAAGCACGGATCGGATTGGATAAATGATAGTATGGTGTATAAAGTTTTGGCTATTTAAAATGTGAATAAAAATACATACCCGCGGCAACGCGCGGGCATTCCACTAGTTATTTCTAAGTAACAACGATAAATACTCGTCCCACACCCACGACTCTCTCTCTCTCTCTCTCTCTCTCTCTATATATATATATATATATGTATATATATCCAACTGTTAGACTTTTGATCTGAATACCCACTACAAATTATTTTATTTTTAAAGTAAATTGCGATTTGCATCCTTGTAGTTTTTACAAGCAATAAACTTGAATTCCTACCTTCTTAATCTTGATGGATGAGTCCTCATGGTTCAAATCTTTAATACCTTGCACCCCTATAGCTTAACATTATTTAAAGTTTGTTAGGTTTACAAGGATATATTTGTAATTTCATTATTTCCTAATGTTTTTTTATCTAAATTTAACAATAAAACCATACCCTAATACCCATTAAAGAACCAATGGTTCTCTACGTACGTACATTAGGCATCCTCACCATTCACCACCATCGGCCTTCTTCAACACTGGCCAACCCCACCACCGCACGTCCCCACTGTCGAATATTCTTAACTAGGTTGGTGGTTGCTATGCCTTTTTTTCATGATAATTGAATGATACCAAACTGATAGTATCGAAATCAAAACATACGATTATGATTAGTAGTATTGAAACGTATGATAGTTGTTAAGATGGGAAAAAATATTGGTTGTATAAAACAGATGGTTTTTTCCTCTTATTTTTCTTTTATATAAAGATGATAGTTCTTAAGATAACATGTGATATATATATATATATATACTAGTGGGGTGCCCGCGCGTTGCGGCGGGAAACAACATTTATAACGGTTCCGTTAAGCCATAATCAATTAACCAAAATATTTGTTTTAGTGTGTTGCATAATCATTAGCGGAGCGTGAACTGCATTAACCACAATCGAAACATTCGAATCCTATGTGCTAGAGGAAGTGCAAGCACAATGCATAGCAATAACTGGGAGAAACGCTAAGCAAAAAATTAGGGTGATCATGAGTAACTGGGAACTTGCACACATAACGACAAACCCTAATTGTAAACACATTGGTGATTGTCCGGAAATACATAATCTAACCTGAAATTGTGGAACAATGTTAATTCGACATTTATAAAAGACAGATACGTTGGTTGATTTCAGGTCGTTTTCGTTTCAGTTATTACTTAACCCTAACATATTTTTTAAATGTAAACACTATAAAAATACCATATTCAAATTAAAGAGACTGTAATGCTCGTTTATACGGTGTAATAATACTAAGAAAATATTAGCGAAAGAAAAAATTATGGACGTTTAAAAATTGGGGGTAGTTGGTTAAAATAAGAGTGCGAAAATGTAATTACTATTTAAATAAATTAAATTTGATTAAAGCTGAGGGGACAAATGTGTATTTATTGTATAAAAGACACATGGTGTGTTGTACTCTAAGCAATTACAATTGTAAAACTTAAATATTAAGAGATCATTAGGAAATGCATTATAATATAGTATAGATATAGATTGGTTATTACTTAACCCCAATATATCATTTTTTAAATTTAAAAAAAATCTATACCAATACTATACACAAATTAAAAAGAAAAAAACGTTCGTTTATACACTGTAATAATATTAAAAAAATATTAACGTGTGAAAAATTATGGACATTTAAAAATCGTGGGATAGTTGGTTAAAATAAGGGTGAAAAGTGTAATTATTATTTAAATAAAAGGAATTGAGTATAGTTGAGGGGACAAATGCGTAATTATTGTGTAAGTAGTTAACATGTGCATTGTGTGTTGTACTCTAAGCAATTATACATGTACAACTTGAATTTTAAGACGTCAATAGAAAATGTATTATAATAAAGTTTAGATGATTTCAGTTCATTTTTGTTTTTTTCTTTTGTTTCGGTTATTGTTTAACCCTAACATATAATTTTTTAAAAAATAAAAAAACTATAGCAATACTATACTCAAATTAAAGAGAATAAAATGCTCTTTTATACAGTGTAATAATATTAAGAAAATATTATCGTCTAAAAAAGTTATTTACGTTTAAAGATCGTAGGGGTAGTTTTTTAAAATAAAAACGCAAAAGTGTAATTAGTATTTAAATAAACAGAAATAGAGTAAAGTTGATGGGCATATATGTAAGTATTGTATAAAATTATAGTATAGTGGATAGATAAGGGGTGAAACTGTAACTAATAAGGGGTATATGTGCAAGTTATGTTTGAAAAGACATAAATGCCCTTAAAAAGTAGTTATTACATGCATTATGTGTTGTACTTTAAGCATTTATAATTGTATTACTTAAAAATTAAGAGGTCCTTGTGAAATGCTTTATAAGATAGTATAGATATATATGGAAAGTATAACTAGAAAACTCATCCCAGTTAAAGAAACCTTGGAAACCCAATACTAGGCCCAAAATCAACCACGTCACTCTTTTTGTTATGTCTTCCAAGGGTATTTTCGTCACACAATTTTTATATTTTTCTGCTCAATCTGTAACCTTTCAGATTACATCATTTTCAAACATCCCTCCACTCTCTCCTCTGACATTCTCTCTCTTTCATATCTCTCAACCTAGATCATTGGATACATCTCTCTCTCTCTCTCTCTCTCTCTCTCTCTCTCTCTCTCTCTCTCTCTCTCTCTCTCTCATCTCTCAACCCATATCCACCATAAACCTCATAACCACGTATTTCTTCAAGATCAAGATGAAGACCTAACACCAGTTACGAGTGACGATGCGTTAGTCAAGACCTGGTTCCCAGTTGTACAGACGGTTCCGACGATTAAAAAGTGGCGGTTGCAGAGGCGTCGTGTTTTCGGTTCTTAATTTTGGTTTACTAAATAGGTGATCTGTTGGTTTCAAGATCCGTCCGTTTTTGCAGATCTCAAGATCGTAGATCCAGTCGTTTCCAAGTGAGTTACAATGAAATCCATTTTTTTGTTAAAAATGATGGGTATGCTAAAAATCAAACCTTTTTTGGCTTCTTGAGTAAAAGCAACGTGATTTCTGTGTTTTAGCTGATAAAAATTGAAATTGAAAGAAAAAGAAATTTGAATGTGTGATTGAGTTTCTAGTAGAAGAACAACAGTAATGGGGTTTTCCTTTATTCCAGAAACTTTTCTTTATAGTTGTATTCTAGCCAAGATCTTGACTTTTGTGACAAGAATGGTTTTTAACTTTTTTCACATGGTTCTTGATTCTTTCCATATTATTCACAAGACTAATGATTACCAAATTTTTGTTTTTTAAAAATATGATTTCACTTTTAATGTCGTACAATATTTTTTTGTTTTTATTAAATATTAAAAATCATTTTTGTTTCCTAAATACTTGATTATATCAGTTTTATTTACATTTTTATTATGTTATTATGAAACAAGATAATGTTTTATAACATTGTAATTTGCCATTTTAATGTTGTTATATATTTGTGTTATTTTTTAGTATTTTTATTTATCTAGTAAAAGAAATACTATGTTTTACTTGGCTTGTAATCACTAACCAAAAAATGCTTATTTTTTTAGGCATAGTGATGAAAAAGATTAGGTAGATGCAGATGAAGATCAGTAGAAGCCAATTCGTTTTGTGGTTTAAAATGTGGCCGGCTATATCGCTTTTTTACAGATTCGGCTTGAATGAACTTTATTATAACCTTTGTTATTTTTTTTCACTTGTGTGTAATATACAACATATTAAAAGGTTGGTTGTAAGTTATATTTATGAACATTTGTCACGTTATAACATTGTAAAATTTTGTAAGGTTTGTTACAATGAATAATTTTTATATGGGGCATGTTATTATATTTTTTATTTTTTTGTTACAAAAGTATATTTTTATCATTAACAGATTGTTATTATGATTTTTTTTATTTCTTTGAATATAGTCAAATGTATTTTTTTTTTATCAGGACGATAAGTTGTAACATAGTAACGTATTTTTTTACCGGGACGGTAAGTTGTAACACAGTAACAAAATATGTAACATGTTAAATATATAACTTGTAACACAGTAACAAAAGTTATATAATAAAAGTAAAAGCTGTGTGTAACATAATATGTAATTATAGTTACAAGTTACTTTTTTCTTATGTTTTCAATGTAAAAGTGACGTTTATTTGTTACACGTATAACATATTGTTACATAGTTACAAGCTATCACATACAACAATTTTCATATGTCACAACATAACACATAGTACAAGTTTTGTACAACTGTGTTATATAGGTATCATTTTTTTCTGAATTTATAAAACCAAAATGATATATAAAAAGAGAGTGGGAAGAATATTAAAGAAGAAGAGATAGAGAGTAATAAAATCAACTTTTTACATGTTTAAAAATTGTATATTAGAGAAAGGACAAAAAGAAGAAAGAACAAAGTACTATTGTCAGGCTAGAGTTTTGATCCATACAGACCACATTCTCCAAGACAATTTTAATGCAACATGTTTCCAAGAATGCCCTTCTAGTACTTTTCTTTATTATAAAATTGGATCAACAAAAGTAACTTTTTATTGATTAATCTCAACCATAGGATGGGTTGATCAACGGATGTGGTGGAGTTTTTTAAGTTTTCTTAACTGGAGAGGGTTTTCAATTTATCCTTCCTCTCTATATATATATATATATATATATATATATATATATATATATATATATATATATATATATATATATATATATATATATATAGGGTCAGGATCCTGTACAAAGTGTTTTTTTTTTTTTTGTGAAAAGTGTGAGAAGGATTAAAAATTGATACTTAGGCATCATTTTCAAGTTAAAACAACCTAAAACATCATTCCTAAATCCAAAACATGATGTCTACATGTCAATTCTTAGTCTTTCTCACACTTCTCACGAAATATGTCCTTTGTACAGGATCCTAAACATATATATATATATATATATATATATATATATATATATATATATTGAAGACTTCAAATGAGAAAAAATGTTTTGTAAAAAGAAAAAGAACAAGTTTAAACCAGAAACAATCTACCATTTATAATTTCATTTACCTTTAAATAAATAATTAATTCACTGTAACCCCCTTTAACTAGTTAAATAAATAAAACTCATATGTCATTTTTAAAACATATAATTTTAAAGCCACCCTAATTTACCGTGAAAGATAATTTCGATATTTGTAGTATATATGTAAGATGAATTTTTATGTGTAAGATTAATGTATGATAATCTCAATAGGTGTAGGATAAACATATAATAATTTCAAAAAATGTAGGATGAATTTTGATGTGTAGGACTAATCTATACGACTATATAATGTATTGTAGATGGGCAATATAGTCATTCCATATTCATCTTAATGGCAATGATTATAATTTCATTTACTTGTCATGACAAATTTAGTACAACATTATTTAATACTAAAACAGATTAATATTTATCTAAGGATATTTTATTTATTTAACCAAACACATTAATAAATCTTCAATCTTGATAAATTATAATTGATAAGACCGAACGTAATGGGCGTTTTATATAGAACTAATGAGAGAGGCTAACGTACAAAGTTTCTTAACATACAAAGTGTAAGAAGCATTCTCAGCCATTAGATTTAGGCGGTGGCAAGATGGTAATTAACAATCCTAATCATATTTGGGTTAATCTAACCAAGGGTAAATTAGGAAAAACACGTTTAAATTTCTGTGAAATCATAACAATAGACATAATTGATGCAAAAATTTTCAACGATTGAACCTGATTTTTCATCGTTTTCAACTCGATTAAACGTTCAGAATGATTAAACAATCAAAAGCATTCGATTACAAACAAAATCAAAACGTATTTGCAAAAATAGAAAAAAAACAGAGTATGATCATTCAATCGATAAAATTAGTCGAATCATATTCAAAAATCACTATCAACGCATGTATTATTCACAGAAACGAACGATGTTGATAATTGAAGAAGAATTAAACGAAAAAAATGGCTTTAAAAAAGGTTTCAGACAATGAAGATCAGAAACTGTTAAACAGAAAATCATAAAACGCACTTGGTTGTTTTATAAAACGCATTTGGTTTTTTAAACACTATTTAAACTGGTTTTTACAAAACACACTTGGTTTTTTATAAAACGCACTTGGTTTTTGTAAAACGCATTTGGTTTTTGTAAAACGCATTTGGTTTTTCTATAAAACGCATTTGGTTTTTTAAACACTATTTAAACTGGTTTTTTACAAAACACACTTGGTTTTTTATAAAACGCACTTGGTTTTTTATAAAACGCACTTGGTTTTTGTAAAACGCATTTGGTTTTTTTATAAAACGCATTTGGTTTTTTAAACACTATTTAAACTGGTTTTTACAAAACACACTTGGTTTTTTATAAAACGCACTTGGTTTTTGTAAAACGCACTTGGTTTTTATAAAACGCACTTGGTTTTTGTAAAACGCATTTGGTTTTTGTAAAACGTGGTTTTTGTAAAATGCACTTGTTTTTTGTAAAACGCACTTGGTTTTGTAAAACGCATCTAGTATAATTAGAACTCACCTTTTCCTCACTTTTTTCCCTATTTTCCTCTGTTTTTCTCCAACAAACAAACAAGTATATTCACACACAGTTGGGGTACGGTTTTTATGGATTGATTGTTTTTTTTGTCTTTTTTTCTTCTTTTTCCTTTGTTTTGTGATTAGCCAGAGATACAGAGATGTTGGCTTGGTTGTCTTCTCCGAAGATAGAGGGAAGTGACTAGATCTAAGCTACGATTGAGGTCGGGTTGAAGTCGAACAACGATTGAGGTCGGGTTCGGTTCCGATTACGAAAAAAGAGAATAAAAAAGGTAAAAAGGTGGGGTTGGAAGGTGATGATGAGGAGTATAAACCATCTACATTGATGAGGGATCGAGCTCTTCTAGTGGATCAGATGATGAAGATGAAGATAAAGTTTGTGAGAAGGGTGGTTAGTTCAGATCTACCACAAAAAGGAAGGAATGAATGGTGTTTTGAGTTAGGTATAGTTAACCATGGTTTACACGTGTCAATATTTGGTGACTTCCTACATTTCTCACATAAAAAAACTTTATACTCTATACTTTCATTAGAACTAATTATAGAACACCCGTAAAGGTATTGCGATCTTATAATAAAAAATTAGAGCTTTACTTTGAAACGGTTTCTTTATAAACCTGCTAGACATGAATAGACATACCATTTATGACTTACATCAAAATATGGTATTTCTACCAAACGGATAAATCCTTAAAAAATATGGTTATAACAAAGATTAATTTGGGTTTACTGTTATTAAACATTAGGATATACTTAGAATAAGAACTATGGGTCAAGTTATTCTACACAAGGTAATAAAAATAAGAAGGGTGAGAAGGATACAAAAAACTCAATAGATCATGAAATATGACACAATGAACCACAAAATATAACACAGTGCCAAAAAATATAACATAATGCTGAAGAAAAAAGACACAATGAATTGAAAACATGACACAATGATGAAAATAAGAAAAAGACACAATGGTACATGAAAGACACAATGATATAATGCATATTCTAAAAACCACAAGCTAAAACCTCAAAAAAACGAAGACCTAAAAACTCACGTTGTAGGGTTCGATAAAACGGTTCCAATGACGCTTGAATGAGTTCAATCGGTGTCCGTTTGATACCCTTCCTACGACTTCCTATTTTTCTTTCACTATGTATTTGATCCTAACCCTTAGAACTATACCATAAAGTGTGTTGATATGTCGCCATAAATTTAGGGGTAGTTAATGAAAATTCTAATAAAAATGTGAAAATCCCTTCTTCTTCCTCCATTAAAAAACCGAAAGCCACCCTATCTTCGTTTCGTAATTGACGACATTGGCGATTAGAACCGTTGTTTATTAAATAAAATGAAATGGAATAATGATCGATTTTGTTTTGTAACCGATAATTACCTTGATATTAAGCAATTGGAAACAACTCTCCAACAAACAAAGTTATTTAAGGCCATGTTTGGCTCTCCTTTTCAATTTCTCCTTATAATTTTTCCTTCTTCAAAAGTTACTTAATCTTATAAGTCACAATTTGTGACTTATAACTTTTCCCCCAAAATTTTCTTTTTAAAGCATAAAACCTCTTCACAAGTTACTTTTCAAAAAAATCATCCAAACACTTTTGTTTAACTTATGACTTATTGAATAAGTTAATAAGTTAAAAGGAGGTGTGGAAATGGAGAGCCAAACATACACTTATTGTGGTATCCACCTTCACTTCCTTCCGTCACCATCCCGAACATCACCACCGTCTCCAACCTACTACGACACATCAAATCTATTTCCAAGGCTGCATTTGGTCGTATCTGTCACCAAAACTATCGCAGGTCAGTGTCTTCTCCGAGCTATTGAGGTATAAGCTATATGACCTTTTGTTTCGGTTTAAACTCTGATGGATGGTAAGGGGTGTGTGTTGTGAGTTTGATCAGTTTAGTCTATGGGTGGTGGGTATGGTGTGTTCGGTTTGAATTCTGCCCATGGCTTGAGGGAGGGGAAAAAGTTATCGGGATGTTCCATAAAGAATTTACTTTTTTATTTTGAGCCATTAATCATCTCTTGAAGAGTTGTTAAAGCGAGTGTCAATAACTAACTGAGATAGATAATAATTAAGGTAAGAAGAGTTAAAGTATTTTATGTTTTACCATTATGTAATTTCTTTTTTTTTTCATGTTAAGTTTCTTCTCATTTGATCATCTCCCTATGTGTGTGGGTGTGTGTCTATATATATATGGTAGGGATCTTGAGAGAACACTTAGCTAATGAGAACTGAGAGAACTATCATGGATCACACATTTCTCTAAAGCCAAAAAACAGATTTTTTTTTTTCCTAAATCGCAGTTTTTCTTGCAAGAATATATTTTTTTTTTCATTTATACATATGTGTATATTACATTTATGTGTATATTATATATTTTCAGTTATATATATTTTATATTGCAAACATATATGTATGATACCTATTTTTTTAAATTCTAACACGTATGCAGAATAAAATAACATATTCTTACCTACAATCTCTTTTTCTATACATGTATATGCAATCATTTCTACACATTTGCATATATATGTATATTACAAAACATGTATGTACATATGTACAATACTAGTTTTTGTAGTTTTAGACACTATATACGTATATGTATATGTATAAATGCAAAAAAAAAAAAAAAAAAAAAAAAAAAAAAAAAAAAAAAAAGAGAGAGAGAGAGAGAGAGAGAAGAAATAAATTATTTCTTGCAGGGAAAGGAGCCATTTAGCAAAAAAATAAATAAATTTTTTTGCCTTACCAAATCATATATATATCTAGTTTTGTTTTGCTTTTTTTTTTCTTTGGCAAATATGGGTGTTGTTAATTAAGATGGAACGAAAACAAATCCATGGAACAAAAATAGATTGGAAGATAATAAAATTACAAATATATCCTTCTAAACCTAACAAAGTTTAGACACTGTTAAGTTAAAGGGGTGCAAGATGTTAAAGATTTGGACCACGGGGACTCATCTAACAAGATTAATAACGTAGGGACTCATATTGAGTTATTGTTATAATCAAATGGGTGAAAATTGCAATTTACTCTTATTTTTTATTTTTTATCCTCACATTCGCCTTCGATCTTCAATTTCTGCTCTATTTAATATATAAATTTTTACCTAGGACATTGCTCGTAAGATTTTCATTTAATGTTTAATTTATTTTATGTTTCCACATGTACATATCAAACTTTTACTAAAAATGCACCTACGTACTCAGTAATGTCAAAACACTTCGAATGAAATTTAATAAAGATAGTAACTTAACAACGATAAAAGGACCCAAAGTTTCATACCAAAAGTGGTGACGGATTTGTGGAAGAAGGGTAAGGCACGAGGCGTAATATCGTGAGTAAGATTCATAGGTTTGGATTTGGCTTCGTTCATCATCTGCACCGTCTCTTTCAAATCTCCATACAAAAATCTGTAAGGGGTACCCTTGAGTCCTTGATTTCTTAGAAACCTCTCGATCATCTTAGGTTTGAACCACAACCAATTCAAAAGCCTCCATATATAGAACAAGAAGATTGATGCTACTACAAGAAGCCAAGAAACTGTAGTGTTATCCATGCCCAGCGGGTACAAGAATAAAAAATAATTGTTGGGATGATGTTTATTTAACTTCCTTATGGTTGAGTGGTTGATGGTACGTTATCATTCACCATGTATTTTTAAAGGTTGTCATAACTATTGTGTGACGGTACACTAGGTATTATGGGGAGCATTAAATTAGGGTTGGATTAGACCATCAACTACTAAAGAATCTTAATTTATGTTTTTTTGTTATATTAGAATATCCGTTGTGGGTAGAGGTGAGTGGAGGATTTATCGAATAATATTTTGCCATGTAGGCGTCGATGTGGCACTGGCTCGCGACCGTGGGCTGATAGCTTAATCCCGTTGTGGCTAGAGGTGAGCGAGTATTTTTTTTTTACGAAATTAATAAATAATTCCCCGCTACCACACGCGAGTGTGGTAGCTTGGGCTCACTCGCGGGACCTTTCGAGTGGGGTGTTGTGGTACCGGCGATCCATGTGGCTGGCGACCTCGTTCGCGTAGATCCGATCTCGCACCACAAGTGAGGGTACAACTTCTATTGTGAACAAATAGTATAATTTATGAGTCTTTGTTGGGGTGTGTGAGTTTGCTTTAAAGAAAATAAAATAAAACCAAAACAAAACAAAATTTAATTCTGGTGTTTAGATATTATGGTGCTTTAAATAATGTGTATTAGTTAATTTTTAAGGGAATTTGGATGTACACACTTGACTAAAATATATGCATCTATAGTTTTGTAGAGTAGTGACAATACTAGTAGACTAATAGTTAAGGTTTTTTTTTTTGGAAAGAAGGGGTTGAAGGGGTTCAAGGTAGTCATGGGTACAAGAAAATGTTCTACCATTTTAGTCGTATCATCGTCTGATCATGGAAAGCAATGAATGAATTAGTATTCATTTATGTTTTTCTTTCTTTCATTCTTTATCGCCCCGCTTACTGTGTGCGCATATAATGTATATATGTGTTGCCCTCTGGGGGCAAAAGTAAAGTTGCACTAGTTTTAACGTTATTTTACTAATTTCGTGAAAATAACGTTAAAAACGACGGACGGTTAATCATGTATCATGTGGTGGCGTTGATAGCCAAAAGACAAAGGGGTACATGCACTGATCGGGTTTGTCCCGGTTGCTAAGTGGATTGTGCCTTATGTCCAAGGCTTGATACCAAACCACATCGAGCCGGGGGTTTCACTAGAAGCAGCCTCTCTATTCTTAAGGGTAGAGGTAAGGCTGTCTACATCTTACCCTCCTCAGACCCTACCTTAGCTTTGCTATAGGTGGGATTAACTGAGTATGATGATGATGATGATGATGATGATGATGATGATTTCATTCTTTGAGTCTTAGGGTTTGGGTTGGGGTGGGTTGAGTTGGGTTGGGTTGGGTTGTTTTGTTGGGTTTATATTTGTTAATTTTGATGGATATAAAGCTTAGTTTAGTTAGGTTTAGTATTAATTACTCGAGTTCGATAAATATTTTTTCGAGTAACGTAACGTGGCAACGTATAATTTCTTGTAGTAGTAACGTAAATTAATTTTTAGTAGTAATGCAAATTTTTTTTGTAGTAACGTTTTCGAAAAATCTTAAAAAGAAAAACAAAAAAACTTCCACTACGCGTGAAAACCCGAGGGGCAGCAGGCGCGGACCCTAGCAATAAGCTAGGTCCACCCCTAGGCGCTAAATGGGTCGTGTTTGCGGGTTGGCAAGTCCAACCCTGTCTGAACCCGAAAATTTTACACGAACCCGAATACAACCTGAATATTCATGGGTTGAACCCGAACGCGACCCGTTCAACCTGAATTTTTTTAGTTTTTTGTATTTTTTTCGCAAACTAATATATTAAAAATAAAATTTTACTATAAAACACACAAGCGTATACATTATAATTAAAAAATCCTGGACCAATTTCTATTTTATTTTAAGTTATAAATATAACATAAAATACCTAACTAAGTTAACTTATACCAAAAAAAACATATTGTAAAAATAATAAAATATAGTAGAAATGGGTTAAACGGGTCAACCCACGAATCTGTCCGGGTTAACCGAAACCCGACCCGTTTAGCTAAACGGGTTCGTGGGTTCAACCTAAAACTGGCTTGAACCCGTTTAGACAAAACCCAATTGAATAATTTCGTGTTAGAATCGAGTTGTGTCAAAAATTCACACCCCTATTCTCACATGAAATCAATGGAGTTTGTGTTTATTCTTCACTTGCTAAAGAATTTAACTTTCTAGAGATCTACAAAAGAAATCATAAGATATTCTTAATGACATTGAGTTGGTTTCAACACCAAAGAGGAATCTAAATTATTTCGGAAATAATGGATTGGATTCTATATTTTCACCGGTAAAGTGTTTTTGTAAGAAACATCAAATAGATATGCCTAATATGAAAGTTCCGTATACTTCTATTCAATATTGGCCTTGTAAAAAAGATAATAATGTTAATTTGAACACTTTTACATAGTTGATCTGTTTACATCCGCAATGGACAAACAATTACATGAGTTGAATAGTAGATTCAATGATATGCAATGAAATTGTTAACTTTTAGTTCTACTTTAGTTTCAAAAAGAACACCTTAAATGATTAATGTAGATTATATTTTTCTTTTTATTGAGAAGGATTATCCTATTAATTTTATAGAGCAAGAGGGACATCAATTATGACATCAGCATCAGGTGAAGCTTTTTAAACTGGAAATGACAATAAATTCCATGCTAAGTTTTGTATAAACTATTGCATACCTATGCAAAATTCTGTGTGAACTCAAAAATGTGAGACATAATGTGTTTCATAGAGTGGTTCGACTAATGTTGACCCTTCCAGTTTCTACTGCAACAACATAGAACCTTCGCAATAAAATATTAAATAACTTTCTTGTGAATAACTTGGTGACTTATATTAGTATAACCTTGATAAATGAATGATCTGGTCAATTGAATAAAATCCTCCAACAACTTTCTCTTGATAAATAAAAAATCTCACTAAATGAATACACTTTTTTTATTCTCACTGTATTAAATATTAATTAATTAAGGTTCCACTATGCATGACTTGATAGTTTGGAGGAAAAATAGATTATGTTCATATATAAACAAATAAAAAATCATATGAAAGTTATGTATTCACTTAAATACATACAAATTCAACTCCACCAAAATGATACATACAAATAAATATCATGCAACTTCACTGAGATCTCTGGGCCCCAGGGGGTGCTGTTGGCATAGGATAATCATAATTTTCTACACCAAGAATTTGGGGAGCTTCCACATATGGACTCTAGAATAAGAATATAATATTAATTATTATATAAAAAGGGAAATATGTTTTTAATAGTGAATGAAAATGACTAACAAACCTGAGGTAACATGGTGGTTTTAGAACTTTGACCAGAATCTGCAGCTCTTGAAGCATTATCTGTATCAATGCCATTCATATGCATACCAGATTGTAACATTGGTTCACTTTCATTCTCATTGGCTGCTTTTGCCTTCTGAAAATAAGATTATTGTTTATACATTAGGCATCTATCAAATTTAACGAAATTACTTGAAAACGGGTCGATTTGGGTTAGATATTATATCTCTCTAACGGGTTGTGGATCGAGAATTGTTTGACCGACCCATCTAGTTAACCCATTTTGCCATACTGACAATGTACCAAAAGTAAACATAATAACACCTGAAAGATCCGACCAAGAATCCTCAATCCCTTGGCTCTCGCACGAAGCTCCTCTTTTTTCACATCGTGCTCTTGAAGAACCTGAAACAGACATATATAAATATAAGTGTTGTCTGCATATTATATAAATAAAAAAAAGAAGGAAAATGAATACAACCGTCTGACAGACACGAGAAACCGTGGCCTCAATATCTGCCACATTAAGCTTCCAAAGAGAATCAATCATTATCTTCTTGTGTGACTCCATGTATTCTTCAAGTTGCTGCTCTGTGTACTTCCCTTCTGCACTCAATTGTCGTTTCAAGTCTTCTTGAAGCTGCATTAAAGCAATTGCACCTAAACCACAAAAGGGAAAGCACAAATGAAAAAAAAATAATAATAATAATAATGTTACATAACGGTAAAGCCAAACTAGGAAGTCAAAGGCAAAAAGAAGCGCACACCCAACACAAGAAAAAATGCAATAATAAAAAATAAATAAAACACGAATATAATAGACATAAGAAATTAATAATTTGATGGTATTACAAAAATATAATGAAAAACATATGATAACATATAGGCCAGATGTACCTGTCGCAGCTGTAACTTGTGATTTTATAAAATGACCTTTGTTCCTAAACCACTCAGCAATAAATGGTAAACCAAGATAAATAGCCTTTTTACCAAGCTCTTTGGCAGCTTGGTGAGTATATATATAACCAACTGTGTTGAGCATGTCCACACCATAAGCTACAAAAGGAGGGCATAACTTACAGTCAGAAATATATAATAACTTGGCATTGATATTTCCAAGTAAAATGATTTATAATGTACGGATATGTTGCTCAAAGAACTTATTTGAAAGAAAGAAAGAAAAAAAAAACCTGCATTGGAGAGCCTTGATACTTCTGCTTCAGCATGACGAACAAAATCATCTTTGTTTCCTTGCACATATTCATGGAGACGATTTTTAAGTAATTCAATCAACTTTTCTTCTCTTTCCGTTTGCACAATCTGCCATGCACACACTTAACTGATTCAAATTTACATAGCCATACTATAAATCTAAAAAAAAAAGTATTAACTGCTTGAAGTATGCTACTAAATAGGATAATATACGTGTATATATAAATATAGATAGATGTTCGTATGTATGTATGTGTGTGTGTATATAGTGTGATCAATACAGGATAAAATTTTAAGTAAAGAAATGTAAGTGCTTGTACGCACTGCGGTAATGGGATAGAGAGAGACGATTATGCGGTTACATAGCCACCTTATGTATCTGAGTTAATGCAATAGATACGCGTGTTAATACCATTTTCGCAATTCTCTACTTAAAATTGGTGATATAATAAACAACCACCCTCTCTCTCTCTATATATATATATGTGTGTGTGTGTGTGTGTGTGTGTTCACAATAGGGGAAGGTTCCAATAAGAACTCAAATAATGGTAAAAAAACGTATAAACTAATCAAAATATTGAATCTGAACATACAAGTTTAATTCATATCTCTGTTGAAGTGTTTGAAAAGAGTCTTAAAGCATTTTCTATTTAAAAAATAAACAAACTCAATTATGCATCTGATTATGCAATCTGTTGCAACAGATGTACATAGTTGCACAAGCGTAAAAATTGTAGATCTGCCGTTTCCAATGTTTAAAAATTATGTCAAAAAACAGCTAGATCAAATTGTTAAGTTTATGAATTTGTACCTATATGATTCAAATTAAAAAAATTTATCAGTTCTTACCAACATTTAAGTTCATAATTGATCCTGGTTCTATATGCATACGTACCCTCATCTTTTCTTGCACCTTTTTAACATCAACCAGCTCCCCTTCTGTGAAAATATCCATAGAAGCCATGGATGCCATGGCAAGCTGGCCAATGTAGTCTTCAAATAGCTCACTCCCAAAAAGCATTGCAAAGATAGCAGCTGGGTCAATGATTGCCTCACTATAATTAACAGAGTAAATATTTCAAACTTTGCAAAAGTTAACTAAATAAATATCAAGAAGAGCAAAACATGTGAACATTCTCGTGTATACAGCACAAGGTACCATAATAAATAACTAAAGACCACAAAACTAACGTTGCGACTCCTGATTTCCCGTGAGCATCATATGCCTGTCTTTGATTAGGATTACTCAATACTTGGTAAGCTTCTCCTAAAACCTGTTACAGAATACAAAATATTTAACTAAAATAATATATTGAAGAAAAATATTTAAAAAAAATGACTCAGAAGGATACTGAATAAAATCTACAAGAGTAAGATGGGAGTGTTGCCTGAAAATTTTGTGCTGCGAGAGGATCATTTGGATTTTTGTCTGGATGGACCTGGCGTGCCTGCAGTTCTCCAAGCATAGCAAGTTAAAGATGACAATAATTAAACTATGCTCACATCTATTTACTCACAAAATATACTAGCTATCTTCGTAAACAAGCTAATTAGGAAGAGAATACACACGCAATCATCATAAATCGCTTATTTGTACATACCAATACAAACATGTTATCCTTCTCGGTTTAATGTAATGTTAGGTCTAACAGGCTATATACAACCTAGTTTTCTGTACAAGAAGCTAGGGGTGTTCACAATCCGGCCCGTACGAGACAAACCACTAACTACGGTTTCAGGAAACGACAAACATAACTGACCAGGTTGAGTGGATCAGCCTGAACTGCTTTTTTTTTTTCAAAATATTTAGTTTGTACAAAAAAACTTAAACAAAAATAGTTCATGACATAGTTAGTTCGTATAATACATAGATACAACAACAATAACTACATATTCCAAAATAAAATTGAAAGAATTACATGACGGATTTGGTTTACACAGCCAATTCAAAGTTCGAAACCGTCAAACAGACCCTTAAACTACATAACCAAATTAATCTTAAACGTTTGATAGGTTTCAACAGTTTATAAACACCAAGCCGTTCATTAAACAGATACCAAAACTGGACCTTGGATTACCTTTAGTTTCAATTAATAAGAATCATTATGTACAGGTTCCATGGGATGGGCATAAGAACTTGCCAAACAAATACTAAAAATTCATGCGCCCTTGGTTTTGAAAACCGCACCTTAGGCAAGGCGATAGGAAAAACACCTCAAGGCCCAACCTTGAGTCCGCGCTTCATATACATGTGGGTCAAAACCTAAGCAGTTAATGCGGTAAAATATCGGATATCGGTCAAGGAGTGATATTTGAGATATAGGTTATTGCGGTGATATATCGGTGGGATATCGGTAATTTTTATATCATGCAAAATCCATATATATAGAAGTTTAACGCTAACAATTAAATATAATCTCCTACAATTAACACATTGACCTCTTGCAACGTGCAAAACAATAACAGTTGTAGCAAGTGGGAACTTATTAAGACTTTAAACACTAATATTTAACACTGACAATTAACAATTAAGACTTAAAACACTAGCAACATCAATAAAAAGCAAGACAAATAGAAGAACTAATAAAAAAGATACTGATATCGGGAATATCGGTGATATATCAGTCAAATATCGGTAAGATATCGGTCAAATATCGGTCAATATCGTCGATAATATCGGTGCAAAATATCGGTCAAAATATCGGTAACGATATATCGGTTGATGACCGATAACCGAGATATCGGTGATATATCACTGATATATCGGTCGAGTTAACTACTTAGGTCAAAACTGGTCAAATATAGGCAGTCTGAAGGAGACTACAACATAAAACTGACCAAAGGGAATAAGATAAACACACATATATAAACGAGAGAGATGCAACTTTTCATTGCACTAACACCTGTAAACCTCTCGCCTACGCCTAGGCTTTCGGAACCAAAACGCCTTGGAGCACCTAGACTTTTCAAATTATGAATAAGCAAATGGTATTGGGTACCGAAAGTCCGAAACCGAACCGCTACCAAATTTCCCGTACCGAAAGATTTCTGGTCGGTACCTACCTTTTGGCATTTTCAGGATCAATACTTTCGGTTCAGTATGGTACCAGCATTTTACCGATTTTTACTTTCAAATACAGGTACCATACCATACCGAACATTTTCGGTACCGGTGCCCATTTTTGACGATTTTCGGGATTCGTACTTTCGGTACTGGTAGCAACCTCATCCCTATTTCAAATGTTCTCTTACAAACAAATTGTGCTACAATTGACTATTCAATCATAACTCCTAATCAAATTGCAGGTCACCAATTGTTGGGAAAACCAAAGGATTCCTCCCTTAAATCAAACATTATTATATAGATATTACTACACCCTATATCATCAATTTCCTTATATGTAATATAATAATAATAATAATATTCCATTCAATTAGAGCACAAGCATCACATAAATATAACCAAAATAAACAAAGATCACATAATTATTGCAGCAATCAATTAAATTAACGATATATATTATATATGAAACCTTGATATAATAAGCTTTCTTAATCTCAGCTTCTGTAGCGGTTGGTTTAACCCCAAGGATATCGTAATACTCCGTCTCCTTCACCATTGATCAAACACCTCTGTAATAATAATACTAATAATATCCTTCCAATAAACGAATTAAAAAACTTGTACGGGTATCTCAACGCTAGAAACTTGGAAACCCTAACAATAACAAGGAGACAATTAGGAATAGTCGTTTAATATTATCCACGAATACATTTTTTTTATATAATGTAATTGAATTTGCGATTGGAGGAGGAAGAAGATACGAACGAAGCTGCGGTATGAGGTTGCTGACGTTGACCGATGACGGTCTGGGCCCACCAGTTGGTTATTCTTTATGACTTTAACGGATAATGGATTGATTTGGTTATAATATTAAGAGTAAATTGTCAAATTCGTTCATGTGTTTGATCATATTTGCTATAGGGTGCTTATATTTAAACCCCCACCTTCTATTTTTACCTCCTTAAAGCGCTTCGCTTAAGCCTAAGCGAGGCGCTTTGAACTCATTCCAAGGAGGTCAGTACGAGGGGCAGAAAAAGCTGATTTTTAAATTCGAAACGCCTCGCTTAGGCCTAAGCGAGGCGCTTCAAGGGGTAATTTATTTTGGTAGTTGTTTTGATGTTTTGAGTTGGTTTTTTTATTTTTTTTAATTTAATAATTATAAAAAGTTAAAAAAATTTAAAAAACAAAGTAATAACCCTAATCATTGTCAATGACTTAAACTTGACATCATCAACCACGTATAGTCAATGAATGCGGTATGCGCGTTAAATTTCATTAAATGCGGCAATACTTGGATCCGGTTGGAGTCTAAAGCTTCGTGTGTCATCTTGGTCGAACTCATGTTGCAACATTCGTCTTGTGTGTCAACGATGAAGGCAACATACTTGATATCAATGGGAAGATAAATAATCCTCATCCACAATGTTCTTACCTATAGATACCAACCATCCGGTTGTTTTCAGGTTGTCTTCATCGTTGACCGCTATCTCTCGGATAACAACTGAAAAGTTGTCTTCAATGATTATAAAGAAACTTGAAAGTAATTACAAGAAGATGATCAAAGATGCTACAACATAACTTGCACCGGCTTGAAATATGAGTTTGATTAGCTTAAATCTCTCTGATCCATGGTATCCACTTTCAGGTTGTCTTCATCGTTGACCGCTATCGTTGACCATGGATCATCGTTAAAATAAACTTTTCATGCAAGCAAGTAAAATTCAGTTGTTGGACAGTGAGATTGATAACTGGACAAGTTAGCCAGGCGTTTGTCAAACGGACAATTAAAATAAACTTTTCATGCAAGCAAGTAAAATTCAGTTGTTGGACAGTGAGATTGAAAGGTGGCAGGAAAAAGCTGACATTTTGTTCCTTGTTGCAGAAAGAAATCAACAGTCGGATTAACGATTTTGTTTACCCTCCCATTGACATAAAAAATGTTCTTTTGAAAAACGTCTGACTGCAAAAAAAAAAAAATAAATAAATAAATAAATAAATCAACTCAAAAGACCAAAAAAAAAAAAAATTGATCCGAAGCGCTTCGCTTAGGCCTAAGCGAGGCGCTTTCAGGGGGTGAAAATAGAAGGGGGGTTGAAATAGACGGAGCCTTGCTATATCCAACCAAAACAAGTTTTTATCTCACTTGGATCCTTCAGGTTTCTATTTATCTGTCAAATTCATCTAAAACATAAACCCACTTAACTTAGTCAGTTAAATAAGGGGTAGTTTGGTCATTTTGCTTGATTTTATAAAGGACAATTTTGTCACTTCAAACCCTTTGATTATCTATGTATCTATATATATAAAAGAAAATGTATATGCTGACGTGGCGTGCAATGGAGGTCTCAACCTTTCCTTGAGAGTGCCACGTAGCATCATAATGGAGAGTTTTTTATGTTTTTGAATTGTTTACTTTTTTTAATTAAATTGAGTTATTTTAGGAAAAAAGAATTTAAAAATAAATTTAAAATTTTCTCTCTCATATTTCCTCCCATAATTTTTAAACGTTTATATCTTTTATATACGGGATTTTTTAAAGAAAAAAATTACACCAAATTAACGAGCGTTTTATTATCTTTCCAACGAGTACCATAGTGTTATATAAAAAACGGAGAAAAAATCGACTATTTTTTGTGGGGTTTCGTTCATACAGGAAAAAAACACACAAAGTGTTCATGTTATCACGTAAAATTAGATTTTGTGGGGAATATAAGTTATTACTGATTAGAATACTATGAACATGCAATGATCGGGAGATTTTGTGGTTTGTTAACTTGAGCCATTTGCAATAGGTTATCACGTAAAATTAGATTTTTCAACCCCGGGACCCTCCTGGGGTAATCAGCTAGTTTTAAATAAATAAAAAAAACCCACCACCAGTCGTCATCTTCTTCCCCTATTTAAAGGGTTTAAAACCCTAAAACACTTCAAACATTCAACAAACCTTCAATCGATCAATCCAACTTCCAATTTCATCCTTTCATCATGGTGATGTGTTTGTGTGGATCAACAGTCGTTCTTAAAATCTCATGGACATCTCAGAATCCAGGTCGTAGGTTCTATTGTTGCACAAATGGGTGTGGGTTCGTTGACTGGGCTGAGCCCCCTGTGTGTACAAACCCTACTGTGTTGGTCCCTGCTCTGATGGACACAATACGTCGGCATGAAGACAATGTTAGAAGGATGTTTGCCAGGAAAGTGGAAACTGGTCAAGTGTTGAAGAAAATGTCGAAGCAAAACAAGATGTTGAAACTAGTTCTAGGGTTTTCTTGGATGTTGTTTGTGTTGTACTATGTTATGAACTAATGTAGGGTTTGGATCTGTAATCCATGGGTTTTGATTGTGGTTGTTGATGTAGAATGGTTCTAGGTTAATGTATTAGATGGTGATGTAGTAAGATGATGTTAATGTAATGTAGATGATGGGTCTCTTTTGAATTAGCTAATTGTAATCTTTAGTGAAGATGAAATGAAATTAATGTTTTGGTAACATGTGTATGTATGTATGTTGAACTTGAATGTTGAATGTAGCTATAATTAGCAAATGACCAACTGTGGACCCATTAACCATAACCATAACCAAATGACAAATGACCAAATGTTGACCCATTAAGCTGATGAACTTTGTGCAGTCAAAGGCAAACAAACCAATAAACTTTTGAACATTTTGCAGTCAAACAACAAAATAACCATAACCAAATGTTGACCCATTAAGCTGATGTCGAAAACATTTTGCTGCCAAACAACAAAATAACCATAACCAAATGTTGACCCATTACAACAAAATAATCATAACCAAATGTTGACTCATTACAACAAAATACCATAACCAATGAGCATATGTTGACTTTGTGCAGTCAAACAGCCATAAAATGACCCATATCAGCTAAAATGACCCATATCACCTGTTGACTTTCTACAATCAAATGACCCATATACAGCAATGACCAAACAACAAAACAAAACAATAAGATGACTATGACCCAATTACAAGGCTGCAGTCAAACAACAAAATAATAAACAGTAACCTGTTGACCCATTAACATAAATATTACCAAAAGATACAATTTTTACATCAAATATTCAACCATAAAGGACTGTTTACAATACTGCCCAAACAAAAGGAATTACATAGGTTTAACTAATCAAAACACAATAAAAACAAGCCATAAAGTATTGTTTAGACACCCACTGCTACTGTAGCCTTTCATTTACCACCTGAACTTCCACCACTCTTGTTTCCACCACTTTTGCAGGTTCTCTTGTTGTGCCCTTTGCCCTTGCAGATGGTGTAAGTCAATGAATTGGCACGTTTTGGCATCTTTGAACTTGTTTCAACCTTTTTCTTCAAGTCTTCAATCTCCACATCTAACTTCTTTCTTTTCTTCTTTGGTCTTCCTGCTTGCTTGTGAACTTTTGGAGAAACCAGCGTTGTTGGGCATTTAGAAGCTGGCCAGATGTCAATGCCATTGATGGGTTCTATGGTGTTCATATACACTGTCTTCCAGGTCTCTACCCAATATGTTTTGTCCACATACTTCTCTGGCACACCATCACCTATTCCATCCAACCTCACGTTCCAAATACAAGCAACTGCATGCCTGCATGGCATTGCAGTTAGATCCCATCTTCTTCATGAAAAAAGTCCTCTGGTCCACATTCACAATTCTTTGTTCAGTTATAGTAGGTCCAAATACTTGGTACTTTGATGGTCCACACCAAATAACAGTACACTCAGTTGCATCCTTCTTGATCTCTTTAAATTTGTTTGTTGCATTAGGTGTTAATGGACCAAGACTATGTGCAATCATTCTGTGTACCACAACAATCCTTTTCATGAGGTATTCCCTAATTTGTTCAAGGCAGGTTATGATAGGCATGTCTCTGCCTTAAACAAGCTGCTTGTTGAAAACCTCACAATGATTGTTCAGTAGCATGTCATATCTAGCCCTCCTTGCAATACATTTTAACATCATTATTTTCTATAGTATAGTTTTTCTAATGCACAACAGTCAAGGAAATAATAACATACCTGAAAAAAATGCCCTTGACCAATGTTTGTGTGGAATTTTTTTTACCCAAGTATGCATCTTTTTGTTTTCATCTTCCACTTTCTTCATGGCTTTTTCAAAGCTTGTTATGTTGTTGCAGTAGCACAACCCCACAATAAGCTTTTGTACATATCACCTCTCCAACTAGATTTCATATTGTCATATATATGTTTCAACCAAAATCTATGCTCTGCTTCTGGAAATACCTTGGCTAAAGCAGGTATCAATCCCTAGTTTACAAACAAAGCATTTCATAAAATATACAAAAACAGGTATACATAAAGTAATAAAAACAGATATACATGAATGTAGTTTTGTTACCTTTTGCCTATCACTTATGAATGTGAAATTCCTGTTATGAGTCACATCCAAATCATCCCCCAATAACTCTAAGAACCAAGTCCATGTAGCAAAAGTATCAGCCTTAACCAGTGCATATGCAACAGGGTATATGCCACCGTTTTCATCTGCCCCAACAGCTATCAAAATTTGCCCATTACATTACTCTTTCAAGAAACAACCATCCAGCCCCAACAATTTTCTCTTACCTGCCTTAAACCCCCTCTTCAGTGCACCTAGACAGATATATATATCCTTCTGAACTGTCTTATAGGACTGCTTAGGTTACAATTTGGCTCAACATCTATCTTGACAGTAGTTTCTGGATCAGCTCTAATCAACTCCTCACCATAGTCCCTAAGCATCTTATACTGAACTTCAAAATCCCATTGAATCTTCTTAGTTGCCATAGCCTTAGCCCTAAATGCCTAGTTAGTAGTACTTGTATCTAATACACTTGTATAGTTGGATTGGTTTTGTTTTGGGGTTCAATCTGCTTGGCTAACCAACCCACAATGCACAAATTAGCAACTCTAGTATGCAAGCAAGTATGCTCTTTTGTGTATGTCTTAACAATCCAAGCCCCCTATTTTTTCTTGTTGGAAACATGCAATGTCCATGGACACTTAGGTTTTGGTATAGTCTTTTAGGTTTTGGTGGTGGTTTTACAGAACTACACTCCTCATTCAAACCACCTACTTTGGTCTTCACACTATCTTCTTTTGTCTCCTTAACTTTTTTGGTCCTCTTACTTTGTTTGGGCCCACCATGTGCAAGATTCCCATTTATAATAGTCCCATCCTCACTTAACTTCTCACAACTACCAAGTTCAAGATTTCCACCCATACAAACCACACGAAATCTACCTAAGTCATTCTTAGTTATATACAATTGTCTTCTAGTATGCACAACATGTGTTTTCACCAAATCAGTGAGTTTTTCTCTATCACATAAGTCTTGCCCAACAAAAAAAAAGGATTATACAATGACAATTTGCACTTCTTTTGCTTCTTTCTAACATCCCTAAGAACCTGTTCTAATTCAGTGTCATCATCTGAATCACTTTCAAAGTTTTCATCATCAACCTCATTTTCAGGATGTTCTTCATCCTTATAAGGTTCATATTCACAAGTTTCATATTCAATTATAGCTCTAAATTCATTAAGGTCATCTACATTAACTTCTTCCACTAAGTTATCTTCATCAACTAGGAAATCAGAATCCTCATCTTTAGCTTCTCCCATTTTGTAACTAGGATCCTCTTCTTCTTCACAGTCATGTTCACTACCCTCATGTAGACTACCCTCATTTCCACTACCCTCATCACTATCACTTTGGCTAACCTCATCAGTCAAATCCACCATTGTAGGTGTAACATTGTGTATTTTTCTATAAGCTCTAATAAATAAAAATTCTCATTTTTTTTATTATTCCATTTTGCCAATTTATAAAAAAAAAAAAAAAATTGTGGGACAAGGTTTGAACCCGAGTCCCATGCAGATTTAAACTTATCACCCAACATACAAACCACTAGACCAAGATAGGTTCTTGTTTCAAAACCGATTCAAATAACTCTTATAAGCTTATTGAATATCAATCAAGTCAAAGCCAAAAGTCAAAACCCAATACACTCAATACCTTTAATCAAAAATTATCACGCTCAAATCCGTTTTGGAAACAATTGTTGATTGATTGGTGACCGACATAATCAACCTCGTCATTACCAGCCATCAATCCTAATCACGCGTTTTAGTCAAGCAATTACACCAATTCATGAACCGAATTGAAGGACTTTCCAAACCTTATACTAATCATCATCAATTCGCGTTGTTTTGAATCAATTGAACCACCCTATAAATTCAGACTCAAATCGAGACTAAAACCCATCCAAAATCACTATCTATCGTATCCTAAATCTCTCCAATTCGAAGTCTCATTGTCTCGACCCTGGTGCTCGATTTCATTATATCTCGGTATGTATTTTTTTTCAACTACTTCGTCCCTAGGAGTCAGCTAATCATATAGATTAAAAGCCCCATAAAATCGTTCGCATTCTGATTTGATTTCGTGGGTAACTGTGGGATTAGGAAATTAGGGTTCATAGGATATAAGAATTGGGGTTTTGTTTTAATCAGCTTCCTTTTAAATAATTAACATATTCAAGAAACCACAAAAACACACCCAGACCAGTTGGTGTTGGTGTGATTATACAGCTTATAGGTCCCGAGTTCGAACCCCTTCCACTGCGACTTTGTTTTGTGTTTGTTTGCTTTAGATGTTTTCAAGATCTGTTTAAATTTATTAGCATTCTGATTTATACACCAAACAAGCACCCTGTCTAGTTGGTTTGGGCACTTGTCTGCAGCAAAAGTGTCTCGGGTTGGAATCCCCCCAAGGGCGGGTTCAACCATTTTTTTTATTATTTTTTTGTTGTTTAATAATAAAAATATTTACATAAAACCTTAAATTATTTATTTTAAATACATAAACTAGTCTAAAATTTTTATAAAAATTATCTCAGCCTTATAAGACCTTAAATTTTATGTTTATAATTTTATTTTTCTGAAAAACATTTACTTACTATTTTTAATATATTTATTTTGTTTAAACCTTAATTAATTCGTAGAAAATTCATTTTTAATCATTTTAATACCAATTTTTTTGTGGAATTATTTCTAACCATGAAAAACGTTTTGGAAATTTTATTTTCTGTATAAATATTATTTTTCTTATTTTTTATCATTTAATCCTATTTAATGGATAATATTCAAATAAATTACGTTTTAAATGAAAATAAAATGTGAAATAATTTTTATAAATTATTTTTCACTTATACCACATACTAACTACTGTTATAAAATGAAAATAATATTTTTATATTTTATTTGTATTTAAATCCTAATTATTGCTTTTTAATGTTAATAACCAAATTTAAAATATATAAAATATCAAATTTTAAGTTCTATAAATTTTGAAATTATATTTTAATATCTCACTGACTTATAAATTTTACATTTGTTTGACTATTTACTTTCTTCTTTTATTTCCACTTTTATTTCATAATAATTACATAAAATCGTATTATTTAATTTCGAGTCGTTCCATTGTTTGCACTTTTAATTATTTTACATGTTTTCATAATTTGAAAGTATTAAAGGATCATTGATTGTATAAAATTTTCTTTAAATATTAAAATTACTTAAAGCCAATTTTAGTTCAAATAAAAAACCATAAAATCCCCAAATTCTAGTCTAGAAACCCTAAGTGCCTAATCCTAGATAACTTAGACTTTAAGTTCGTTCCCTTACATATTATTATTTATTCATTTAGGTTAATCCTTTGGGATATTCTAATACAAACTTTTTGGTTCGGCATATTTCAAGTTATTACATAAACGGTGAGTTTACATAGCCCCTTTTTTACTGTTTTACATTTTTGGGGTGAAACATGTTTATACAATAGCAATTACTCATTCTCATTATGTGAAACTTGTGGATTCATTTTGACTGTAACAAAAAGACACATTACAATCATTAACATTGATCAAGCCGCCTGTTTAGATTATAGCGCTATAGGTCTGACAAACCCATCCCCCCCCCCCCCCCCCCCCCCGCATAAATTCAGGGATGTTCGAAAACAGTTACACTTTTACTAACTTGCGAGTTAGGTCTTAGTCGACATAAAGTTTGAATTGTTACATGTCGGGCTCATACTCTTACATGATTCTTTGTTAGATCACAACTGTGATTGTTATACAAAATATTCTATTGTTTTTAATTACTTGCAAAAACCTATGTATTTTCACCAACTATTTATGGTTGACCCTCCATCTTTCCAACTCAACATGTTTCAGGTTTTACTTGCTATTGGAAGTTGTACATGTCATGGATCACATAAGAGCTTTAGACCTAGTTTATATGAATCAAGTTTATGTAATTATTAATTGTATGACAAATTGTAAATCGTTTAATAATATTCAACTTCCATTTAGTACCATGAGCTATTGAACAATCATCACTACGTGACACCTCGATGTTTCCGCCATCGGTTGGGGTGTTATAGTAGGCTCTTGTGTTACATCACCTAATTCTTCACTTACATCTTTCTTATGGTGAGTTTCTATTTGTTGAATATATACTTCCACAAGTTTACTTTTCTCAGCATGCCGGATCAAATTCAATACATCACTATCATTACCTAGTGGCCTTAACCCTAAATCCATGTCTTCATTAGGAACCTTAAAGTGGTAAGTAACTATGTCCTCATCTGAATTACCTAATTCACACAACATCTCATTCATTATAGTCACTGAAAAATATCAAAATTCACCTTGTCAATCTGATTAACCAAACCCCCCTCATATGTCATGTCTGGAGAATCTGTGAATTTCCCACCATGATGAACTTCCAAAGTGAAGAAATCCTCTCTTTTGCTGCAATGTAATCAAAATTAGGATAAAAAAATAGTTTATGAACAACTAATGAGGTGTTATCAGTGTGTAATCGTGCACATATCGTATTCAACAACTGGATTGAATGATGAATCAGCCTCTCTTACATACCAGGAACCCCATGTAACACCCCAACCGATGGCGGAAACATCGGGATGTCACGTGTTAAGGATTGTTCAGTAGCTCATGGTGAATAATAAATTTCATTAATTGATTTAAATAAATTACATACAATCGTTCTACAAGAATTCGTACATCAAATTGAATAAAACTATGCACATATCTTCAAGCAATTCTTCAAGCAAGTAGAACCTGAAACATGTTAAGTTGAAAATATTTTGGGTCAACAAAAGTTGGTGAGAATACATAGGTTTTTGAAAATAATTGATAACAATAGTTTGTACAACATTCAAAGTTGTATGATGATAGAGTATGATACCGACATGTAACAATGCGTCTTTGTACAACCAAACCTTGTGTCGACTGCTGACTAACTCGCAAGTTAGTTAAATGTTATTACTGTTATCGATCATCCCTGAGTCTACGCGGGGGATGGGTTTGTCAGACCTATAGCGCTATAATCTAAACAGGCGGCTTGATCATTGTTAATGATTGTACTGTGTCTTTTTGTTACAGTCAAATGATAGAATGATGATGTAATTGAATCACAAGTAAATATGAGTAAATGATAGTATAAAATGTTTAAACATGTTTCACCCCAAAAATAGTGAAAATAGAGAAAAGGGGCTATGTAAACTCACCTTAGCAAAACGTTATCTCTTGAAAAATAGTGTGTTGCCCAATGTATCAAGTATCACCCTATAATGAGGTAATATATATGTCTAAGTCTACCAAGTCTATAAATGTATAAGTTTCTAGGGCTTCGAATTTGGGGATAATTGCTCGTTTGATTATTATCAAAAATATTCGACAATAGAGAGAAATTTAGTAAATAAATAACCAAAAATCTTTTTATAAGTATTAAATCCAAGATAGTCACAAGAATGTGTTTAAAGTATAAAAATAATTTTTACAAAATTATTTTCCTTAAAATAGATTTTTAAAATCTATTTATTACAAATTGTCAAACTTTAACTCTAGTATTTAAAAATATTAAATTTAAAGAATTATTAGCTTAAAATTTATATTTCTGTTCTAAATAATCAGAAATAATTTGTATAAAATTTTGGTGTAAAAATATTAAAAATTGGATTTATTATGATTTAATTATGATTAAAACTAACAAAAATTGATTAAAAATATTAAATAAATGATTTTCAGAAATAAAAATCATTTATGGAAAGTTTAATGTTATAAAAACTCAGGATAATTTTTGTGGAAATTAATAAGATCTTTTTGTTATTTTTATAGAATTTTATAAATAAAATGGAATAAACTTGATTTAATTATTATAAATATTAAATAAATAAATTTCAGAAAACTAAAAATTGCAGGTGGAACATTTATATCAGATTTGTTAAAAATAATTTTTTTAGAATTTATAAAAGGGTTTTAATAATTAAAAATGAATTTATAAGTTTAAATGTAATATATGTATTTATTTGATAAAACCCGAAAAAAAAAACAAAAGACGCCACTGCCGGGACTCGAACCCGCGTGGTCTAGCTTATGGGCACCAGACACAACCACTTGGTCTAGACCTGTGGTTGTGTTGATTTTAGTTTGATTAAAAATAAATATATTATGCAAAACTATGTTTGTCCCCAAATCATATCTTTATAAACCCTAGTTTCTTAATCCATCAATTGAACTCGAATTCAACACAGATTCTGAACGGGACTATAGGGCTTTTAATCTACACAGAAAATCGACCATAACGCATGTAGGAATTCATTCGTACCTTATCTGAATTGGGTGAGTCTAGACGAGACAAAAACGAGGCACCCGTGTTCAATAGCGATTCAAAGAGGAAACGAAAACGGATTTTTGTATGGGGGTTCCCTTAATCGGCTCCTCTTGGTATTGTGGGTGAGTTTAATCGAGTTACAAACACGTATATATACAGATTTGGATCGGCACTTTTGGAAGGTCAATTCATCATCATTAAAAGCTTTTAAAACGCGTTAATTATTCAAATCTTTATCTATGGAAGGTGGAGAAGGTAATGGCGCTCAGATTACGGGTTAAATTTAATTGGGGACGCGTCAATTAAATGAATTTGATGGCAGTTGACTTTTGTTTGGTCAACTGACCATCGTGCAACATCAGTGGAGAAGAAGAGGAGCCATCAAAGTGGGCTTATATTGATTTTATGTTGGGGTTAAACCAAAGAAGAGAGGTAGACCGGGTGGTAGGCGCGCGTGTGTTGTGTGTGGGAGGTCTCCGGTTCGAGCCTCAGGAGCAGCGGCTCTTTTCTCCTTTTTTTTTTTAGATAAGGGGGAGGCCAAGAGTTGGGCTGGACATGGGCTTGGGCTGGGTGGTTGGGCCACGCCAGATGGGCTTAGGAGGAGGTTGGGTTGGGTTGTAGGATTTGTTTGTTGGGTTGTAGATTTAGGGGGGGGGGGTTTAGTTATAATATTTGTATCATGATTATTATTATTACTATTATTATTATTATTATTATTATTATTAGTTTAGGAAAATAATTAGAGACTTAGGCACGTTTAACGATAACGATGTAGAATATAAGGGCTTTTATTTTAAAATTTGGGGAAAATTTTGAAATGTTACAGTCTCCCCTACTTTTGGAAACTTCGTCCCGAAGTTTATTAAAAACGTAGGGTTGAAGGTGATTGGGTAAAAATAAAATAGTTGTGATTTTGGGTTATAGCATGACATGAATGAACAACCAGACAACTAGAGTTTATAACCTTGATAGAATTTCACACTACCTTAACGTACCTGTAAATTCATGATTACGTTCCGGACCGCAATCACCAATTTACCTTACATTAAGGTTTTGCGTCCTTCTATGCCTCCACCGATTGTTGAGCAGGTTCGATAGTCTCCACCAGTCGTTGAGCAGGTTGTAGGGCCTCTCCCGACTGTTGGAAAAGCATAGTGACCTCTACCAATCGTTGAGTAGGTTTGATAGTCTTCACCAGTCGTGGAGCAGGTTGTAGGGCCTCTCCCGTCTGTTGAAAAGACATGATGACATTTATTATACACACATATTGCAAATTGATAACATGTTTATGCAAGCAAGCACAGTATACGAGTTGTAGTTGTATAGATTTATATAATTAATTCACATTCAAACAATCATGCACCATGTAAACAACTCTCAAAAAATTCAATACTAGAATTTATTATTCAAATAGAGTCAATACATAGAATAAAAGTAAACAACGTTCGAGTGGTGGGACATGTTGTTAAGTAGCTGGAGGGTCTTGATCTCTGTTCAGTTTAGGGCATCGGTTACGGAAGTGATTTGGGTCTCCACATTCATAGCATTGACCATAGTTGTATTGATTAAGGTTAGCAGCTTGAGCAGGGTTGGTGGATTGGTTGGCATTGGGATTTGGGGTCTCGCGACATGTATTAACTAGATGGCCATACCTACCACAATTGGTGCACAAGCGACACGCTGAAGCAGTGGGATGATGTCGGTTGCATGTGTTACACAATGGATGGTTTCCTGTATAAGGTTTCTTGTTAGAAGCTTGTGTAGTGGGGTTGACATCAGGATCCTTGGCCTTACGCTTCTGATTCTCAGTAGTTACCGCGGCTACAATACCTGCTTTATTGCCTTTCCGAACTAAGGTACCGTTCTTTACGTGATTATCAGTTAAGGTAGCTGCTAAACGCTTGGCCTCTTCAAGGGTAGCAGGGTTCCTTCCCCATACCGTGTCTTGAATCTGCATGGGCAAACCACCGATATACTTTTCGATGGCTACAGGTAGCGGAGTGACTTTATGGGGCAATAACAGGCTGAGCTCGTGGAAGCGGGTATTATAAGCAAGGTTTTCCCCACTATCCTGAGCAAGGGTGTGGAACTCGTCTTCTAATTTCTTGACCTCGTTACGTGGGCAAAATTCATCTTTCATTATCTCCTTGACTTGATCCCACGTCATAGTAAGTGCAACTTCAGCTCCTCGGGTACGTTTTTCCTCATTCCACCAAGTGAGTGCTCGTTTGTGAAGAACACTCATAGCATAACGGACCTTAAAGTTATCGGGACACTCACTGTTGATGAAAGTATTTTCAATACCCTCAAACCATTGTAGGAGTCCTGTAGCTCCTTCTTCACCACTAAACTTTGGGGGATTACAAGAATTGAAGTGCTTGAGAGTGCAGGCTGGGAGTCCATTCCCGTTGTGGTTTCCATTTCCATTCCCGTTGCCGTTGCCGTTCCCGTTGCCGTTCAACTGGATGACTTGAGCTAGTAAGTTGGGAACCAGAGTTGCGATTTGCTGCGCCATTTGTTGAGAAATGATTGCAGCCAGTTGGGCATCGACACCATTGTTGTTGTTGTTGTTGTGGTTAGTATCGTGGTTGTGGTTGTGATTGCTACTTCCTTCATCATGGTTTTCACCACTGTTAAGACGAGCACTGCGACGTGGAGGCATGATCTGTAAGAGACACAGTGAAATGAATGAGATTATATAAGGAGTGTAATCATTTATTCATTAATTAAAACGAATAAACGAAAACGTTGACTTATCAAAGATTCTCAATTCTAATAACATATGAAGACATGCTTTAGCCTATAAGTGAACACTCATCCCGAGAATTCCCAGGTAGGCATCCGGGTCCCTCGTCTGATTGGGATATATGCGCAATGCCAGCCTAGACAGAAGACTCAGAATACAGGCGTTCACCCTTCCAGATTGCACGTGTTCGTTATTAAAATCTAGAACTTCGATGAGATCTCAAGGTGTTTCAGGTTAAACCTGAGGATTTTGTCCTATTAGTCTAAGAGTAGGTCTAGTGATGTAGAGCATCTTCTTGTAAGGATGATAGTAGGGATAAGAAGTAGGAGGGAGATAGAGATTAGCAAGTAAAGAAGCAAGTACTGATTAAGTCCTATGGTTATAGACTAGATTATTTTTTCTAATAACCTAATTCCCTATAACCATGGCTCTGATACCAATCTGTAACACCCCAACCGATGGCGGAAACATCGGGATGTCACGTGTTAATGATTGTTCAGTAGCTCATGGTGAATAATAAATTTCATTAATTGATTTAAATAAATTACATACAATCGTTCTACAAGAATTCGTACATCAAATTGAATAAAACTATGCACATATCTTCAAGCAATTCTTCAAGCAAGTAGAACCTGAAACATGTTAAGTTGAAAATATTTTGGGTCAACAAAAGTTGGTGAGAATACATAGGTTTTTGAAAATAATTGATAACAATAGTTTGTACAACATTCAAAGTTGTATGATGATAGAGTATGATACCGACATGTAACAATGCGTCTTTGTACAACCAAACCTTGTGTCGACTGCTGACTAACTCGCAAGTTAGTTAAATGTTATTACTGTTATCGATCATCCCTGAGTCTACGCGGGGGATGGGTTTGTCAGACCTATAGCGCTATAATCTAAACAGGCGGCTTGATCATTGTTAATGATTGTACTGTGTCTTTTTGTTACAGTCAAATGATAGAATGATGATGTAATTGAATCACAAGTAAATATGAGTAAATGATAGTATAAAATGTTTAAACATGTTTCACCCCAAAAATAATGAAAATAGAGAAAAGGGGCTATGTAAACTCACCTTAGCAAAACGTTATCTCTTGAAAAATAGTGTGTTGCCCAATGTATCAAGTATCACCCTATAATGAGGTAATATATATGTCTAAGTCTACCAAGTCTATAAATGTATAAGTTTCTAGGGCTTCGAATTTGGGGATAATTGCTCGTTTGATTATTATTAAAAATATTCGACAATAGAGAGAAATTTAGTAAATAAATAACCAAAAATCTTTTTATAAGTTTTAAATCCAAGATAGTCACAAGAATGAGTTTAAAGTATAAAAATAATTTTTACATAATTATTTTCCTTAAAATAGATTTTTAAAATCTATTTATTACAAATTGTCAAACTTTAACTCTAATATTTAAAAATATTAAATTTAAAGAATTATTAGCTTAAAATTTATATTTCTGTTCTAAATAATCAGAAATAATTTGTATAAAATTTTGGTGTAAAAATATTAAAAATTGGATTTATTATGATTTAATTATGATTAAAACTAACAAAAATTGATTAAAAATATTAAATAAATGATTTTCAGAAATAAAAATCATTTCTGGAAAGTTTAATGTTATAAAAACTCAGGATAATTTTTGTGGAAATTAATAAGATCTTTTTGTTATTTTTAGAGAATTTTATAAATAAAATGGAATAAACTTAATTTAATTATTATAAATATTAAATAAATAAATTTCAGAAAACTAAAAATTGTAGGTGGAACATTTATATCAGATTTGTTAAAAATAAATTTTTTAGAATTTATAAAAGGGTTTTAATAATTAAAAATGAATTTATAAGTTTAAATGTAATATATGTATTTATTTGATAAAACCCGAAAAAAAAAAAAACAAAAGACGCCACTGCCGGGACTCGAACCCGCGTGGTCTAGCTTATGGGCACCAGACACAACCACTTGGTCTAGACCTGTGGTTGTGTTGATTTTAGTTTGATTAAAAATAAATATATTATGCAAAACTATGTTTATCCCCAAATCATATCTTTATAAACCCTAGTTTCTTAATCCATCAATTGAACTCGAATTCAACACAGATTTTGAACGGGACTATAGGGCTTTTAATCTACACAGAAAATCGACCATAAAGCATGTAGGAATTCATTCGTACCTTATCTGAATTGGGTGAGTCTAGACGAGACAAAAACGAGGCACCCGTGTTCAATAGCGATTCAAAGAGGAAACGAAAACGGATTTTTGTATGGGGGTTCCCTTAATCGGCTCCTCTTGGTATTGTGGGTGAGTTTAATCGAGTTACAAACACGTATATATACAGATTTGGATCGGCACTTTTGGAAGGTCAATTCATCATCATTAAAAGCTTTTAAAACGCGTTAATTATTCAAATCTTTATCTATGGAAGGTGGAGAAGGTAATGGCGCTCAGATTACGGGTTTAATTTAATTGGGGACGCGTCAATTAAATGAATTTGATGGCAGTTGACTTTTGTTTGGTCAACTGACCATCGTGCAGCATCAGTGGAGAAGAAGAGGAGCCATCAAAGTGGGCTTATATTGATTTTATGTTGGGGTTAAACCAAAGAAGAGAGGTAGACCGGGTGGTAGGCGCGCGTGTGTTGTGTGTGGGAGGTCTCCGGTTCGAGCCTCAGGAGCAGCGGCTCTTTTCTCCTTTTTTTTTTTTTTAGATAGGGGGGAGGCCAAGAGTTGGGCTGGACATGGGCTTGGGCTGGGTGGTTGGGCCACGCCAGATGGGCTTAGGAGGAGGTTGGGTTGGGTTGTAGGATTTGTTTGTTGGGTTGTAGATTTAGGGGGGGGGGTTTAGTTATAATATTTGTATCATGATTATTATTTTTACTATTATTATTATTATTATTATTATTATTATTATTATTAGTTTAGGAAAATAATTAGAGACTTAGGCACGTTTAACGATAACGATGTAGAATATAAGGGCTTTTATTTTAAAATTTGGGGAAAATTTTGAAATGTTACACCCCATTCGTCGTCGTCCATTATGTGTTTTAGTGTTGTTATTGTTTTTTATGAATGTAATGAAGAAGGAGAAGAAGAGGTATTAGTTTAGGGTTAACCTCAGGGACGATTCGGGTGTTTATAAATATCAATAAATATATTAATTAAATAATCAAGCAAAATGACAAAACTACCCCTTATTTAACTGACTAAGTTAACTGGGTTTACGTTTTGGATGGATTTGGCAAATAAACAGAAACCTGAAGGGTACAGGTGAGATAAAAAAACTGTTTTGGATGGATCTAGCAAATATGGTCAAACCACTGGGCTATTAGATCTGCATTCATTTGATGTAGAACTTATCTTGAGACAAGGATTGTGGCATTGTTGGATTCATCAGGTGTTAAAAACAACATGGACATCATTGCTAATCAAGTGGATTATTTTTTATATGATTTACGTGGTTAGTTTGCTTCTTTAATATACATTTTCGTTCATGTTCATATTAGATTTGACTATCCCTAGAAGCTCCCAGAATATAACCTAGTATAACTGTATATGAATACTAATGGTAGACTGCGTATGAAGCACGACAACAGTAGCCTTAGCACTAGATGCCACAGCTTCATGACCAGTGGCGATGGCAGTCTTAGTGGTCCCTATAATGACCCCGGTGGTCGTAGAATCTCCTTGAGCCCCTTAGGCACCACTTGCTCCGGTGCCGGAGGTCTCCAAAGCCCAGATTGGCTGCTGCACCTTCTTAATTTGTGGCACGATGGGCTTGTTCCCATCCAAAGCTTCATGAGTAAACTCTAAAGCCACATCATCAAAAGATGTAAGCTTCAGGGAATCCAGCAACGACATGTCTATAATAAAACCAAAATTAAGTTAGAAAAATATCAAAAACAAAAAAGAAAGCAAATAAGATGCGGCTCTTCACTCACCGTCTCCGTTGTACAAAATGACGGGCCACTTATTAGGAAGATCCCAAGCCCTACTAACACCCCCAAGTATAAGGATGTGTTCCGGATACTTCTGGATGTTGGACTTATGCTCAACAACACGAGTGTAAAGCTCGTGGTTATACACAAAACCCTCGAATAAGTCCCATTCAGATGACTCAAACCGGTTGCACCACTCCATTTCCGAGGGCAAGCAACGGCCATAGAGCCAAAAAAACTGGTTCTTCCAGTTCTTGAGACTTGTAGTTTGTTTATCGTGACAGCTTTCTAAATCCTTCCTCTTCTCGAAAGTAAACCAATCCCCAGCCCGGTTCAGTTTATAGAAACACCTGAAAACGTTCAGGTCCGCCCCCATTTCCAAAGCACGACAGGACATGTCAAAATGATTGATTCGACTATGTCCGAAGGGGTTCACCTGGGAAATGTGAACCACATGAAATTTCAAAACTTTCATCAAGAACTTGGTAAAGGGGACCCGGTAGTTTGAGAAGTCACGGGCTCAGGTATAGAAACCAAACTTTCCCTCGAGGAAAGGGTAGATCGGTGTTCTGGGTAAGGGGATAGTAGGACGAAGATCATGAGGAATCCTATAATCGTCAATGAACCGGTCTAATTTCTCTGGAGTTAGTTTTGTGTAACTAACGTTCATATCATCCTTCATCATCTCGAAAAAAGTAAAAAAAAAGACTGGAAAAAGGTAAACGAGAAGGAAACGCACCTTATCTAAACAGTTACAGGGCTTCAGATCAGGGAAAACAAGAGGAAAAGAGCTTGTCTTGGGGTAAGTTTTTCGGGGGAGAGGGTGAAGGAGAAGAGTAAAAAAAGTGAACGTAAAGTGAAAAGTGAGATATATATATATATAGGTGGGATTGCACCGTTCAAATTTCGAAATGGTTAACAGCTGGCTCAGAAAACGAACGACTTAGATCATCTCGAAAAATGAACCGCCATCCCATCAGACGCCATAATACGTGGTCGTAAAAGGGTCCATGTGGCTCGGAGTAGAGATCAACATCCAATCAGTCCACCTAATGGTTTCAGAACACGTGTCACGTGACACCCCATCAAAGCTGCGGCTATCCATAAGTCTTGAAAGATTAAAAAAATAACTTAAGGACTTGGGAGGACATGAAGAGGTATAAGGCTTTATACCTCGGCTCATGCTAAGCTACGGCCTTGGACTCTGGGCCGAGGCCTGACAAAGGACGGACAATGGCTCTCATAGCCGAAGCAAGTACATTAGCCTTCGGAAGTCAAACACTTCCGAAGGTAAGTACAAGGGGACGTAAGCAAAGTACAACTTTGCTGACTACTATAAATACCCCCCCACCAAGTACAATTGACATACGAATGCACACACTCCGAACTACATTTTCTCTCTCAAAACAAATACTTATCCTCACGCCGAAGGGTGGTCACGGAGAAGCCCTTCATCCTCCTCTGTGACGAGCCTAACGGTTTTCTACCGTGTGCAGACTCAAGACATCAAGTTTACAAGATCTCACTGGATCGTCCCTGTTCTCACTCAATTACAGGTTCGGCCACTTTTTGGATCTTTAGGTACTTGCCATAAAACGTGATTTTATAAAAGACTCGAAACTATTGGAGGAAAATCGGATCAACCTAGAAATTTGAAATTTTTTATAAGTTGCCTAGGGAGTAGGGCCAACATGGACTCTCTATCAACTGATGAGGTGCTTGATTAAATCCAGTGGGTGTCATATATTTGATGGTAAGACGTAATATTGTTCCAAGCACATGACAAGTTGGGTCTAAACTAAAGTATAATTATCGTTGCAATTCTCATGGGCGAGTAAAATATAACACAGTTCTTAAGTGTTGCTAGATGGTTGCTATAGGCCACACGTCGAGGCGGCAACACCTACATTGTTTATAGGTGGCGGTACGTCATGTGATGCGTTAATCATATGGAAATGTACAATAACTCGGTTTTATACCGAGAATGAAAATATTTTATATTTGAGCAGACTTGTTTTCAAATATAGTTTATGTCAGAATCGTAGACAATTCGAATTTTTACTATCGAATGAAAATGTCCTCTATTTGAGCCGACTCGTTTTTTTAACATAATTTATGTCATAAACGTAGACCAACCAATGTCGTACGTAAAAATAAGAATGAAAGCATAGTATATTTTAAAGAAAAAGAATTATATTTGACAAGACTTGTTTTTGAAAAAACCTTATGTCGAAACGTCAATTTATATTGTTTACGTTGAAACCTGAATTTATACTAACACGTATGACAAAACGTAGACCAACACATACACAACAATAACCACATAAGAGAATACTTTTTTCCTTTAACGTAAATAATGAAAATACGATGGTTAAATTTGAAAAGTTATAACTCAAGGGAATGAAAATGACAATTGATAAAGTTTTTAGAGAGTGTAAAGGTGTAAAAGTCAATTTTCAAAAGTTAAAAAATTGTTTGTGTAGTTTTGTACCTTTTGTATTTTTCTTTTTTGTCTTTACATGGCCACCGACCATCCTTAGACAGGAGGGAGCGGGCGGGAATGTGAGGGCGGGAGGGTGAGTTGGCGGCGGGAACACCGCCTCCTTGGGGCATGGTGGAGGCGGCGGGAGGTTGAGGCGGGGAGGGAAGGTTGGGCGGGGGGAGAGGTGGAGGTGAGGTGGAGGCTTATCATTGGTCAGATTTTTTTTTAACTTTAACACAATATAATATTATTTCCTTCCCCCCCTCTCCCCCCCCCCCCTTCCACTCCCCACAATTTTTTCCCCCACAGGGGTCCCACAAGTGCTACATGAGCCTCTTTCCCCCCCCCCCCCCCCCCCCCCCCTTCCACTCCCTATAGTCTTATTAAGTATATATATAGTTGAGTAAACTGTCATTTTCGTCCCTGAGGTTTGGCACTTTTTGCCAGTTTCATCAAAAAGTTTTTTTTTTCTCAACTGGATCCAAAGGTTTTCAAATACTTGCTCGTTTCATCCAAATCGTTAACACCGTTAGTTGAAGTCAGTTAAATAAGGGCAATTTTGTCATTTTATCTTTTAAGTGAAGGACATTTATGTCAATTCGTATGTTTTTAATCCCAAACCTATTTAAAAAACACCCCAATCAGACAATCAACCCCAAATCATCTTCATTCCAAAACCCTAATAAATCAAAACCCAAAATTAATTATAATTATGGTTCTTGATGGGGTATCTTAATTTGTTTAATTTTGAGACGAGACTCATACAACCATCTACCGCTAATCTCTGCAAATCTTCAAAAGTATCATTATGTGAAACTTTTGGATTCATTTTGACTGTAACAAAAAGACACATTACAATCATTAACATTGATCAAGCCGTCTGTTTAGATTATAGCGCTATAGGTCTGACAAACCCACCCCCCCCCCCCCCCCCCGCATAAAATCAGGGATGATCGAAAACAGTTACACTTTTACTAACTTGCGAGTTAGGTCTCAGTCGACACAAGGTTTGATTATCCAAAAGACGCATTGTTACGTGTCGGACTCATACTCTTACATGATTCTTTGTTAGATCACAACTGTGATTGTTATACAAAATATTCTATTGTTTTTAGTTACTTGCAAAAACCTATGTATTCTCACCAACTATTTATAGTTGACCCTCCATCTTTCCAACTCAACATGTTTCAGGTTTTACTTGCTATTGGAAGTTGTACAAGTCATGGATCACATAAGAGCTTTAGACCTAGTTTATATGAATCAAGTTTATGTAATTATTAATTGTATGACAAATTGTAAATCATTTAATAATATTCAACTTCCATTTAGTACCATGAGCTATTGAACAATCATCACTACGTGACACCTCGATGTTTCCGCCATTGGTTGGGGTGTTGCCGATTAATATACGTTAAATTACACATATAAAGTCCCCATTTAATTCCCATTTTAATACGTTTTTGACCTTACACAAAGGAATTGGTACTTATTTGGGTATCTTTACAATTTCAGGTCTTAAACGATGTCCCGGAAGCATAACAGAAAGAAAAACGAAGATTTCGGCGCGCAAACAGGACCTCAAGTCCTGTGAGAGGCCGCTCACTCCCTGTGAGCGGCCGTTCGCTCGTCCAGATATTTTTGGTTACCTTCTGGAAGCTCTACGTCATGCACGGACCAACTTGTATGACTTTTTGCAAAGTGAGCGGCCGCTCACAGGACCTGAACATCTATAAAACGTCCCATTCAGCAACTGATCGAGTATTGGGTTTTTCTGGGGCGATCTGAGGCGATTTTCTCGGCTAACGAAGTGCTGCACAAGCGTGAAATGAGCTCGGGAAGCTATCTGATCCATCCATCATTATCCAATACATCACATTTGCATTTCTATGGTTTGATCTTATAATCCATTTTTGTATCAAATATGATTTTGTATGTTCTTGTGATGTTTATTTAGTAAACCGTACGCCTACGGGCAAAAACACTAGTATGTAGTACGTTAAAACAATCGTTTGTATAGTTAATCATGTCTTGTATGAATTTGGTGTTTTTCATGTTTGAATCTTGATGATCATAGTGCAACCTTGTTTCATTGTTAATGGATTTGTAGTTATGTTTGAATGACTTTGATGATTATCGAATGTGTTAGGCGGATACATGTTGAAAAACCGTCCGTTTAATCATCCGGTAGTAGACTAGTTAACTTGTTAATAAGTTTACACCATGAAACTGTAACCGGGTATTGGTTTGGTTAAAGTCAGTCGAATAATGATTAGAAATGCTCTCCGGCACGTAAAAGGGTTTTAAAAGCTTAATGGTGTCGTTACTGATCTTTGACACGGTTAATGATCTTTGCTAGTTATTTTGGTAGAAATAGCGATCTTAGTAGATCTGTGTTCAAAGTTGGTAAAATGGAATAGGTTGTGAAATGCTATACTTCATGCTAGTCTCGGTGGTTGTATTGTGTATTCGGTATTGCTTTCCTTGATTAGTGAGGTTAGAAAACTCTTAACGGATGACTAACTTATCTTTAAAAGATTCACATGAGATCATATCAGTTGCTCGCTAATGAACAATTTAAGGTGGTTAACGTGTGTTTATCGTGTTAGCTTTCCGTATAGTTGTCATGTTAGGATGCCCGAAAGGGACACTAACTGTAGAAAAATGGGAATGTTGATCACACGTCTGTATTTCATATGATATGTAGATGACATGCTAGGATTGATATATTATAGTCTATATAGTTATATTTTGTATTTGGAGTCTTACATATGTTAATTAGATATTTTAGAATTAATTTAGTTTAAAACAAACTTTCACTATCTTTTCCTACTGGTAAATTGGGGATAGAGTTTTAGTACATTGCTCCGCGTGCGTCCATGGATCGATATCTAGTTCTTATCTGTACATTACTACATATATGACAGGGTACACTTGCCCTATTGTGTGTGTTTTAATATTAAGGTCTAACCCATTTTTATAAATATTAAAGCAGAAACGTGTGTTTATTCATTGTGAAATTATGTGTATATCCTCACACGTCACAGATTGGTATCAGAGCCATGGTTATAGGGAATTAGGTTATTAGAAGAATAATCTAGTCTATAACCCTAGGATTTTAACCAGTACTTGCTCCTCTTACTTGCAACACCACTTGTTTCTATTCTCTATCTTCTTATCCCTACCTAAGCCCCTACAAGATGATTACTCCCCATCACTTGATGTAATCCTGATCTACCCTTAGACTAATAGGACAAAATCCTCAGGTCCTAACCTGATCTGCCTTGATAATCTCTTCGAAGTTCTATATTCTAATAACGAGCACGTGTAATCTGGAAGGGTGAACGCCTGTATTCTGAGTCTTCTGTCTAGGACTGGCATTGCGCATAAATCTCAATCAGACGACGAACCCGAATGCCTACCTGGGAATTCTTGGGATGATTGTTCACTTATAGGCTAAAGTATGTCTTCATTATGTTATTAAAATCTAGAAGCTTTGACAAGTCAATGTTTTTGTCTATTTGTTTTAATCAATGAATAAATTGTTACACTCCTCATTATATCTCATTACCATTGTTTATTCTATGTCTCATTGAAACCTTCAGAAAAATGCCTCCTCGTCGCAGCACTCGCAACAGCAAAAACAATGACAAGAACGACAATGACAGCAACAACAACAATAACAACACCAACCAGGAGAATGGTAACACAACCAATGCTCAACTCGCCGCGATCATCACCCAACAAATGGCTAAACAAATGGCGGCAGTACTCCCCAATTTGGTTGCCCAAAATTGCTCAAGTAGCAAATGGAAATGGCAACGTCAACGGCAACAACAATGGGAACGGGAATGGGAATGGGAATGGAAACCCTGTTTGTACTCTAAACCACTTCAGCACCTGCAACCCTCCCTAGTTCAGCAGAGATGAAGGATCCACTGGTCTTCTACAGTGGTTCGAAGGTATGGAAAATACCTTCATCAATAGCGAGTGCCCTGACAACCTTAAAGTTCGCTATGCTATGAGTGTCCTCCAAAAGCGGGCACTCAAGTGGTGGAACGAATCGCGAAGCTGAAGTTGCGCTAGCTTTGACTTGGGAACAAGCCAAAGATGTTATGAAGGCGGAATTCTGCCCTCGTAATGAAATCAAGATGTTGGAAGACGAATTTCATGCTCTTGTCCAAGATAGTGGAGAAAACCTCGCCTACAACACTCGCTTCCATGAGCTTAGCCTATTGCTACCACATAAGGTCACCCCTCTACCTATTGCCATCGAAAAATATATTGGTGGCTTACCTATGCAGATTCAGGACACGGTGTGGGGAAGGAACCCTGCTACCCTTGAAGAGGCTAAGCGTCTAGCAGCAACCTTAACTGACAACCACGTGAAGAATGAGACACTATTTCGAAAAGGTCAGAAAGCAAGTGTTGTAGCCGCAGTAACAGCAGAGAATCGGAAGCGTAAGACTGGGGATCCTGATGCAAACCCCACTCCCGTAAACCCAAGAAACCTTACTACCCAAGCTTTTAACAAGAAACCTTGTGCGGAAAATTTTCCTCTATGTAACACATGCAAACGTCATCATCCCACCGTTTCGCCATGCCACTTTAGCACAAATTGTGGTAAGTATGGCCATCTGATCAACACATGCCGTGAAGCCCCAATACCAACCAACTAACCAACCCTGCTCAGGCTGCTAATCCTAATCGTCCCGGCAGATAAAATTATGGTCAGTGCTATGAATGTGGAGATCCAAACCATTTCTGTAATCGATGTCCTAACTTAAACTGAGACCTAGACCTAGACCCTCCAGCTGCCTAATGATACACTCCTACTATTAGACTGTTATTTACTTTTGAATTCTATATAATGACTCATTTTGATTCGAGTAATAAATCTTAGTATTGAATATTGTTGCTTCTTACATGAGAATTTAGTTATCTAGTATATTTGAACATATGATTACTCATGACACTAGAAAACATGCCTAGTTGAATATGAACTAATTGCTATATTCACACCTAGACCCATTAACCTTATCTAGGGTAATGCAAATACAACTTACATACTATACTTGGTACTTGTTGCATTTATAAACCTGCTTATGTATATGCAACTTATGTGTGAAACAATTATTACATTTAATCAACAACTGGTAGAGAATGAAGTACCTGCTCAACAGTTGGTACAGTTTTTTTCTAAAAAAAACCTACTCAACGATTGGTAGAGGTCATCGTGCCTGCTCAATAGTCGGTAGAGGTTTTAATAACCTGCTCAACGACTGGTAGAGGCCATTGTACCTGCTCAACAATTGGTAGAGGTTCCTACTTACCGACTGGTAGAGGTCTTCTTGCCTGCTCAATAGTTGACTCATTTTTGGATTCATTGAACATGCAATTAGATACAAAGATACATTAGACTCATTGATACAAAGATTCATTTGCAAGGTTGTTGTGCATTATCATACATGTTTGTTTAGTTTAAGAGTTATAGGAGGACACAAAACCTTAATGTAAGGTAAATTGGTGATTGCGGTCCGAAACGTAATCATGAATTTACAGGTACGTTAAGGTGGTGTGGAATTCTATTAGAGTTTTGATAGATGCCCAGTACATTTTCGAGGTGCCAAAGGTGTGGTGGGTTAGCTATGATACACCCTATATATAAACACTAATGACACATCAAAAATGAGACTGAGGTCGGACCAGTAACAAACCCTAGTGGTCGGTAATTCATTTAGTCAATCAAATCTTGTAGTCCCAAAACTTAGGATTGGTTTTTTATATAGAACCTTACCCTCCTAGATGGTTCAGACTCACGTAATTCCACTCTTGCCATCCCTTAAACCCAAATCACAGTCGCACTAACATTTACCTAACCACCCTCAATCCTATATTTTTTAACAACTTCGGGACAAAGTTCTCAAAAGTAGGGGAGACTGTAACACTGTGTATTTTTCTATAAGCTCTAATAAATAAAAATTCCCATTTTTTTATTATTCCATTTTGCCAATTTAAAAAAAACAAAAAAATAAATGTTTGTGACAAGGGTTGAACCCGAGTCCCAAGCAGATTCAAACTTATCACCCAACACACAAACCACTAGACCAAGATAGGTTCTTGTTTCAAAACTGATTCAAATAACTCTTATAATCTTATTGAATATCAATCAAGTCAAACCCAAAAGTCAAAAACCAATACATTCAATACCTTTAATCAAAAATTATCACGCTCAAATCCGTTTTGGAAACAATTGTTGATTGAATGGTGACTGATGTGCTCAAAGTGGTTTAGTAATAACTAACTAAATTAACCTAAACTGGACACTCTAAGTTTTAAATTTATAACCTAAGACTCTCTAAACCTAAACCACACAACCGGCAAGTGTACCGGTCAACAGTGGTGCTCTTCCTTTTCCACCACTTCTTCAACTTCCGTTGGTGACTCTTTTATTTCCACAGTTTGGTACCCTTCCAATAATGCCTCTAAGATGTCAAGGTCACTCACTGGGTCAAAATCTCTGTCTACTTCTGGAATCGGCAAATCACCCAACTCGTCACCAAACTCTGCCTCCCATGATGGTTCATTACTTACCTCATCTATATCCATCACTACTTCCTCATCCTTTTCCTCATCATCACTCCAAATATTCCAGCCTACAGGATTGATTCCATAATTGCATGAAGTGGAAGTCTGACAAGACTGATTATCCTCCTGAACCGAAGGTGGGACTAAGATGTCCATTATGGTCTCTGGCTCTAACTGTGATTCCTGCAAAACATCATCCTCACAAGACGAGTGTAAAGAATAATTTAAATCATGCATAGAATCAAATAAACAAGGATAATCAGTTACAGGGGGAGCGCTACAAACTGGGTGCAGATAAACTGTTTCCATCTCCACTGAAGGCGGATTTGTTCCTGGGGGAAGTGGGATTAACGGGCCGGAGCCAACATGATGACCAACTAAGTTCCCATTTTTATCATAGCAAGGAACCTTTAGAACTATGGGACTTGGTCTATTTAGACGCTCGATTATGGCCTTACGTTCCCTATCTCGCTCTTCCCTGTATGATCTAAGCCATTCATCAAATTCCTCTTTTGTGTTCAATTTTGTCCAATGATGCTGCAGGAAATATGGCGTGGTATACGTATTCGCACGATAACCTGGGGGATACCTTGATGCATTTGGGCCTTTCACGGTAAAATGGGGTCCTCCACAGATCTCGCACATGATTAATACAAAAAAAAATTAATATAATTATATGACAAAAATAAAAGACAGACTCAAAACAAACAACAAGTAGCACAAATATAGCATATAAGTGTAATCGAAGCTAATAAACGCAATCGCCTAAGATTCCCCGGCAACAGCGCCAAAAACTTGATGTGCTCAAAGTGGTTTAGTAATAACTAACTAAATTAACCTAAACTAGACACTCTGAGTTTTAAATTTATAACCTAAGACTCTTTAAACCTAAACCACACAACCAGCAAGTGTACCGGTCAGTGCAGTACAGCTAAAGTAAGTCCGAGTATTGAACCCACGAGACTCTACTGGAACATAAACTAGACTCGATTACTTATCTACAAACTGACTTAAGTTGTTTTGCTATGTTAAGGGGGGTTTCTAACAAATCTACTGCAAATAAATAAAATAAAACTTATATAATTGAAGATACAACCTGGGAACTATAACTGGGATAAGATGATGGGAAGGCACTACCTAGGCTAGAATCCTACACATGAATGATAATCTTCTAATGGCTATGGAACTGGTGTGGAACCGGGATCTTAAAATACTAAACATCAAGAATAAACTAGATACCCTCTGTGATACCCCGAAAATTCAGGTTCTCACTTTAACTAAACTCTAGTTACATTTCCTTGCATTATACTTAACTAGGGTTAGTTAGATAAGACATACGTGCATGGTTGTGAGTCAATGTGTGATTGCATGATTAGTGAATCTCGGACGTTGGTGAAAAACAAACTTATGTGAAAACCATACGTGATTATGTGAACCTAAACCGAACACGTTAATAGAAATCATTAAAAGTGGAGCATGAGGTTGATTAGGGTCTTAATGCATGGGGTTACACTTGTTACGGTCCGAAATAACGAAAACGTCGAAGGATAACGCATCGGGAGACGAAACGAAGCAAGAGCGCGCCACCCGGACCTGTGAGCGGCCGCTCACAGGCACCGAGCGGCCGCTCGAAGTGATCTGACGGGTCTAAACCGCCTCAAACTTATATTTAAGCATCCTAAACTCCCATGCAACCCCCATACTCAACCCTAATCGCCCCCTTACTGCCCCACACGAATATTTCACTCAAACAACCTCTGCTAAGGCTCAAGATCATCAATTGGGAGGCTCCAAGGCGCGCGATTGATCGATTGAGAGAGCTAAGGGTATATCTTACGATTTCTTATGCTTCTATCTTGTGTTTTCATTAATAAAAATCATATAATAAGTTTGTCCAGGTCTGAATGAGTTTATAAAACATTAAAGCATGAATCTTTTTGAAGATTAAATGGATTAAACATACTCATAAACGCTTAGTAACATCGTAGGATACTTGTTGCGCAAGTAATTGGTGTTTTGATTCTTAAAGCTTTGATCTTGACATGTTTAATCATAGAATCTGATGAAATAGGTATTAGGAATGTTTTGTGTTGATGATTGATGAATGTTAATAGTTTTTGTGCACACGGTAGGCGATTAAAGTATGATTTAGGCGAAACTAAAATCTGGACAGAATGGTTAGTCAAATTTGTAGGAGCTGTAACACGGCTCTAACATAATAATTTTAGTGTCTTCTTGGCATGGTTAGGTCACACCTGGTCTTAGCTTTTCATAATGGGTAAAATCATGTGTTTTGGACGTCGGATGAGTCGTTTTTGGAATTTTAATTGATTAGGGGTCATATCAGATTTTCGGATTTGTAAATTGGGCTAACCTTAAATGGCCATAACTTGAGATTTACAAGGAGTTAGGTTATGAAATTTTTACAGTAGGTCAATACTGGAAAAATAGAGCTTTTCCAAGTGGATTCATCTCGTTTGGATGAATACACAATTTTTAAGAATTTTCCTACTAAACTGACCTGTTGTGGAAATTTTCTGAACACTGCTGTGTTGTACGAATTTTTATAATTTTTGTGTTTGGAATTAAGACAAAACAAAAATAGGTATTGCCAAGTGAATCCCAAAGATAATTCAGTAAAAATTTGGGAGGATAACTCACTGGTTTACTATTTTAAATAAATTCGTTTTGATGGCGCACAATCTGTCCTGAAAACACAGATTGTGTATTATGTGCTTATGTGATTACTTGAGGTCTTAGGTGATCTAAAATTGACATATAACGGAAGTACACATGTTTACGACACATACGGGCTGTAGAAACTAATTATAACCAACTCATTCACCAACGAGTCCGTAGGGTTTACTATTGCATGTAGAATCACTAGGCGTCGCATACACACTTTTGAATATTAAAACGCCTTGGACAAACGAGTTATATGGTGTAATGATGTTACGCCTATACTCACGTAGTGACACTGTTATTAGGGTGTCGGTAGCATATAATACTTGCTGTTCGGATTCTTTGCTTACGCGATAAGGTGAGTTTCACTACTCTTTTCTCAAAAGCATGCGTCTCGGGTTGAGACAACTTACGTAACGTTTCTAGTCCGGGTTGGGACTACTTTTACACATCCCGGGTTTGGGGTGCATGGTTCACGTGGTGAATCTATTTTTACTAATTCATATATATATGTCCTTGATGAACTAAACCAAACACATCTTTTAAGTCCTTCAAAATACCGAATCAATTGCCGGTTGGGCAAGCGGGTTAATTAGTTGATAGCGCTATTAGGTCTAACAAACCTCACATCGTGCTGGGAGCACGGATGTGAACTATTAGCTTCAAACATAGTCATTGTTGATGGGCAATGACGCAAGGCACTTTTCTCCCGGTTATGGGAACTTGTTCATTAGTAGTTCGGTATTCGCCGGTTTTAGTTATCATGAGTGGGCTAGCTACCCCTGGCATATGAATTAGCTATTTACTTGTGGCCAAGGAGGCCGACGTTCTTACGTACTGTTATGTGGTCTGGGAGACCGACGTTTTCATTTGGTTACATGGTTTGGGAAACCTACGCTTTTACTTACTCACCTACTTTACTTAGTGAACTCACCAACATTGTTTGTTGACCCACGATTTACATGCTTTTGCAGGTAGTTAGCTTCCGGTGCCAGGATTAGAAAGCACTGTACACTTCACTGCATCTGGGTTCTCGGGCATACACATAAATTATATATTATGCTTTCGTATGGTTTTAATTTGGGTGCGTTGTTTTGCGCAAGTTTTAAAAGGTTTTAAATTTGGTTTACGCTTCCGCAGCTTAACTAAACTTGGTTTTTGCAAACGAACTAAATGGTTTGGGCATTTAGAGTTCGTTCCTGTGACTTATGGCTATGGGATCCTGGTATGTCACGCGCCTCGCGGTATAAACCCCGCAGTGGAAATTTGAGGGTGTGACAGATTGGTATCAGAGCCATTGGTTATAGTGAACTAGGACTGCATGTTGAGTCTAGTCTATAATCATTATAGCATAAGTACACTCACAACTTAAGTGCACAACTAGCTATTAGCTACATATATCTAAAACATATGATTTCGGGAGATATGTTATCTCCTAGTTCTAGACTAAATTCTTAACACGTCAATGGTGGGAACCTAGGGTTACACCAGGTGGCGCATTACTGGGAGTAATATCCTAACTAACCTCATGGACGAGGAGACAACAATAGTACAAGGGAGGGAGCCTTGCGAGCGTTATGGCGCACGTACACAGGAAGCTGCACGATGCGCATGACATGGTACCATTAAATCAACTATGAAGGAATTCGAATGCTGAGACTTATCTTTTGTCACTTAGCAAGGAGACAATTAGTTTCTGTTCCTTGCTACTTGATCTTTCTTACCCCCATTCGAAACTCAGACGGGACTGGGTTACACATATAGAACTTATTTCTTACTTTAGTACCTTACGCCTAGTATGAGCGGGCGGACGTATGACTGCATATCCCTGTTACTCATAAGTATATGGTAGATTCATGGGAACACATTAGATCGGGACTTGTTACACACACTCTTGGGGAGTTACGTAAAGCCTGCGATGTAATGCAACATCACAAGGGAGGATGAAACCTACTAATGGCTGATAGCCACGATTGGAGGAACGAGTGGTACAGCTTACCACTAAACTGGTTCACATAGGACTAGAGAAGGAGATTGTACGTGATGAGAACCATATAACACTGACATCGCAAAAGAGGAAGGATAAGAGATGGAAGGGGAACCTGAGCAGGACGAGCACATGGAAAGTGACGATGAAGGCTCTACTATCTAGACAGAGCATGGCGACGATTGGCTCTTACCTTTTCTTACCTATCTTTTCTTTCATTTTCCTTTGCTAACTTAGATAAGACTGAGTTCTTATGATCAACGATAGGGTGGTTGAGGCCCTCGCATCTTTCCAAGCTAGTAAAGATCTATTTTGCTAAATCATTCTTTTCCCCTGACTTCCACATTTGAACTTTCTTATACCTTGAACGCACATTGTATTTCCAAGCCTTTTATTGGTTGTAAACCTCGATAACTCCAACGGAACTGAAGGAGACCGTCTGATTGCTTCGGTAGTATAAGTCTTTGCTCTGTGCATTTGCCCCCAGGCAGGATGAGGTAATGTATGCCACATGCACACTCGATGAGTTACAGATACTTGGGTGGAGAATGTAACCCCCATGACGAAATTTAGAAACTTGTTACCTAAAGACGGATGGGTCTGAAATCGACGCCTACACTACCAAGCTACAGGAGTTAGCTACTACATGCTCATACATATTTAACCTACATTACAAACGGATCGAGCTTCACACCAAAGGGGTTATCCCACAGGTTCGTAGCATGGCTACTACGGCTCACCTACCCAGAATATAACAAACCTTTCACCTGGCTCACAAACTCACCGACGAGGCTGTTGAGCATGGTACTTTTCCAAAGCAGGGTGCTTCATCTTCTACTTTTAGTGATAACAAGAGAACGTGGGATAGTATGCGGTATAAGTCCTTCAACAATAACCACAACAGTAACAACAACAATGGGGCTCGTGGAGGAGCATTTGTGATGGGCTCTGGGGGGGCCAGGACTGATAACAACGGCGTGACGGATACGTGTTCCTTAAACGCCACTCTCGCTTCTGTTTTATATGATGTTGGTGCAGACTATAGTTTTGTGTCATCAAAACTTAGCAAACAACTAGGGATAGTTCCTACACTTCTTGATACCCCGTACTTTATAGAGTTAGCTGATGGGAAGCCTGTTAAGGTAACCCACATCCATCGTGACTGTAAGCTCGAACCAGATGGACAGTTGTTTGCCATCGACCTCTTACATATCACCCTAGGAAGCTTAGATCTCGTGGTTGGTATGGATTGGTTGTCCAAGTAACACGCTGAAAATTCTCTGTCAAGAGAAGATTGTTCGTATCCCTCTCCCTAGTGGAGAATTCTTATCTGTCCAGGGTGATCTTGGTGGTGCCATGATGGGCATCGTCTCTTTCCTGAAAGCCTAGAAGTGTATTCGGAAGGGCTACCCAGCCATATTGGCTAACATTTCTGATACTCGAGCTGAAGTTGAAACAAAAATTGAGGATATCCCTGTAGTTCAGGATTTTCCAGATGTCTTCCCAGAGGAATTACCCGGACTTCCACCTGTCCGACAAGTGGAATTTCAAATTGACCGTGCACCAGGAGCCGCCCCAGTTGAGCGTGCACCATACCGTCTTGCACCAGGCGAACTTCAAGAACTATCTACCCAACTCCAAGAGCTATTGGATAGGGGTTTCATCAGACCTAGCTCTTCACCGTGGGGAGCCCCAGTCTTATTCGTGAAGAAGAAGGATGGGAGTTTCCGTATGTGCATCGATTACCGGGAATTAAATAAGGTGACAATTAAAATCGCTACCCTTTACCTCGCATAGATGATTTATTCGACCAACTTCAGGGGTCGAGTTTCTATTCCAAGATTGACTTAAGGTCGGGGTATCACCAACTGAGAGTCCGAGAGGAGGATGTGCCAAAGACAGCTTTTCGAATTCGTTATGGGCACTATGAATTTTTGGTAATGCCCTTCGGGCTGACCAATGCACCAGCTGTGTTCATGGACCTCATGAACTATGTGTGCAAACCCTATCTAGACAAATTTGTCATAGTGTTCATAGACGACATTCTGATCTATTCCAAGAGTAGGGGAGAGCACGAGCAACACCTACGACTGATCTTGGAACTTCTGAAAAGTGAGCAGTTATATGCAAAATTCTCCAAGTGCGACTTCTGGATTCGTGAGGTCCAATTCTGGGGTCATGTGGTGAACGAGGTAGGAATACAGGTCGATCCCGCTAAGATTGATGCGATTAAAAGATGGGAGGCCCCTAAGACTCCCACGGAGGTCCGACAATTCCATGGCCTTGCAGGTTATTATCGCAGATTCATTCAGGGATTCTCAAAAATCGCTCAACCCCTCACTGCTTTGACACAGAAGGGGATTACCTACAAGTGGGGAGATGCCCAAGAACCTGCTTTTCTGATACTAAAGACTAAACCTTGCGGTGCTCCAATATTATCACTACCTGAGGGTACGAAGGACTTTGTGGTGTACTATGATGCATCTATCCAAGGTCTAGGGTGTGTTTTGATGCAACGCGAAAAGGTGATCACATATGCTTCACGACAACTAAAAGTTCATGAGAAAATTTCCCCACTCACGACTTGGAACTGGGAGCGGAGGTCTTCGCTCTCAAAATTTGGAGGCACTACCTCTACGGGACAGAGTGCACGATTTTCACAGATCATAAAAGTCTCCAGCATATATTCGACCAGAGGGTGCTAAGCATACGACAACGCCGATGGGTCAGACTCCTGAATGGTTATGACAGTGCCATCAAGTAACATTCAGGGAAGGCTAATGTAGTAGCAGATGCCCTGAGTCGTAAGGAAACAAAACCCAAACGAGTGCGAGCCTTGCAACTTACCCTACAATCTAATCTTCATGTTAAGATACGTAAAGCCCAGGGCGTGGCTTTGAAAGGGAAAACATCGGGCTTGAAACCTTGCACTGTGCTGATAAGCACCTGGAGTGGAGGACATAGGGTCTTCAACACTTCATGAATCAAGTCTGGATTCCACGTGTTGGAGATCTCAGACAACTAGTGCTCGATGGGGCACACACCCCTCGTTATTCGGTACATCCTAGTTCGGATAAAATGTACCGAGATCTCAAACTCTTTACTGGTGACCAAACATGAAAGCTGAGAAAAGTCACTTATGTTAGTAAGTGCTTGACTTGCGCGAAGGTTAAGATTGAATATCAGAAACTTTCAGGCCTACTTCAACAACCAGAGATTCCGATGTGGAAATGGGATGGGATTTCCATGGACTTCATTACGAAGCTTCCTAAAACGCCCAGCGGGCACGATATGATTTGGGTCATTATTGACCGTTTGACCAAATCAGCGCATTTCACGGCAATTAGAGAGGCGGACATGTTGGAACGTCTAGCCGCTTTTGTATTACGAAAATTGTCTCTAGGCATGGGATGCCAACTTCTATCATATCGGATCACGACGCGCGATCTACTTCCCATTTTTGGGGAACTCTCCAAATTGCTTTGGGAACTCATTTGGACATGAGCGCAGCCTATCACTCCCAGACGGATGGATAGAGTGAACGTACCATCCAAACACTAGAAGACCTACTGCGAGCGTGCGTGGTGGACTTTAGAAACAGTTGGGACAAGCACTTGCCTTTGATTGAATTCTCTTATAACAATAGTTATGACACTTCGATCCAGTGTGCACTTTTTGAGGCACTTTATGAACGGGAGTGCAAATTCCGCATATGTTGGACTGAAGTTGGGGATAGCCAACTGACAGGTTCCGAACTTGTGCACCAAACTTCTGAGAAGATAGTGCAATCAGAAAACGGATGGCTGCTACTCTTGAGCGACAGAAAAGCTACGCTGATAAGCGTAGGAAACTTTTAGAGCTCCGGAATGGGAACAAGGTACTATTAAAGGTGTCACCTTGAAAAGGTGCGACACGCTTTGGAAAACGGGGGAAGATGAACCCGTAAAACGTTGGACCATTCGAGATGGTTGATGGGATTGGTCTGGTAGCTTACAGGTTAAACCTGCTTAACAAACTTGGTAGGATACACGATGTATCCCACATATCGTACCGAATCTATAGAAATGCCTGTTGGATACAACACTGATGGTGCCACTGGAGGAGATCCAGGTGGACGATCGGCTACGGTTCATGGAAGAACCAGTGGAGATTCTTGAGCGGGGCGTCAAGAAACTCAAACAGAACACTATACCTATTATTAACGTACAATGAAATTCCCGTCTAGGACCGGAATACACGTGGGAGCGCAGAGATCAGATGCGGCTCAAATATCCACACCTCTTTTCTGAACCTGAACCTGTGCATAGATCAAATGCCGAACATAAAGCAGCTCGCTCAAAGTGAATTTCGGGGCGAAATTCCTTTCAACTTGGGGATGATGTGACATCCGGAAACCAAGCATACATTTTTAGCTGGCTTTACTGTTTACTTGCTGAATTTCGGGACGAAATTCTTTTCAACTTGGGGATGATGTGATACCCCGAAAATTCAGGTTCTCACTTTAACTAAACTCTAGTTACATTTCCTTGCATTATACTTAACTAGGGTTAGTTAGATAAGACATACGTGCATGGTTGTGAGTCAATGTGTGATTGCATGATTAGTGAATCTCGGACGTTGGTGAAAAACAAACTTATGTGAAAACCATACGTGATTATGTGAACCTAAACCGAACACGTTAATAGAAATCATTAAAAGTGGAGCATGAGGTTGATTAGGGTCTTAATGCATGGGGTTACACTTGTTACGGTCCGAAATAACGAAAACGTCGAAGGATAACGCATCGGGAGACGAAACGAAGCAAGAGCGCGCCACCCGGACCTGTGAGCGGCCGCTCACAGGCACCGAGCGGCCGCTCGAAGTGATCTGACGGGTCTAAACCGCCTCAAACTTATATTTAAGCATCCTAAACTCCCATGCAACCCCCATACTCAACCCTAATCGCCCCCTTACTGCCCCACACGAATATTTCACTCAAACAACCTCTGCTAAGGCTCAAGATCATCAATTGGGAGGCTCCAAGGCGCGCGATTGATCGATTGAGAGAGCTAAGGGTATATCTTACGATTTCTTATGCTTCTATCTTGTGTTTTCATTAATAAAAATCATATAATAAGTTTGTCCAGGTCTGAATGAGTTTATAAAACATTAAAGCATGAATCTTTTTGAAGATTAAATGGATTAAACATACTCATAAACGCTTAGTAACATCGTAGGATACTTGTTGCGCAAGTAATTGGTGTTTTGATTCTTAAAGCTTTGATCTTGACATGTTTAATCATAGAATCTGATGAAATAGGTATTAGGAATGTTTTGTGTTGATGATTGATGAATGTTAATAGTTTTTGTGCACACGGTAGGCGATTAAAGTATGATTTAGGCGAAACTAAAATCTGGACAGAATGGTTAGTCAAATTTGTAGGAGCTGTAACACGGCTCTAACATAATAATTTTAGTGTCTTCTTGGCATGGTTAGGTCACACCTGGTCTTAGCTTTTCATAATGGGTAAAATCATGTGTTTTGGACGTCGGATGAGTCGTTTTTGGAATTTTAATTGATTAGGGGTCATATCAGATTTTCGGATTTGTAAATTGGGCTAACCTTAAATGGCCATAACTTGAGATTTACAAGGAGTTAGGTTATGAAATTTTTACAGTAGGTCAATACTGGAAAAATAGAGCTTTTCCAAGTGGATTCATCTCGTTTGGATGAATACACAATTTTTAAGAATTTTCCTACTAAACTGACCTGTTGTGGAAATTTTCTGAACACTGCTGTGTTGTACGAATTTTTATAATTTTTGTGTTTGGAATTAAGACAAAACAAAAATAGGTATTGCCAAGTGAATCCCAAAGATAATTCAGTAAAAATTTGGGAGGATAACTCACTGGTTTACTATTTTAAATAAATTCGTTTTGATGGCGCACAATCTGTCCTGAAAACACAGATTGTGTATTATGTGCTTATGTGATTACTTGAGGTCTTAGGTGATCTAAAATTGACATATAACGGAAGTACACATGTTTACGACACATACGGGCTGTAGAAACTAATTATAACCAACTCATTCACCAACGAGTCCGTAGGGTTTACTATTGCATGTAGAATCACTAGGCGTCGCATACACACTTTTGAATATTAAAACGCCTTGGACAAACGAGTTATATGGTGTAATGATGTTACGCCTATACTCACGTAGTGACACTGTTATTAGGGTGTCGGTAGCATATAATACTTGCTGTTCAGATTCTTTGCTTACGCGATAAGGTGAGTTTCACTACTCTTTTCTCAAAAGCATGCGTCTCGGGTTGAGACAACTTACGTAACGTTTCTAGTCCGGGTTGGGACTACTTTTACACATCCCGGGTTTGGGGTGCATGGTTCACGTGGTGAATCTATTTTTACTAATTCATATATATATGTCCTTGATGAACTAAACCAAACACATCTTTTAAGTCCTTCAAAATACCGAATCAATTGCCGGTTGGGCAAGCGGGTTAATTAGTTGATAGCGCTATTAGGTCTAACAAACCTCACATCGTGCTGGGAGCACGGATGTGAACTATTAGCTTCAAACATAGTCATTGTTGATGGGCAATGACGCAAGGCACTTTTCTCCCGGTTATGGGAACTTGTTCATTAGTAGTTCGGTATTCGCCGGTTTTAGTTATCATGAGTGGGCTAGCTACCCCTGGCATATGAATTAGCTATTTACTTGTGGCCAAGGAGGCCGACGTTCTTACGTACTGTTATGTGGTCTGGGAGACCGACGTTTTCATTTGGTTACATGGTTTGGGAAACCTACGCTTTTACTTACTCACCTACTTTACTTAGTGAACTCACCAACATTGTTTGTTGACCCACGATTTACATGCTTTTGCAGGTAGTTAGCTTCCGGTGCCAGGATTAGAAAGCACTGTACACTTCACTGCATCTGGGTTCTCGGGCATACACATAAATTATATATTATGCTTTCGTATGGTTTTAATTTGGGTGCGTTGTTTTGCGCAAGTTTTAAAAGGTTTTAAATTTGGTTTACGCTTCCGCAGCTTAACTAAACTTGGTTTTTGCAAACGAACTAAATGGTTTGGGCATTTAGAGTTCGTTCCTGTGACTTATGGCTATGGGATCCTGGTATGTCACGCGCCTCGCGGTATAAACCCCGCAGTGGAAATTTGAGGGTGTGACACCCTCGACCCTTCTCAGGGGGAAACCCTAGAATACTGTTGTGTTGTTAAACCACCGGTTGAGAGGTTACCCTCACAGGCTTACCTACTCAAATCATAAAGTACCCGCTAGACAGTCTACCTCACAGCGCGAAAGTCACAATACACCCGAAAGTGCAAGGGGTAACTACAATATTTCTGATAAGATTTGGTCTACAAGGAATACTAGGGAAACTAGGAAGATCTTCTTGTAACACCCTAAAATTTCTAAACCGTATTTTATGATAATATAAGCACACGAGGCTTTTAACTAGAAAATACTTGACAAAAGATGGGAGGGGCCATATTTGCCAAATGACCAAACTTAAGTTTGGTTAATATTAAAAAAAAATATGGAAATGAACTCCATATCCCCAAATTCGTTCATAACACACACACACATACACCAAACCCTAAAGAAACTCAAGAACAAGCCTAAATCAAGGTGGAATCAATGGGCTTTTGATTTCATTAGCCCTAAAATGAATCATCCAAGCATATTACACACCAAGGTAACCTTTTGTTTGGCTAATTTTAATGGTATGTTCATGCTTGGTTATGATGAAAAATCATGGGTTGTTATAAAAACGAAAACTAAAGGCTTGCAAAGGTTACTCTAGTATGAGGAGACCATAATACATGATAATTTGTGTGTGTTAAGCAAAATCCTTATGAGATGATTATATCTGTAACAACCGGCAAAAATAAGGTAATTCCGTACTAATTAACTATACGCGATTAACGTAATTAAATACAATTATGTGTTGATTATTTAACTGAGGCCTTATAAAGATAGCAATTCCCAAATAATGCATAGGAATGCATATGTTTAATGACAAAACATGATAGGATCATGTGCGAGTAAATTATCCGGTATGGACACTGGCGATTACCCGGTAAAAATTAAATAAGCGAAACGGACCCCGGACACCCGGGATACAAAATGAAACGTAATTTCACAAAATATAATGGGTTTTGGAACTTCAAAGCCATACGTGAAAGCTTGTTATACAAATCTCCCGGTAACGGATAAAGTGCGCGTACCGCACCCGATACGCGCATAACATATAATTTCACCCGGCAAAAGCCTAAATAATTTATCAACGCTTAAACGGGACTATGTTTAAGGGATATTAAAAGTATTTTTAATATTTGGATAACACGCGATTAAAAACCCGAAAATACCCGGACGGTACCCGAACGAGAGGGAATTAAACATAATAATATTGGGTATTAATTAACAAAGTGGACCCCACCCAAACACCCCAAGGGGCCGGCCTATGGCCCACCCAAATGGATAATATCTTTGTTATCTCACTAAATCATTAGGATTAAACACTAATCATAAGGTTGCATGGACTTGTATTGGGTAAGAAAAATTCACCAAATCCTCTCATCTCTCTCTCTAAACTCACGGCACAAACACCCTCTTAATAATCTCCAAAGATTTTTTTTTTTTTTTTTACAATCTTACTTAACCCACTTGATCTTCCATAATCCAAGATAAGATATTGGATGATCTTGGAAAGATTTGAAAGAGAATGTTATAAACAAACTAGTGAGAATACTTGAAGCAAAAACCAAAAACTCTTCTTCTTCTTCTCTTCCTCTTGGCCGTAACATTGCAACCATCCATACACATTTTTCTTACAAATTTTACACTTCCAAATCATCTCTAGATCATTATCCTTCAAAACCCCATTGTGTGTTTCAAGAGCTTGGAGCTTAATCCCTTGGAAGAACACACTAAACCCCATCCAATCCAAGGTTTTTGTCTTCCCTAGCCTTGAGCTAGTAGTAAGTTTTAACCTTGCTTTGATTATTAATGTTCATATTATGTGTTCTTATGAGCAAGTTGTACATTGATGGGTAGAATGTAGTTTTGAAACATAAAGTTTAATGTATCTTACAAGAGTAGAATGGAAGAATAATAACATGGATAAATCATGGATTTAATATTAGTAATGTGGTATTTCAAGAAAATGTAGAAATATGTACATACACTTGAGTTGGATGATGATTTGAACATGATTTTTGAAAAAGACTTGAATATGATAAAAGATGGTTTTAATCATCATAAAATGACTAGCTAATGTCAAAAATATGTTGGAATGTGTTAGATGATCATGGATGAAAAAGTTACATGTTCAAAGTCTACTCACTTGGATGAGTGAAATTTGGACATGTTGGATAAAAACATAAAACACACATGTTAATAGCATCAATAATGAAATAAAAGACTATTAGAAGTGGAATAACGTAAAAATAACCAAACATGAGAAATATGATTCTTCAAAGTCCACTAGTTGGAAGAAAAATGCTAACTTTGGAAGTTAGGATGGGAAAAGTAACATTTAAAAGTTAAGGGACTAATGTGAAACTTTGAAAGTTGATGGACTAGAATAGGTATTTTAGAAACTTTGGTCCAAAAATGTGTTCACGGAAAGTTTGGTGTCAAAAACGTAAATAATGGTTTTTCCAAGTATAGTTTTGGTAAACATGAGAAATCTACTTATGTATATTTTGAAAAATGTATTTTTATAAAAATATAAGCTTTATAAAAATAGGAGGTTAAGTTAACATAAGGATTTTATAAAAATAAAGGTTTTATAAAATATTGGACAAAAGTAAAGACTTGGGAAAACTTGTATAAAAATGGATACTTTTATATAAATGGGAATATAAAAGTATCGGAAACATTTTTTGAATACAAGATAACAAGTTGAACTAAAAATACAAAAGTATATTTTTCCAAGTAATATATGTTCGGAATTGGAAGTATGAATAATATTTCCAAAGAACACATATTGGAAGAAAACGTGGAAAAAGCTAACTAACGGACTTAGTTACATGAACTAACGATAACGGATAAACGGACAAACGAGAAAAGAATGCCATTGCGGCAAGATGAAAATATATATTTTAAGAAGTAAGATATATATAACATGGGGGAAACTTATGTAACACTTTCCTAAGTGTTAGAAAGAATATTCGTGGAAGAAAGCATAACGTAAAGAATTAAAAACGCTAAACAAAACGTATGGACTTAACAAGGAAAACTCACACGTTAATGTATGTCTACATGCTCGTCTCGACGAAATTCTAGTATATCTATTTGAATGGGAAAGTAGATATGCGAGAAGGAAAACCGAGACGAGTAGGTGAAGTATATCTACGAACATGTGAATACCGACAAGATCCTAGTATATTTATTTAAATGGGAAAATAAATGTACGGCATGGTAAGTTGAGTCGGGCGTTAAGAATATATTACCGAACGACAAGACCTTAGCATAATTATTTAAATGAGAAAATAAATATGCGGCAAAGTGAGTCGGGTCGGGTATTAAGAATACATTATATCGAACAATACGATCCTAAGTATAATTATTTAAATGGGAAAATAATTATACGTTAGGTAGAGTTGTGTCGAGAATAATAGTATACAAGTTACCAAGAATATTAACGAGAATAATACATAACTCGTAAGAAAAGGGTAATCCATCACCAACAAACCTAGGATATGCGTCTAATTAAACGGGAATTGGAACAAAACGTGGTCGGGGAGTTGGGTGTACAACTTGCCAAGGCACATGCACTATAGGTATAGTGACTTATACGACGTTTGTAGGTGCGGGACCACAAAACTTGCTATCTTCCTTTTGAGCCAAGCACAGATTCAGGTGAGTCTCACGGCCCCATTTTAAACTATTTTATGTTTTTCGGGGGAAAGATACGTTAGGGAAATGTTTGACGGGATAAGTACTTGAGTTGTGATCGCCACTCGGGTTGAGACCTCTCTACTATAATCATTAATTCGGGAAATGAAACCGAAGGAATATTTGAATAGTACTATTGGTGCCTGACAAGGCCCACCCCTAATCGATAGCGTCGATTATGCATCGGCGTATGCCTGGGGTGCACGTATTCTGAAATCAAGTCGTAGGAATACCGAGTAACGACTTGGAGTGGGGCATTATTATTTGTCTTGGTTTGGTTATAGGCTCAAGTAGAATTGTAGGAACTTGCAACTCCTATAAATTGTCATAACATGGAAATTCCCAAAGTGATAAAGTTTGATAAACTAAAACCTGTGAACTCACCAATATTTATATATTGACGACTTTTTAAACGTATCTTTCAGGTAACTGATAGATGATGGACAACGTGGCAAGCTGGGTCGGGAGAATCTCTCATATGGGCGTCGGGTGTTTCAAAAGGGTTTCAACTTTAATTCCCAAAGAATTGGGATATATTTGAGAAGCCACTTTAATGTATTCAAAACAATTTTTCGTTTATGTGTGAACATCAAACCTGTTTTCGACGTCTTAAATAAATGTTCCGTTTTCCCTAATTACTTATGATTTGCGTTAATCTTGGCTTTATGCTCTTGAACCGTCGCGCCACGTGTTTCCGCCATTGGCGTGGTGTGACAATATCTTTGCAAATTCATGTTATAAGATGAATTGGGTTTCTTGGTGGATTGGTAGGAACCACCTTTAAAGCATGAAATACTAGCTTTTTTTTTAATACTTACCAATGATAAACTATGATTTAGATGTTTATTGAAATGCTAGTAATGTTAATCTTTGTCAAGGATGGATCCATGGGTCCTTAAGTCCTAAAATTAAAGTTAGGAAAATCACGCCTACCAAGTGTTTGATAAAATGTCTCAATGAAACTCGATTTCACTTGAGCATAGATAACTTGGTGAAAACATGTTTGTTGGTAAAACATGACCAATAATGCTTATAGACATGTAAAGACTAGGTTCTAACAACCTAAGTGATCGTTCACCTCATAGGTGCGAATACAAGAAACTTTGGATAGCCGGAATCTCGGAATGAGGTAAAGAGGAAGCACGCATAAGGTAAGTCACTCGATGACTTGATTCTTAATATGTCCCTAGTATGTTTATATGCTTAATTATACCTTTGTATATGCATTTGGGGAATTAGACATTGTAATGTCACAAAAAGAAGCATAAATACGATACACGATTCATAGAAGATGGCCATAGATGAAGGATGTTGATATCCCATTTAGACTATCGGGCCAATTGGGTAAAAATGCTAGGTAGACAATAGCTTAGGCCAAGAGTTAACCTTATGCCGGTAACGAATTTGTTCTAGTTGCTTGAGTGTATTCATAGGCTCAATGTTATCTACCTCAAGCTAGTCTAGAAGCAAAAAGGGCACGAGCCAAGGTAAGTCATATCTATGACTTTGTAGGATATATATACATATATGCTCACGTTGGGTGTATAAATCGTGGGTATATCTTTAGATGAGATGAGATTGTGATTTCCAAGGGTCATAAGAAAACATCGTGTTTAGAACCCGTTGCAAGTCATAGAGACCGAGCGAACAAGATCGAGAGAAATGGCACATGTGGCCATGGACACGAGGCATCGCAAACCCGGTATAAACGACTTGGGCGGAGGTCACCTAGTCGAGTTGAGGCTTGATAAGCATAGAAAAATCATTACTAGGCCTGGGAAATCATAAAATCTTAAAAACTTGGCTGTATGTAAAAGTTAACGAGTCAACATATTGATGGACATATAATTCAGGGTTCTTGGTTTAGAAACCGAACAAGGAATTCAAATATACATCTAATCATGTTTGTATTACGCACAAGAACCCTTAAGCGTGTCCCTGGAAGCCCCGGGAGCAATTCTAGACGGACCCAAAAGGGGCAGCTTGGTGCTGAAACATTTCGTAGCTTGTTAGGATTTGGTGTAGGATACGCCAATTTTGGCGTATGATACGCCAATGTCAGGTTTCCCGAGCTAATTTATGTTGTCCTACGCCACCAGATGCCCTCTCCCTACGCAAATAGCGTAGGATACGCTAAAACTGGCGTAGGATACGCCAAATCAGCCAAAATTCATTTTTTTGGTATTTTACATCTAAATTCAATCATAATAACATATTTATGGGTTCTCTAACTGTGATAAACCCTTAGGTACTTAGCTACATGAACCGGATGATGATCGAGGCTTATTTGAAGAACCGAACATGCTTAACTCGTCCGTTTCCGCAATGTTTTGATAAACTTATGAAGATACTTGGTTATTTTGTAATGAGCTAAGCCGTAACTATAATTTAGGATGTTTTTACTAATTAATGTCGCTTTTGGATGTTAATGCGCTAAAGTAAACTATGAAATGCTTTAGCTTTCGAAGTACAAACCAAGTATATTATCGTTTAATTACCCCTATTATGGGTAGGGTCTTACACTTCTTACAAAGCCTCTAGATCTAGCGATTTAACACCCTAGACAAACCAACAATCTCGCACCTTACAGCTATTGAGAGTTGGTAGAACACTTAGAATCATCTAACTAACAATTACAACTCCTATGGATAACCTGCTGAATTAACCATAAACTAGTTGCTAACACCTAGTCCGCAACCTAACCCGCATTCATACGTGAAAGACATTCACAAAAACGCAAGTGGAGTTTATAAAAGTTATTTAAACAAAACGAAATATGCATATACATCAAACCAAAAAATAAAGAGTTCTTTACTTTAAAATTCATCCACAACCAAAAGTTCCAAATCCCAAAAGAAAAATAATCAAACAAGCGTATTCATCATCGCCTAGGTGGTTCAACGATCTAGCCAATAATTTTCATGATAAAATCAAAACAATAAAATCTAAACATATTCATAGTGTTCACAACGGGTTTGAATAGATAAATAATAAATACCGACCCGTGCTGACACCTATGCTTCAGCCCTTGACCTCCTTCTCTTGTTCCTTCAAAGAATAATATCTGCTGTGCGATCTCCCTCCAATTCGTAATAATATTCCGTCGATGTGGCTCCCTCCCCTCGAATTTCTATTGTCGGCTCCTCCTAAATAATATCTGTGCCCTCTTTTAATTTGTGTACTGGGCCTTGGGCCGAGAAATTTCCAAACACGTTTCTTTATTTTGTTTTATTTTTTTATATTATTATTATTATTATTATTATTATTATTATTATTATTATTATATACTGTTATTATATATAGCATTCTAGCTCCATGCTTTTGACTCGGGTGTTCTTGGCTTGACCAAATTTGCTCGTTTACATTTCAACGTCCACACGAACATCTACAAAATAAAAAATAAAATAGATAGATACTAAAAATGACCCAAAGCTAATAAAAATTATATAAAACCTATACCAAATAAAATAGACCAGTATAAGCCTAAAACTAATAAAAACAATATCTAAACGACTCGAAAATTACACAAACTTTACACTGGAAATAGATGTATTTTACAATACATCAGTGACCTACACAATCATCCTCGTCATTGAAGGACTTTCCAAAACCTTATACTAATCATCATCAATTCATGAACCGCATTGAAGAACTTTCCAAACCTTATACTAATCATCATCAATTCGTGTTGTTTTGAATCAATTGAACCACCCTATAAATTCAGACTCAAATCGAGACTAAAACCCATCCAAAATCACTATATATTGTATCCTAAGTCTCTCCAATTCGAAGTCTCTTTGTCTCGACCCTGGTGCTCGATTTCAATATATATCGGTATGTTTTTTTTTTTCAACCACTTCATCCCTGGGAGCCGCCTAATCATATAGATTAAAAGCCCCATAAAATCGTTCGCATTCTGGTTTGATTTCGTGGGTAATTGTGGGATTAGGAAATTAGGGTTCATAGGATATAAGAATTGGGGTTTTGTTTTAATCAGATTCCTTTAAATAATTAACATATTCAAGAAACCACAAAACCACACCCAGACCAGTTGGTCTTGGTGTGATTATACAGCTTATTGGTCCCGAGTTCAAACCCTCTCCACTGCGACTTTGTTTTTTGTTTGTTTGCTTTAGATGTTTTCAGGATCTGTTTAAATTTATTAGCATTCTGATTTATACACCAAACAAGCACCCAGTCTAGTTGGTTTGGGCACTTATCTGCAGCAAAAGTGTCTCGGGTTGGAATCCCCCCAAGGGCGGGTTCAACCATTTTTTTTATTATTTTTTTGTTGTTTTATAATAAAAATATATACATAAAACCTTAAATTATTTATTTTAAATACATAAACTAGTCTAAAATTTTTATAAAAATTATCTCAGCCTTATAAGATCTTAAATTTTATGTTTATAATTTTATTTTTCTGAAAAACATTTACTTACTATTTTTAATATATTTATTTTGTTTAAACCTTAATTAATTCATAGAAAATTCATTTTTAATCATTTTAATGCTAATTTTTTTGTGGAATTATTTCTAACCATGAAAAACGTTTTGGTAATTTTATTTTCTGTATAAATATTATTTTTTCTTATTTTTTATGATTTAATCCTATTTAATGGATTATATTCAAATAAATTACGTTTTAAATGAAAATAATATGTGAAATAATTATTATAAATTATTTTTCACTTATACCACATAATATCTACTGTTATAAAATGAAAATAATATTTTTATATTTTATTTGTATTTAAATCCTAATTATTGCTTTTTAATGTTAATAACCAAATTTAAAATATATAAAATATCAAATTTTGAGTTCTATAAATTCTGAAATTATATTTTAATATCTCACTGACTTATAAATTTTACATTTGTTTGACTATTTACTTTCTTCTTTTATTTCCACTTTTATTTCATAATAATTACATAAAATCGTATTATTTAATTTCGAGTCGTTTCATTGTTTGCACTTTTAATTATTTTACATGTTTTCATAATTTGAAATTATTAAAGGATCATTGATTGTATAAAATTTTCTTTAAATATTAAAATTACTTAAAGCCAATTTTAGTTCAAATCAAAAACCATAAAATCCCCAAATTCTAGTCTAGAAACCCTAAGTGCCTAATCCTAGATAACTTAGACTCTAAGTTCGTTCCCTTACAAATTATTATTTATTCATTTAGGTTAATCCTTTGGGATATTCTAATCCAAACTTTTTGGTTCGACATATTTCAAGTTATTACATAAACGGTGAGTTTACATAGCCCCTTTTTACTGTTTTACATTTTTGGGGTGAAACATGTTTATACAATAGCAATTACTCATTCTCATTATGTGAAACTTGTGGATTCATTTTGACTGTTACAAAAAGACACATTACAATCATTAACATTGATCAAGCCGCCTGTTTAGATTATAGCGTTATAGGTCTGACAAACCCATCCCCCCGCATAAATTTAGGGATGATCGAAAACAGTTACACTTTTACTAACTTGCGAGTTAGGTCTCAGTTGACACAAGGTTTGATTAGACAAAAGACGCATTGTTACATGTCGGGCTCATACTCTTACATGATTCTTTGTTAGATCACAACTGTGATTGTTATACAAAATATTCTATTGTTTTTTATTACTTGCAAAAACCTATGTATTTTCACCAACTATTTATAGTTGACCCTCCATCTTTCCAACTCAACATGTTTCAGGTTTTACTTGCTATTGGAAGTTGTACATGTCATGGATCACATAAGAGCTTTAGACCTAGTTTATATGAATCAAGTTTATGTAATTATTAATTGTATGACAAATTGTAAATCGTTTAATAATATTCAACTTCCATTTAGTACCATGAGCTATTGAATAATCATCACTACGTGACACCTCGATGTTTCCGCCATCGGTTGGGGTGTTATAGTAGGCTCTTGTGTTACATCACCTAATTCTTCACTTACATCTTTCTTATGGTGAGTTTCTATGTGTTGAATATATACTTCCACAAGTTTACTTTTCTCAGCATGCCGGATCAAATTCAATACATCACTATCATTACCTAGTGGCCTTAACCCTAAATCCATGTCTTCATTAGGAACCTTAAAGTGGTAAGTAACTATGTCCTCATCTGAATAACCTAATTCACACAACATCTCATTCATTATAGTCACTGAAAAATATCAAAATTCACCTTGTCAATCTGATTAACCAAACCCCCCTCATATGTCATGTCTGGAGAATCTGTGAATTTCCCACCATGATGAACTTCCAAAGTGAAGAAATCCTCTCTTTTGCTGCAATGTAATCAAAATTAGGATAAAAAAATAGTTTATGAACAACTAATGAGGTGTTATCAGTGTGTAATCGTGCACATATCGTATTCAACAACTGGATTGAATGATGAATCAGCCTCTCTTACATACCAGGAACCCCATTCGTCGTCGTCCATTGTGTTTTTAGTGTTGTTATTGTTTTTTTATGAATGTAATGAAGAAGGAGAAGAAGAGGTATTAGTTTAGGGTTAACCTCAGGGACGATTTGGGCGTTTATAAATATCAATAAATATATTAATTAAATAATCAAGCAAAATGACGAAACTACCCCTTATTTAACTGACTAAGTTAACTGGGTTTACGTTCTGGATGGATTTGGCAAATAAACAGAAACCTGAAGGGTCCAGGTGAGATAGAAAAACTGTTTTTGATGGATCTAGCAAATATGGTCAAACCACAGGGACGAATTTGGCAATTTAATCTAATATTTACTAGTTTATTCCGCAAACTTTTCGGGATAGATAAATTTAATATAAAGTTACAAAATGTGTGTACCGTAAAAAGAATGTTCGTTTTTTGGGAATTTTTTTAACGGATCAACACTTAATAACCTATAAAACCTACTTGTAATTCTACGTGTGCACATTTTGGTCGAGTGTCCTCAAAAAATTTAAGTTTTAAGGGTTGTAACAGCTCAAATGACGAATTGGCTTTAGTCCTGGGCTATTAGATCTGCATTCATTTGATGTAGAACTTATCTTGAGACAAGGATTGTGGCATTGTTGGATTCATTAGGTGTTAAAAACAACATGGACATCATTGCTAATCAAGTGGATTATTTTTTATATGATTTACGTGGTTAGTTTGCTTCTTTAATATACATTTTTGTTCATGTTCATATTAGATTTGACTATCCCTAGAAGCTCCCAAAATATAACCTAGTATAACTGTATATGAATACTAATGGTAGACTGCGTATGAAGCACGACAGCAGTAGCCTTAGCACTAGATGCCACGGCTTCATGACCAGTGGCGATGGCAGTCTTAGTGGTCTCTATAATGACCCCGGTGGTCGTAGCATCTCCTTGAGCCCCTTGGGCACCACTTGCTCCGGTGCCGGAGGTCTCCAAAGCCCAGATTGGCTGCTGCACCTTCTTAATTTGTGGCACAATGGGCTTGTTCCCATCCAAAGCTTCATGAGTAAACTCTAAAGCCACATCATCAAAAGATGTAAGCTTCAGGGAATCCAACAACGACATCTCTGTAATAAAACCAAAATTAAGTTAGAAAAATATCAAAAACAAAAAAGAAAGCAAATAAGATGCGGCTCTTCACTCACCGTCTCCGTTGTACAAAATGACGGGCCACTTATTAGGAAGATCCCAAGCCCTACTAACACCCCCAAGTATAAGGATGTGTTCCGAATACTTCTGGATGTTGGACTTATACTCAACAACACAAGTGTAAAGCTCATGGTTATACACAAAACCATCGAATAAGTCCCATTCAGATGACTCAAACCGGTTGCACCACTCCATTTCCGAGGGCAAGCAACGGCCATCGAGCCAAAAAAAACTGGTTATTCCAGTTCTTGAGACTTGTAGTTTGTTTATCGTGACAGCTTTCTTTTTCCTTCCTCTTCTCAAAAGTAAACCAATCCCCAGCCCGGTTCAGTTTATAGAAACACCTGAAAACGTTCAGGTCCGCCCCCTTTTCCAAAGCACGACAGGACATGTCAAAATGATTGATTCGGCTATGTCCGAAGGGGTTCACCTGGGAAATGTGAACCACATGAAATTTCCAAACTTTCATCAAGAACTTGGTAAAGGGAACCCGGTAGTTTGAGAAGTCACAGGCTCGGGTATAGAAACCAAACTTTCCCTCGAGGAAAGGGTAGATCGGTGTTCTGGGTAAGGGGATAGTAGGACGAAGATCATGAGGAATCCTATAATCGTCAATGAACCGGTCTAAATTCTCTGGAGTTAGTTTTGTGTAACTAACGTTCATATCATCCTTCATCATCTCGAAAAAAGTAAAAAAAGACTGGAAAAAGGTAAAGGAGAAGGAAACGCACCTTATCTAAACAGTTACAGGGCTTCAGATCAGGGAAAACAAAAGGAAAAGAGCTTGTCTTGGGGTAAGTTTTTCGGGGGAGAGGGTGAAGGAGAAGAGTAAAAAAGTGAACGTAAAGTGAAAAGTGAGATATATATATATATATATATATATATATATATATAGGTGGGATTGCACCGTTCAAATTTCGAAATGGTTAACAACTGGCTCAGAAAACGAACGGCTTAGATCATCTCGAAAAATGAACCGCCATCCCATCAGACGCCATAATACGTGGTCGTAAAAGGGTCCATGTGGCTCAGAGTAGAGATCAACATCCAATCAGTCCACCTAATGGTTTCAGAACACGTGTCACGTGACACCCCATCAAAGCTGCGGCTATCCACAAGTCCTGAAAGATTAAAAAAATAACTTAAAGACTTGGGAGGACATGAAGAGGTATAAGGCTTTATACCTCGGCTCATGCTAAGCTACGGCCTTGGACTCTGGGCCGAGGCCTGACAAAGGACGGACAATGGCTCTCATAGCCGAAGCAAGTACATTAGACTTCGGAAGTCAAACACTTCCGAAGGTAAGTACAAGGGGACCGAAGCAAAGTACAACTTTGCTGACTACTATAAATACCCCCCACCAAGTACAATTGACATACGAATGCACACACTCCGAACTAAATTTTCTCTCTCAAAACAAATACTTATCCTCACGCCGAAGGGTGGTCACGGAGAGGCCCTATATCCACCTCTGTGACGAGCCTAACGGTTTTCTACCGTGTGCAGGTTCACTCAAGACATCAAGTTTACAAGATCTCACTGGATCGTCCCTGTTCTCACTCAATTACAGGTTCGGCCACTTTTTGGATCTTTAGGTACTTGCCATAAAACGTGATTTTATAAAAGACTCGAAACTATTGGAGGAAAATCGGATCAACCTAGAAATTTGAAATTTTTTATAAGTTGCCTAGGGAGTAGGGCCAACATGGACTCTCTATCAACTGATGAGGTGCTTGATTAAATCCAGTGGGTGTCATATATTTGATGGTAAGACGTAATATTGTTCCAAGCACATGACAAGTTGGGTCTAAACTAAAGTATAATTATCGTTGCAATTCTCGTGGGCGAGTAAAATATAACACAGTTCTTAAGCGTTGCTAGATGGTTGCTATAGGCCACGCGTTGAGGCGGCAACACCTACGTTGTTTATAGGTGGCGGTACGTCATGTGATGCGTTAATCATATGGAAATGTACAATAACTCGGTTTTATACCGAGAATGAAAATATTTTATATTTGAGCAGACTTGTTTTCAAATATAGTTTATGTCAGAATCGTAGACAATTCGAATTTTTACTATCGAATGAAAATGTCCTCTATTTGAGCCGACTCGTTTTTTTAACATAATTTATGTCATAAACGTAGACCAACCAATGTCGTACGTAAAAATAAGAATGAAAGCATAGTATATTTTAAAGAAAAAGAATTATATTTGACAAGACTTGTTTTTGAAAAAACCTTATGTCGAAACGTCATTTTATATTGTTTACGTTGAAACCTGAATTTATACTAACACGTATGACAAAACGTAGACCAACACATACACAACAATAACCACATAAGAGAATACTTTTTTCCTTTAACGTAAATAATGAAAATACGATGGTTAAATTTGAAAAGTTATAACTCAAGGGAATGAAAATGACAATTGATAAAGTTTTTAGAGAGTGTAAAGGTGTAAAAGTCAATTTTCAAAAGTTAAAAAATTGTTTGTGTAGTTTTGTACCTTTTGTATTTTTCTTTTTTGTCTTTACATGGCCACCGACCATCCTTAGACAGGAGGGAGCGGGCGGGAATGTGAGGGCGGAAGGGTGAGTTGGCGGCGGGAACACCGCCTCCTTGGGGCATGGTGGAGGCGGCGGGAGGTTGAGGCGGGGAGGGAAGGTTGGGCGGGGGGAGAGGTGGGGTGAGGTGGAGGCTTATCATTGGTCAGATTTTTTTTTTTTAACTTTAACACAATATAATATTATTTCCTTCTCCCCCCCCCCCCCCCCCTTCCACTCCCCACAATTTTTCCCCCACAGGGGTCCCACAAGTATCACATGACGCTTCACCCCCCCTCTTTCCCCCAATCAGACAATCAACCCCAAATCATCTTTTTCATTCCAAAACCCTAATAAATCAAAACCCAAAATTAATTATAATTATGGTTCTTGATGGGGTATTTAAATCCGTTTAATTTTGAGACGGGACTCATACAACCATCTACCGCTAATCTTTGAAAATCTTCAAAAGATTCATTAGGGGCGAATTTGGCTTTTGACACGACCCGTTTCGTTTCAAGATTGGAACAAGATCGTTTTAGCTTCGGGGAAGATAAAAAGGCCTTTTTTGATGCACCCGGATCATTTAAATGGCCATCGTTGTACATTTCTGTATCCGAACATTTGTCATCATGAGATTTGTGTGTTTGTCTTTATCTTGTTCAAGAATCTGCATAGTGCCAATATAAGCTTGGAGTTTAGATTTAGAATGGTTATCGCTTTCCTCTTCATCTTCTGCTTCATACGCTAAATCTTCGTTTTCTTGAATCGGATATTTTACAGGACCTCCATGGCTGACAACCTTTACATTGCAGGTTGAACTAAGGATATGATTTATTAGGTAACTAGCTGATTATCCCGGGAAGGTCCCGGGGTTGAAAAATCTAATTTTATGTGATAACTTATTGCAAATGGCTCAAGTTAACTAACCACAAAATCTCTCAATCATTACATGTTCATAGTATTCTAATCAGTAATAACTCATATTCCCTAATCTAAAACCTAATCAGTAATCATCTAAAGGATCACTTATGTAAGCTGCAACTATTCAAAAACTCATCACATCTCTCTAATTTCTCACATTCTAATGGCTCCTATAATTCCTAACTTAATCAACTAAACAAACACTTAAGTTGGAAGTTGTAACCATTGCATCTCATTATGCCACGTGGCATAATCAAGAGATGGTTGAGGCCACCATTGAACGCCACGCCAGCAACTATCAATTCTTCCCGGGAGTGTCCCGTGGTTGAAAAATATAATCATTCTAATAATACTAATATTAATAGTAATAATTATTACTCTTGTAATTAAATAAATAAAAAAAATAACATTGCTATAAGCTGACACCATGTGTTGCGGTGTTGCGCGATTCTTTCTCCTAGCTTCTCTTGATTAAGTATACCTAGTAAAATTCCAATGATAACATGGCGATTGGGCTGATTTTCAACATCGTAGATAAGAACATGGTTTAAAAGAAAAAACATGATTAATGAATAACATGAACAGTTTGTGTGTTTTTTTCCTGTATGAACGAAACCCCACAAAAAAATAGTCGATTTTTTCTCCGTTTTTTATATAGCACTATGGTACTCGTTGGAAAGATAATAAAACGTTCGTTAATTTGGTGTAATTCTTTTCTTTAAAAAATCCCGTATACAAAAGATATAAACGTTTAAAAATTATGGGAGGAAATATGAGAGAGAAAATTTTAAATTTATTTTTAAATTAATTTTTCCTAAAATAACTCAATTTAATTAAAAAAGGAAATAATTCAAAAACAATAAAATCTTTCAATTATGATGCCACGTGGCAGTTTCATGGAGAGGTTGAAGGCACCATTGCACGCCACGTCAGCAATGTTCAATTCTTTATATATATTAATAGATTAATAGATAATAGATAATAGATTACAATTAATTTTGGAATGAAGAAGATGATTTGGTGTTGATTGGGGTGTTTTAGTTAGGGTTGGGATTAAAAACATACGAACTGACATAAATGTCCTTCACTTAAAAGATGAAATGACAAAATTGCCCTTATTTAACTGACTTCGACTAACGGTGTTAACGAGTTGGATGAAACGAGCAACTATTTGAAAACCTTTGGATCCAATTGAGAAAAAATAAACTTTTGGATGAAACTGGCAAAAAGTGCCAAACCTCAGGGAGGAAAATGATAGTTTACTCTATATAATTAGAATACCTATGTGGCTTTAAAACACAACTTGTAGATTTTGATAAATACGTAAACACACTACAAGAAAAGTGAATTTTAGCGACGACATAAGTCATTGCTGTTACTTCAAAAAGTCGTCGTTAAAGGCAATAACGACTTATTGTTGCTATTTATTTTGTCGCTAGTGCTTACTTTTTTTGTTGCCAAAGCTCGGTCGTCACTACTGAAAGTCCATCACTAAAGGTCCATTACGTTTGTCTATTTTTTATTTTTAGCGAAGATATGTCGGTAAAAGTGTTTTTTTTTTCTTTTTCTAGTTTTTCATGTTTCAAACCTGCTGATTCCAGGTTCACAACACATCAAAACCAACATAACAACGTGTTTAGCCATAAATTAACTACAATGTCACAAATGTACGTTACAATCCATTAGTTTTAACCATAAATTACAATATTGTCACAAATTGTTTTACATCATATCCATATCATCGTTGCTTCTTCATCATTGGCATCTTCGTATGCGAACTTGGTGGAGTTTAAAATTAGGTTCGAAGCCAAATAGTTGTTGAGTTTCTCTCGAAACTCCACATTTTGAAAGAAACTTTTAAATAACCCTATAAAAATATTAAAATAAACCAAATTAACATAGTATCAACATTAACCCAATCGCAAATGTAACACCCTGCCTCTCTCACCACCAATATTGTCCGCTTTGCCTCGATGGGTTGCCCATCCAGAGCTCACGGATTTGTTTTTGGTTGCCCAGTTGAGACTTCCCAGGAGGTCACCCATCCTGAAATTTCTCTCACCTGAGCACGCTTAACTATGGAGTTCTCCTCTCAACCACTAACATTAAGCCCCAAAACGCTTAACTGGCCACGGCCGATGTGGGATTTTCCTGGGGTGTCACATTCACCCCCTGTTAGAGTCTCATCGTCCCTGATGAGGTATGCACCCACCATCCCGAACGGCACAGGAGTGGCTCTGATACCATCTGTAACATCTGGCCCCTCTCACCACCAATATTGTCCGCTTTGCCTCGATGGGTTGCCCATCCAGAGCTCACGGATTTGTTTTTGGTTGCCCAAGTGGAGACTTCTCAGGAGGTCACCCATCCTGAAACTGCTCCCACCTGAGCACGCTTAACTGTGGAGTTCTCCTTTCATCCACTAACATTAAGCCCCAAAACGCGTTGGTGATTTAAGAGGCTTTGGATTACTTATGAACCAACGATCTCTCCTGGCCACGGCCGATGCGGGATTTTCCTAGGGTGTCATACAAAGGTCCATGTTAATCTTCTCAGAAATCAGTACTGTTACAATCATCTGTAACATCCGGCCCCTCTCACCACCAATATTGTCCCCTTTGCCCCCGATGGGTTGCCCATCCAGAGCTCACGGATTTGTTTTTGGTTGCCCAAGTGGAGACCTCCCAGGAGGTCACCCATCCTGAAACTGCTCCCACATGTGCACGCTTAACTGTGGAGTTCTCCTCTCATCCACTAACATTAAACCCCAAAACGCGTTGGTGATTTAAGAGGCTTTGGATTACTTATGAACCAACGATCTCTCCTGGCCACGGTCGATGCGGGATTTTCCTTGGGTGTCATACAAAGGTCCATGTTAATCTTCTCAGAAATCAGTACTGTTACAATCATCTATAACATCCGGCCCCTCTCACCACCAATATTGTCCGCTTTGCCCCGATGGGTTGCCCATCCAGAGCTCACGGATTTGGTTTTGGTTGCCCAAGTGCAGACTTCCCAGGAGGTCAACCATCCTGAAACTGCTCCCACCTGAGCACGCTTAACTGTGGAGTTCTCCTCTCATCCACTAACATTAAGCCCCAAAACGCGTTGGTGATTTAAGAGGCTTTGGATTACTTATGAACCAACGATCTCTCCTGGCCACGCCCGATGTGGGATTTTCCTAGGGTGTCATACAAAGGTCCATGTTAATCTTCTCAGAAATCAGTACTGTTACAATCACCCCCCCCCTTAGGGACTCATCGTCCTCGATGAGGTTTGCCCCACCATCCCGAACGGCACAGGAGTGGCTTTGATACCATTTTGTAACATCTGGCCCCTCTCACCACCAATATTGTCCGCTTTGCCCTGATGGGTCGCCCATCCAGAGCTCACGGATTTGTTTTTGGTTGCCCAGTGGAGACTTCCCAGAAGGTCACCCATCCTGGAATTGCTCCAAACTAAGCACGCTTAACTGTGGAGTTCTTCTCTCATCCACTAACATTAAGCCCCAAAACGCGTTGGTGATTTAAGAGGCAAGATATTACTTATGAACCAAGGATCTCTCCTGGCCACGGCCGATGTGGGATTTTCCTGGGGTGTCACAGCAAAGTACCAACATAATAAAAATAAATTTACAACATAATATGCCAAACATATATAACCAACATTTACCAAACTACCAAGCATCAACATTAACCCATTATGTAAAATACCAACATAATAAAACTAAATTTACCAACATTTATATGCCAAATATATATAACCAACATTTACTAAACTACCAAAGCATCAAATTAACCCAATCCGTAAACTACCAACATAATAAAACTAAATTTACCAATATTTATATGCCAAACATATACAACCAACATTTACCAAAGTACCAAAGCATCAATATTTACTTAATTCGTAAACAAACACACATATATACTAATATACGCACTTACAAACACACATACATACCAACAATCACAAATTACATACTTACATAAACACACTTATACCGACATGCACACATTTACATACTTACATTCACAAATACACACTTACAAACATACTTATACACATCAAATTTACATACTTACATAGCTTCATACATACCTACATACATATATATACACATATCAAAACCTACATATACACAACTAAAGTCGAATTTATTTTAGATTTCCTAAATTTTCATGTCGTTACATACAAACATAATTACATACAAAATTAAATTTAAAAACAATTAAAAGAAAACTAACTGGTTTTTGTCATATTATATAGCAATAGTGACGACATAGGGGAGGAAGATAAAGATGGTGTTGTGTGGTGTGGTCTCGGTGGGGTGAGGTGGCACCCTCAGCGTTCGGTAAACCCCCCCCCCCCCAAATTTTTCGGTGAAATCGATGAGGTTATCATGATTGGTGGGAAAAAACGATCATGATTAGTGGTCTATATATATATATATATCTTTCTCTCTCACTTCTTTTTCTTCCATGTGTTTTGGAGATGGAGCTGGGCAGATGAAGATGAGGATTATTATTATTAGGGTTGGAGACGGAGGGGAGGAAGATGAAGATGGCGATGAATAGGGTTTGTTGCAGGAGATGGAGGAAGACGGAGATGAAGATGAATAGGGGGAAGATGGAGGTGTGTGTGTGATATTTTTTTAAATTTTAATGTATTTTTTAAAAATATAAAATATATATTAAATAGATTAAATAAATATTAAAAAAGAGGAATAGGGGGAACCATTTTTCTCATTTGGAGAAGGAGAAGAACGAAATGACGTGACGCTAATGTGAAATTTGAAGAAGTTGAAGGAGGGCGTCACAATAGCCTGTAACCTAAGTAAATAGTCAAAATCCCAATGAAGGTGGACATAGGCGGAGGTATATATATCGCATCGTAGTCACGGGACATCAATGCTTTTTCGGTTGTGGATAGACATGTATGCATGGTTTTTTCGAGTGACGTCAATGTTTTTTTGAACGGTGACTACATTCAGTTATGTGAAGAAAAAAAGAATAAAAAACCGCATCTTTTGACTCATCCCTTGAGAAGGGAGAGATGTAAACCAAAGAATATGGAAGAAAGAGTTGATTTAATAACTCAAAAGGGAATAAAAATTTAATTTGCAGTGCCTATCCCCTGCTCCCTCTAATTTGAAATGACTACTCCGATTATTTATCTTCTTTTAATTAATAATTATTAATCTGTATGCCGTTAAAAATGTAAAAAGTTATACGAATTTTAGTATTTCCCTTTTATATAGTTTGCTTTAGGACTTTCATTTTAGAGAAAATTGCTCGAATGGTCCCTGTGGTTTGCACTTTTTTCACCTATAGTCCTCAAGTTTTCAAAATTACAGTCATAGTCCCGAAATAGTGCGAAAAAATGAATTTTTTAACTCGGATAGTCCCTGGAGGATAACTGAGGTTAAATAATCCAGTTAAGTGGGTGTGAAATTACAAAACTACCCTTACTTTAAAAATAATACTAATTAATGTGGGTCCAACACTTCATCTTCCCCACTTCATCTTCTTCACCTCATCACCTCCACAAACCACCACCACCCATCTCCACCTTCCACCACCACCACCACCACCAACATCGACCAACCACCCACTTCATCCTTCATTTCTTGCAGCCACAACACTCCAAATGAAACTCCATCACATTCATCTTCTAAACATCACACCTACAAAACCCCCTTGATTTCAATCCCTAAAACCCCCATCAAAAGCCCCAATCTTTCTCTCAATTACAAACCCACATTTCATCGATCCTTTTCCCAATCGTACAAAACAATCCAAATTGAACAAAACCCGGAATCAAACGACGACGTTTTTGAAGACGAAGATGATGAATCACCGGAAGCAGGGAAGTTGTACGTGGGAAACTTGCAGTACGCGATTACGTCAGCAGAATTACCTTCGCCGTCGTCTTCTTCTCCTGCCCCTTTTCCCTTCTCGTCTTTCTCTCTCTCTCTCTTTCTTCCTCTGTTCTCTCCTTCTAACATCCTCTGTCTTCTGTATTCATGTGGGTGTGTATATGTGAGAGGAGAGAGATGGTACGCGTGGTTGTGTTTTGTTTGGGTTTGAGGTGGATCCGCCGGAGCTCCGCCACTGGCCGGCGGTGGGAGGCCTCTGGCTCCCTTATCTCTTTCCTCTTTCTCAGTTTGTGTGTTTGTGTGGTTTAATAGAGAGATAGCACAGATGTGTGTTGGGTTCTGGTGGTGGTGGGTGGTGGTGATAGGGTGGGGAAGTTGGTGGTGGTGGTGGTGGTGGTGTAGGGATTAAGGGTTTTTTTTTATATAGTAAGGGTAGTTTTGTAATTTCACACCCACTTAACTGGATTATTTAACCTCAGTTATCCTCCAGGGACTATCCGAGTTAAAAAATTCACTTTTTCGCACTGTTTCGGGACTATGATTGTAATTTTGAAAACTTGAGGACTATAGGTGAAAAAAGTGCAAACCACAGGGACCATTCGAGCAATTTTCTCTTCATTTTAAATAACATTCAAATCTATAAAAAAACGTTTCTTTTTTATTGATGTTGAACCACTACAATTCTATGCATTCTTTCATTGTACAGCTCATTTTTCAAGTACCCCATTACTAATTTAACATCAAACCCATCAAATTCTAGTTAAATGAGCTCAGTTCTAATTAGATAAAGTTAGTTACTATTCTAAAAACTTGCCCCCTAGTTTTACCGGTTGCAACGACTAGTGTGGAAACAAGCTTTTCTTCATTGAAACATGTGAAGATTGGATTGTGTAATAGAATATGTGTGAATATATAAACGATACTCGCAGTTGTTATGTTGGAGAAGAGTTCTTTCAACAAGTTTTGATCAAAAATGTAATGCAACATTTTTCAAAAGATTAAAACTCGTGGGGAATAACTATAAGTAGTTTTTTGAATTCGTAAAAACTATCGAATTTATATTATTTGTTTTTTTTCTAATGACGATGTTTTTTTTTATTACTGTATCGTATTTTTGTTATGTGATGAACCTTACCTGATCGGAATAGTCAAACTGACCTGAAAATTTTTATGTCCGGTTCTATGAATTATAACATCTAAAAACAGTGACAACATTAAAAAAAATCTTAAATCCATAACTGAATACCTAAGTAAATAGTCAAAATCCCTATCAAGGTGGATACTCAAGTTGATTAACAAGTGGAAGTAGACATACTAACATCAAAGATATTCTTTTATGTCGCTAGATTGACACAATACAATGCATTAAACGTGAGTCATCATTTAAATACGTATTTTGTTATTCCCTCTACTTTATCCAAAAAGCATACCTACATCTTATTCCAATGACTAGACACTCATAACACACGTACACCTATATAATAACCACCTCTTCATCACCCTCCACGTGTACACTCATAAACAACTAACCATCCACACTTCATACGTGTACGACAAGCGACATATCTCATATTTAACTACCAACAACAGTTTAATCTACAACCAAAGATGAGTAAGGACGTCCAACTGCAACAACAACAACAAAAAGATAATATTCCAATAACATACGGTGACGTATTCCCGGTTTCCGGCGAAATAGCGACGAAACCGGTGGCGCCACAAGATGCTGCCATGATGCAGGCGGCAGAGACGACAGTGTTTGGACGAACCCAGAAAGGTGGCACCGCAGCCACCATGCAGGCGGCTGCTGCCGTTAACGAACGAGCTGGGTTAGTTAGCCGCCAAGATTTGACTGTAACCGGTGATCAAGGAGTTACTGTTACCGCCACTGACCTTCCTGGTGACCGTGTTGTCACGGAAACCATTTCTGGCCAGGTTATTATTTCTTTCTTGTAACCAGTTTTTGTTTTTTTCTTTATTTCTTTATTTATTAATTTTTTGTTGGAATATCTATCGACTTTTTATTGAGCTTTTGAATATATTTTCACTTCACAAAACAAACTTTGTTAGAGCATTCACAATAGGTTGCTGATTCTCGTCCCCATCCACCACCTATTACACTAAAAAAGTGATGGCTCAGTAGTTTCTCGAGTTTTTTTTACAAAACTAGTGTTTTTTCAAATTTTTTTGTGTTTGTAGTTTGTGTTAGAAAAGGTTTTGTGAAAATAGTAGTCCCGCAATCTTAGATTTAAGATTGCGGGAGTGTCCTATGTGGCACGAAATAGCGAGTGCATACCCCAAGCCTCGTCAACAACAACAATGGCAAGAAGAAATGCGACAAATGCGAGAAGAAATTCAAGAAATGCGACAACGACAACAACAACAACAACCGCCTCCTCAAATGCAACCATTCTCAAACCAAGCATTTATGGAACTAATGCAACAAATGCAGCAGCAACATGAATTTCACATACAACAAATGCAATTGGAGTTCCAACGCGAATTGAGGGAAATGAAACGAAAATTGCCTCAAAGTGATGAAGATGATGATTAGGAGTTACATACTTTGGTTTAATTTCTATTTTGAAGTATGAACTTGATAAATAGGATTAAGATGGATGTTTTGTATTTTGAACCTTCGTTAAATATTATGTTTGGTTTGGTAATTTATGTTTGGTTTGATTATATTAAATTGTTTAAATTCAGGTTAAACATGTTAAATAGTGTAAAAATTAAAATTAATAAATAATATAATAAACAATTATTTTTATCAGTAGGGACAACTTGTCGTCTCTATAGATAAACTGTTTCTTTTTATTTAAAAAATATTTTACACCTTTAGGGACGACAAGTTGTCCCCAAAGAGTTAATATGATTTTTTTTATTTTAAATCTATAGGGACGATATGTCGTCTCTACAGGTAAACTATTTCTTTTTATTTAAAAAAATATTTTACACATTTAGGGACGACAAGTTGTCCCCAAAGAGTTAATATGATTTTTTTTATTTTAAATCTATAGGGACGATATGTCGTCCCTAAATGTAAACATTTAGAGACAACACATATAGAGACGACCTAAGAGACCTATACGCACGGTCCTATAGAGACAAACTATGTTGGGAGGATATGTCGTCCCTAAAAGCTTGTTACACCTATAGGGACGACTTTTGCGATGAGGGAGACTAGGTGACATGGCTTTTGGAGGGTTGTGTGTTTAGGTGGAAGTCCCGCAATCTTAGATTGCGGGAGTGGGACAAGATTTGTCATGTTGTCTAGTCAACGCAGACTAAGTCAATGTCTTCCTTACTTGAACTAACACTCAATAACACAAGTAACTTATGCTTCATGATAAGAAACAGTCTATTTGGCAAAGCTTTGATCAACCAACCCTTCTTCCAACCCGAGCAATCCCATTTGTGCAAGAAAGTTGATGATTGTGATTTCATTTAGATGCCTTATAACGAATTATACGGCTATGATACTAGTTTTCACCTCAACACAACTTTGGAAACTAAATCTATTTGTCATGTTCCTAAAACTAAATCTTGTCCCACTCCCGCAATCTCAGATTGCGGGACTTCCACATAAGCACACAACCCTCCAAAAGCCATGCCACCTAGTCTTCCTCATCGTGCCACATAGGACACTCCCGCAATCTTAAATCTAAGATTGCGGGACTACTATTTTCACAAAACCTTTTCTAACACAAACTACAAACACGAAAAAAGTTGAAAAAAACGCTAGTTTTGCAAAAAAAAACTCGTAGTTTCTGGCTACGGTGGTCGGACATCTAAGACGTATCTTCACCAAGGGGTGTATGGGGTGTTTTTGTAGCCAATTGGTGGTACCTCAGATAGTCGGTACATCTATTTGTTGGCCGTTAAAAAATTACGTTATGTACCTCAAGGGCATCTGTTTGTTGGCCGTTTCAAAAAAAAAATTACACTTAAACTTACTATATTACGTGTATCAATAGTTTGCATCTTTATAATTCCATTTTCAAATTACAGTTAAAATTACTATATTATGTGTCTCAATATTGTGTATTTTTATCATTCCATTTTCTCTGTCATCCGTTAACAATCACTTTTAAAAAAAATTAAAAAAATAATAATAAATGAAACAGGGTTTCACAACTATATGTATTAACATTAATATTTTTTCCCCTCCACTAATATGAGGCTACTTTTTAAAACCGGACTTTGTTGGCCATGAATTCGATCTGGTCCGGTACGTTAAGCCTGTTTTTTTACGTTTAAAATGAATTGTTTTTATTTATTTACTTGAAACTTTATATGTAAATTGTTTAACTCTCCATAATTTATTAAAACTTCATATTCACAGCAAAACCTAAAAAAGTTTCATATTTTGTTTAGTTGTATACGATCTAATTTTTTTTTTCACTATTTATAACGTTATCCGGTTTCTTAAAGCTAGTCATAACAAGTAAGGTGACCGATTCGTTCTCCGACTCTAGCGTAACAATGTTTTAGTTGTTTTCTAGGAACTTTTTGTTCTTCCTAGCTGTTTGATGCCTCTGTAAGCGAATTTGTGGCATGGCTAACAACTTATTTATGCGTGTGTAAATCACATTGTTTTGTAAATTGTAACTTACAAGTCAATGTAACCGATTATTATGAAGTGAGTATAATTACTTAGTTTCGGGCAGGTGGTGGGGCAGTATGTGGATGCTACACCGGTGCTCCAGCAAGGCGGTGGGGTGGGAGTTCTTCACCAACAGGGCGCTATAACGATCGGGGAAGCACTCGAAGCTACAGCGAGGACCGCGGGGAACAAAGCGGTGGAACAGAGTGATGCAGCCGCAATTCAAGCAGCGGAGGTTAGGGCTACTGGTAGTAGTGTAGTAATACCCGGTGGAATTGCAGCTCAAGCACAGTCAGCTGCCAATTTAAACACGTCTACACGCGAAGAAGATAAAGTTAAACTTAGTGAAATTCTAACGGTCAGTTTTCTTGAACAATGCATTCTCCATTTTATTAATGTTATAAACTTGGTTATCTATATGTATTTGATTATTTATAAGTGTATGTCTTAATTGTATTATTAACCTTAGGAACAATGTTTAGGTTAGTAATTGCATAAGTATGTTTAAACATACTTTGATGGTTTGAGTAACCGTTATTCAAATGGTGTTGGTGCCGCCAAATCCTAACTACCGTCCTTCTATTCAAAAACGGGTAGCGGCGCAACTTGTAGCCCGTTTACCCGCCGTCCACTTATAAAACTTGTTGGTTTTAATGGAAGGTAAAGTTATAGCTATATATGTATGTTCCGGAATATACTCTAGGGAGTTTGTGTGAATTGATATCCAACACATTTTGATTCGTGTTTACATAGGAGAAAATCACCAAAATGGTCATTTTTTGCGGGTGTCATTTAGTTTTGGCGCAACAAATTTCCTTCTAGCGCAGGAGAATGTGTCAAGTCAAAATTTGTTGCGCCAGCATAGTTAGCTAGGTCTGTCACATAGAAGCTTCTGGATGGTTAAGATATAATTGTAAAAGAAAGAAGGTTAAGGCTATTTTATTAATATCATTGGTCAAGATGTCTTGATGATTTTTCCTTTATATATATATATACATGTATTTACTTGAGCATTGACAGGATGCAACGGTGAAACTACCAGCTGATAAGGCGGCTACGAGAGAGGATGCAGAGGGTGTGTTGAGCGCGGAGAGAAGGAACACCGCTGACATGACGGCTCACCCCGCAGGAGTTTCAGCATCAATTTCAGCTGCTGCTAATCTTAACGAGATAGAGCATGTTAGCTAGTTTAGCTTGTTCCAAAGTGTGTCTGTGTCTGTGTCTGTTTTTGTGTTTTTGTTGTTCAGAATGAAATGTTTGGGTACAACAAAATGAGCATAGTAAATTAATAATGTTTTTATTTGCATTTCTTTTTTCAGTATTACTTAAACCAAGTATCTAGAGTGAGTAGAATACATATAAAGGTTCATATTTAATTTCCAAGTGTTCTTTGTCCTCTCTATCTTTTGAACGGCTAATGGTACACTGCCATTATATTTACAACAAATACACCCTTACCTAGATTTGAACCTAGAACCCCCTCTAAGAGGTACAAGTCTCTACCAAGTGGGCTACCCCACATTTGTCCTCTTATCTTCTAATGCGGAGGAATCCATAGATCATTTGTTTGGCACTTGAGAGATCGTGGTTAGAACGTGGAAGGCTATTTCTAAATTCTAAGTGGTTGGGTTTCTCATAGATTTGTAGATCTTACGTGTTCGGGTATCTTGGTATGGTTTGACTCGATTCCAGTTTCAACAAAGAAACGAAAACTCATTCATTGGATCATTCTTATAGCATGGTGGGTGATATGGAGCTTTTGAACTAATGTGTTTTTTCTCTCGTGATGAGCGAAGTAAAGATCTTATTCTATTCTTATTCTATTCTCAGTTTTTCTTTTTTATGGTTGAGTAATAGGAATAGAAAATTACATGTCTCATGGGTGAGTGGATTAGGAATTCTCTCCTTGTTATATAACTTCTACTTTGTATCTTTGCTAGCGGCTTGCTAGTTTTGTATATATTTCTTTCGCTCCGAAAAAAAAAAATCTAAGTGCTTTAGCAAACTCAATACTGTTTCTAAAAGGCTTTTAAGAAGAGTTTTATACTTAGGTAGTGTATTTAAATTGCAAAGTGTTTTGGTTTTATAGATACTTAGGTAGTGTATTTAAAGCATTCACAGCACCTTCACCATTTTATACCCTATAAAATAACAAAAAAATCATAATTTTCAAAATTTATCTCTCATTTCAAAAAACCTTCCACATCTCCTCCACCATATTTACTTTTATCTTACTCATAAACACTTATTTTATTATATTTCTCGTTAAAATACTAACAATAATTTAACAAGGGTAAATAGTAACTTTTTAGATATCAAGTATTGGACTCGAATTTAATTTTAACCCCATTTTTTTTGGACCCAACAAGCCCACAAACTGGGGCTGGGGTATTTTGAACAAATTTATTCGGCTCATGAACATTATAGAAATATTATAACAAAGTCCAACTTTATTTACAAACGAAATGATTTTTATTAACACTCAAACAGAGTAATTAGCCTATCTGGCGTAATGCACTAGTGCTGCCTTTCACACTTTCTGAGCTTAAAGCTTAAAGACACGTTTTAAGTAAATATCTATACATATAATAAACCAAAGCTATTTTAATGACATGGCATTCAAAGAGAGTATTCTCTTTTTGTGTAGTTTTGTTCGTACAAGAAAAAAATACAAAGTGTTCAGGTTATTTATTAATCATGTATAGGCAAGTCATTAGTTATGTTCAAACCAGTAAATATGAATTTTATTTACATCATGTGTTAGCATTGGAGTTGTACATTGTTTTAGGTTAGGTTTTAATATTAGAGTTATACATTGTTTAAGGTTATGCACTAACATTGGAGATACATTGTTAATTGTTTTAGGTTAAGTGCTACCCGAAGCTTTCCTGCATGTAACTGTAAAACACATCAGTCTATTTCAGATGTAAAATTGATATTTCAAATTAGAATTCTCAACCCGGGACGCTCCCGGGATATAATCTAGTATAGAGTAATCTGAATGGTTAAAACGAATTTTGTTGAACATGTACTTATTGGGCCTAAGGTTGGCCCATTAACCCTATACAGCACTATTTTGGGCTGATAGCCCAACAACACAAAACCTAACTGTTTTGAGCTATCATATTCATATCCTTTAAGTAGACCTAGCAACTTCAACCCATCTATTTAAGTTTGGGTTGTTTTGGGTTTAAAATTTGACCTTGTGAGTTAAAATGTGTTTAGTATAATTTTCAAGGGGGTTAGGATGGATAAGTTTAATTATAGGAAATAAGTAAGTTGGTCAGGATGCGTATGTAAAAAAACAAATGGGTTAGGATGAGTATTTTTAAATAACCATATACAAATCTAAATTAAAACTCACCCAAGTTGATGTCTCATAGAAATCAATGTCAATAAAAACAAAAAATTATATCTTTGTATTTGTTGATCACCCTAGTCGGGTCGAAACCGTTCGGGTCGATAACGGACGGCAATGTCGAAACAACACGGGTCGTTAACGAGACCGATCTCATCAAAACGGTTCAAGTCGTTAGCGGGTTTGATCGAGTGCAAACGGTCTGGGTTGTTGACCGGCCCGTTCGGGTCGAAATGGTCCGGTCGTTGACGGGCCCGGTCGGGTCGAAACGGTCCATGTCGCTAACGGGATCGGTCAGGTCGAAACAGTCCGGGTCGCTAACGGGCCCGGTCGGGTCGAAACAGTACGGGTCGCTACGGGACAGGTCAGGTTGAAACGGTCTGGGACGTTACCATGCCCGGTCGGTTCGAAACGGTCCGGGTCGCTACCGGGCCCGCCCGGTTCGAAACGGTCCGGGTCGCTACGGGACGCGTCAGGTTGAAACGATCTGGGTCGTTACCGGGCCCGGTCGGGTCGAAACTGTCCAGGTCGCTATTGGGCCCAGCCGGGTCAAAACAGTCTGGGTCGCTACGGGACGGGTCAGGTTGAAACGGTCTGGGTCGTTACCGGGCCCGGCCGGGTCGAAACGTTCCAGGTCGCTACCGGGACCCGCCGGGTCGAAACAGTCCGGGTTGCTACGGGACGGGTCAAGTTGAAGCGGTCTGGGTCGTTACCGGGCCCGGTCGGGTCGAAACTGTCCGGATCGCTATTGGGCCCGGCCGGGTCGAAACAGTCTGGGTCGCTACGGGACGGGTCTGGTTGAAACGGTCTAGGTCGTTACCGGGCTCGGCTGGGTCAAAACGTTCCGGGACGCTACCGGGCCCGGCCGGGTCGAAACGGTCCGGATCGCTACATAACAATTTTGTTATTTTAATTTTTTTTAAAATATTAATCTATTTTGATGTGAACCTATCCTAATCCAAACCATCTAGACCCAAACTCATCCTGACCTAACCCATCCTATCCTATTTTTTTAATTTACCCATCTTGACCCAAACCTATCCTAACCCAAACCCATTCTGACCCAACAACCAAACCCACCCAACCTACCTATTTTGCCACCCATACCTTTAAGTTTACTAGTAGGGTGCCCGCGCGTTGCGGCGGGAGCACAACATTTACTAAAAACGAAGCTAACAACAAAATAAATATGTGATGATAAATGCAAACAAGGGTAGGACGCGTGTCATATGGTCTTGTTGCCTCTTACATGAGACAAAGAATGACATCATAGACTCATCATCAAGGCTTGGCACGATGACCAAGCTTCGATAAGGGTTGCAATTTAGCATTATCATAATTTACAAAAAAAAAAAAAAAAAAAAAAAAAAAAAAAAAAAAACAGAGCTTTTAATTCAATTTAGTGCTAAAAAAGTAGATAATTAGATACGATGAACTGGTACATACCTCTGTGAGTAACGAACCATGTGGTAGTGTGTAAAGCTCAAATTAAACATGAGTTTTAATATGATTAAGAATATGTCCAAAAATTAATTAATCCAGAAGATTTTAGATTGGATGTGAAGATGTAATTACAATTTACAAACGTTGTGTAGTAATGCATCTGACAACTGTATTGACGAATGTGGGTAGTGTAATTTTTATCATCAACCCACTACCTTTTTCTTTTCGTAGCACTTCTTTTACCTGGAAAGGCTGTTGCTGTGTAATGATCTGAAGCATCACAAAAGGGTGTCTAGACAAATACATTTCAAGCCATGATCATAAATCATACATTATGATGAACTCGCCATAGAAGAATTTGAAGACGATGTAATTATCTTGATTTGAATATTGAACGTCATAAATAGGTCCGACCTGACTATACGGGTCAATGCAAACAAGCTAAAAAAAGAAACGGGTCAAATAGTTACCCAAAGAGTATGGTATTTATAATGCATAATATCACCAAAATAAACGGCTTAGACCCTGCCCTACGGACCAACTAAAATAAGCTAAAAATAAACGGGTCAAATAGTTACCCTATTGCTATAGTAATTGTAATGCATAAAATTACAGAATTTGCCTTATTAAAAAAACATTTAATTTGTACTTTTTGTAAGTATATTTCATTATATATCTATAGAAAATGTAAAAGATCTAACTTGCTCAAGTGGGTGATTAAATTCTCCTAAAAAGGGATGAGATTGGTACTTTACTGATAATAAATTTAAAGAGAAGTTACCGAATACCATACTGAATGTATCGGTTCAGACTCGGTGTTTTGGTGATTAACCGCTTTGGAGTTTTCCTGATTTTTAAGCTAATCTCTTTTGACATGTTAAACGCCTTATGACCTCCGCTGTTACAAAAAAATGGAGATTATATTCTGTTGCCATGAGGTTTACTAAACTGAAGTTCATTTTTATCCAATAATGACCCAAAGATGACATCTTTAAAAACGGTAAAATGAAACCTGAAATTGTGGTCGTTCTACAAATGAATGAGAATATATTTAGCTTCTGAAAAAAAAAAAATAGTTAGACTACTTACTTTGATGGGCAATTCTGGTATTCAAATTTTCATTAGATTGTACTACTTGTTGCAATGGCATCAATCACTCCTTTTGGTGCAGTAGAAGCCATATCGCATGAGAGGGAAGCGTAGTGACCTTGCAGTAAATCAATTGAATTATGTATGTGTAAAAAGTCAAAAAATAAACCAATAAATTACAAAGACTCACATTAGTAACCGTAGGTTTTATGTCTGGTAGGAAGCAATTGAGCAGTCTCATAATTAAAGGACACAACGAAAGACAGATGTCGATTAGGATAGAAGAGGGTAAGCATCTCCACTTCACATGTGAATTATGAGTTGCATTGTTACTTTGTATAATTGGTATTAAAGGTGGTACACAAGGGTATAAATGGAACAAAGATGATAAAAATTTGGAGATTACACATGTGACTTTTGGGATGCCATCTTAAAATGATGATGAAATGACCATCTTGACCATCTCTCCTCCTTAATAAGGTAACATAGATTTCTAAGTCTTTAAATGAACATTATATGCCTAAATCGTTATATAGGCCCATGCCTATGGGCCAGCATCAGCCCAATAACGCAACAATTTACTTTTTGGGGCTTAAAGCCCAATGACTCTCAAGTTCTACCATTTTGGGCCATCAAACCCAATGAGTAGTCTAAGTTATTAGGCTATACTGCTATAGGTTGTGGACTGTGGAGTAGCGCCACCCCTACAAATGGAATTTCCTTATTGGTTAAAAGTTTGAAAATGGGGTTTACTTCACGTCTTGCCAACACACTCAAAAAGGGCCCATTGACGCCTCTCTTTAACACCGTGGGGGTGTTTGATGCCCTAAAAGGGTGATGTGGCATGAGACACCTCTCCACACCCCAACATGAGACGACTCACCACAACGGTAACGTAGTAAACCGACCTAATCAACCGAATTCCTGACACTAGACACGTAGAAATTCCACTAGTTTTAACTTTTAATTTTAACAAATAGTAACACATTAAAATTAGTCGGGTGGACTAATATAATAGAGTAAATTACTATTTGAGTCCCTGTGTTTTAGTGGTTTTAACTACTTGAATCCAAAACCAAAATGTTTAACTATCTTTGCACCTGATTTTTCAAATTGTAACAATCCGAGTCCATTTAACTAACTCCATCCATCAAGTCTGTTAGTTAGAAGGGCATTTTAGTCATTTACATCCAAAGTACAAGTTTTTAATGCACAACATACTTAAAAAATGTATTTATCACTATTATTATTATTATTATTATTATTATTATTATATATCTATACACAAAACAGATACAAGACAAAACAGATCCATCTTCTTCATCAAACCACGACCTCATTCATCTCACACCACCACCGCCATTGCCACCGTACCTCCTACCACAGCCACCACATCTCCGCACGAACCCCCACATCTAGAGAGAGAGAGAGAGAGATGCACCGGCCGAAATCCCTTGAACATCAAAGACTGCTGCCAAAACTCATCGAAATCCCTGCACCCGAACCCGAAATAGAATCATCACCGCCATCATCAACTGCACCAATTATCTTTATTATCGAACAGTTAGATCCAAAAGAGATGGTGGTAATTAAGCTTACCTGAAATCCCATTGAAACCTTAGTGCAGTTGTCACTGTTATCGCCTTCGCTTCTGATCCCGATGCACCGGCTGGTCGTAGACCACCTCACCATCACCATTGCACCACCCTGCCGCCTTCGCTTCTAAAGAGGCCTACCAACCCCTCTCTCTGTTAACTATGAAAAGGACGATGAGCTCCGATTTGGGGCTTAGGATTGATTTGGGTGTTGATGTTTATTTGGTTTTAGGGTTGATTTGGGCGGTAAGCTCCGATTTGGGGGTTAGGGAAGTTGATGCAGACGAGGAAGGTTATAGTTTCATTTGCGTTTGCTGAGCAATGTGGTGGTAGGTATTGGTGGTGGCAGGTGGTGGTTGGTGATGGTGGTGGCAGATGGTGGCTGGTGTTGGTAGCGGCTTGTGGTGGGTGTTGGTGATGTTGGGTCTTCATCCCTAATTTCTAAAATAGTAGTGGTTTTAAAGTGGTGGTTTGGTGTAGTTCAGATCTTGTTCTAATCTTGTAATGATAATAATATTTTGGTTCAATTCAGAAGTGGTTCTGGTCTTGATTCACAGTGGTGCAACAATGGTTTGCGATGGAAGTGGGATGGTGCAATGGTGGTGAGGTGGTGGAGGGGGTTGAAGATGGTGGAGGTGGGTGGGTTAATTAGTTCAGTAGAGAGAGAGAGAGAGAGAGAGAGAGAGTTCAGTATAGTGTAGAGAGAGAGGATGAGGAAGATGAAGAAGATAGAGGGTAAGTTGGGTTTATATATTTTTTATTTTATTTTTAAACAATAGGGGTATTTTGGTCTTTTAGCAGAAAGTTAACAGAATTATTGGATGGAGTTAGTTAAATGGACTCAGATTGTTACAATTTGAAAAATCAGGTGCTCAGATAGTTAAACAATTTGGTTTTAAATTCAAGTAGTTAAAACCACTAAAACACAGAGACTCAAATAGTAATTTACTCAATATAATATAACAAACTACACAAACGGTCTCGAGTCCACCAGGTAGCACAAACCCACACCATCCATCCCATCACGTTAAAGTGTTAAACATTCCACACACCTCTAAAACCTTCTCTCCACCACCACCAAACACCATCCCACAACCACCCTAAAACCCTAAACCACCACCATGAGAAGAGCTTCTACACTCGCCGCCGCCTCTCTCTCACGCGCCACCCTATCCTCCTCCGAACACCACATCCTCTTCCCGGCAGCTTCCTACATCACCACCAATGCCGCAACATCCTCTCGCCGCTGGTTCTCTTCATCTATACGATCCATCTCCTCGTCTACCGGATCTCCTGGAGCGACTAAAGTTATTATTTCGTTAGGTTGTCTTGCCGGTGCTGGAGCGTTGTTATTGGCGGAGAAAGAGGCGTATGCCAAAGAACCGGTTCATTCAGATCTGGTTCCCAAGGAGGTTGTGTTGTATCAGTATGAATCCTGTCCGTTTTGTAATAAGGTTAAAGGTATTGGTTATTAGTCTTGTTTTTATTAGGTTTCGTGATCAGCATGTTTTATATTATATATAGTTTTAAGGCAAATTGTTAGGAGTTATCTATTGATGTTAACATGTTACAGTAGCTATTGTTTGTATCTTTAATATGTGTTTTATGTAATGTGATTGAGTTGACAATAGTTAGGTTTGTATGTTTTGGTGTGAGTATGAGTGCGAGGGGTGTTTGAGATTGCTTATTGGAGTTGCGGTATCGGTCTCTCCTTTGCAACAGTTGAGTAGGCAAGTAAGAAATAAGAATAGCGATGCATCCTTAAAACGCCTTATTTTCATTTCAAAACACAATAAACAGTTAAGTGGTTATAGTTGGAAATCTTAACCACCCCGTTGTAGTAAATTCGAAGACAAATTTTTTAAAACGATGAACATAAGTGCAGGAAAATAAGTAACTAAAAACTGACCAATGATAAAGTGAACACAATTTGGTTCATTGTTTATGATAAAGAGCGTTGCTGTTGGTGATTGATTGCATTAGTTTGGATATGATATTGATTTGACGAATGATAGTGTGAGTGGGTGTTTGAGATTGCTTATCTGATTCTCTTATTTGAAACAGCTTATTAAGCAATTTGAGAATAGTAACACATCCTCAAATGTCAAAACACCTTACTTTTTATCAAAACACAATAAGTAGTTATTAATTAGAAATCTCACACACCCCCTAATGGTAATTTTGAAGACAAGTTTTTGAAGACAATGAACAAAAGTGCTTGAAAAAAAATGAATGATGATGAAGTGAACACAGTTTGGTTAGTACTTGTTTTATAGTTGCGGGTAATTTTTCCTAAGCTTGAAACTATGTCACCACTTATAGTTGTGCCATACAGAATATCATGTTTGATCCTTAGAATCTTTAGATCAAAGGCAGTTTTTTTTTTTTTTTTTCCTTTTCTTGAAAGTCTGAAAGTAAGGACAGGGTATAAGAAGTCTAAGAATGATTTTATGTGGCTCATAACTCCTAGTTTCTGCAATGTAAGAACCATATAGTAAATCCTTGTGTCAAGTTGTTTTAGGTATGCTTTGTGAGGGAAGCGGGGTATGTAAAAGCAAGGAAAATGGATTTATGACACCTACTTTGTTTGTTTTCCAGCATTTCTAGATTACTATGATGTGCCATACAAAGTTGTGGAGGTGAATCCACTTAGTAAGAAGGAAATCAAATGGTCTGATTACAAGAAGGTGCCTATACTTGTGGTCGATGGTGAACGACTGGAAGATTCATCAGGTTTTATTTGAATTTATTAAAACCGACTGAAGTTCTCTTCATTCTTGAAGTTCAGAAATTTAAGCTTGAATTAAAGGTGATAGAATTCTATGATTTATTGATTTTTTTTGGCAGTTATTATTGATCAGCTGAGAAACAAGCTCAGTCCATCTAAATCAAATTCATTGGTTGACAAGGATGATGAAGAAAAGAAGTGGCGTCGGTATGCTTCTTCTGCATGTTCTTTTTCTTATGTCACATATAAAGTTATGGTACATGTCTAAGTTGTAGAAGTATTGAGAAAAATGTTTAAATGTACAATGCTATAGAAGGCATATCCTGAATCGAAGTCCGTAATCAAATAGAGGCTTACTTGTGGTATATGAAAATCATATGGTGTGACCTAGTATTCTAGATATGACATGCTGAGTTGGCTTATAATTTATAGACAAATGTTCATATAAAGCATGAAGGGGGTGTTTGGAACTTTGGGTTTACCTCTTGGAACTTGTTATCTTGATCATATTAGGTTGGAGTTGTAAATATGGGTTTTTAATGTTTGTATCAGCAAATTTTGCTTCTGAATATTTAGGTTAAATAGTCAGTTTTATACTTGGTGCAACAACAATAATTATTTAGGTTGAATCTAATTTTAGAGACTTTTATCGTCATTCTACAAACCAGTCTCTACTTTTTTTCACAAAAATGTCATTTTTTGTCATTTTATCTAATAAATTCTTGACGCATCTGAAGTTCTTTGAACACTTTAAACATCTAATTATCTACTATTACAACTTCAAATAACTGAAGTACATTCAAAGTCTACAACGTGTGTTATCATCTGATATTTAATTATTTTATATCACATAATAACTTCCACTGTTCCACAACACACATTCACCCCAACCCATGTAAAGATAAGTGGGTGGGGATCATATTCTTATCTTGCTTCTGGATTCTCATTTGTTTTATGTCATTCAGTTGGTTATCAATAGTGCTAATGAAGAGTGGGGCAATGTAGGTGGGTTGATGATCATTTGGTGCATGTTTTATCACCGAATATTTACCGGAACACTTCTGAGGCTCTGGAATCCTTCGACTATATCACAAGCAATGGTACGCCACAAATATGGTATACTGAAGTTAACTTAGTATACATATATTTTGTTTTATATTTGTAAGGAATTCAGAACATCCTAAACTTTATATTTCCCTCTTTGCATGTCAGGTAATTTTGGTGTTACTGAAAAGTATACCGTAAAATATGCGGGGGCTGCTGCTATGTATTTTGTGTCTAAGAAACTGAAGAAAAAGTATAATATCACTGATGAAAGGAAAGCCTTGTATGAAGCTGCTGAAACCTGGGTTGATGCACTTGACGGAAGGGATTTTTTAGGTCAGTTTTCTTGGTGACATTTTGATCTTGTTTTTCATTGTTAATTCTTGGTTTTATTTTGCTTGTACCTATCAACATTGAGGTGTCAGAATGGGCAGGTGGGTAGGTTTGGGTTTGCCCAAATGCATTGAGTCTGATTATAGACGATTAATGTGCAATTCGGTTAAAGACTTTACTATCGCAATAGTTATCAATTATCTAGTTTATGCACTGAAGGATTATTGACCCATATCCTTGTCAGCTAAATGTTTTGCTTTTTCCCTTTTGACCTGTTATGGAGTAAAAAACAAATCAATGAATGATAGCCACCTTGAGTGGTTGACGCAGTTGATAAGCTCGTAGAGGTGGCAAGATGGGCGAGTCGGGTAACATGTCAAATGTGTTCGGATTAAATAGGATTGGGACATCGGGTTAGGTTGACCAACACGCGAGATTTTCTACAATAATTAGTACTCTAAATATGATTAGAACTAACTATATTATTACAATGATGCATTAGTTTTTGTAATAATACAATTTAGTAGGTTTTATACATTCTGAATACATTTTGGGTAATTTTAACTTGTTTTTTAATTATGATTTATGGTTGACCTATTGGACTCATTTGAGGGTGCTTTTTGTATGGGCCCAGTGCAGTAGTTAGGCCAATGGTGCTAAATGCTAGAGATTTTTAAGGAGTTGCTTCACAAATATATCAAGCAATATATTCCCAATCTGCTGCTTATTATTAAACAATTTCTTACGACTGCATCAGGTGGGTCCAAACCTAATCTGGCTGACCTTGCTGTCTATGGAGTGTTGAGACCTATCCGTTATCTAAGGTCAGGTAAAGATATGGTTGAGCACACCAGAATTGGCGAGTGGTACACGCGAATGGAGAATGCTGTTGGTGAATCTTCAAGGATAAAGGCCTAATCTTTAAGGTGAAATGATATGCAAAAGTAAAGTACATATACATTTTGCTTTCCATCTTGATTGAATTATGTTGATCAGATTTTGTTTAATTTTTGCTGTGGTTATGAATTTATAGCGCGATACGCACTGTATCGGTGTTCTTTTTGCTGTAACAGATTAGAACCAGTGCCACATATAGGCTGGTATAGTACAATAATAGAGAGAAAAGACTGGTAGGTTGTGATCATACTATTATTATTATTATTTAATTATTGCAATAAGCAAAACACAAAAACTTTGCATTTAAGTATGCTGTATTGGTTTTGATACCAGGTGATGAGTAAGTTGTGGATGTAATTTTAAATTCCCATTTTGTTAGTAGTAAATAAATTGAGTTTTGTGAATGAGTTGGGTTGTTTTAGTTGTTTTGATGTGTGGTACCAGAATTGATTGGGGTGGTACATGGGACATGGTTTCGAGTTGAAGCTGACACTAAATGGTGTCAGCGTATACACTTAAAGTGTATACACGACATGGGTTTTAGCGGCTTGACACAAAAACGACTAATTGAAGCTGAAATTTATTTTGTTTTATTTACGTGTTTGCATATTAATATATATGTAAAATAATTACATTTAAACTACTTATTTCTCCTTTGTTTTTTTTGGTTTTGGGGTGGTAAAATATCAAATTAATTTTTACTGATAATGTAGAACACAACGTTCTACTTCTTTTTCAGAAAATAAATGCAGATCAGGTCGATTGGAAACCAACCTGTGTAATTAAAATTTAAACATCCTTGGGAGTTCAATTTATTTTAATTCGAATTTAAATTAATTCTAAACTCATAAATTTCATGTTAGTTTCAACTCAATGGAGTGGGATTTTAAAAGAGACTGAACCCACTTCTCTTTTTTGAAGGTGAAACATTATACTAGTATTTTACAAATTTTAAAGTTAACTGATATTGAAGACATTATTAATATTGTTTTTAACGACCAATAAAAGTCTGATCACCCGTGTAAATACAATGCAAAAGGCTACTCATGCCCTCGAACACAGGCGACGCTCGTGACCTAGTCTGCCACCATACTAGAGGGAACACACCGCCTGCGAAGGCAGACGACGTCATGGCACTGGGACCTAGCTTACCCCCATTCTAGAGGGAATCCACCGCCAGAAGAGCTACTGTAATTGATGACGTGTGTCCTAAAACGACAACGTCTAGACCTCTCGTCAAAAAGATAAGCAAAATAAGTTTGATTAAGAGGTTGCCTGACTTAGTGGAGCTGATATAAGGCAGCTGACCTGCCGTATAGGAGCCTCAGGGCAGAAAGCAAACAGTAAAATGTCTTGGAAATGTAAAAAGGGATTTTGGCTTATTATCTTTGCAAGGGACAAAACATCACACAGCTCCATACCTTGTATTGGAAAAGATAAAAGCTGAAAATATCCCAAAAGGGAAAAGTCTCACTGCTGGGAACTAAAAGAGGGTCAAAACACATCCAGGTATGATAGGGAAGCTACCCTGAGGGAGCTCCTGGGCAGAATTCGACTGCCTATATAACGAGACCCTTGGGTAGACATTCCACACACTTCTCACTTCTTCTCTCTACTCTTATACTCTCTACTTCGTTATTTCCCAACTCCAAATGAATACATACTTATTCTCACGCCGGAGTCCAAACGCAGGAGGCTCCCTCCTGCGTTAAGGCTAACGGTGTCTGCTACCTTTGTGCAGGTCCCTTCCAGGAGCTTGAAGACCCCCATTCTCAGAACCAAATCCAAAACCTTGACTTAATCCAACCTTAAGACTTAAACCTTAACATAATATACCCTTAACCTATAATCCTAAGCATCTCCTAACCTAATACCGGTCATTTTCCTTGTTGTAGCAACAAGTGGCGCCCACCGTGGGGCTGTCGCTACTTTGAACAAACTGTTGAGAGTCTCTACAGTCCCATTTGTTCCTAAGTAACCTCCTTTTGTGATGACTGGTGGAGATAACCGCCTAGGAGGGGGTCTTTCAGAAACTCCGGCCACTAGTCACACCTCGGGTGATGCTTCTGGCCATGAAACGCCTGGAACGGACGGACAACAAGTCGAACCGTCTCTAGGAGACATGCTCAACTTCCAAACACCGCCATCCTCAAGGGCTGTTAACTCGTCTCCTAGAGACGACTTGTTGTTTCCAGTTGAACGAATGGATATCACCCCGGAGGGAGTACGAAGAAATTTCTTGCAACTCCGAGACCTCCTGAATGGTTATGTGCGAGAGGAGAGGTCTAGAGGAGTCAGGGTCAGGTTGTCCTATGACGAAGAGCCCGTTGTCACCCTCTCACCTAGCCCTCCGTTGCTGGGAACCACCACCTCACCAGCAACCCAGCGTGACTACACTAACCCTCACCCCTACTTGAACAGTCGAGGGGACATTTACTCAGGAGGAGGAGGTCCTAGCAGCTCTGCGCTCTCTCCGGGGACCTCCATACCACTTTCCTATGAAGAAGCTTTAAGATCGTTACCGTTGGCCAGCAGTGCCGTAGCCACCTCCCTTGCGGGAGCAGGAAGTCTTGCCGGAGGATTCGTCGTTCCTCCAGGAGCTATGTATCCTAGCTACTCACAGTCTCAATACTTCCCCATATGGCCGGGAGGATATCCCTGGCAGTATCCTTCACCTTTGAACCAAGTACCAGTAACTCCCCCTGTGGGAGGGCAAGGTCCCATGACCTCCCAACCCTTGGTTCAAACTCCTGTAGCTGAAGTTAGAGCAGAAACTACACCTTGGAAGCCGTACCGACCTAAGTCATTGGAATGCTTTGCTGAACACATCGCTCATTTTGATTTCCCTAACAAGATCAAGATGCCAGCTAATGTGAAAACATACGACGGCACAGAAGACCCAGATGACCACTTGAACGTCTTCTCTGGGGCAGCCACTGTAGAAAAATGGAACGATGCCGAGTGCTGCCACATGTTCATGCAGACATTGGTAGGACCAGCCCGCCTATGGTTCAGTGGCCTACCGTCTCGAAGCATTTCCTCGTTTGATGATTTAAGAAGAGGTTTCACCTCAAACTTTAACCCCCTCAGGAAGTGTACCAAAGACGCTGCCATATTGCATCAAATCCAACAAGGGGAGCATGAAAACCTCCGTAGTTTCATCGAACGGTACAAGAGGGAAGGCCTGCAGTATAGTGGTGCCACCGAAAAGATCCGGGTGTCGGGATTCATGGGAGCCATTCGTCCCAAGAAGTTGCTAAGAAGATTTCATGAAGACGTTCCCCAAACCATGGAGGAGGCTTTCGAAAGAGCAGAAGCCTTCCTCAGGGGAGAGGAAGCACTAACTCGACAAGACACCAGGAAGAGGGATCGAGGAAGCTGGAGAGACAGCTCAACGAGCTCTCGGAGACCTCACTTTCAACCCTACAATGAAAGACGATCGGGAAGATCCTATGACAATCAAAGGGGAGAAGAAAGACGACGATCCCCAAGATCAGGAAGGTACCATGACAAAGAAAAACAGGTTTTCACTGTCCTCACTAAGACCCCTCAGGAGATACTCTCCACGGAGGAAGTCAAGTACACCTTCCGACCCCCCAGACCTCTGTCTAAGCCAGCTAGCAAGAGGGATGCCAGTAAACATTGTGCCTTCCACAATGATACGGGGCATCACACAAACGATTGCTACCAGCTGAAGAAACGGATAGAAGAAGCTGTTAAGTCCGGGGAGCTCGCTCACCTGATCAAAGACATCAAGGGGAGGAGAGATGAAGGGAAGAAAGATAAAGAGGTCAACATGGTCAGTCTTGAAGGAAACCAGCAGGTCAAGAAGGCTCGAACCGAGCCCTGGAACAAACAATACATCTGCCTCCCTCCGGCTCCCGACGAACTGATAGTCACGCCCGTGATAGTGGAAGCCGAACTTGATGGCTTCCCTGTGGACAGGGTATACATGGACTGTGGAGCCTCATCAGAGGTGATGTATGAACGATGCTTTGAATCTTTGAGCCCGGAGATCAAGTCCAAGCTCAAACCGTCTGACGCCTCGCTGGTGGGTTTCTCAGGGGAACGAGTACATCCCCTAGGGAAGCTCACACTTAGCGTCTGTTTCCGAGACGGAGACTTATCAAGGACTGAGGAGCTAACATTCTCCGTTATCAGGTACCCTTCAAATAACATTGTCATCTTTTCACTGTCAAAGACAGAAGAGTTGACTTGCTCTGTTATCAGGTACCCTTCGAGCTATAACGTCCTCATTGGAAGAATGGGGATCGCCACTTTCGGTGCGGTCGTATCAACAACCCATGGCTTAATGAAGCTCCCCACTCCTAATGGAATTGCAACCCTGAAGCCAACGGCAGAGGCTCTTTTGATAGCCTCCGTGGAAGAGAACAAAGGCTCCAAGGTTCCGGAAGCACCAAGCAATGGTCCCATCCGGGAGGTTAGCATTAATGCTGCCTGTCAGGAGCAGACCATCAAAGTAAACAACCTACTTCCCGATAAGGTTATGAGTGAACTAATTAACCTTTTGCAGGATAGTCAAGACGTGTTCGCTTGGTGCCCCGGAGACATGACAGGTGTCCCCAGAGATATGGCTGAACACTCTCTCAACATAGCTCCCTCATACAAACCAGTTGTCCAAAAGAAAAGGAGCTTGGCCCCAGCAAGGAGCCAAGCTGCCTGTCAGGAGGTAGAAAAACTGGTAGAAGCAGGCATCCTAAGGGAGGTTCAATATCATTCGTGGGTAGCAAATCCGGTCATGGTTGCCAAGCAAGACGGATCTTGGAGGATGTGTGTCGATTTCAAGGATCTCAACAAAGCCTGCCCTAAGGATTGTTATCCCTTGCCCGAAATTGATTGGAAGGTGGATTCTCTCGCCGGCTTCCAATACAAGTGCTTCTTGGATGCCTACAAGGGATATCACCAAATTCAAATGAAGCAAGAAGATGAAGAAAAGACAGCCTTCCATACCGACAAGGGGATCTTTTGCTATAAGAAGATGCCCTTCGGTCTGAAAAATGCGGGAGCCACCTACCAACGGTTGGTGGACCATGCTTTCTCAAAACAAATTGGAAGGAATATGGAAGCTTATGTGGATGACCTTGTCATCAAGAGCAAATCTGGGGAGGCCATGATCCAAGATATCCGAGAAACGTTTGACAACCTTCGAAGAATAAACATGAAGCTCAACCCTGTCAAGTGCTCCTTTGGGTTCGAGGAGGGGAAGTTTCTAGGCCACATCGTTGGAAAACAAAGCATCAAAGCAAACCCAAGCAAGGTCCAAGCGGTCCTTGACATGAAGTCTCCTACCACGAAGAAAGAAGTGCAGAGCCTCAACGGTAAAATTGCTGCCTTAAAACGTTTCTTGCCCAAGTCCGCGGAAAGATCCTTACCTTTCTTTAAAACACTCAAAAACTGTGTCGATAAAAAGGATTTCCGTTGGACAGCTGAGGCAGAGGCTACCTTCCTGGAACTCAAAAAACACATAGCTTCCCTGCCTGAAGTGGCAGCCCCTGAGGTAGGGGAAGTAATAACAGTTTATTTGTCTGCAGGAGTGGAGGCTGTGAGCTCAGTCCTCTTGGTTGACCGAGGAAAAGAGCAAGTTCCAGTCTACTTTGTCAGCAGAGCCCTCAAAGATTCTGAAATCAACTACACTCCCATAGAGAAGCTTGTATTGGCACTTGTACACACCGCCAAGAGGCTAAGACGGTACTTCCAGGCTCATCCCATGAAGGTCATCACAGATCACCCCATACGAGCCATCTTAGAAAAACCAGAAGACTCGGGGAGGTTAGCCAAATGGGCCATTGGCCTAGGGGAACAAAAGATAGAGTACCTACCGAGAAGGGCTTACAAGGGACAAGTGTTTGCTGACTTCCTTGCTGAGCTGCCCCACCTGCAGGCAGATGAAGAAATGAACGAGATCGAGGAGCAACCTGATCTCCAGGGGAAATGGTGCCTTTTCACTGATGGAGCCTCAAGTGTAGAAGGTTCCGGGGCTGGTCTTGTCATCAGGGACCCCCACAGAACCGAATACACTTATGCCCTCCGTCTGGACTTCCCCTGCACCAACAACGCTGCTGAATACGAAGCCCTCCTGGCCGGGTTACGATTGGCAAAAACAATGAAGGTACAAGAGCTAAAAGTCTTCGTTGATTCAAATCTTGTAGTCAAGCAGGTAAATGGAGGATACACAGCCAAAGAACCCTCAATGATTAGGTACAAGGACAAGGTTAAAGAACTCATCAAAGAATTCAAAGTGTTCTCATTGGAGCAAGTGTCAAGGACTAAGAACAAGCAGGCAGATGCCCTCAGCAAACTGGCTTCCTTGACTTTCGCTCACCTTACCAAGAAGGTCCTAGTTGAGGTGCTGAAAGAACCATCCATTGATGAAAGAGAAGTACAAGATGTGGTCACCGAAACAGACTCCACATGGATGACACCCATAATGTCCTACTTGAAGGAAGGGAAGCTGCCAGAAGACGAGCTGGAAGCTAAGCGGTTGGTCATAAAGGCGAGGCAGTATGTAATCGAAGATGACAAGCTCTACAAGAAGGGGTACTTGGCACCCCTACTAAGATGCGTGGGCCCTAACTAGAGTAACTACCTCATCAGGGAGGTACACGAGGGCATATGTGGCATGCATTCTGGGCCACGGTCCGTGGTATCAAAGCTCATGAACTTGGGCTACTACTGGCCCACCATGCACAAGGATGCCTCCGAAACAATCCGAAGATGTGAAGCCTGTCAGCTACAAACACCGATCAAGACCAACCCCAAGCATGACCTTGTCCCCATTATCTCAGCATGGCCCTTCTACAAATGGGGGATGGACATTGTGGGTCCCTTCCCGCAGGCCCCAGGAAAATTGAAGTTCCTTCTCGTGGCAGTAGACTACTTTACCAAATGGCCAGAGGTCAAACCATTGGCTACCATCTCAGGAAAACATGTGATAACCTTTGTATGGGAACAAATAGTCTGCAGGTACGGTCTACCAGGGGAGATGGTGACAGACAATGGAAAGCAATTTGCCAACAAACCTTTCAGCAGCTGGTGCTCCGAGCTAGGCATCAAGCAGGTCTTCAGCTCAGTAGCTTACCCCCAGTCCAATGGACAAGTTGAGCGGATGAACAGAAGCATTGTTGAAGGAATTAAAACGAGACTAGGGAGATATGGCAAGAAATGGATTGATGAGCTCCCCAGCGTCCTGTGGGCCATAAGAACCATGGAAAAGACAAGCCATCAAAGGACCCCATATAGCCTCGTCTTTGGAAGCGAAGCTGTCATACCAGCCGAAATAGGGGTAAGCTCAGGAAGAAGTGCTCGCCAAGATGCTCACCACAATCAAAGGGAGGTCCTGCTCAATCTGGACCTACTCGAAGAATCAAGAGACCAAGCCGCCATCAGGGAAGCAAGGTACAAAAAGAAACTCGAAGCATACTACAACACAAGGGTGAAGAAAGAGGCCTTCAGGCCAGGAGACCTCGTGTTGAGATGCAATGAAGCTAGCAAGCAGCAGAATGTAGGGAAATTGGGTCCCCGATGGGAGGGTCCCTATGTCGTAAAAGAAGCCCACAAAGGGGGATCCTACAAGCTAGCTGACCCTAATGGCAACATGATTCCAAGGCATTGGAGTGACAAACATTTAAAACGTTTCTATGTTTGAAAGTTGTAAACGTCTCTTTTGTACCATCAAAGTCATGATGAATGAATGAATTATGTTTCAAATTATTAACTTGTCGCTTATCTTATCAAAGGGTGAGCCCCTCCAAACCAGGCTCCATGGGATCCGGCGCTATACCTACCCATGAAACGGGGATGAGCTCCCAGGCCACAACTGCTCAACAGGTAACAAGGCTAAGTAACCTTCCTGTATACAGGGTGAGTCCCTAATACAATCCACGACTCCATGGGACAAGTCCTTAGAAGGAGTACCTAAACCCATGAAAGAGGGTGAGCTCCTCACACCAAGACAGCTCCCACATGTTCACACTTAATATAAAACGAACATAACACTAAGAAACCGTTTGAAAAAAGTTTAAAACATAAACGAAAAAAGCTGATAGGATAAGCATTGCATCGGTTCCTTAGCTAAGTATCCTAAGTTGGATGACTGCAGCATCCACCTTTGGGAGAAAAGTTAAAGACATTGCAAACACTATGGACGACAAGTAACAGAGTCAAAACAACGAAGCAATAAACATAGATAAAGCATCACCCCTAAGGGGGGAGCATTCCATTAAAAGATAAAAATTAAAAGCCCCAAGGGCTGAGTACAGCATAGTTCGATTACAAAAGACATGCTAAAAACTTGAAAACATAACTAAGGCAAGTCACGGGGTAGCTGGGTCTTCGGCTTCATGGGTGGCAGCATCTTCACCGGGGGGAGCCAAGGCTCGGTTACCAACATCATCATAAAGGCCCTCTGTGTCAAGACCGGCAAAGGGATCATCTTCGCTAGAAGGAGGGAGAGACTCAACCTCCAGAGCTTGTAGGGGGGAAGGACTCTCAAATACCTGCTCCAAATTTGGAACCTTGGAAGAACTAGCAGGTTTTATACGTTTGGAACTACCCTCCCCACCGTCAGCTCCCTCCAGCATGATCATAAGAGGCCTTTTTTGCCACATAAGAGCCAAACACTTGGTCGGCCACATCCCTTTTAAGGCCCTCCGGCTCCAAGTCTTGAAGGAAGGAGAGAGGCTGCTCAGAAGCCTTGGCAATAGCAGAGATATAGGGATAAGTTGCAAGCTCCATTGCCTTCACAGCATTCACAAACTCATCACCGGAAGAAGGCTTGAAGGACGGCAGCTCTTCAAGATCCTGACCCTCCCGAGCCGCTTTAAAACCGGCTTGAATCCCTCCATGGCGACCAAAAGCTATGGCCTTTGCATAAATGTCGGCCAGAGGAGCATTAAACTCTTGAGAGTGCAGGAGGTTGGTGACAAAGCGAGCTACCCCCTTGGAGACCAGCCACTCTTTCTCTTCGGTCAAACGGTCCACCTGGACTCGAAGCTCTGTTCCCACCTTCTCCACCGAGGCCAACTCCTGCTTAACTGCCTGACGTGCCCGAGCCAACCCCTCCCTCTCCTCTGCAACTTTAGCCTTCTCATCATGAAGACCCTTGAACATCTTCTCAAATTTTTCCTTCTCTAAGCCAAGCTGAGTCTTCGACACAGCCAATTCCTGAACCAAGTCCTTCTCCCGAGCAGCAAGCTTGGTCAACTCCTCCCTCGCCTTAACCAACTCGGCCTCATGCTCTTCAAAAAACTCCTCCACTTGTTCCCTCCTTGCCATCAATTCCCCCCACCTGGCCATACCATCCGGGAACAAAGATAGGAATTGCCCGAAGTGATAATACATCTTCTTCATCACGTCCCTGTCTGTCCATTCCTTGTGAAGCTCTCTCTCAGCATCTGGAACACAATGGTCTATCAGATCACGGCACACGGAAGCTTTCTTCAACAAATCAGTAGGCTTAATCTCCCAATCTGGCACAAACACTCCTTCACCAGGCTCCTGCTGGGCAGGAGCATCAGAAACATCTTCAACGGCAGCTTTAGAACTTTCACCTCCTTCGACTGGCAATAACTTTGAACTTGGACCTGGGGCAGCAACGTCCTTCGGCTTTTTGAAAACAACATCGTCTTTCTTCGGGGAGGACAATGTCAGCTTGCCCTTCCCAGGGGCAGGGGTATACCCCAACGCTGAAGAAATCAGAGAAGAATCTTCATCTTCATCTCCTAAGACCAAGGGCACAACAGAAGAAGCCCCCTGACCCGAAGAAGCAGTCTGAAGTCGCTTGCTGGAGCGACGGGCAGTAACAGACTTCTCCACAGAAGGCTCTGTAGCAGCAACAGACGATGTAATCACACTTGTGTACACTCCCTTGAAACGAACATGCTCAGTCTTCACAACAACATTCTGACCCTCAGCAACGCTCCGAACCTTGAATTTCACGTCAGCAATATCATCCAAAGCCAGAAAATCCAAAGTGCTCATTTCTGCAAAAAAGACAAAAGGGTCAGACAACATAACAAGGATAAGGGTACCAAAGAGGAGACAGGGAGACACCTACCCTTCCCACCATGATATATCACCGGGTCAGTCCCAAGATCATCCCAGTTGGCACTCAAGCCCACCATCACCAGAAAATCCTCAGGAAAGGTACGAAGACGAGTAGGAAAGCTACGCAGCTTCTCCAACAACACTTGGTCGAGAGTACCAGGTTCAGGCTCCTTCTCATTCAGGGGAGCATCCGAAGATCTCCGAGGAGTTTTAAAAGGTAGGAAGTCAGAGTTTAAGAAAAAGAATTTGTCTTTCCAGGAGGAAACAATCCCGATGACACTAGAAATAAGAGCCGGTTCACATTGAGTCTTCTCAATGGTAAACCAGTTCCCATTTTTAGCCAATCTGAAAAACCGCCGGTACATGGCCAAGGAAGGCTTATGACCAAGGCAGCGACACACTATCTCGAAGTGCAAAATCCTTGCAACTCCGGATGGGCACAACTGATCAAGGGAAAGTTGATGATATTCTAAAACATTAAGGAAAAAGGTGGAAAAGGGGTACCTAAGGTTACCCTGATCAAACTGACGGGTATACACCGCCACCTTGCCAGTAGGAACGGAGGTCACAGGGGTTTTCCCCTTTGGAACAGTAGGATTAAAAGACAAAGGAATACCGATCTCAGTACAGAATCGCTCAACATCGGACTTAGACAGCCGAGTAAATTGAGTCGCGAGATCAGTTTTCGACATAATGAAAGGCAAGGTATGAAAAAAGAGAAAAGTTACTTACCAGATTTATAGGGAAGAAAAGAAGATCGCCGGTTGAAAAATAATCGTGGGAGAGAAAGTGACGGTTTTCTAGTTTAGGAATGAAATGGAGAAGAAAGAGGGGTTATCTCTTTATAAGAGATTTAAAATTTGAATTTAATGGCATTAAACGGTTACCAAGGGAAACCATCATTCAGCTGTCCTAGGGGATGACGTCAGCCTAGCCCCTTGTCATGGCAACAGTCGTCTGGGACGGCTGATGGGACACTCGTCTGCTCCCTAGGGAGTAATGGTGGATAGCCATATTAAATAAAAAAATCAGACCATCATGACAAATGCAAAAAGCTTGCACGAAATTTGATGAAGGAAAAAATAACAAACCAACGCTCCCATAAGGGAGCCAGGGGTTTATAAAAATTACCCGGTGCTAACCTCAGCTCGAGCAGCGTTACCACCAGGGAATATGACAATGAACAAGTCACAAGCACTTCTAACTTCTTTACAAATGCTTATGACTGGGGGGCTGATGACGTGTGTCCTAAAACGACAACGTCTAGACCTCTCGTCAAAAAGATAAGCAAAATAAGTTTGATTAAGAGGTTGCCTGACTTAGTGGAGCTGATATAAGGCAGCTGACCTGCCGTATAGGAGCCTCAGGGCAGAAAGCAAACAGTAAAATGTCTTGGAAATGTAAAAAGGGATTTTGGCTTATTATCTTTGCAAGGGACAAAACATCACACAGCTCCATACCTTGTATTGGAAAAGATAAAAGCTGAAAATATCCCAAAAGGGAAAAGTCTCACTGCTGGGAACTAAAAGAGGGTCAAAACACATCCAGGTATGATAGGGAAGCTACCCTGAGGGAGCTCCTGGGCAGAATTCGACTGCCTATATAACGAGACCCTTGGGTAGACATTCCACACACTTCTCACTTCTTCTCTCTACTCTTATACTCTCTACTTCGTTATTTCCCAACTCCAAATGAATACATACTTATTCTCACGCCGGAGTCCAAACGCAGGAGGCTCCCTCCTGCGTTAAGGCTAACGGTGTCTGCTACCTTTGTGCAGGTCCCTTCCAGGAGCTTGAAGACCCCCATTCTCAGAACCAAATCCAAAACCTTGACTTAATCCAACCTTAAGACTTAAACCTTAACATAATATACCCTTAACCTATAATCCTAAGCATCTCCTAACCTAATACCGGTCATTTTCCTTGTTGTAGCAACAGTAATAAAATCCTTGGCTCAAAGTTTTCTTTTCTTTTTAGTGTTTGCAGCCTTGCAGGTGATCTTGCTTGCAAATTAAAGCGGTCATAATTGAAACACACAACGATGGGCAAACAAAGTCTCTCTGCATCAGAAGGTTTACGGGTGTGCCCTCTCTATCCTCCCATATCACATTTCCCGTTTGTCTTCACATATTTCACCCTCCCTCTCTTCTCGTCACGCTCTCCCCAATCGTCTCGTTCTCTTACAAATTGCTTCAATCCGCACAAGGGGATATAACAAAAGATCTATAATCAGTTTTGTTTCTAAATATATAATCAATATGAGTCTTAAGATGTTAAATGAGTTGTTTGATGGGGTAGAGCATGGTATAAACTCAATAAATTTTATACAAGATGGCATGAACCCAAAATTTTCATTATACACATGAATGTGAACATGATATACTTGTTAATAGATCCAATTACTCTATATTTAAAAGAAAACCCACATAGTTTTATTAAAAAAAACTATAAAACTCTATATCCATATGTTTTTTAACTTCTATTTTTTGACATAAATTTTCATAAAGCAATTTTGTTTTGACATAAAAAAACACACTTTATAAGAGGAATTAAAAAAAAAAAACAAATAGGTTAAATGGTTAACTATCAATTTGCAGATTATTTTAAACCGGTTTTCAATTTGGATAAAAGATGATCCATAATACATTAGACTAAATCCGAACATTATTTTGTTTAGCTTTTGTTGTACTACAAATTCACACTCACGTATATAATCACTTTGTTACAATGTTGCCAATGAGCTGATTAGGCCTGGCAATGGGTAACCTGTTAAGACACGATAAGACCTGTTTGACTGAAAAATACACTATTTGATTTTTTGACTTTTTTTAATACTTAGAATTAAGAGGCAAAAATCTTTCATTTCCCTTTTTTGGTACATAAAACATAAAACTGTGTTATAAACATGAGATATAAATGAGTTAAACGAGTCGTGTTCATGTTTAGAACTTATTTGTTCGCGCGCGTCAGAGACCTGTTAACCTGTTAGGGACACGATTTGCCAGCCCTAGAGCTGATGATGGAGTGGTAAGGGAGAGACTCGGTTTACTTTGAGACCCAAGTTCAATTCCTATCCCTCCCCATTAGTTTTTGCAGCACCTGGTGATGAGAGATTTGGCGAAGATCGCTAGTTCGATCCTTGAACTAAGCGGGTTTCACCTCACCGTACTGTCGTGCCTTTGGGCGAGTGTTCTCAGGCTTCAGCCCTGCTTCAGATGACGAGTGTATCCTAATGTGATGAATTTCGTCATTAGCTCATTTGAAGGTTTCGTTGACCGTTAAAAAAAAAAGTTTTGTTACAATGTTGTTTTTTTAATTACACAAGGGTCCAAAAAAAATAAGTGTTAAACATAAATAAATATTAAATGATTTGAAGAGGCAAATGTACAAGGCCAAGAGGCACATTCTTAAACCCTCACAAAACCCTAGTTTTCTTCAACCACAATGCGACCACCAAGAGGCGGCGGTTTCAGCAGCAGAGGTCGCGGAGGCGGCGGTTTCAGGGGCGGCAGAGACGGCGGAGGCCGGTTCGGTGGCGGCCGTGGTGGCAGAGGCGGCGGCGGTGGCCGGTTCGGTGGAGACCGGTTCAATGAAGGCCCACCAGAGAAAGTTGTAGGTTCGTAATTTATAGATTTAAATACATATCCGTTAATTAGTAGGATCGGTTTCGCTATTCAAAATACGTAACGGCTTAGCTCGTTGTCTGTTTACCTGCCACTTTATTGTAAATCGTTAAATTAGTATGATCGGTTTTGCTATCAAAAGCAGTTGTGACGTGACTTAGCTTGTTGCCGGTTTACCCGCCACTTTATTGTAAATTGTTCTTCTAACATCAATGAGAACCACCGAATAGGCGGTGCTCTAGCGGTTTTCGGATGACTTTCTCTAAGGAAGGTCGCCGGTTAGAGTCTCGTTTGTGACAAAGTGTTATGTGCAAGCCATGGCTTTTACATAGTGGGCCTCCGGACAGTGGTTTCCTCTGGAATTGGTGACTGCCATAGTTTAAGAAAACGGTTGAGGCGAAGCGCCCAAAAATAGAGTGTGAGGTGACCCCTTAGGTAGTTATTTTGTAGGCGCTAAGAAAACCTGCGCCTCAGAGAATTTTAATGTTTTGGACTTTTTGTGTCAATTCTAAACATTCCACGTCTTTTTAATGCGTGTTTTTGATAAATTTGGTGATGAAATTAGTTAATATTTTATTTTTATAAGATATATAATTTTTATATTTATTTTTTAATTCTGCTTGCGAAGGGAAAACGCTTCGAGGCTTGATTCCGTATTTTTTAACCTTGGTGATGAGTCTGGTCACCAGTGTTGTCTGCGATTGCGGGTGTGGGTGGCTGGACTTTGTTGAACGTTAGAAAAAAAACATGAATGAAAACCGTTTTTTGGTACAAAAAACATATAAAAAAATTGTTAGTTATATTGATTTTATTGCTGATTATGCAGAGGTTTCTTCATTTGTTCATGCGTGTGAGGGAGATGCAGTAACAAAGCTTACTAATGAGAATATACCTTACTTTAATGCTCCAATTTATCTTCAGAACAAGACTCAGATAGGCAAAGTTGATGAGATATTTGGTCCCATCAATGAATCTGTAAGTATATCATTATCTTTTACTGCTTTTGTAGTGTTATTTTATAAATTAAGGTTTGTGCTGATAAGGGTTCTGTTTGTTGTTGAATTTGTAGTTCTTTTCAGTTAAAATGTTGGAAGGGATTATAGCAAATTCGTACGCTGCTGGTGATAAGTTTTATATTGACCCGGTGAAGCTTTTGCCGCTAGCCCGGTTTCTTCCGCAGCCGAAGTATGTTTCTGTTTGATTGCTTGTTTGACATGTTACCTGTGATCTTGCTTTTACTGCATCTTAGGGTGTTCATGGTCAGTCGGGTTTGATGAAAATTCTAGACCGAGTGTAGACTGATGTTTTACTCGATTTTGGGGAACGAAAAACTAAACGTTGGCTGGTTTGAATGGTTTGGTTTTGGGCTTTTGGCTGTTTGAACCTTTATTTTTTTTAAAATCAGTATATTGTTTTATAATTTCAACGTCATAAAAGAGGGTTCTAAAGTATTCGAATAATGGTTCCCAAGTTTCAAACCAGACCGAACGGTTAGACTGTAGTGTTGTGTACCGTGAATCCGTTGAGATCTCAAACGGGCCAAAAGGGGTGTGACTCGCTTTTTTTAGGTCAGTTTCCACAGTTTTTGAACACCCTTAGCTGGATCTTATTCTGCATATAGGAATTAGGATCAAGAATTTGGTTCTTGAATCTGATCAATGATCATGCATCCATGCAAGATTATATATTTTTGAAAACAGTTAATTCCATTTTGATTTGGTTTTGTATATTTGAACCTTAATTTTACAGGGGAGCAGCTGGGGGAAGAGGTGGTGGACGTGGGGGCGGGAGAGGAGGAGGTAGAGGTGGTGGGCGTGGTGGAGGTTCTTTCCGTGGCAGAGGTGCTCCTAGAGGTGGCAGAGGTGGTGGTTTTCGTGGTGGACGTGGCGGTGGGTTTGGTAGGGGCCGAGGGAGATCATAGGGAAAGATGTTTTGTGTATGTTTTATCTAGTGAACTAATAATCCTTTTGTAGGTTTGATTCATGTTTTTTACATTTGGTTTCTGTTATGACATTTAAGTTTGCACAATTGTGTTTGATCATCAACAAAACAAGCATTTGGATAATTTTAATGAAACAATATCAATACTTGACTTGCTCCGTCAAACTTGCTAGAAAATTTTAAGCTCGATTATATTTCAAGACAGGCGCCCATGTGGCGGCACCTACCTATTTTCTTTTCCTTCACTTCAAACTCTGAAACACGAAATTGCATGAACATTTCTTTCCCTTTTTCTCTCCTTAGTTGCCCTCTACCTATTTTCTTTCCATCTCTTTGTGCCCTTTCTCTTCTTTTCTTTCGTTTATAAAGTATAGAGAACACAGCGTAGCCATAAGGGGCACATGAATAATCTTAAAAGTTTTGAAGCCATTAAACTGTTTTCTAAACACCATGTTTAATAAAGGTTTTAGTTGTGTTTGGTTAGTTGGTTGAAAATATTTACTAGGTTAATAGTAAACCTAAACATAACTCATATATGTTCTTGGCGACCTGTTTAATAAACGGATCATATTAACTAGTCATGTAAGTACACCATGTTTCAGGTTGCATCAGGAATTGTTGCAACTCTACCACCTAACGTGTTTCCTTTTCTTTTCTTTCGTTAAATGAAACTCAAGAACACAGTATAGCTAAACCTGCTATATTTGCTAGCTATGATTAACCACATTTACTCAAATAATCCCCACAAATGCTAACCAGGGTCAAATCTCTATTCTGCTAAAGATTAAAACTTTTTCAACATAAAAAGGTCAAGATAAAATGTTTTCAAGAGGGTGATTGAAATTAACAGTCTTTGGGTTAAAATTAAATCTGACCCGTATGTGCGTCTAAACTCTAGATCAGAGTTAATATCTTTAGCACGAATAAATATAAATATATCACTATATAACAAAAAGCAAATGTCTCAAAGATAAAAAAAGAAATTAACAATTAAAAGTTGAGCTACAATCTCACTAGACCAACACCAGACTATTACCATTAATGTTTGATGCACAGATTGTTAATTAAATTAAAAGAAAAAGAAAAAAAAAACCAACATATATTGATTGAAGCAGAATAACTATTCAAAAGCAAAAAATGCTAATAATAAGTTAAGTTGCCAAACCACTAATGCTTCCATTTATAGTACCTGAATAACTTCTTCCATTGCGCATGCAACTGCAACTTCAACGCCTGTTTTCAAAATCAAAACTTACTTTCTGCGTTTACCAACGGGTTTAGCATACTTGGTCGCTAAATCCACAAAAAAACCTTCACATTCTTCGGTTGCTCACGTGATTTAAATTAAAGAATTCTTCATTTTCACCTGCCACCCAAAAGAAGAAACATTAGTGACAGCTTCGATATGAATGAGTCGACCAAGGTTATGTTTTATGTTTGTTTCTAACGGGTCAATCATTTCAAAAGCAATCAAGGTGAACTTTCAATGCATAAAACCCAACACAGTCCAAACCCTTTCGATCCGTACAAAAAGGGCCCATACTCGCCAGAAATCAGTTTGACCGAATGCCCAAAATGTCCAACTCACTCATTTTGCCATCTCTAGATATTAAGATGCAACAATATCATATATGATGCGCAATTCAAGAACAATTCATTTGTACAACATGACCCTACTATCATACAAAGCAAAAAGTAAGCATACACTATTTTAGAGAATAAATATGGCTAATGTCATTTCTTGCTTGGTTTTAAAAGTCTTGTGGCGTTGTATGGTATTTAGGTCCCAAAAGCCGGGGCGTGAGCTTCATGTATGCAAGGCGCTGCTCTATACAAAATAATCTCTTCATGTACAACCAAAATTGCATCCCTCTCATCTCTTTACATATCCACATTTTAATCAAGTAGGTCATTTTCACATATCATTCTCCTCCAAACCCTATATTTGACACATTTTGACACACATGTACATGGCATGGCCTTAAGGCTTACAAAGTATAATTACCAAATTAGCCAATTTCAAATGAGTATAATCACAATATTAGAAGCTTCAACGGTGGGGCGGTGATAAGCTCCGATTTCCCTCTAGAAGAGGTCTCAAATTCGAATCTTGATTCCACTAGTTTCCTACAATAACCTCTTGAAGGTCTCCTACCCGATGCAAACTGTGATTTACCTGAGTGGGTCACGTGAATTTTCCGGTAACGGGTTCTCATGGTTATTTAAAAAAGTTCATGATATTAGCCTTATGATGACGTGGCTTGCCATGTCATAATTTTTGGTTGCTTGTCCACTAAATCACTAAACTAGCCCACTTCAAAAAGCAAAAATACCATGTATGGACATTATCATATAACCACCAAAGCAGACGGCCAACCTAAGCATATCGCAGTATTGACAGTATTGTAGAACTTAAAACGCATGATTAAAAAAAAAAAAAAAAAAAACCCACCTTAATGAGCAGCTTCCTGATGATAACTCAAAAGGGTGCCTCAAGAGATTCATCCCACACATCTGCACTCCCATTAGAGGCTTCTTCAGCATCTTCCTCCATTGACAGCCTAATGTACTCTCGATGTGCAAACCTGTCCCACTCTGTTAACGTTGGATTCTCACGCTCCTGTATTATAATATTGTTCATGTAATTTGTCAACGTAAATAATAATCCAACGATTATTAGTGATCATATATGGGTACCTGACGTATGAGAAATGGATCGCGAGTTTCAAAGGCCATAAATTTATTAAGGTTAAAAAGGATATTGAAGACACTGCCAGCAAGTTTGCTTCCTTTCAAGTCTTGCAGTGTAAAATATCCCACATCCTTCGATACATAAAATGTGAAAAATATATTAGCATATAATATATATGATTTAAAAAAAAGGAAATAAAAGATGAAATAATAACCTTTGGGCCAATCATGTCAACAATCTGACACAATATATCCTCAAAAAGGACGGGCTCTTGGGCCATACATTCCATCCGATGCAACTGTTCTTCGTAAAAGAATTGCATCTCATTTCTTGTAATCACACCATTTCCGTCCAAATCTACACATTTGAACCTGAAAAAAGAAAACATTATATAACTTAAAAAACAAACGCCGGCAAAAGAACAAATGATTTGGCTTTAAATCAAGAAAGTAAAGCAGAGATGCAATAATCAATCATGATTTGTAGTTTATAGTTAATTATTGCCAATTTAAGATATTTGATAGGTAGTCAAAAATACCATCATACCAAGCATGGTAATCATGGCCGACCCGACCCGTCCACCTACGGGCAGCAGCCAATGCCACTAACCGCTCAAAAAGTATATGTAGCCGGTGAACCTATTTTGATACTTAAATTCTAAACGACCTATTTCAACCTGATCCCATTTCGGTTAGGACCCATTTTGACCCAAACCAGACTGATGCATCTTAAAAAACTTGTTTTAGCCCATGACCCGACCAGACCCGACCGGACCCGACCCGACCCAACCGTTTTATTTCAGGCTTATATAAATCTGTGTGTCAAATCAAACATACCAGTACTCCAAACTAGGCTCTGACGATTTATCCTCTTCCGACAAAATGAAATAAACAAAATCTTCATATCCCATTTTCCCATCAACATTACTCGTGAATTTTCTTGGTACCTGATCCACAACAAACAAAAGCAAAGATATCGAACATCAACCAAACGAAAAACATTCTTTTTATACCAAAAGCCGATGATATTACAAACCTGAGAAAATATTCTGTCAACAATTCGGTATGTCAGTGCATGATTACCATATCGTATAAGGTTCTCTTTATCGATCAAAAAATCGTGATCCGTGTCCAGCTCCCAAAACTTGCAATATATTACATAAAAGTGCTCATAGGAGAAATATCTGTAAAGAAAAAGAATATAAGATATAAAAAATTTTAAAAATAAAAACGTACATCAGCTGTAGAAACTATTACTTTAAAACTTTGTTTATGTCCTCTTCTTCATCGGCATGCTGCATTGCAGCAATTAAATTTCCACGCTTCAGTTCCCTTAGGGTAAGACGCGCATCACCCGTTCTATTCATGTAGAAAAATATTCTGTATATCACCGTTTCAGCTGTCCATCGCAACAATTGTAAATTAAACAAAATATTAAAGGGACCAATAAAATATGAATAGAAATATATGAGAAAATATCTAAGAAAATGCCATTTTAATCATGAAAAAAAGTCCACGGAGACTGAATCAGTAAAGTAAAAATCAAAAGTTAGCAAATATTAATAAATAAAAAAAAAAAAACCAAACATACCATATCTCTCCTGAAATTCGGGTGTGCTCTGTAAGAACTCCAAACCTGGATGAGTAGCCAATAGTTCCCGGAGTATGGGTTTAAAATCCTCCTATTGCAGAGATGACATAGAAAATTATTATATTTGACTTTTGGGGTCAAGTTATTCTACACATTGTAACAAAAAATGAGAAGGGTGAGAAGGATACAAAAAACACAATAGATCATGAAATACGACACAATGGGCGACAAAATATAACACAGTACTGAAAAATATAACACAATGCTGAAGAAAAAAGACAGAATTGAAAAAATGACACAATGATGAAAATAAGAAAAAGACACAATGCTACGTAAAAGACACAATGATATAACATATATTCTAAAAACTACAAGCTAAAACCCCAAAGAACGAAGACCTAAAAACTAACATCGTAGGGTTCGATGAGATGGTTCCAATGCCGCTTGAATGAGTTCAATCGGAGTCCATTTGATACCCTTCCTACGACTTCCTATTTTTCTTTCACTATGTATTTGATCCTAACCCTTGACTTTTGTGGTCAAAACAGAATCTTATAAATCAATAAAGGCACTAACGCACTATTATGATAAATATTATTAGCATTATCAACAGGCAAGTTCGTTATTCCAAAAACCATGTTTAATTTGGACTGGAAGTATGATAATAGTCGAACCTGAGTTAAATATTTCAAATCAGGCTGCTTCAGTATTGTGTATATCTGTGTTGCAACATCTTTTATTAACATGTTACTGTTGACCCAGTAATCAACAAATGCATCCCTGCAAATAAAAACTTCACTTATTAAAACAAAGTTTTTTTTTTTAATTTAAAAAAAAATACAACTATACAAAAATACCTGGTCACAACGCCAGTGCCATCAACATCAATCTTTTTAAAAAGGGCAGTGGAGAAGAAAGATGGCAGTTTGCAGATTTCCTTTGTAAGCGGTTTGAACTCTACAAATTTGATTCAAAATTAGCTCGGTCGGTCAAACTGCACAGTGACGATTCATATTCTGCCAAAAATACTGAATTATATATCTCACCATCTAACTGTAGTCCATCGGCATGACCATAGAAAAACTGATTACATCTAAACAAGCATCGTTCTTTTAAATCATTAGGGGGTGGTCGGCCATTTTGAAAGTAAAACTGCGATAAATGAACATGCTTCGGTTAAACGATAATTCAATAAGACAGAGAAACAAAATCATTAATTTGAAATTTGACCTGAGGTATTAACTCTTTGACTGGTTCACTTAGTACTCTTAGTGGAGAACCTAGTACAGATGGGCCCGCTTTCTGCTTTGTGATACGAGGAGAACCGGATGATGAACTTCTTGGTGAAAGTGGAGGTGCACTTCCAGCTGGAAACATGGAAGGTACTGGACTCCCCGAAGAAGCTTTTGGGCTGGAAACTGATCCAGATATGTTTAATGGAACGCCGGCTTTAACATTGTTAAACAAAGATTTTACCTATTTCCAGACACAAAATACCATAAATAATTTGATAGTAATATTATAATTATTATAAAGCAATTACCCATAGGCCATATGCCCATATCTCACTTTATAATAAAAGCATATATATGGTTCAACTAATAACTTTGATAGAAAGGTTTAACCTTTTGTTCATTCAATAACTATTCTTCACCATGTGGTACTTCTCAATTCTCTCTCTCTCTCTCTCTCTCTCTCTCTCTCTCTACATATATACACACACACATAGTTGTTAATAGCGACCATAGCGCCCGCTATAGCGAATAGCATAGCATAGCGCTCATGTGTTGCTATATGGTTGATAGCGTAAAATAGCAGGAAATAGCGAAATTTTTGTATTCTTTTATATATTTTTTTTGGTAAAATATACATATAAAATACCTCTAAAAATTTCTTCTAGTGTATCGCTAAACATGAAATAGCGCCCGCTATTTCATCGCTATCGCTATGTAGCATATCAATAGCTTGCCGCCATCATCCGCTATTCGCTATTGATAACTATGCACACATATATACATACATGCATAAACAATTACTAATGTACAAGTGACAGATAACTGCATATAGACAGACTCGGATCGGAAAAGTGATGATGAGAAGAAAGATCAATTGGTCCCGTTGTTAACTTCCAAACTTAAAGATAGCAAAAGTTACTATTTTAATCAACAGCTATATGTACATTCTTATGTAACAAATTCAATAATACAAAGGAGTGTTCATGCTACAAATCTGTAATTCCCATTCCTAAGTAATGAGTTGTTCAGAAAAAAAAAAAAGGATTGTCGCTAGATCATGTCTTTATGTCTCCAAGTTGGATGACCAAACTTCACATGGTACCCTTATATAGTGAGCTGGCCGAACAAAATCATTTCAAACGACAGCTAGTCTAAGTGTAGTAGTGTACAACACATGTGACAAATCTTCTAAAATAGGACCCACAATAGGTAAATCTACCTACCATGCAACAAATTCTTGGCAACCCTATATAACCAAAAAAAAAAGGTATCAATGCCATTTGAAATTGAAAGCGCAATCAAACCTTCGGCAATAATAAACCGTCTGTCCGTCCATTGTCAAAATTAAGTTACTATTTACTTTACTAATTAAAATACCGAGTGACTTGGCATGTAAGAACCTCATCATTCCACACACAAACGTATACCAAGTATTTGGATGTCGCTTTCCTAGCGTTCCCAAATTAAAATCATTCATTTTAGTTAGTTAGTGTATAACCTCGCCGTCTTCTCTTCAACATCCTATTTCACAAATCTACTTCTATCTCCAATAGCGCGAAACAACATTCAATAATAAAAAAAGCCTTTTTCTAAGATCAAACTACTTTCCACTCAACTCATTTACATCATTTTCACATAAAGGTGAATTCTTCTCCAAGAAACCAATAAAGTGCATCAAGATTCATACTTTAACAACCACATCACATAAACCAACATAACAACAACTAACAAATAACATTAAAATAAAATACAAAGAAGAGAATTGTACCAAAAGAGTGGATTCAGGAAGAGAAAGCCATTGTTGAAACAGCTTCTCAGCAACAAAAGGATTTGACTTAATAGCAAAAGGAGAGACTTCATTAAGCTGCAACAAATCCGGGTCAAGAAAACCCGAATCATCCCCATTATTACTATTATTATAATCCATATCCATCTTTCCCAATATCAACCTCTAAATTCACAATCTTTCATACAGATCTCAATACCAACACAACAAGAACACAAAATAAAACATACCCACTTCACATCAATCAATTTCCATCCCTTTAAAATCAAATCAAACGCATTGGGTGTAATCAAGAACCATAAAGATTGGAACTTTATCAAGGTAGAGGTCACAGATCGTTGAAATCTTGAATTGGGTTAACAAAGATCGGTTGAATGATTTGAAGGATGCAAGATTCTTGCATGAGAGAGAGAGAGAGTATATATGTATATGTGTTATGTATGTGTGTGTATATATATATATTTATATATAAATAAAATGGGTATGTGGGATAAGCAAATAAGCACCTGAAGTGAGGGGGTGATGAAGAAGAAGAAGAAGATTCATACAAAACCAAGACTTGGTTTCAAACATCATTTCATCATTAATTTGTTTGGTACTTTTATTTAGTCTTTGCCCTAGATTTTTTTCAAGATTTTTGATTTTGGGGAGTGAAAAAAGTGACCATCATTGAATTGGTTTGTGATGTGTTAATTTTATTTTTTATTTTTTTAAGTTTTGGATTAATTAAGATAACAAGTTAACAACTTCATGAAACTACATGATTTGTTGGTAACTAAATTATGTAAATATTATAAAAGATTAGGAAGTGTGAACTAAATAAGTTTATAATTAATAAGTGAAGTTGGGACTCAAAACCGAGTGAATATGATAGGAACGGTAAAGGAGTCTTAAATTGATGGGAAAAATCTAAAATCAAATCATTTGGAACGGTATTTAGGTATATGATTAGTTTTTTTTTTTTTTTTTTTTTTTTTTTTAAATGCTTGTTTGGTATAGGTACAATATTAGGTGATATATGCATAATTACCATAACTTGTTTATCTACATCAAAATCGGATATAAGGAAAAGTATATTTATTTTAAAAAAATCTGATAAATAGTATGTTGATGTTGTTAAAAGCTTGAAATTATTAGGACCGGAGAAATGTTAGAAATGTAGTTGAGTTTTTTTATATTTCAAGTCATTTTTTCATGTGAGTTTTATCACATAAGACCAAAAAGAAGTATATACGTGAAACCAATGGTAATGAGTAATGGGTACTCGACGAATGTAGGTTCGGATATACGACACTTATTTATAATTGGGTATGAGATTCATCTTACAAAAACCGCTCCATATTCGGCCCACTGTCATTCCTAGTAAGTAGTTATATTAGGTATGCATGTGTGTAGATATGTACATCTTCATATGTGGGGTGCATGTGAAGCATTTAGCTTTAACAAATGAGGTAACATGTACCATACTTTGATGCTCATGAATAATGGAGGAGCATATGATTTAAAGTCTATTTGTGGTATATGGGCATATCACATTGTCATAGGTTCATCTCTTAATCTTATGTGGTGCATGTGAATCGAACATTTATAACCTTTATATACACACCTTTTTTACATAAACATGGCCCAAATGTGAGTGTCTTGATAATTACTGATGGGATTGGATACTAAATAGACTATTCTGCATACTTAAATCCGGAAAAAACACTACTACGCGGAGAAGGTCTGCGCGCAAGGAGTGGTCAAAGCACGCTAATGCCTGGTCAAAAGTCAAGTCTTGGTCAAAGGCGGTTTTCATGCACGGTTAACTGCCATGCATAAATCACGTAGACTCAATATTAAAGGCGGTACAATGTTCCATCATTCCCATTAATTTAGCTTTCCTTATATCATCATACTAACACAACTAAGGGTGATGGAGACAACCTAACCACGGTTAGGACTTGGGTAATGGTGGCATACGAACTCTCCTATAAAAGGGATCATATCCCTAGTAGGAGAGGACACTTTCTGCTAAACCGGAGAGCTATCAATAACAAGATAGTATCCCCATTCACCCCGTTTTTGTTATAAACTACTACCTTGTGTAGTCGCCTCCACACCCACAATCAACTCTTGTTTGCAGGTTCCTCAATCCATAGCTGCTAGTGAAGGATCAACCCTGTAGATACAATAATCTTATCATCCCTAATCGGTGGTAAGACTATTTGTTTCTTCATTGGCGCCATCCCTTACGGTTAACAAATCTTTCAAATTAGCAACCATGGCTCCCTCAAAGGATGCAAACAACAACACTGCTGAAGTAGAAGCAAAAATCGACGATGAAATCCATGACGTCACACCAAACACCATCACCAAAAACGTGGCTCAGAAACAGCCAGCTTCCACATTTCAGTTCATCCCAATCAGGGGAGGACTTACTGGAGGAAAGCAGAAACAAGACAACCTATCTCCGGTAGATCCGGACGAGTGGTTGGCCCGACAAAATTCAAAAACAATTGCCGAGTATCAAAAGATGGTAATGGAAAAAGCCAAACTTAATCTCCAAAAGACATTAAGCTTTGACACAAGGGAGGATGATTCAGAATCACCTCGTGAAAACAACAATGGTCGTCGTACTAATGGGCCTCGTCAGGCGGTACGTGGTGGAGATCGTGGTAGAAATACTCGCGGTCAGGACCCCGTCAACCTGAATGGGAACCAGACGGCTATGAATCAGAAAATGAGGTGCACCACGATTCCAATCGAAAGCAACATTCTAAATCTGTCGCCAGTAACCCAGCACCAAAAAACGAAGATCTCTACAAGCCGTACAGGCCAAAAACTTTTGCTGAGAGATCAAAGTTCTGTGCGAGCATCGCGCTAGCACCAATGCCTCAAGAGTGTAAACTCCCAAGCACAATTGGGAAATAGGATGGTTTACGTGATCCAGACGATCACCTATATGCTTTTGACTGTGCAGGCAGTTCTAAGCTATGGCCTGTACAAGCCTGGTGTCATCTGTTCGTGCAAACGTTAACAGGGGCAGCCAGGGTCTGGTACGAAAGTTTGCCTATCGGAAGTCTGCTAGACTTTGAGGATCTCATAAGAAAATTCAAAAATCACTTTTCACACTTGCGTAAACACAAGAAGGACAAAGCACACATCCTCTTGTGCGCACGCCATGAGAATGAATCCTTGGAAGACTACATCGTGAGATACAACAAAGAAGCCCTTCAGCTAGGCTACGGAGAAGAACTTACCCGTGCAGCATTCATACACGAGGTAAGAAATGATGATTTAATGAAGTGTCTGACGGGAAAAGATGGTGTGCCACACGTCTGGGACGAAGTGATCGAAGCTGCAAAGGTATACGCATCCTCCGAAAGATCTTTCCATCGGAATATGTAACGCCCCAAAACCCGAATTTTAGTTTAGTAGCATGTTTTAATGTGTTATGGCATGGGGTGAAATAACTAAGTACCTATCCTAGATAGATATACAAGTTATATAGAATTTCAACAAGGTTTGAGTCATTGTTGGGAGGGTATCAAACTAGAGGGACTAGAATTGGACAAGGAGCAAAATAATGGGCTATAGATAAAGGAAGTAAGATGTCAACATACACATTCTTGTGTATGTCGATCATCAGGAACAACCCAAGACCCAAACCCTTGCTTCTTCACCTCTAGTTCCAAATCAAGAGAAAGTAGAAGCCAAGATGGTGCATGAAGCCAATTATGGGTCATCTAAGGTTTTATATACATCAAGGTACCTTTAATTTGGCTTATTATGATGTTATGTTCGTTTTTGAATATGGTGAAAATCTAGGGTTTATGTGAAAACGTGAATCAAGGATGGATGAAGGTGTCTAGAGGTTGATAGACACTAAAGGAGCCATAATTTGTGATACTACATAAGGCTATGCTTGATTCATGTGCTAATTAGGTTGTCTTACACCTATGAGGAAAGTGGGTATTGATCTTGGTGTAATCCAAGACCATTCTTAGTTAAATTGTTGAGTGCATTGAAAAGAAAGTGACGATTTGCTATGTTGATAACTATTGAAATGAATGGTATGTAATGTAGGTAAATAATATAATGATTGATGTTATGAGCTATGAAACTAAGCATGAAGTAATTATACATTGAGCTTAGAATGTTGTACGCACACCATGTGTTCGATGAAATGCTTAGATGAACTTGCGTACAAGTAATTGATGAGAATGAATGGAATATGATGATTGTAGGAAATTAGTATAAAGGATGTGTTTTGATGGAAACCATGTGTGAATTATAATGGATTGTATGTAGGTATGTATGTATGCACATAAGTGATCTCATGGTTGTATGTGTGTCCTATAATGTGTGAAATTGTATGCAAGACTCGACAAGTATGAAAGTAATGTGATAGTTGGTGCAATTGATAGTAGGTTAACATGGGGATTTCGTTTTAGAGAGAAATCGTGTGGGAATTAGTTGATTGTATGATTTGGTAAGAAGTATGCATTAGTAGTGTGCACACTATGCTTAAATATTATGATGTACACGATGTGTTGATTAATTGGTGTGATGAATGATCTTGTATCTTAATGAGATGTGAATATGATGTTTATGGTAAGTCTTATATGATCTAGTACATCAATATGGACATAGGTTTCTAAGAAGGATGTTGGTATAGTTGGAAGTTGACTTTCTGGAAAGTCAACAGTGTTAAAATAACATGGTTATGCTTTCCAAACTTGATTGTGTGATTAGAAACACTATGTGACGTATAACATGTTAAAACTATGAGACATATATGATAATAAGTGGTATTACTATGTGAGAATAAATGTGGTTGTGAATGTATGTTGTAGATATGATAGAAGTTGACTAATGGAAGTCAATGTGATATTTGGTTGAGAATGGTTGTTAGTGTGTTATGATCATGTATGTTAACAATGATGTGAACATGATGATATGAAAGGATAGGAAGGATGGAATCAACCATGGGAAGCTAATGTGTCAAGATGAGGCAAATAAACAAGCATGAACTTGGAGGACTTGAGGTAAGTGATTCCCGAACTTAACTCGCATCTATGATATTGAATTATGTTCACATAGAATGGGAATCTTGAAGGAGTACATGGTTTTGGTTATGGGTCAAGGATTTACATGGTAGTTAACTTGGACTTTGTCCTTGTAAATGTAACTAGTGTAGACAAGGTTTGAGCGAATCAAGTATAGTAGGTGCTTGAACTCAAGCCGGAAGCTCGTAGGGGCGTGCTTTCGATCCGAGAATTGATCAAGGTATGTGTGGAATGATGGGTGGGAGAATAGTAAATGAGTTGCTAGAATGTTGGAAATTGTGGGTAAGAATGGCACGAAAGATATTGTGTTGAAAAAGGAAAGCATTGTGCAAGACCTGTTGTTGGCGTAGGATACGCCAGTTTTGGCGTAGGATACGCCAACCCTGGTTTCCCTACGCCAAATTCTGCTGCCCTACGCCACTCTGTCACCCTTTGCCTACGCAAGTGGCGTAGGCTACGCCACTTTTGGCGTATCCTACGCCAAATCCCCCTTCGGCCTTGGATGTTGATTTTTCAGCTTGTTTATGCTTCCGTACCTTGCCCGAGCAACTACAAACCTCATTTATAGTACATATGTGTACTCATGCTCGGGTTTGAGAGAGAGCTTCATGTATGTAAGGGTTGGTAGTTATATGTAGATTGAGTATAGGATTGGAAACGTCATAATTGTCTTAGAGATTGGCGAAGAAAGAGTAACATGACGGGTCAAAGTAGGTTATATAAGGGAATTGTATGCTTGTATGTATTGTGGGGTATTGAGGGAATTGTATATTTGTATGTATTGTGGGGTTATTAACCTTTGTTAATGGTAATGAAGATACAGGTATATAAGTGTGAATGCTTGAGACTTGTAGGTTCGGCTCGGGGTACCACACCCGAACTTGCAAATAGGCGTTGGAACGAGATCGTGGAGTATCTATGGATATTATCTCCGCATTTTGAGTAGTGTGCATTAAGTCACTAAATGAACTAACGAAACGGTTATTTGGTGATCGCAGGTTGTCTTGTCTACCTAATAAAGTAAGGAAAGGATGGAGATCGAGCAAGGAGGCAGATTGTACGAGGACACGGACCATAACGTGACATAGATGGGTCACGTTTAATGTAATAGAACATTTTTAAAAGATGTAATACCTAAGATGCTTAGTAGATTTGGGTTCTAAACATCCAAGGTGGTTTTTAAAAGAAATGAATTTTTCTGTTGGTATTTCCGCTGCACGTTTTTTTGTAAATTGGTCCAGGGCCTTACAAGTTGGTATCAGAGCCCTGGTTTGAGTGAAATCTTGTACAAGGAAGTAAGTACTTAAACTCAAACTTGTGTGCTCCTGAATGCAGTGACCCGTACAATCCAAGACTCGATCAAGGCCCAAAGGTAGAATTTAATATTATCTCACATGACATGTTAAAAGCTAATTGTGGTGTTCATGTTAAGGTGAGCTTTTGTGGATAATGAAGAGGTCTCAAGGACACGATTCAAGATAGATCGCAGGAATTGTAGATAAGATGGAATAATCACAGGTACGCGATAGTTAACTATTGGTACCGGTGGGAGGAAAGTCCTCAGGGATGGTAAAACATAGAAGGGAAAAAGCAACCATGTTGTTTAGGAACGAAATTGAAATGTAGCACGAAGCTGAAAACCAGTCTCTAGGCATAAGGTAATGATTACACGAAGGCACGTGGATAGCATGTGGACTGTGCGCCTGGCCAGTGCACAAGAAGCATGCGATGCACGTGAGACCGTGAGAATCATCAAAGGTATGCCTGGTAAACTTGGAAAGTAAGTGGTCGTGTGGGTAAGTGGGTAGGATGAAACTTCTATAAGAATGTGAGTGTGAAGGGGGATTCCCTTAGAAGGTATCCAACTAAACGTATGTATATTGTGCCTATAAATCAACTATGGCAATAAATGTAAGGTTGGAATGAGAGGTTTGAGTCCGTAGATAAGTACGGATCAAACCAATATAAATCAACTATTGTAGAAAACCCTTATGGGTCAAATTTGTAGAAAACCCTTATGGGTCAAAATGGTGGGAAAGATCCTCGTGGGTCAAAATGGTGGGAAAGATCCTTGTGGGTCAAAATGGTGGGAAAGATCCTTATGGGTCACAATGGTTGGAAAGACCTCAATGGGTCAAGAGGTTAGAAAGACCTTAACGGGTCAAATGGTTGGGAAGACCGTAAAGGGGCAAAAAGGGGTGAAATTATAGAAATTGTGAAAAAGACCTTGGACGGGTCAAATAGTGGAAATGTAAAAATATAGAATTACCCAAGTAATGGGTCAGATTTGTTGGAAAGTTGTAGAAATATAGAATAGTCTATGAAGTGAGTCGTTTGGGTAGGAATGAAGGAGAGAATACGCCATTCTCTCTAATCAAGATAAGCACAAGTTAGTAACTTGATTTAGATATGCATGTTATGTGGCATGTAAAATGCATATATATATATATATGTGTGTGTGTAGTAGAACACAAATCATATATATATCAAGGTAAATGTGCCATATCCCACTACTTTAATAATAATTTCTACATTGCATTCTCGCAATTCATAATATCATTCATTTTCTGCATATAGAGGTACGAATCTTTCAAAAGATCAACCGTTCATTCATTTTCACATTAATACCATGCCTTACCATCTTCTACTACATATATATATATATATATATATATATGCATTTTGCATGCCACCTAACATGCATATCTAAATTAAGTTACTAACTTGTGCTTATCTTGGTTAGAGAGAATAGTGTATTCGCTCCCTCATTCCTACCCAAATAACTCACTTCATAGACTATTCTATAATTCTACAACTTTCCAACAAATCTGACCCATTACTTGGGTAATTCTATATTTTTACATTTTCACTATATGACCCGCTCAAGGTCATTTTCACCATTTCTATAATTTCACCCCCCTTTTTTTTTTTTTTTTTTTTTTTTTTTTACCCTTTATAGTCTTCCCAGCCGTTTGACCTGCTAAGGTCTTTCCAGCCCATTTTACATGGTTTCAACCATATGACCCGTTAAGGTCCTTCCAACCTCTTGACCCATTGAGGCCTTTCCAACCATTGTGACCCATAAGGATCTTTCCAACCATTTTGACCCACAAGGATCTTTCCCACCATTTTGACCCATAAGGGCTTTCTACAATTTTTTTTTTGATCCGTACTTGCTTACGGACTCAAACCTTTCATTTCAGGCTTTCATCCATATAGGTTTGATCCGTACTTATCTACGGACTTAAACCTTTCATTCCAACCTTTTATTCGTATTGGTTTGATCCGTACTTATCTACGGACTCAAACCTTTCATTCCAACCTTACATTTATTGCCATAGTTGATTTATAGGCACCATATACATACGTTTAGTTGGATACCTTCTAAGGGAGTCCCCCTTCATATTCACATTTTTATAGAAGTTTCATTCCACTCACTTACCCACACGACCACTTACTTTCCAAGTTTACCAGGCATACCTGTGATGATTCTCACGGTCTCACGTGCATCGCATGCTTCTTGTGCACTGGCCAGGCGCACAGTCCACATGTTATCCACGTGCCTTCGTGTAATCATTACCTTATGCCTAGGGACTGGTTTTCAGCTTCGTGCTACATTTCAATTTCGTTCCTAAACAACATGGTTACTTTTTCCCTTCTATGTTTTATCATCCCTGAGGACTTTCCTCCCACCGGTACCAATAGTTAACTATCGCGTACCTGTGATTATTTCAGCTTATCTACAATTCCCGCGATCTATCTTGAATCGTGTCCTTGAGACCTCTTCATTATCCACCAAAGCTCACCTTAACATAAACACCACAATTAGCTTTTAAGATGTCATGTGAGTTAATATTAAATTCTACCTTCGGGCCTTGATCGAGTCTTGGATTGTACGGGTCACTGCATTCAGGAGCACACAAGTTTGAGTTCAAGTACTTACTTCCTTGTACAAGATTTCACTCAAACCAGGGCTCTGATACCAACTTGTAACGCCCTAAAACCAATTTACAGAAAAACGTGCAGCGGAAATACCAACCGAAAAATTCATTTCTTTTAAAAACCACCTTGGATGTTTAGAACCCAAATCTACTAAGCATCTTAGGTATTACATCTTTTAAAAATGTTCTATTACATTAAACGTGACCCATCTATGTCACGTTATGGTCCGTGTCCTCGTACAATCCGCCTCCTAGCTCGATCTCCATCCTTTCCTTACTCTATTAGGTAGACAAGACAACCTGCGATCACCAAATAACCGTTTCGTTAGTTCATTTAGTGACTTAATGCACACTACTCAAAATGCGGAGATAATATCCATAGATACTCCACGATCTCGTTCCAACGCCTATTTGCAAGTTCGGGTGTGGCACCCCGAGCCGAACCTACAAGTCTCATGCATTCACACTTATATACCTGCATCTTCATTACCATTCACATAACAAGGTTAATAACCCCACAATTCATACAATTATACAATTTCCTCATCACCCCACAATACATACAAGCATACAATTCCCATATAACCTACTTTACATACAAGCGTACAATTCTCATATAACCTACTTTACATACAAGCGTACAATTCTCATATAACCTACTTTACATACAAGCATACAATTCCCTCGTATAACCTAATTCACCCGTCATGTCACCCTTTCTTTGCCAATCTCTAAGACAAATGTGACGTTTCCAATCATCTTCTCAATCTACATATAACTACCAACCCTTACATACATGAAGCTCTCTCTCAAACCCGAGCATGAGTACACATATGTACTATAAATGAGGTTTGGAGTTGCTCGGGCAAGGTACGGAAGCATAAACAAGCTGAAAAATCAACATCCGGGGCTGAAAGGGGTTTTGGCGTAGGGTACGCCAAAAGTGGCGTAGCCTACGCCACTTGCGTAGGCAAAGGGTGACAGAGTGGCGTAGGGCAGCAGAATTTGGCGTAGGCAAACCAGGGTTGGCGTATCCTACGCCAAAACTGGCGTATCCTACGCCAACAGCAGCTCTTGCACAATGCTTTCCTTTTTCAACACAATATCTTTCACGCCATTCTTACCCATAATTTCCGACATTCTAGCAACTCATTTACTATTCTCCCACCCATCATTCCTTACATACCTTGATCAATTCTCGGATCGAAAGCACGCCCCTACGAGCTTCCGGTTTTAGTTCAAGCACCTACTATACTTGATTCGCTCAAACCTCGTCTACACTAGTTACATTTACAAAGACAAGTCCAAGTTAACTACCATGTAAATCCTTGACCCATAACCAAAACCATGTACTCCTTCAAGATTCCCATTCTATGTGAACATAATTCAATATCATAGATGCGAGTTAAGTTCGGGAATCACTTACCTCAAGTCCTCCAAGTTCATGCTTGTTTATTTGTCTCCTCTTGACCCATTAGCTTCCCATGGTTGAGTCCATCCTTCCTATCCTTTCATATCATCATGTTCACATCATTGTTAGCATTCATGATCATATTACACTAACAACTCTCCTCAACCAAATATCACATTGACTTTTATTAGTCAACTTATATCATGTCTAAAACATACATTCACAACCACATTTATTCTCACATCATGCAATACCACTTACTATCGTATATGTCTCATAGTTCTAACATATTATGCGTCGCATAGTGTTCTAATCACACAATCAAGTTTGGGAGCCTAACCATGTTATTCTACATTGTTGACTTTCCAGAAAGTCAACTTCCAACTATACCAACATCCTACTTAGAAACATATGTCCATATTGATGTACTAGATCATACAAGATTCACCATAGACATCATATTCACATCTCAGTTAAGATACAAGATCATTCGTCACCCCAATTAATCAACACATCGTGTACATCATAATATTTAAGCATAGTGTACATACTACTAATGCATACTTCTTACCAATTCATACAATCAACTAATTCCCACATGATCTCTCCCTAAGACGAAATCCTTATGTTAACCCACTATTAATTATATCTATTATCAACTTACTTCACATTTGTCAAGTCTTGCATACAAATTTACACATCATACTAGCCTAGACATTTCATCAAACAATTGGTGTGCATTACCATACATTCAAGTTATCATACCATCCCATGATGCAAGAATTTCCCCTTTCTACACTAACATTTACATTCTACTTTATAACTAACAACAATACATATTTAATTGAGTTTCCTTGGTGTTGAGGTCTTGTTTGACTTTTAAAAAGTCAACAGGAACCTTCATTCCAACACCCACTAAATCAATTTTCAATTCAACCCTAACATACCCAATTTAACCTACAATCTCATCAATTCTACACTACCACACATAGTAATCACATTCTTCCTATACCACAAGAAATAATCATCATAATATAACCATGAATTCCCACCATACCACTTTCAAACCCATTAAAATTGATTCTACAACTTACCAAGAAGATTAGTACCACTAGATGGCTAGGAATCCAAGAACATGCAGGGATTTAAGGGTGTTTTTCTCACTAGATTTCCAGCTATGGAGGGTTGTTATGGAGAGCTCTCTTGGTCACCCTTCCCTTCTCTCTCTCTCTGCGTTTTCTTTTCTTTTCCAAGTGTCCCCATTTTTTTCCTTCTAACCCTTAATTATTTACCACTTCAATATTTCTAAAACCACCCCTCAAGATGGGTGTTAGCTCATGTTTAACCCCTCCCTATTATCAATTAAGTTTCCACCATTTTACCCAAGTAATTATCTTGGTAAATTTCATGTTTGTTAAATGTACAACTACTAATGCACCACTTACAACTAGGGGTACAAACTTATACATACATATATATATCTTCACGCATACATACATACTCATACCTACATATATTAATTTCTACCATATTATTACTTAAACGTTTTTGGGGTGTTACAGCAGCGTGCGGATGAAATTAAACCCGGGAAAATGTTCTTTCGGATGGTTTCCGCCCAAATCCAGAAAAAGTTCAAGCAATCGAACGCATGCCATCTCCATCTTCCGTCAAAGAAGTCCAAACATTAATGGGGCGCCTCGTCGCTTTGAACAGATTTTTGTCAAACTACGCGTCCAAATCTTTCCCCGTCGTGGACACACTGAAGAACTTTTTGAAGAAATCCAACTTTCATTGGACCACAGAAGCGGAAACGGCTTTTCAAGAGATGAAGAAGTGTCTGAGCAATTTGCCAACACTCACTGCTCCATTACCTAAAGAACCGCTTACTCTGTACTTATCCGTCACCGATAAGGCGGTTGGTGCGGTACTTATGGTCGACAGAAAAGGGGTACAAACCCCAATCTATTATGTCAGCCGCACACTGCTGGACGCTGAAACCCGCTACTCAACAATGGAGAAATTGGTTCTTGCATTAGTCCACGCATCCAGAAGATTGCGCAGGTACTTCCAAGGACATCCAATCAATGTCCTCACAGATTTCCGCATCAACGACATCTTGCGCAAACCAGATCTTTCTGGACGATTGGCCAAATGGGCCATCGAATTGGGAGAACATTCAATCACATACAAAGCAAGACCTTCTTTTAAAGGACAAATCCTGGCAGATTTTATTGCGGAGGTCCCAGCAGATAAAGTTGGAGAATGCGCAAATGAAGCGTCATCAGAGTCAACTACGCTTGATGAAACACAAAAGTGGAAATTATTCACTGATGGTGCTTGCAATGATGAAGGAGTCGGTACGGGGTTGCGTCTGATAACACCAGAAGGGAAAGAGTATACCTACGCAATAAGGCTCGATTTTCAAACAACTAACAACGAGGCAGAGTATGAAGCACTGATAGCAGGCTTACGCATTGCCAAAAAAGATGGGGGCGCAATGCATCGAAGCCCATGTTGATTCAATGTTAGTTGCTAACCACATAGATGGCTCATATGAAGCAAGAGAGCCATCTATGATCTTATATTTACAACACACCAAAGAATTGATGAACAACTTCATCCACTGCAAAGTCACTCACATACGTCGTAGCCAAAACAAGCCGGTGGATGCCTTAAGCAAAATGGCATCAACCGCATTTTATCACATGGCAAAAGACATGCGAGTTGAAGTACTGACCAAGCCATCTGTACCACAAAAACAAGTAAATGTGGTCCAAACAAGGAAAGAATCTTGGATCACCCCCATAATGACCTTCTTGACCAAAGGGATCCTTCCGTCAAACAGAGCTGAAGTCAGGAAGCTGCAACACAAAGCCCTGCATTACGAGGTCGTCGACGGTATTCTATACCGACGATCTTACCTTGGACCATTGCTATGATGTGTAGACTCCACGGAAGCCACATACTTAATAAGGGACATCCACGAAGGAACCTGCGGATTACACGCGGGACCTAGGATGGTCGTGGCAAAACTCATGAACGCAGGGTACTACTGGCCCGGAATGCACCTCGATGCATTAAAAGAATTGCACAAGTGCGACGCTTGCCAACGGCACGCGCCTGGAACACTCAGGCCAAAAAACAACTTGGTACCAGTCACTGCAGCATGGCGTTTCCAAAAGTGGGCCATCGATCTAGTTGGACCCTTCCCTACAGCGCTGGGTAATGTCAAATACCTAGTGGTGGCCATCGATTACTTCACAAAATAGGTAGAAGCCAAAACATTGGCCACAATCGATGGGCGCAACATCAAAAAATTCATATGGGATTTCATCATCTGCAGATTTGGCCTGCCACTAGAAATTGTAAGTGACAATGGTACGCAGTTTGCGGACCAACACCTACAAGAGTGGCTGTCATCCATGAAAATTAAACAGATATTAACTTCAGCCGTGCATCCTCAAGGCAATGGCCAAGTAGAACGCAAACCGAAGTATCGTTGAAGGAATCAAAGCACATTTGGGAACAAGACGAAGCGGCTGGGTTGATGAGTTACCCCATGTTCTGTGGGCCCATCGCACCCTTTCAAAAACAAGCAACAGAGAAACACCGTTCAGTTTGACATACGGAACTGAAGCGGTAATCCCCACAGAAGTAACATGCCCATTCCCAAGGGTCTTGTTCGCGCAACGTACTGATAATGACAAAGAACTGCGAATGAATCTAGACTTGCTAGACGAGCATCGAGATTCAGCCTAGTCCGCGAAGCCTCATATAAACAATAGTTGGAAAAATATTACAACGCGCGAGTCAAAGAACATCTTTTCCGCGTTGGGGATTTTGTTTTCCGCAGCAATGAGGCATCAAATGCTGAAAAACCTGGTAAGCTTGCTCCAAATTGAAAAGGACCTTATAAAATCCAAGAAGTATTGGGTAAGGGCGCGTATGCTTTAGAACGCCTAGATGGTTCACCTGTGCCACGTACTTGGAATGCAGCGCAATTACGCATATGCTATGTCTAATTTATTACTTCAGATTTTGTAATAAGGGCTTTAAGCCCAATTTTATTTATATTACAAACAAGCATTTTTCATACAAGTCATTGTTATATGTTTCAAAACCCAAAAAAAAGACATAAGCTGTTGACACATCGATATACACAAACGAAGGGGATCATCACAAAAAACAAACACATCCCACATACAGACACTCAACAGCAATTTCAAAAGCTTCTACATATGACCTACCCTTAAGAACCTAAAAAGGTGAAGACATAAGAGGCATGCTTCCATTAACCTCTAACTTTCTTGGGTTTACGATGGGAAGCCTTGGGTAAATCTCCTAACTCTGAAAGCTTCTTCATCTTTAACGGCTGCCCATCAGAAGTCCCTTGATCATCAAGATTATCAGGTCTCATATCTTCTTGTGACAATACATACCCACAATATTCAGCAAGTCTGTCAAGAACATCTGTTGCAGACTCATTATGGATAGAATATTGAGATAACTTCATCATCCCTTACACAACTGATACTTCTGTTGCTTGAAGTTTACCAGAAGAAGTGTTGATCGACATTCCCTCAGAAGAAATGAAAGAGTTTTTCAAAAGCAACTTATGAAGAAAATTATAATATGCAATTACTATATATAGAGGAGAGAGAATATGGTAATTAATTACCATTAATGGTAACCACTCAATTACCCTAGAGTAGTGTAACAGTCGCCTGACGACAGCCGTCATAACTGTCACATCAATCACTACTAGACTGACACACACTTGTGTCAGAACAAGATGACATCACCTAATGATTGGCACACGTGCGCAATTAAAGCAAGATATCATCAGCCATCACATAAAGAAAAAATGACAAATTGTTCACAATTATTACATGATCATAGAAGGAAAACAAAGAAACACATTCATCCAAGATTTAAATACTGAGAGACATCATCAGTATTTGGAGTTTCTTCATGCGTACCGCCAGTTGCGGACGACGTACCTGCTCCGCCAGTTGAGGTACCCTTCTTGGTCTCTTCCTCTCTGCGCGCCTTCTCTGCCAATTCATCACCAAGGCTATCTGACTCCCTAAAATAGTTGCGCAACTCGCCAACGGGGTCATCAGTCTTCATACACGCATCTAACAGGTCAAATACCTCGAACTTCAAATGCTCATAATCATCATAGGCCTGTATCAGTTCATCATCATAAGATTCGTTATGATATGGCCCGTCCTCTTTCTTCCTACCATCCTCATGATGACAAAAGCCCTCACAAAACCCGAGCTTCAAACCTTGCTTCACGGAGGTACTGGAGATGCGGGCAATAACTTCTGTCAACTTGGGATCATTCCAAACACGCTTGAATATCTGCAAAGAAAAAATGCTACAATTTTACACATACATTCATAAAGACAAGACAAAATAATTTCGAAGAAGGAAAAGGTCAACTTACCCCCGCGACACCATCTCTCATCATCCAGGCAATCCTCTCATTAGCAGTAACAACTATGTCCGTGGCTTCTCAACATGCATTCCGCATCTCATCCAGATCCACCTTAGCCTGTGAACAGGAGGATTCTGCCAAAACCTTTTCCTCTTCTAACTTGGCCTTCTCTACACCCAGTGGCGGATCCAGAATTTTTTTTCTATGGGTTCCTTTTTTTGTTGGTCAAAATTTTCACGACCAAATGTTAGAATTTTCGGGTCGGGTCGGTCCGAAAAAAGAGTTGAATGATTTTTAACTAAAATAATGCCTAATGTTGTGATCTTTTAAGTTTGAGAGTTAGTAAATAAATGGCATAATAAAAAGTTGAATGTAATTTGTCTGTTGCCTTTTTTGTTTGAGAGCTTCAACTATGAGGCTATACAGTAGATTTTCTTTAAAATATGAAATTGGGTAATGAAGGAAGAGGAGATACTGGCTATATTTTATTTAAAAAGGAAAATTCGAAAAAAGAAAGACAGCCCCAAGTTTCGATCATGTGACCTTACACATACGATGGGATGCGCCATCCACTCAGCCAGGTCTTAGTTCTTGTTTATGGGTTCCTCACAAAAACTTTTTATGGGTTCCTTCTGGATTTTATATATACATTTCTACTAAAATTTCGAAACCCAATGGGTTCCCGGGAACCCGTAACTTTGTATGTGGATCCGCCCCTGTCTACACCAAGCTGTTTTATCTTCGCCTCCGCATCAGACAGTGAAGTTGTAGATCTCATGAGATCATCATGCTGACGGTTATACTTATCAATGGTATCAGCCAGCTCTTCCTGCTTCTCATCACAAGTTTTTCGACTTTGCTCCACCTCCTTGACAAGTCGAGAGTTTTCATTCTTCAACTTCTCAATAGTAGAGCGCAACAGCTCAGTCTCTTGATTGGTCCGTTGACAAGCGACGGACCATGCCTTGGAAGCTTCAGTCTTCTCCTTTTTCAGCCTGTTCACCTCTTCCGCTGCCTCATAAGACAACTTCTTATGATGATCAATCTTCGACTAGATTTCATGGCGCGCAAGCTGGAATTCCTCTTCACGCTTCAACAAGCTAGCCTCCGACTCCTTCAAGTTCTACCAATCACGCATGAACTCGTTTTCACGTCGGATAAGGGAACCAAGGCTACTAACACCTAGGGCAAGATTCATAGACATATCAATAAAGAGCGATCGACGATCCACACTGTCTTGATAATCACGCTCCGCTGGTGGGACAGACAAGGTCACAAACTCTTGAGCGTCGAGTGCATTCGTGAATCGCGTTGTATCCATTATGTCCTAACGCGGCTGATACGGCCTCGGTTGGTTAGTACCACGTGAGGAAAACTTCCCCCGCCAATGACCGGACTGGCCGGATTTCCAACTACCCTCCGAATGGGCTTTTCTATATATCACCGTCGAATCCTCCACGGTCCGCACAAAGGCAGAAGGATTCTCTTTGGCATTCTCAGCCTCTTTCTCACTTTGCAAACTAGTAACAGCTTCAAGCCCTTGCGGAGTAGCAACAACAGGTTTCTCAATATTCAAATTGGGAGTAGCAGACTCATCCACTTTCTTCCCAGCTACCTTTTCCAAAGCAACAGCCGAATCATCTATAACCAGCTCCACCTGAGGTGTTACATTCTCCTCAACCATTACCTCGGAAACATCCATCCTCGCCACATTCTCCATTGGATCTTCAACTACACCAACATTCTCAGTAGTCGGAAGATCTGTAGATGATACCTTTTCAAGGACAGAAGAAGTCCGTTCCGAGCGGGACTCCGCAAATGGGTGTTGTCCTACATAAAAAACTATTATAAAAGTTATATGAAATAACAATCAAAGTACTAAAAGAAAGGCTAAGTTTACCATACCTGATAAATGCCCCAGAGTCTTCATAGGAAGATTCTGGCGCACAGACGGGGGCTTCACACCCACTTCAAGTTTACGACCCTTTGACCCAGCTAGGGGCTTAAAAACATCAACAGGAACTGCTGCAATGGGCTTTGGGTTTGGCACCACAATTGTTTCTCCAGATGGTTGCGGAATTTGAACTTGCTTTTACTTCAATTCATCCATTCTCTGCTGAAACAATTCCGCAGACACATCCTCCGACTGACGCACAGGTGACGAACGCCTGGTGCGTTTATGCACCAACTCTGTGTCAGACTCCGTGAGTTCATCTTCCACTTCTTCAACAATAATGGGAGCGGTTGGTGGTTTGGTCTTCTTACTTGCCTTGGCACGCTTCTTGGAAGTACTCGTGCCTGATGTGGAAATTACATATGTATACATCAACCTATATGTGAGAAAATAAACAAAAAACTGCAATAACTAACCAACGGGTTCCCGACGCTCAGAGGTAACTTCTTCAACTTTGACGGAAACCTTTCTGCGGAGTTGAATACCCGCACCTGTCACGAATAACGCACAAAATCAGCACGCGGGCTGCGTACCTACCTGCGCATCCTTCGCGCACGCATGATACTTAGTAAAACAAACGACACAGATGCAGTTTTCTTACCTGTTCTAGCATAGTGCCTGGGGGGATCAATGAGGTTTGGAAACAAAAAATTAGAGCTCATCCTCTGTTAGGACAAAAAGGATTGGTGAAACCACTTTTGTAAACCTTAGTCTAATTCACTTCTGTCAAAATATTCTAAGTATAGAACTACTGAAGAACAAAGATCAAACTGCTGAAGAAGAGATTACACAAGTACTGAAGAAGAAAAGTCATCAGAAGTTCTGAAGTCCAAACCACTGAAGAACTACTGAAGACAAACTACTCATCAGTAGTTTGTCATTCATCAGTACTTATGAGAAGATCTTTTCCACCGCCTTTTTGTATCAGTAGTTTATTAGTTTAGTATTGCTTTTACTTTTTGTACAAGTTCCAAGATTGCAACTTGTTGCAATCTGTCTCTGAACTTGCTTTTTGGCAAGGTTCATGTATTTGTAAAGTCTATAAATAGAAGGGTTCATCCCTCTGTTTTAGACATTGATTTTAATATAGAAATCCTTCAAAGCATATTATTGTTATTTCCATTTCATATTTATTGAGAATCTGTCTAAGTGTTTCATTCACATTCAATACTTAGATTCTCAATAAATACTTATCATTTATTTGTTTCTCAAACATCCAGGGGGAGTAATAACTCCTGTTGATAAGTGTAGCTTTAAACTTATATCATTCCGCTGTGCTATCACTCATAAATAACTTGCTAGACACTTAAGTGTACACCAGCAAGTTCATACAAAAGAGCAATACTGATCCAATAATTGGTATCAGAGCACTGGTTTATCTGATCACATATCAATCTAACACATTGAGAATCAGACACAGGCTCTTATTGATATTTAATAAAGGATTAAAAGCTCACTTTTATCAACATCCATCACTTTAAGAGTATTTGACAAATCAATACTTTTTAAAATGGATCCTCATAATACTGGTTCTGCCAATAAACCTGCTATGCTAGTAAGAAATGAATATAACATCTGGCAAAGGAGAATGGCACATACCTTATCACAGACCAACACAGGTTGCTGGAAATCTGTGATATATGGTCCTCATAAACCAGTAAATATCAATCTTGAAACTAAAGAAGAAATTCCAAAAGACCCAAAAGACTATACAGATGATGATTTCCTAAAACTTGAGCTTGATGCTAAAGCTTTCTCTATGTTGGCAATGGCACTCCCAAATGAAATCTACTCTGGCCTATTACATTGTGATAGTGCCTAAGAGCTTTGGGACTGCCTCAAAGAACAGTTTGGAGGAACTGAAGAGGTGATTGCCAACACCAGAGAAATCCTGGCTCAACAATATGAAACTTTTGCTCACATTAATGGGGAAACTTTAACACAACAATTTGAAAGATTCTCCTCATTAATATCTGAGCTAAAATTAAATGGTCAGACCAACACAACTGTATCTATGCTTCATAGATTTTTAAGGTCTTTACCTGAAAAATGGGAAACATACTCTATAGTCTTAAGATCCTCACCAGACTTTAGCTCCCCCACTCTTACAAAACTTCATGGGAGATTACTTACTTTTGAAAGAGAAATTGATCAAAAGAAAAAGTTACAAAGTTCTGGCAAAACTGCTGATGACTATCTACCAGATAGTACAGCACTATTGGGACAAGACTCACCAACTTGTTCAAATAGTTTTGGATCTTTTGACCATATTGACATAACTGCTGGGATCTCATCTGAAAGATCATTCCCAGGTTATGACAATAATGATTTTAATCAAACTGCTGATAACATGTGTTTTATCATGGATGATTTAAAAAATTTCAGCAGTGATGACTTAGAAGAAATGGATATTCTACACCAACTGGCCATGTTAAGTTCAAAAACAAATAAATTTTACAAAAGGTCAGGAAGGAAGTTTCCAGGACTCAACAGTTCAACAAAAATTGGTTTTGACAAATCTAAACTTAGATGTCACAAGTGTCAAAAGTTGGGACACTTTGCTAGAGAGTGTAGAAGCTCTGGCTTTAACCAATCTCAGTCTGGAAATAATTTTAACCCCAATTATAACAGGAATAATGGAACACAAGGGAGTGCACATTTTGTACAGGCACAAGCTCCACAACACCAATATGTGCCACAAGTACAATATGTACAGATGCCTGCTCAACAGATGCAGAGCCAACAATCAATCCCTCCCTTTCCAGCTGCTCAATCACCTCCACAAACTCAGCAACCCTCACAACAAAGTTTATTTACTTCAGGGTATGTTGACTGGAGCAGTCTTTCTTTTGACACTACTGAGTGTAATCCTGATGCAGACAACAAGATGTTTGACATCAACTGGGGAGAGCCTGACAATGGCAGAAAGAACTTTGCCTTAATGGCATTTGAGGGATGCACCTCAAATTCTGCCTTGTCACAGGTATCTAATGTGCACTTACAAGGGAAAGCAAATGACTCTGAGAGAAAATTCACTCAGATGAAATGTGATTTAGAAAGAAAACTTTCTGCAAAAACAAAAGAAGTTTCTAAATTAACTAACACTGCTCTTGAAACCCAAGCACAAATTAAAATCATGATAAATGACCTAGGAAATGTCAGACAAGAGCTTGCTGACACCAAGGTCACATGTGAAAAATGAGTTGAATCTTGTAAGGGGTACCAACTATTGCTAAACAAACAAAGTGCTTCAAATGTTAGGTTTGGCATAGGGTACAATCACACTGAAACACCAACAGAATTTTCCCCCAAAACTACTGAAGATGGGAGAAAAATTGTTTCAGGTGAAACTTCTGAAGAGAAAGAATGCACATCTTTTCATGAAAACTTTCTAAAAACTCACAAAGAAAGTTCTTTAGAAATACTGATTAATTCTGACATTAAGCCATCAGTAGTTTCAACTACATCAGGAGTTGAGAACCTGAAAACTACTGATGACCTAAAACCAATCAATACAGTCAGAAACTTGTCTTTGAAAGAAAAGACAAAAGAATGTGAAATCTGTGGTCTGTTCAACCACAAGACAGAATTTTGCAGATACAGAAAAGGTATTCAGTACAACAAGAAAACTCACCACTGGTTGTGGGAAAGCAAATCAAAAATGATTTTGTAAAAACCTTTTCTCCCAGGAAACGACAACCAGTAAACACCTTTTCTCAGAAAAAGACAAAATCTCAACAAAGATCTTTTTCTCAAAATTCTCTTTCAGTAGTTAGACCTAAATCATCAGCAGTTTCACAAACTACTGAGATTAAAGATCTCATAAACATGGTACAACTACTGATGACCAAAGTTGATGGTGGTCCTCAAAAGGATACCACCATTGCTCTTAATGAAAAATCCATTGCCAAAAAGACATGGATTTCTCAACTTGGTCAAAAACAAACTGTAAATGTTCTCAAGAGCAAACCCAAAGCCAAACTGGCTTGGGTTCCCAAATCTAACTAATTTGCTATATTGTGCAAAGAGTTTCCAGAGGCTTAAATAGCATTTGGTATGTAGACAGTGGAGGCTCAATGCACATGACAGGATGCAGATACCTGATAAACAATTTTATCAGTCAAAGAGAAGGATCTGTATCCTTTGGGAACAATGCTAAGGGATATGTGCTAGGACATGGCAATGTCTCCTCTGGCAAAATATAGTTTGACAAGGTCAATCTGGTTGAAAACCTTGAGTACAACTTGCTGAGTGTGTCACAAATGTGTGATAAAGGATATTCTTCCTTTTTCACAAATACAGCATGCAAGATCATATCACCAGAAGGCCAGATTTTGATAGAGAAGATCATTGAAGATCACACTTTGTTGATAGCCAAAAGATGTGGCAATGTTTATGCAATGGACATTGAAAAAGACAAAGTACTGAACAACACTGCCTGTTTCTTCTCAAAGGCACCAACTTCAGAGACTGATCTCTGGCACAGGAGACTTGGCCATGTGAACTTTAAAACCATAAATAAAGTCACAAAAATGGGCTTGGTCAGAGGTCTACCCTTAAAAGTATACCAGTGTCAAGAACACTGTGTATCCTGTTTAAAGAGAAAACAACATAAGTCCTCCTATAAGTCTATTGAAGAATCAAAAACAACTGCATGTCTTCAACTACTCCATATGGACTTATTTGGACCTGTAAAGATCATGAGCCTTGGTAAGAAGAAGTACTGCTTGGTCATCATTGATGACTACTCAAGATTTACATGGGTATTTTTCTTATTTTCCAAGGATGAGGCTGCTGAAATCATCAAGTTCTTCATTCTACAAGTAGAGAAGCAATATTCTCTACCTGTCAAAACCATTAGAAGTGATAATGGGACAGAGTTCAGGAACAAAACTCCGGATGAATTCTGTTTGTCTAAAGGGATTATTAGACAATTCAGTGTTCCCAGAACTCCTGAACAAAATGGTGTAGTAGAAAGGAAGAACAGAACTTTAATTGAAGGAGCAAGAACAATGTTAGCTGATTCTGGCCTACCATTATACTTTTGGGCAGAAACAGTTAACACATCATGTTATGTTCAAAATAGAGTCCTTGTTGTCAAGAGGCATTCCAAGACTGCCTATGAAGTTCTTCATGGCATGAAGCCCCTTATCTCCTTTTTCAAGGCTTTTGGGTGTCAATGTTTCATCTTGAACATTAAGGAATCTATTTCAAAGTTTGCTGCCAAAGTTGATTTAGGTTACTTTCTTGGTTATTCTTCAACTAGAAAAACCTACAAGGTTTTTAATTCAAAAACCAGGATAGTAGAAGAAACACTGAATGTCAAGTTCAATGAGTCAAAACACACTCTCATTCCAGCACATCCTGCTGAACTTTTTGACCTTGACAACTTCCATTTTGGACCTGAAAAGACTGTCACTTCATCTAAACCTACTTATTATGGTGATCAAAGGTTTGATGATGAGGATCCAGCACCATGGACTCCTCAAACAGTCATTAAGTCAACTTCAAAACCATCAGAAGTTTCACAAACTTCTGATTCAACAAATACTGAGGAACAAACTCAAACATCTGCTTCAGCACCTGTAACTACTGAAGACATTGAAACTGTTGAACCAGATATAATAGACCTCAGTAGTTTGTTTGAAGAACATGAGCCACCAACACCTGTCAGTGGTTTACAACAACTGATCGAACACAAAGATCATCCACTTGATCAAATCATGGGTGATATTGCATCAGGTGTTCTTACAAGAAACCAGCTTTCCAACTTTTGTCTCTTCTCAGCATTTATTTCACAGTTGGAACCAAAGAAGTACCAGGAAGCCCTCAAAGACAACAATTGGGTGCAAGCAATGCAAGATGAATTGCTTCAATTCAACAAGCAACAGGTTTGGGAAATCTGTCCCTTACCACCAAACAAGCAACCAATTGGCACAAGATGGGTTTTCAGGAACAAACAAGATGAAGCTGGTATGATAATAAACAACAAGGCAAGACTGGTAGTACAAGGTTACTCTCAAGAAGAAGGAATTGACTATGATGAAACCTTTGCTCCAGTTGCAAGGCTTGAAGCCATCAGGTTATTTCTGGCCTATGCCATTTCCAACAAAATAAAGTTTATCAAATGGATGTTAAAAGTGCATTTTTTTATGGAAAAATAAAAGAGGAAGTGTATGTTTGTCAGCCACCTGGGTTTGAGGAGTGTACAAACTAGACAAAGCTCTTTATGGGCTCAAACAGGCTCCAAGGGCCTGGTATGAAACACTTTCTAACTTTATACTCAAAAATAATTTCACAAGAGGCTCCATTGATAAAACTCTTTTCATAAAACATGTTGGAAATCATATCTTACTTGTTCAAATATATGTTAATGATATCATATTTGGTTCAACAAACACAAAACTGTGTGATGAATTTAAGAAACTCATGCAATCAAAATTTGAGATGAGTACTATGGGAGAACTGCAGTACTTTCTGGGACTGCATATTAAACAACAAACAAATGGAACTTTTATACATCAATCAAAATATGTTAAAGAATTATTAAACAAATTTTCTTTACAAGACTGTAAATCATGTTCCACTCCCATGACACCAACCACACAAGTTGAACCAGATGATCAAGGAAGACAGGTTGATCAAACCATGTATAGATGTATGATAGGTTCCCTTTTATATCTAACTGCTTCTAGACCAGATATTATGTTTTCAACATGTGTCTGTGCTAGATATCAATCAGCTCCTAGGGAATCACACCTCATTGCAGTCAAAAGAATCTTCAGATATCTGAAAGGAACTCCAACACTTGGAATTTGGTATCCTGCTTCAAGCAATACCAAGTTATCAGCTTTTTCAGATAGTGACTATGCAGGGTGTAAAATGTCAAGAAAATCAACATCTGGTGGTTGTCAATTCTTAGGAAACTGTCTAGTGTCCTGGCAATCAAAGAAACAAACATCTGTTGCAACTTCAACTGCTGAAGCTGAATACATTGCAGCTGCAAGTTGTACATCACAGATACAATGGCTCCAGTATCAACTTCTTGATTATGGAATCAAAGAAACCAAGACACCATTGCTTGTAGACAGCAAATCTACCATTAGCATCATTCAAAATCCTGTTCAGTTTTCAAAAACCAAACATATTGAAATCAGATATCATTTCATAAGAGATTGCTATGAAAAAGGCAAGATTGAAGTGAAACATGTAGCAACAGCTAATCAAATAGCTGACATATTCACTAAACCCCTTGACACATCAACATTTCAGAAGTTAGTATCCATGCTTGGGATGCTAAATTTGTAAGTGTTTCTCTTTACTTTTCTGCACATATTTTTCATTTTTCACTTACATCTGTTTTCAAAATTGAAAACTTCTGAAACAAGAGAGAAACTACTGATGAACAAAACATCAGTATGGGAATATTTTCTGAAAAGTGATTAACTTCTGATAAAACAACCTTCAAAAGTTATGAATAAAGTATTTATAAAGTATTCTCATCAGTTGTTCAAAACTACTGAAGAGAAAGTGGGAACTACTGATGAAAATAATTCTTCATCAGCAGTTTAGTAAAAAAGGGCAAATCAGACTTTTCCCACATCAGAAGTTTGATCTAGGCGGTTTAAAACTTCTGATAAAGAAGTTTGACCTAGGAGGTTTAAAACTTCTGATAAATACCTTTTCCAACACTTATCCATTCAAAAAGCAAAAATTCCCTCCTTCTCTCTCAAAAAGCTCTCAAACCCTGAACCTGCAAAAACACTGTTCGATCCGAATCACACACAAACCACATGGCTCTAGTTCTAAAACAGGGACACAATCTTAGAGCCTACTTAGAGAAACAAGAAGGCTGGTCCCAATACAATGAGATCATTGATCTCGTCGTCAAATCCCAATATATCACCGCTCTCACAATAGACCCACCAATACATCCTAAACTCTCAATGAGTTCTGGGCTAACGCTGAGACAGTGATGGTGGATAATGAGGTTATCTCTCTCAACTCAACAATCAAAGGGAGACGAATGGCCATCACACCGGCCACACTTGCAATTAGACTGGGGTTGAATGATGTGAATGCCCCTGAACAGGTTGCAAACTCTGAAATCCACCTAACCATGACAGAATGTGGTTATCAAGGTACTCTCTCACAAGCTACAATCTTTAAAAAGTATTTTGAACCAAAATACAAATTTTTGTTTCATTATATCATTATGTGTTTGAGTCCTAAAACAGGGTCTTATGACCAGATGCCCTCAACCTTTCAACCAATTTTTCATTCCATAGTGAATGAAACAAAATACAGGGCATCAAAACTTTTCTTTAATGAGTTGGTGGTACATCATAATAACACTAAAAAGAAGTTTTTATTATACCCAAGGTTCATTATGCAATGCATAGTCAAAGAACTGGGTGATGAGGTGCTTGTGGGTAAAACTGCAATTTTGAAACCCTTAACCTCACAAGCATACTCTAGGCACAACAAACAGGCTGCCTGGCCAGAAGATGACCAAGGGGAACAAGAATCAGTCCCCATGAAACCCTCATCTTCCAAACCTACACCCCCAAAGGCCAAGAAACCCAAGCAACAAAAACAAAAACCCACCAAACCAAAAAGAAAAGCTGTTCAGGAGGTTGAGATGCCTGAACAAACTATTGTGCAATCTGCACTTCCTAAAGATGTGATTGAAACATCCTCTCAGTCTCATCCATCTCAAACCCCAACAAGAGCACCAATCACAATACTTTTCAAAAGAAAAAGACTAAAGAAAACTATTCCTATTGACTCTTCTTTTAAAACTGCTGAACCCATTGACCAAACTACTGAACCAACACCCCAAATTTCTGAACCTGATATTGAAAAAGCCAAACTTCTCTCTAAGCTAAAAGAGAAAGTCCCATATAAACATGTCAGTCCCCAACAACCACATCAAACAGGGGACATAGCCTCAAAACTTGACATGGATGTGGACACTCAAAGCCCAAACCAAAGAGATGAGGATGAACCAAGGTCTCTAAGCCCAAACTTAGAAACTCTTGGTACTTTTGAGGCTGCTACTACTCATTTACCACCCAGTGGTGGATCTGAGGAAAGAAGCAACATAGCTAGGACCTCAACTGTGGCAACTACTGATGAAGGCTTAATGCCTGAGGTAGGAAATCCTCTGAACCAAGAAAAAGAGGTACATGTGACAACTGAGTTGGGCTCAGTTCATGATGTAACCGATACAGTCCTCATTTAGGATGTAATCAGGGATTCAGATGATTCCATTGACTTGGATGATGTTTCACACCCCAAAACTACTGAATTGACGGCTACAAGTGAAGGTCCTGCACCTGGTGTATCTATGCTCAAGAAGCTAGTCACACCAGATCAGGTTAAACTTTAACCTGACAAATCATGTCCCTAACAGGTTAACAGGTCTCTGACGCGCGCGAACAAATCAAGTTCTAAACATGAACACGACTCGTTTAACTCATTTATATCTCATGTTTATAACACAGTTTTATGTTTTATGTACCAAAAAAGGGAAATGAAAGATTTTTGCCTCTTAATTCTAAGTATTAAAAAAAGTCAAAAAATCAAATAGTGTACTTTTCAGTCAAACAGGTCTTATCGTGTCTTAACAGGTTACCCATTGCCAGCCTTAAAGTCCACTTAATCCCTGATTCCCCTATAGTGGCATCTTCTGTACAACAATAAGATCAACCAAAAACACACCCCTCACTACAAATGCCTACCCAATTCCCTAGGCAATCTAGCATAGACATGAACCAGCAATGCAGTCCAAATGGTCCCTTATATCACATGTGAACACCCTCATCAAAAATCACTTCCAAACATACACAGCTAACTTGGAGCTGTCCATAAAGAACCAATTTGGAGTGATACAGACAAAGATGAACGATCTGTCCAACAAGATTGACTTCAACAGCAAACAGATTGCTACTCTTACAGGTCATTTCTCCCAACCTTCAACATCAAAAATTGATGAATCCAAAAAGGGGGAGAAAATTAAGGAACCTAGGGAGTCATTCGAAGCCAGGATAAAGGCAAGAGTGGCTATCCAAGAAAGGGAGCAGAGAGACCAAGCCAGAAAAGAAAAACTGGCCCAACAATTTGGTGTCTCTATCCAAGAAATTGAAGACTGTGAAAAGTCTGATGAATCCCAAGGGCATAATGAAGAAACATCAGATGGACAAAGTTCTGATGAAGACTCAGAAAGTACTGAAGACAATCCTTCAGTAGTTGACAAACCTTCAGTAGTTGTCAACCCATCAGATGTTAACACTTCCAACACTCAAACTGCTGAACAAGAGCCTTCCAGATCAACTGAACCTACTCAACCAACTCCTGTTCCTCCTAGGCCTACTACAACAGTTACCACTATGACTGTACTAAACCCTTCTCCAATCTCTCAATCAGCAGAACTTCTTGAGAAGAGTCTAGTGGCAGTTCAGATGAAAGCCAAGGAAGATCAGATTTGGAAAAATCTGGAAGAAAGGGATGACTTGGACTTAAGCCTGGATGAAAAGCTACAGGCTTATGAAGCTGAACTTCAAAGGCAGGCTAGCCTAGAAAGAATTGCTGAGGAAGACAAAAGACAACAACTGATGTCTTATATTACTAAGAACAGCAAGATCAAAGCCCATACATTAAAGAGACTCTCCATGGAAGAGCTGACAAGAAGAGCTCAACTTATTGCAGACAAACTTGCAACAAGTAAAGATGCAAAAGCCAAGAGAGCCCAAATGATAGAAGAACTAGTAGCTAATGGTTATGGTTCAAAAGCCTCTGTGTCCAAATGGAAAGAAGAAAGATTAATGGACACTTACAGAAAATACAAGGCTGCAAGGGCTGCAAATCCAGAGAAGTTTGAAACTGCTGAAGTATCAACTTCAGTAGTTAGAACTTCTGGTGTTTAAAAAAGACCAGCTACTCAAAAGAAGAAATCAGAGGAGAATGTGAAGACTGATTTCAGAATGGTACTACTAGAAGGAAGTACAGTAGTCTATTCTGACTTTGATATTGAAGAAAAACCTCTGATCACACAATTTAGGGATCCTTCCACCTTTGCTTATCAAATCCAGAAAACCATCAAAGACAAACTGCACACTAAGGTAGTTACTGAGCATCATTTGCCAACTTTTCAACTACCTAATGTGATGCAACAAGAACAAGGAAGATAATCCCACCTGAGAGTCACTGAAGTTGAAAACATCCAACACTCAGGAGCATCCCAGGGTACCACTATGGTTCCCCACACTTTAGACTTTGACAAGTCTAAAGTACCTATCATCAGATGGTCCTTTACTGATAACAACTCAGTACAAGTGACAAGAAGAGATCAGACAAGCAGAGCCTATAAGTCGATGAATGATCTGAAGAAGCTATCAACTCAAGACCTGCTTACAATCCAGCATCTAGAACCACAAAAGGGATCTCTCACTGATGAACAGCTGAACCAGCTGAAGAATTCCATGTTCAAAGGAATATGGAAGATTGTGAATGACAGAAGAAAACAATAAGAAATTAGGAAGGTTTTGGCTTCATTAATCCAGGGGGACATTGTTAGGACAAAAAGGATTGGTGAAACCACTTTTGCAAACCTTAGTCTAATTCACTTCTTTCAAAATATTCTAAGTATAGAACTACTGAAGAACAAAGATCAAACTGCTGAAGAAGAGATTACACAAGTACTGAAGAAGAAAAGTCATCAGAAGTTCTGAAGTCCAAACCACTGAAGAACTACTGAAGACAAACTACTCATCAGTAGTTTGTCATTCATCAGTACTTATGAGAAGATCTTTTCCACCGCCTTTTTGTATCAGTAGTTTATTAGTTTAGTATTACTTTTACTTTTTGTACAAGTTCCAAGATTGCAACTTGTTGCAATCTGTCTCTGAACTTGCTTTTTGGCAAGGTTCATGTATTTGTAAAGTCTATAAATAGAAGGGTTCATCCCTCTGTTTTAGACATTGATTTTAATATAGAAATCCTTCAAAGCATATTATTGTTATTTCCATTTCATATTTATTGAGAATCTGTCTAAGTGTTTCATTCACATTCAATACTTAGATTCTCAATAAATACTTATCATTTATTAGTTTCTCAAACATCCAGGGGGAGTAATAACTCCTGTTGATTAGTGTAGCTTTAAACTTATATCATTCCGCTGTGCTATCACTCATAAAGAACTTGCTAGACACTTAAGTGTACACCAGCAAGTTCATACAAAAGAGCAATACTGATCCAACATCCTCTCTACCAATCCTTGCGCACCCTCAGCAATCGGAGTATATAAGACTTTTGCCTCACCCCTCTTCGCAAATAAGTCAAAAAGAGATACACCTGGCAACAGTTGCAACAAATAGCCTTAGCACAATACACATCATACTTAAACCAAAAATAATAATGTCACCTTCAGGAGGGTTAGGATCATGTCCTTCCGGACAGATAAGGCTGAGCCCTAGCAAAGCTAACACACTCTCTGGACACTCATCCATCACCAATGGAGTGGCATTATCACAAAGTGACTTATACCAGGCTTGCTCTTTATACCCCTCCATCGGTGGTAACTCTGCAATCTTCTCCTTCAAACCAACCACCATCCACTGGAAAGCAGCAGATATAACGCCACGATGGATGTAGAAGAATTTATCCTTCCATTCATACACGGATTTCAAATTCTCAGACACCAGCTGCTTCACCTTCCTGCGGGCACCCAAGCTATACCAACCATTCCCACCACGGGCAGCCTCTAAAACATAAAATACATTCATTCTCTCGAATGTAGGTTTGATATTCAATGCCCTACAGGTAGCTTCAAAGAGAATCAAACGATACCGCCTAAATGGGGTCAATTGTGTCGGATGGATGCCATACGTCAGAAGAGCATTCACCACAAAATTCATGGCTGGCAGACGAAAACAGCACTTAGAAAAAGCTGCTGCATATAGAGTTATTTTGCCGGGAGGTGCCTGTAACGCAGTTTTGCCCTCTGCCGGAAGCTCTGGTTCCCATTCCTGTAAAATCCCACACTGATCAAGAAACCCAGAAAAGGAGGCTTCATCCCACTTAATTGTCGTGGCATCGATACTTTTAGATGACTTTTTTCCAGACTCTTACACAGAATCACTCGTCTTGCTTGACTCCGGGATGTTTTGTGTATCTTGAGACATGGTTAACTTGCAGAAGACACAAGAAAGACCGAAGAAAGAGACGTTAAAATAAAATTCAAATATGAAATGAGTGGAAATGGGAAACGGTAATTTCGAAATTTAATATATATGCTTGGTAATTAATGCATATGACGTTAGGATTAGTGGGCCAGCCATACCTTTTTGTACATGAGCCCAATAGGGAAGTGACACTTGTACATATGGAGATAAACAGACGCCTCACGTGCCCACTCGCCTGACAAACCGCCGAACAACGTGACTGCACACGTCTCAACTGTCATTAGTCACGTCAACCCCACTCGCCAGGATGACCACGCGTTTTCAAATTCATGGGGAATTGACAACTGTCCATAACCAAGTGCTGACGTGTCTTACTTCTGCGGAACTTTGATGTAAACTCAAAATATCCGTTCTTCGCAAAAGTTACTACAGCACAAGAATTATTCACCACACTCTTATGCAACCTTCAATGAGCTGCCATCAAGAACTTATATTTTATAAGTCCAGCATCCCTCCCACCTTATCATAACTTATAAGATAAGAGACACACTGGACTGGGGGACTTGATGGGATCGGGTACTAAATAGACTATTCCGCATACCCAAACCCAGAAAAAACACTACTACGCAGAAAAGGTCTGCGCGCAAGGAGTGGTCAAAGCACGTTAATGCGTGGTCAAAAGTCAAGTCTTGGTCAAAGGCGGTTTTCATGCACGGTTAACTGCCATGCATAAATCACGCAGACTCAATATTAAAGGCGGTACAATGTTCCATCATTCCCATTAATTTAGCTTTCCTTATATCACCATACTAACACAACTAAGGGTGATGGAGACAACCTAACCATGGTTAGGACTTGGGTAATGGTGGCATACGAACTCTCCTATAAAAGAAATCATATCCCTAGTAGGAGAGGACACTTTCTGCTAAACCGGAGAGCTATCAATAATAAGATAGTATCCCCATTCACCCCGTTTTTGTTATAAACTACTACCTTGTGTAGTCGCCTCCACACCCACAATCAACTCTTGTTTGCAGGTTCCTTAATCCATAGCTGCTAGTGAAGGATCAACCCTGTAGATACAATAATCTTATCATCCCTAACCGGTGGTAAGACTATTTGTTTCTTCAATTACCAATTGAATTGCCCCCATTCACGAAAGAGGTATGGTTGGTTCCTTTAAATTGTTTCTAGAAACAAACCAGGCTAACTAAATTACAATTCAACTGGACCCGTTTTATTTATTTATTATTTTTTTTACAGTTTTCTAACATCCTTAATTCTACCTTTACCTTGCACTTTCAAAATTTTAAACAGACAACCTCATATTTATAAAAGGGGACACACACCATACCACTAGACCATAATTCAATTATAGTTATTACTCGAGTACACACTTCAACAAAGGTATAAACTTAATAGTATACATGTTATGTTTAAGGTTGTTGGGTTAGCGCATGAGAGGGGTCCTCGTGGCATCAGGTGGGTTTATGGAGTTATATTTGGTTTGTAAATTGTATGATCCAGTTGAAACATTGCTAAAATAATAGTATACATGTTATGTTTAAGGTTGTTGGGTTAGCACATGAGAGGGGTTCTCATGGCATCAGGTGGGTTTACGGAGTTACATTTGGTTTGTAAATTGTATGATCCAGTTGAAACATTGCTAAAATAAGAGAGTATTTGTAAAAAGTTAAAATAAAAACATTATAAACTTACCATTTTGTTTGCTTGAACTTATTTTTATTGATAGATCTAAAACCTAAAAAATATATAAATAAAAAATGATGGATTTGAAACCTTTTTTTTTAACGACTAATTTTTCCCCACATTTTTACACCCTTTCTTACACCCATTTTTTTTTTGTCTCTTGTAAGGTTTGAACTCCCAACCTCAATGAATACGGGCGGGGACACATGGCACTTGGTGAGGTCATCCTCACCCTTGAATTCCCTCCAAAACTATTAATGTTGTTTTTTATCTCTCATGTGCATGGCGCATGCACTTTCCCCCATGATTTTTAAACGTTAATAATTTTTTGTAAGAAATTTATAAAACAAAACAACACCAAATTGACAAGCGTTTTATTATTTTCCAAACGAGTACCATAGTGCTGCACAAAAAATGAAAAACACAAATATTTTTAGTGGGTTTTGTTCATGCAGAAAAAAAAACACAATGCACAGTACATAAAAACACAAATCTGGAGCAGAAAAAATGCAATGTGTTATTTCTTCCGTCCATTGTGTTATTTTCCAGTTCATTGTGTTTTTCAGTTCTGATCATTGTGTTTTTTTGTCACAGATTGTGTTTTTCTCTAAAACGGTGTTTTTGTACTGTGCATTGTGTTTTCCTGAGCTGCAATTAGTGTGTTTTTATGTTAAAGTCATATTTGGACTCAATAGTCAATTTAGTTTTGATTGTTCATATGTTCTATATTATTTATATATTTAGAGAATTGTTAAAAAAAATATCAAAGTGTAGCTTCTTTTTATACCCTAATATTATGCTTTGACTTAATTTATCACTCGAGCAAGAGGTGCACACGTAGAATTAGAAGTAGGTTTTATGAGTTATCGAGTGTTGATCCTTTACGAATTTTTAGCCTGAAAAAACGGTCTATTCCTTTTATGTCACACCACGCCAATGGCGGAAACACGTGGCGCGACGGTTCAAGGGCATAAAGTCAAGGTTAACGCAAACTATAAGTAATTAATCAAAAGGGCTCATTTATTGTCACGTCAAACCAAGTTTAGAGTTACATATCCAAAATAACTTGTTCTAATACATTCAAGGGGGTTTCCAAAATATATCCCAAAATTTGGGAAATAATTACAAAACCCCAAGTTATCCGACGCGATAGTATGAGATTCCCCCACCCTGCTAGCCACTTGCCTGTCCTCCTTCAATTACCTGAAAGATATGTTTAAAAATCGTCAATATATAAATATTGGTGAGTTCACAGGTTTTAGTTTCAAAACTTTATTTCTTGGGAAATACCATGTTATGACTATTTATAGGAGTTGCAAATTCCTACAATCTACTTGAGCCTATAACCAAACCAAGACTAATAATAATGTCCCGCTCCAAGTCGTTACTCGGTATCCAACGACTTGATTTCAGAATACGTGCACCCCTGGCATACGCAGATGCATAATCGACGCTATCGATTAGGGGTGGGCCTTGTCAGGCACCAATAGTACTATCCAAATATTCCTTCAGTTTCATTTCCCTGAATTAATGGTTATAGAAGAGAGGACTCAACCCCGAGTGGCGATCACAACTCAAGTAATTATCCCGTCAAACATTTTCCCTAACATATCTTTCCCCCGAAAAACGTAAAACAGTTTAAAATGGGGCAGTGAAACTCACCTGAATAAGTGCTCGGCTCAAATAGAGAATAGTATGCTTGAGGTCAAACACCTACAAACGTCCTAGACGTATAAGCCACTATACCTATAGTGCATGTGCTTCGGCAAGTTGTACACCCAACTCCCAAACCACAATTTATTCCAATTCCCCGTTTAATTAAACGTGTATCCTAGGTTCGTTGGTGATGGATTACCCATTTCTTACAAGTTACATATATTTCCATTAATATTTCTTTAACTTGTATAATATTATTCTCGACTCGACTTCACTAAACGTATAATTACTTTCCCATTAAATAATTATACTTAAGATCGTATCGTTCGATATAATATATTTTTAACACTCAACCCGACTCACTTTACCGCATATTTATTTTCCCATTCAAATAAATATACTAAGGTCTTGTCGTTCGATAATATATTTTTAACGCCCGACTCGACTCGCCACCCTGTATATTTACTTTCCCATTAAGTAAATATACTAGGATCTCGTCGATTTGGTATACATATATATATATATATATATATATATATATTATTTACTCGTCTCGGTTTTCCTTCCCGTATATTTACTTTCCCATTAAGTAAATATACTAAGATTTCGTCGAGCCGAACATATATATATATACGTATTTTCCTCGTTAAGTCCATACGTTCGTTTAACGTTTGTAATCTTTAGATTATTTACGTTATATTTTCTCCCAAGAATATTTTCCAACACTTAGGAAAGTGTTATGTAATTTTTAACCCAAGTTATATATATTTTAACTCCTTAAAATATATTTTTACTTATCTTGACGTAATGATATTTTTCTTGTTTGTCCGCTTTTACGTCAAGTCCGATTTCTTAACTTATATATATATATATATATACATATAGTTAATTTTTCCCAAGTTTTCCAATATGTGTTTTCTAGAAATATTATTCAACTTTCTAACTTCCTACACATATTACTTGGAGGTTTTAAAATACTTTTGTATTTTTAATACAAAATTTGACACCTTATATACAAAAATGTTCCAACATTTTTATATTCTCATTTATATAAAAGTGTTCATTTTATATAAGTCTCCTAAGTTTTAATTTGTCTAACATTTTTATAAAAACCTTTGTTTTTATATAAATCCATATGTTAGAAAAAGTCCATATTTTTATAAAACTCCATTTTATAAAAATACACTTTTATACAAAATACATGAGTATGTTTACTAGTATTTACCAAATCTACATTGGAAAATTATTCTTTGTATTTTTGACACCAAACTTTCCATGGTTGTATTTTTTTGACTTAAGTTTCTAAAATATCCATTTTAGTCCCTCAACTTTCAAAGTTACAACATTAGTCCCTTAACTTATAAAAGTTGCATTTTTCCATACTAACTTTTAATATTAGCATTTTCTACTAACTAGTAAACTTTAATGGATCATTTTTGCAATGTTAGTTTATTCTCACATTTTAACACTTTTAATAGTCTCGGATATTCTTAATAAGGCTACTAATATGTGTAATTTGTGTATTTTGCCCAATATGTCAAATTTTCATATTTCAAGTTAGTAGACTTTAATAATGTAATTTTTGCAATACTAGTTTTCCAACAAAAATAATACTTTAACAAGTCTTATGTCTTTAAGTTAAGATGATTAAAATCACTTTCAAGTTCATCCAAGTTTCATTAACAAGTGTTACCCAAATCACCATTTTTCTTCAAGTATTCATGATCTTAGTAAAAACTACAAGAATACTTAACATCCATCACTAAACTTTCAATTTATTCACACTAACTAAACACCATTTTAGTGTTTAAAAATTTATATGTTTTATTATTAAAAGCTCATTCAAGTTCACCCCTTGTACAACTTGCTTCAAGCTAATAACATAACCTTTTTAAAGACAAAATATGATCAAGAATACTTACAAGTAGCACAAGACTAGGGAAGCTTTTAAATCTTGATTATGATGGGGTTTAGTGTATTCTTCCTTAGTGGTTAAGCTCCAAGCTTGAAACACACAATGGGGTTTTGAAGGATGGATGTTTAGAAGTGATTTGGAGGTGTTAAATTTGAAAGAAAGTTGTGTGTGGGTGCTTGCTAACTCACGGCCAAGAGAAAGAAAGAAGAGGATGGATTTGCTTTGTTGTTTCAAGTATTCTTCACATGTATCCTTTATAATATTTCCATATTTTTCCAAGGATTGCATATAATCTAACAAGGATTTATGAGAATTATGTTGTACAAAAGTGATCTTGGATGGATTGTGTATGTGTGTATATGGCCGTAGATATGAAAGAAGAAAAGGAAATTTTTATAATCTTCCAAGGACTCACAATCTCATATATAATCTATTCTAGATTTATTTTAGATATGGAACCCCTTAGATTGTGGTCTTCTTGTACTAACCAATCCATGGAGATATGTTAAGTGATGTTGGCCGAATTGTTTAGAGTAAAAGGAGTGTGTTGTAATCTTCTAGTACATGAACAATCTTACCACATATCTCATATAATATCCATCCATACTTGCACATCATTTCTAGATTGTTTAGTACACCAAAAGAAGATTTGAAGTATTGATTTAGGGGTGGCCGGTTCTTGAGGCCTTGGGGTGGGGTCCACAACACAAAATATTTGTTAACATTTAGTTAAGTTTAATTCTTTATCGTTCGGGTGTCGTTCGGGTATTTTTCGGATTTTATTCGCGTGTTATTCGGACATTAAAAGTGCCTCTAATAACCCTTAAACATAGCCTAGTTTAAGTGTTGATTGGTTATTTAGGCTCTTGTCGGGTGAATTTATGAGTTATACGCGTACCGGGTGCGGTACGCGCACTCTATTCGTTACCGGGAGATTTGTATGGAAAGTTTTCACTTATGGTTTTGGAGTTCCAAAACCCATTATATTTTGTGAAAATACCCTTTATTTTATATCCTGGGTGTCCGGGATCCTTTTCGTTTATTTAATTTTTACCGGGTAATCACCAACGTCCATACCGGATAAGTTTATTCGCACATGATCCTATCATGTTCTATCATTAAACGTGTGCATTCCTATGCATCATACGGGAATTTACTATTCTCTAAGGCCTCGGTTAAATAATTAACACATATCTGCACTTAATTACGTTAATTACATATTAATTAATTAGTACGGAATTACCTCATTTTTGCCGGTTGTTACATTCTCCCCCCGTTAAGAGAATTCCGTCCCGGAATTCACTTTGAGTTCTTCGGTACAGGGGTCTTCTCGAATAGGGCGGGATATTTCTGCTTCATCCGGTCCAGCCTTTCCCACGTGAACTCCGGTCCACGCTTGGCATTCCAACGCACTTTGACCAATCTGATCTTACTGCGTCTTAGTTTCTGGACCTTCCAATCAGTCACCTCGATTGGTTCTTCGACAAAATGTAGCTTTTCGTTGATGTGGATTTCGTCGGCAGGGATAATATGGGTTTCGTCAGATAGACACTTTTTCAAATTCGACACGTGGAATGTGTCATGTATCCCGTTAAGCTCTTGTGGTAACTTGAGCTTGTATGCCACAGGGCCTACTCTGGACAAAATTTCGAAAGGACCAACATACTGTGGGTTCAACTTCCCACGCTTTCCAAAACGCACGACACCTTTCCAAGGTGACACCTTCAGTAGGACCCTGTCTCCGACTTGAAATTCCAAAGGCTTTCGCCTCATATCCGCATAACTTTTCTGCCGGTCACGGGCCGCTTTGAGACGTTCTTTTATCAAAAAGATTTTGTCCGTTGTTTCTTGAACAATTTCGGGCCCGGTAAGTTGTTTCTCTCCGACTTCAGCCCAACATAGCGGAGATCTACACTTACGTCCATATAGAGCTTCAAAAGGTGCAGCTTGAATGCTCGTATGGTAGCTATTGTTATACGAAAATTCCACCAATGGCAAGTGCGTGTCCCAATTACCACCGAAATCGATTGCACAAGCTCGTAACATATCCTCCAAGGTCTGGATGGTTCGTTCACTTTGACCATCAGTTTGAGGATGATATGCGGTACTCATGTCTAGGCGGGTACCGAGGGCTTCGTTCAAGCTTTCCCAAAATCTTGAGGTGAAACGACTATCTCGGTCAGAGATGATGGATATAGGTACACCATGTTTAGACACCACTTCCTTGATATACAAACGGGTCAGTTTTTCCAATTTATCCGTTTCGCGGATCGAAAGGAAGTGTGAGGATTTTGTCAATCGATCGATAATTACCCAAATCATATCATGGCCGCTTGTAAGCCGCTATATCCCTCTTGAAATTCGGCCACCGGTAATGCTCTTTCAAATCATGAAACATTTTGTCCTCGCCGGGGTGAACCGAATACCGAGAGCTGTGAGTTTCAGCCAATACTAGCTCACGTAATCCACCATATACTGGAACCCAAATTCTATTCATGAAATACAGGGTATGGTCCGCCTTCGGCTCCAATGAATCAACCATTTTCCGCAACCTTTCACCTTTCACGTTCTCGGGCTTAAGAGCATTAATTTGGGCTTCACGAATTTGGTCCGTCAGATTCATGTGAATAGTCAAACCCAAAGATCGGACACGTAATGGCTTAAACCGTTCCTTGCGACTTAAGGCATCCGCTACAACGTTCGCCTTTCCGGGATGGTATTTTATTTCACAATCATAATCGTTTAATAATTCCACCCATCGCCGTTGTCGCATATTCAAGTCTTTCTGATCAAAGATATGTTGCAAACTCTTATGATTAGTGAAAATCGTGCACTTAGTTCCATACAAATAATGCCTCCAAATTTTGAGAGCGAATACCACTGCACCAAATTCCAAATCGTGTGTAGTGTAATTCTTCTCATGGATTTTTAATTGCCTAGAAGCATATCCAAACACCTTCTCCCGTTGCATCAACACGCAACCTAAGCCTTGATGCGAAGCATCACAATAGACCACGAAATCTTCCGTACCATCGGGGAGTGATAATATTGGAGCGTCACATAACTTCTCCTTTAACAATTGAAAAGCCGATTCTTGTTTTTCAGTCCACTCGAACTTTTTATCCTTTTGGGTTAGCATGGTCAAGGACGGTGCTATTTTAGAAAAATTCTCGATGAATCTTCTATAGTAACCCGCAAGGCCAAGAAATTGTCGAACTTCGGTAGGAGTTTTAGGTGTGTCCCAATTTTTGATTGCCTAGATCTTGGCGGGATCGACATGTATACCTTTTTCATTCACCACGTGGCCTAGGAAATGGACCTTTCGAATCCAGAAGTCACATTTTGAAAATTTGGCATAAAGCTTCTCCTTGCGCAATAATTCCAGGATTAACCAAAGGTGATTTTCATGATCTTTCTTGGTGTGAGAATAGATCAATATATCATCAATAAAAACAATAACGAACTTATCCAAGTAAGGCTTGCACACGCGATTCATCAAGTCCATGAAAACTGCCGGTGCGTTAGTTAAACCAAACGGCATTACTAAGAACTCATAATGACCATAACGAGTCGTAAAAGCTGTTTTTGGTACATCTTCCTCTTATATACGAAGTTGATGATAACCGGACCGTAGATCGATCTTGGAATAAAAACTGGATCCCTGGAGTTGATCAAACAAATCATCAATCCTGGGAAGAGGATAACGATTCTTAATGGTTAACTTGTTCAACTCCCGATAATCAATGCACATACGAAAAGTGCCATCTTTCTTTTTCACAAACAAGACAGGAGCTCCCCAAGGTGAGAAACTCGGTCTTATGAACCCTTTGTCTAACAATTCCTGCAATTAACTGGACAATTCCTGCATTTCGGACGGAGCTAAGCGGTATGGCGATCGCGCTACAGGAGCAGCACCAGGAACAAGATCAATACGGAATTCGACTTGTCGAGGTGGTGGCAACCCCGGCAAATCTTCAGGAAACACATCAAGAAAATCTCTTGCTATCGGAATATCTTCCAGCTTTCGTTCGGCGGCCTTCTTATCTACTACATGTGCCAAGAATGCGATAAGACCCTTTCGCAAGCACTTCCGGACCTTCATGCTTGTAATAATTCTCAATGGCATCCCACGCCTTTCCCCTTGAATCGAAAGAGTTTCACCACTCGTGAGAGGAACTTGAATTATTTTATCATTTCAAACAACGACGGCGCGATGTGCAGATAACCAATCCATACCAACGACTATGTCAAAGCTACCCAATACTACCGGTAAGATATTAATACTAAATTCGTGCCCACAAAGATTCAATCTACAATCCTTTACCATTTCACTTGTTTCTATAGTTACCATTTGCCAGTTTTATAGAATAAGGTGTATCTAGCTTACTAGTTTCAACCCAAGTAATCTTTTAAATTCAACAGATACGAAGCTAAAATCGGCACCAGTATCAAACAAAACAGAAGCATAATGGTTGTTAAGAGGGAACGTACCGGTGACCACATTGGGGTCCTGTCGTGCGTCACCAGCACCAATCACAAACGCCCTTCCGCGTGCTTGATTGTTTAGTTTCGGGCAGTCCCTCTTCTAGTGGTCGGGCGACCCACACGCGAAGCATGGCCTCGCTCCACCAGCTTTGGGTGCTCTCGACCTACATTCCTCTATCTTATGCCCCGTACGGCGGCACTTTCCACAAATCACTTCATTATTCCTCGCCTGAAAACCTGTCTTCCCACCATTCCCACGCCCGATTGCGACATACCCCTTACCCTTCTTGTTTGAACTCCCAGTCGACCCTTCCTTCTTCCCCTCATTCCTCTTCCGCTTCCCAAACTTTGACCTATTCACCTGCTCTATTGACCCAACACCCGCACTTGAACCCAGATTCTTTCCTTCCACACTGCTAGACTCTGAAATCTTCAATCCCGATACCTTTCGAATAAGGGTGCCCATCCGGATGGCATCCTCGGTGAGGCTCAGGGCAAGGTCAATTGCCTCACGCATAGTCGTGGGCTTAAAAGAGGTGACCAAGCTGCGTATCTGGGGTGCCAACTCGAACAGGTACCGTTCAATCTTTTTATTCTCCGGCGTGACCAGCCAGGGAACCAACCGAGAAAGGTCATGGAATCTGGACCAATAACCTGCAACGTCTGCTCCTACCATCGTGAGATTCCAGAATTCAGACTCAAGCTTTTGCACTTCGCTCGTTGGGCAGTACTCAGCGATCATAAGTTCTTTTAGTTCGAGCCAAGAGACAGAGTATGCAGCATCATCTCCCAACGACTGAACCTGGCTGCTCCACCAAGTTAATGCCTGATCCAGAAACAGATTTGTGGAGTACATTACGGTCTGGCGAGGAGTACAGCCGCTGATGCGGATCACCAATTCGGTCTTTTCGAACCACTAAACCAAACCAACTGAACCTTCGGTACTACTGAAATTAATCGGCTTACAATCCAAGAAAGCCTTGAACGTGCAACCACGTTCTCGTGAGGCGGTTTCTGCAATAATAGAATAATATGTTACTATGGAATAGGAGCATCACGATAATCTCTCAACAATTCACATTTTTATAAACCTCTTACCAGTGGGGGAGGTCTCACGACGGTCGCTCCCAGTTCGATCTCTAGATCGTTCAGTTCGTGTGGCATTATGTTCCGCAATGGCTCGGGCCACGCGCTCCGAGATCAGTTGCTCCAGCTCAGCAGGAGTAGTGGGCAATCCGTCATTGCCGGTGTTACTTCATGTGATTGGTGCCACTATTCTTCAATAATAATTATCAAAGGTTAATTTTGACGAACATTCATACAAATATTGTCATACACAACGCATAAGTAACAACACACAACATGAATATAATCATCATCATGACATCACAACACAAACCACAATCCACACAATAAATAATGAATAACAACCACAGACAATCACAAGATGTATAATGTAATAACAACATATTTTACCATAATAACATGATTTTTCCATTAATTTCAACCACGAGTACATCATTTGTTAAATAAAAACAAAAATGGTGGGTACACCGTCCCACTTACATCGTTTTTGAAATACAGACAAAAGACAATACTACTTTCACTGGCACAACCCGCCAGGATAGGTAAAATGCAAAAGATAAACTATCACTACATCTTCCTGAAGCTGTACAGTCATCGTGGCGTATCGGCAGCAGCTGCATCACTGAGGTGGGGGAGGTGGGTACTGATACTGTGGGGCGCTCGTGCTGATGGCCATGCTAATGGCCAAGATGCGGTCATATAGAAACTGTCAGTGAGCAAAGTGTGTGTCACCGGTGATGCCGCAAAGAGCATCCATGCTCAATAGCTCCTCCGCATAATGCGCCAGTGCGTCCCTGGCATCAATGATCCTAGCCCACATAAGGCGCGCCAGCTGGTCCATGTGGGTTACGGTGCGCTGCACCGTATCCGCGAGAGTCCAAAAGTCACTCTCCAAAGAAATCACAGTGGACCAGGCAGGTCCGGGTAGAGAGGCCATCCCAAGTGGCTGTGACGGCCCTGGCATGTCTAAGTACGCCGGCTGCGACGGGCCGACGATATCTGGCGCGAAAGGTGGTAATGGTGCAAATGGCTGAGGAAAACTCATCAGTCCAGTAAAAGAGGAAGGCATCAGGTACGGGTCTCCTGCACCCCAAGAGTACGGTGCAGGTGGCAGGGGCATCATGGGTATATCGGGAAGTGGGAGTAACATTGGCAAGGTAGGGATGGGCAAATCCATAAGTGCAGGGGCTGGTGGCCTCATAGGTGACACACACTTTGCTCACCGACAATTTCTATATGACCGCATCTTGGCCATTAGCATGGCCATCAGCACAAGCGACCCACAGTATCAGTACCCACCTCCCCCACCTCAGTGATGCAGCTGCTGCCGATACGCCACGATGACTGTACAGCTTCAGGAAGATGTGGGGCGAGGAGAGGCTCGTGATCGGCGTGGGCGTGTCGATCGAAGGGGGACTCGACGGTCTTGGACTGGGCTGGGGCAGGTCGTGAGGGGCCTGCGCAATCCGCAGGGAAGTCCCTGACGGCTACAACTGGGTGAGGTGGTAGTGGGGCTGCGGGGAGGGGCACCACAGGTAAATTGGCAGGGGGTGCCTCAGCTAACGGCTTGCCATCGGCGACGGCCGGTGATGTGGCGGACTCGGAGTCAGAATCGCCTCCGGCAAGGTCCTGCTCGGCGTCCTCGCTGGGGTCAGTCTCCTCGGAGCTCTCGCCGTTCGCCTCTTCTACGGCGACCTCTATGTCCATCGGGTCGTCCTCTGGGTCGAGAACCACAATCTCGACTGGCGCGGCCGGTGGCGCCTCTACTATCTGGATACTATTGTCGTAACTGGGATCGGGTGCTATGCTACTCGCGTCAGACATTCCTGGCAAAAAGAACCGTACTAATATATGAATTATCAATTAGAAATTTAAGGCGTAAATCCATCACAACCTTCCTAACTTCTAATACTAACGTAACATATATTGACACCCATGGCTAGCTTTGGTCGGAATCTCCCCATACTCAATGTTCCTTTCTTTTGAAAAAATTACTTTATTGCGTTTTTATATTTTTAGAAAACTTTATCTTTTGAACCAAATCCGGTTATAGTCTAGATTTTAAAAAATGCTAGTTTGCTATAACCTTGGCTCTGATACCACTTTCTGTCACACCACGCCAATGGTGGAAACACGTGGCGCGACGGTTCAAGGGCATAAAGTCAAGGTTAACGCAAACTATAAGTAATTAATCAAAAGGGCTCATTTATTGTCACGTCAAACCAAGTTTAGAGTTACATATCCAAAATAACTTGTTTTAATACATTCAAGGGGATTTCCAAAATATATCCCAAAATTTGGGAATAATAACATAACCCCAAGTTATCCGACGCGATGAGTATGAGATTCCCCCACCCTGCTAGCCACTTGCCTGTCCTCCTTCAATTACCTGAAAGATATGTTTAAAAATCGTCAATATATAAATATTGGTGAGTTCACAGGTTTTAGTTTCCAAAACTTTATTTCTTGGGAAATACCATGTTATGACTATTTATAGGAGTTGCAAATTCCTACAATCTACTTGAGCCTATAACCAAACAAAGACTAATAATAATGCCCCGCTCCAAGTCGTTACTCGGTATCCAACGACTTGATTTCAGAATACGTGCACCCCTGGCATACGCCGATGCATAATTGACGCTATCGATTAGGGGTGGGCCTTGTCAGGCACAAATAGTACTATCCAAATATTCCTTCAGTTTCATTTCCCTGAATTAATGGTTATAGAAGAGAGGACTCAACCCCGATTGGCGATCACAACTCAAGTAATTATCCCGTCAAACATTTTCCCTAACATATCTTTCCCCCGAAAAACGTAAAACAGTTTAAAATGGGGCCGTGAAACTCACCTGAATAAGTGCTCGGCTCAAATAGAGAATAGTATGCTTGAGGTCAAACACCTACAAACGTCCGAGACATATAAGCCACTATACCTATAGTGCATGTGCTTTGATGTGTGAAAATGTGTATTAAATAAATTCGGGTCAAGTTTTAAAAATGGATAAACCCGCTAAACCACACACTAACGGCAAGTGCACCGGTCGCAGTGTAGCAGAGCAAGTAAGTCCGGAATATCGATCCGTGGACACAATGTGGCGACTCTCGGTACTAGACCTCTATCGACTCCTAGCCTAGCAAAATGGATTTTTGTGATTTTTATATTAATTAATTACTAAAGTAAATAAATTAAAAGGCTTAAATTAAAAGATAGCAGAGGATCACTAAGGAGGAAAATCAGATATGGGAAAGGCAACCACCTAGGTATCGAATCCTACTAATGAAATTGGAACTGCCCCGACTTTGGAAACTATGTTGGCAATCAGGATCTTATAATATTCACCCCTAGTATCCTAGTGGCTCCCGGATCATTTACCAAGACTGACAAAAAAGGAATCCTAAAGGCTACTAGTCTCACTGATTGGTTAGATCACCTCTCGGTCTCACTAACTATGCTAAAGTACTCGCTAGACTAGTTTAGATTTCTCACTCTCCAATCACAATACACCCTAAAGTGCAAGGAGTAACCTGTAAAGTCAATCTATGACACAGATAAGCAAATAATACTAGAGAACCTAGGAAACCCTGATCTCTCAGCGTTTCTAGCCTAAACCTCTAGCACCAAAGACAAACCTGACTACCTATCACCTCTCGGTCTCAAGAGTAGGAAGAATACTAATTACCTCTAAACTCACAATCAATGTTCCTATGGAATTTAGGCCTAAAACCATAAAGTAAACTACAAGCACAAAGCAAGTAATTCTAACAAGTGTCCAAACATGAAAGACATTCACTAAGACACTCGTGGAACATTAAAAGATCATAAATTAGTAAAAAGTACGCACACACATCATAGAATCATAAACAAGTTTCTTACTAAAACATAAATCCAACTATAAACCAAAACCGAAACATAAACCAAAATCAAAAAGTCGTCATGTCAAACCTAGGTGGCCACTAATGTTTTAGCCAAACATAATAGTAATGGAACAAGATAAAAACATAGGTTCAAAATATAGCAAAGTCATGGTACCAATATTCATAGACACAAAGTAAATAAATATAAAACCTATAACTTACAGTGATTAAACTCGAGCCTTCAATACTTGAACCACGCCTTCTTCTCCTTCACTCCTTCTCTTCCAAAACCTTAGATGAAAGGCTGCTCCTTAGATCCCTTCGATAATAATATGAATTTCTCTTCTGTTGTGGCCCTTCCTCTCCAATGTATATCCGCTTCTTTGATAATCCTGTGCCGTCCACTCTTCGAAAATAATATTGCCCTTTATAATCCACTTTTTCGTAGGGTTTTGTTTTGACTTTTTAGAATTCTCTTGGGCCCCCACAAGGAAAAGTCCACGTGACTTGTTCCATATCTTAATTATTATTATTATTAGGGTCGTTATATTTAAACCCCCACCTTCTATTTTCATCCCCTCAAAGCGCCTCGCTTAGGCCTAAGCGAGGCGCTTTGAACTCAATTCAAGGAGGTCAGTACGAGGGGCAGAAAAAGCTGATTTTTAAATTCGAAGCGCCTCGCTTAGGCCTAAGCGATGCGCTTCGAGAGGGTAATTTATTTTGGTAGTTGTTTTGATGTTTTGAGTTGGTTTTTTTATTTTTTTTAATTTAATAATTATAAAAAGTTAAAAAAATTTAAAAAACAGAGTAATAACCCTAATCATTGTCAATGACTTAAACTTGACATCATCAATCACGTATAGTCAATGAATGCGGTATGCGCGTTAAATTTCATTAAATGCGGCAATACTTGGATCCGGTTGGAGTCTAAAGCTTCGTGTGTCATCTGTCATCCTTGTGTTTCCAAGACACAGGCAAGTCCTCGTCTGATCCACACCACAAAACAACTTCAAAATTTCAACTTCCCGTTCAGGTGCTTAAGTCCACCTTGAAGACTGGATTCGGTGCAATCAGAATCCGAATGCGGTATGCGCGTTAAACGTCTATATAGGCGTTTTCGATTTCCAAATGAATCAACGACTTAACTTGACATCATCAACCACGTATAGTCAAAGATTTTAACAAATATATTAAGTTAAGTACTAACGTAGACTTTGATCTGCAATATTTGAAAATTATCATTTCTTGACATGCTTGGTAACAGAGAGGAACACTTTCTTCTTTTGTTGTACAATATTTTTTGTTAGTTGTTAAATGTTTTTATAGTTTTTTCTACTTTTAGAAAAAATAAAAAACCCCCGTATAGTCGAATGCGGTATGCGCGTTAAATTTAATTACATAAGTGAATGATCAAGGGATCCGCTTGGAGTCTAAAGCTTCGAGTGTCATCTCAAATTCCAATTCCAATTCCAATTCCACCGGATACCGCATTCGACAATGGTGGCAGATGGTGTTCGTACATCTCCACCTATGGAACCGCCAGAAACAAAACCAGGCAAAACCATTTTCTTGTTACTGTTGATTAAAGCCTGGTTTTGAGAATTTGATGAGGCAGCAACAAAGCTGCTTTTGAATTTGATAAACACAAAACTTATTATTTAAAAAGCAACAAAAACACAAATCGTACCGTGAAATAAAGAGAGGCCCATTAGGAGTGCCGTGGAGGAAGATCGTCGGTTTGCTGTAGTCGATGATGGCACAGAGGTTAGCAGTAACTTTAAATTTTGAATGATCGTCGGTTTGTTCTCTATATACCAATCAACAGTCGATCCGACTGTTGATTTCTCTCTATAACCGGTACAACTTTTCAGGCAAGCAAGTAAAATTCAGTTGTTATCGGAGAGATATCGGTCAACGATGAAGGCAACCTGAAACAACATGAACATTTATAACCTTTCTGTACCTGTGGCCAAAAGAACCTGATAAAGGTGTACACAAGTATAATCAAACAAAGGTTGCCCTGAGTTTGATTAGCTTGAATCTCTCTGATCCATGGTATCCACTAACCGTAGCGATCATTACAGTTATTTGGAATGTTTCTGATAATTGCAGTAACGATCGCATTACGACGTCGAAAACGACTATCATTACGCGATTTGTCAGAGGGTCACTATTCATACATAAAGAGTATAATCAAACAAGGGTTGTTATCGAAGAGATATCGGTCAATGATGCTACAACATAACTTGCACCGGCTTGAGATATGAGTTTGATTAGCTTAAATCTCTCTGATCCATGGTATCCACTTTAAGGTTGTCTTCATCGTTGACCGCTATCGTTGACCATGGATCAGAGAGATTCAAGCTAATCAAACTCATATCACAAGTTGGTCTAACAACTGAATTTGACTTGCTTGCATAGGAATCTTGTACGAAATCATTCTCACATGAATATCCTTTGATGAATGTATTAGGGGTTGGAAACTCTAAAGACCAGATATCTGTCAATGATGAAGGCAACATACTTGAAATCAATGGGAAGATAAACAATCCTCATCCACAATGATCTTACCTATAGCTACCAACCATCCGGTTGTATTCAGGTTGCCTTCATCGTTGACAGATAATGAGATTTGGTGTTACATTCTGCATGTGTCATTTCATAACTTGCACCGGCTTGAGATATGAGTTTGATTAGCTTAAATCTCTCTGGTCCATGGTATCCACTTTCAGGTTGTCTTCATCGTTGACCGCTATCTCTCGGATAACAACTGAAAAGTTGTCTTCAATGATTGTAAAGAAACTTGAAAGTAATTACAAGAAGATGATCAAAGATGCTACAACATAACTTGCACCGGCTTGAGATATGAGTTTGATTAGCTTAAATCTCTCTTATCCATGCTATCCACTTTCAGGTTGTCTTCATCGTTGACTGCTATCGTTGACCATGGATCAGAGAGATTCAAGCTAATCAAACTCATATCTCAAGTTGGTCTAACAACTGAATTTGACTTGCTTGCAAAGGAATCTTGTACGAAATCATTCTCACATGAATATACTTTGATGGATGTATTAGGGGTTGGAAACTCTGAAGACCAGATATCTGTCAACGATGAAGGCAACATACTTGAAATCAATGGGAAGATAAACAATCCTCATCCACAATGTTCTTACCTATAGCTACCAACCATCCGGTTGTTTTCATGTTGCCTTCATCGTTGACAGATAATGAGATTTGGTGTTACATTCTGCATGTGTCATTTCATAACTTGCACCGGCTTGAGATATGAGTTTGATTAGCTTAAATCTCTCTGATCCATGGTATCCACTTTCAGGTTGTCTTCATCGTTGACCGCTATCGTTGACCATGGATCAGAGAGATTCAAGCTAATCAAACTCATATCTCAAGTTGGTCTAACAACTGAATTTGACTTGCTTGCATAGCAATCTTGTACGAAATCATTCTCACATGAATATCCTTTGATGAATGTATTAGGGGTTGGAAACTCTGAAGACCAAATATCTGTCAACGATGAAGGCAACATACTTGAAATCAATGGGAAGATAAACAATTCTCATCCACAATGTTCTTACCTATAGCTACCAACCATCCGGTTGTTTTTAGGTTGCCTTCATCGTTGACAGATAATGAGATTTGGTGTTACATTCTGCATGTGTCATTTCATAACTTGCACCGGCTTGAGATATGAGTTTGATTAGCTTAAATCTCTCTGATCCATGGTATCCACTTTCAGGTTGTCTTCATCGTTGACCGCTATCTCTCGGATAACAACTGAAAAGTTGTCTTCAATGATTGTAAAGAAACTTGAAAGTAATTACAAGAAGATGATCAAAGATGCTACAACATAACTTGCACCGGCTTGAGATATGAGTTTGATTAGCTTAAATCTCTCTTATCCATGCTATCCACTTTCAGGTTGTCTTCATTGTTGACTGCTATCGTTGACCATGGATCAGAGAGATTCAAGCTAATCAAACTCATATCTCAAGTTGGTCTAACAACTGAATTTGACTTGCTTGCATAGGAATCTTGTACGAAATCATTCTCACATGAATATCCTTTGATGGATGTATTAGGGGTTGGAAACTCTGAAGACCAGATATCTGTGAACGATGAAGGCAACATACTTGAAATCAATGGGAAGATAAACAATCCTCATCCACAATGTTCTTACCTATAGCTACCAACCATCCGGTTGTTTTCAGGTTGCCTTCATCGTTGACAGATAATGAGATTTGGTGTTACATTCTGCATGTGTCATTTCATAACTTGCACCGGCTTGAGATATGAGTTTGATTAGCTTAAATCTCTCTGATCCATGGTATCCACTTTCAGGTTGTCTTCATCGTTGACCGCTATCTCTCGGATAACAACTGAAAAGTTGTCTTCAATGATTGTAAAGAAACTTGAAAGTAATTACAAGAAGATGATCAAAGATGCTACAACATAACTTGCACCGGCTTGAGATATGAGTTTGATTAGCTTAAATCTCTCTTATCCATGGTATCCACTTTCAGGTTGTCTTCATCGTTGACTGCTATCGTTGACCATGGATCAGAGAGATTCAAGCTAATCAAACTCATATCTCAAGTTGGTCTAACAACTGAATTTGACTTGCTTGCATAGGAATCTTGTACGAAATCATTCTCACATGAATATCCTTTGATGAATGTATTAGGGGTTGGAAACTCTGAAGACCAGATATCTGTCAACGATGAAGGCAACATACTTGAAATCAATGGGAAGATAAACAATCCTCATCCACGGCAACATACTTGAAATCAATGGGAAGATAAACAATCCTCATCCACAATGTTCTTACCTATAGCTACCAACCATCCGGTTGTTTTCAGGTTGTCTTCATCGTTGACCGCTATCTCTCGGATAACAACTAAAAAGTTGTCTTCAATGATTGTAAAGAAACTTGAAAGTAATTACAAGAAGATGATCAAAGATGCTACAACATAACTTGCACCGACTTGAGATATGAGTTTGATTATTATCGTATTTGCAACTTAGTTCCTTTCTCTCGAAAAACAAAAACGAAGGTTTGCGCGTTAGCGCCGATCCGATTGTTAAATGTATCAAGACTATGAAATTAGTAAAACAACTAAATTTTACTTGCTTGCATGAAAAGTTATTTTGAAAATTATCATTTCTTGACATGCTTGGTAACACCTTGATCTGCAATATTTGAAAATTATCATTTCTTGACATGCTTGGTAACACCTTGATCTGTAATATCTGAAAATTATCATTTCTCGAAAAGTAATTAAAAACACTTAAAAATGAATTAAAAACAATTGTTGCGAGTTATGTTTAGTCAGAGGACCACGTACAATGATTCATCAAAGTTGTACAAAGCTGGAAGTTTTTACTGGAAAACCAAAACGAGCAATAAACGAAGCGAAACGGAGAGATATAATTTTCTTGGCTTGGAAACAACTTAAAAGAACCAAAAATGAATTAAAATTATTTTTTGGTGATTAACAGATAATTTTAAAGAATTAAAAGAAATTCAATTTTTTTAAAAAAAAAGGCCAAAGCGCCTAGCTTTGGCCAAAGCGAGGCGCTTGAGTTCCTCGCTTTGGCCAAAGCTAGGCGCTTGAGTGGTTTGATTAGACCACAAGTGCCTCGCTTTGACCAAAGCGAGGCGCTTTGGCCTTTTTTTTAAAAAAATTGAATTTCTTTTAATTCTTTAAAATTATTTGTTAATCTCCAAAAAATAATTTTAATTCATTTTTGGTTCTTTTAAGTTGTTTCCAAGCCAAGAAAATTATATCTCTCCGTTTCACTTCGTTTATTGCTCATTTTGGTTTTCCAGTAAAAACATTCAGCTTTGTACAACTTTGATGAATCATTGTACGTGGTCCTCCAACTAAACCTAACTCGCAACAATTGTTTTTAATTCATTTTTAAGTGTTTTTAATTACTTTTCGAGAGAAAGGAACTAAGTTGCAAATACGATAATAATGTAAATAATAATAATAATAATAATAATGTAAAGGTAGATCATGGAAAGTTGAACTCAAGAAACAAAGATGAAACCGATTAATGTTCTTTATGTATGAATAATGACCCTCTGGCAAACCTGCGTAAAGGACTAAAGCCACATATAGTCCTTTACGCAGGTTTGCCAGAGGGTCACTATTCATATATAAAGAACATAAAAGTTGTGTGTATGAATAGTGACCCTCTGACAAACCTGCGTAAAGGACTAAAGCCACATATCTTGCCATTAATACCAACGATGATTGCCAGTGAGATTGATAACTGGACAGGTTAGCCAGGTTTTTGTCAAAAAGGTAGAGCACACCACTAGAGCAAAACGTTGTGTGTATGAATAGTGACCCTCTGGCAAACCTGCGTAAAGGACTAAGCCACATATCTTGCCATTAATACCAACGATGATTGCCAGAGGGTCACTATTCATATATAAAGAACATTAATCGGTTTCATCTTTGTTTTCTTGAGTTGAACTTTCCATGATCTACCTTTATCATCTCAGAGAGATATCTGTCAACGATGAAAGGGAACCCGAAACAATAGAAGTCCACCAAGACTAAAAGTCTTTTTGCAAAAAGGTAGACCACACCACTAGAGCAAAAAGTTGCGTGTAAGTTTTATTTAGCGTAAAAAGTTCATTGTACATATACCTCCTTATCTAAAACAAATCACATCATTGTACATATACCTCTTTCATCGTTGACAGATATCTCTCCGACAAGAGAAGATGAAGGGTTACTACTCTGTATTTCAAGTAGAAAAAGATGAAGAAGAATAAATGAAGTCTATTATAGAGGTTAGTAGGTTACTCATTACCGTTGGACGTTGAAGGTAGACATGGACAGTGAGAAGTGAGATTGATAACTTCTCTATGGAAGTTGCTAAAATAGTTAAACAAAAGCTGAAATTGAACAGTTATTTGTAATGTTCCTGATCATTACAGTAAAATTCAGTTGATGGACAGTGAGATTGATAAACTGGAGAGGTTAACCAGACGTTTGTCAAACGAACAATTAAAATAAACTTTTCATGCAAGCAAGTAAAATTCAGGTATTGGACAGTGAGATTGATAACTGGAGAGGTTAGCCAGGCGTTTGTCAAACGGACAATTAAAATAAACTTTTCATGCAAGCAAGTTAAATTCAGTTGTTGGACAGTGAGATTGAAAGGTGGCAGGAAAAAGCTGACATTTTTTTCCTTGTTGCAGAAAGAAATCAACAGTCGGATTGACGATTTTGTTTACCCTCCCATTGACATAAAAAATGTTCTTTTGAAAAACGTCTGACTGCAAAAAAAAAAAAAAAAAAAAAAAAAAAAAAAAAAAAAACTAACTCAAAAGACCAAAAAAAAATAAATAAATAAATAAAAATTTTGATCCGAAGCGCCTCGCTTAGGCCTAAGCGAGGCGCTTGGAGTCAAAAATCAGCTTTTTCTGACCTCGTACCGAGGTAGTTAAAAAGTAAAGAAAGCGCCTCGCTTAGGCCTAAGCGAGGCGCTTTCAGGGGGTGAAAATAGAAGTGGAGGGTTGAAATAAACAGGGCCTATTATTATTATTATTATTATTATTATTATTATTATTATTATTATTATTATTATTATTATTATTATTATTATTATTAGTCGTCTTTGCTCAAACCAGGTGCCCGCGTCTTGATTATGTTTCACTGTTTTAAGCTCCCTTCTCACGAACACCTACAAAATAATTAAAATAATAAATACATAATAAAAATGACACGAAACGAATAACAATCTAACCAAATAATATACAAAATACATAGGAAAAGAGATGTGTTTTGCAACACATCATGCTTCGGCAAGTTGTACACCCAACTCCCAAACCACGATTTATTCCAATTCCCCGTTTAATTAAACGTGTATCCTAGGTTCGTTGGTGATAGATTACCCCTTTCTTACAAGTTATATATATTTCCATTAATATTTCTTTAACTTGTATATTATTATTCTCGATTCGACTTCACTTAACGTATAATTACTTTCCCATTAAATAATTATACTTAAGATCGTATCGTTCGATATAATATATTTTTAACACTCGACCCGACTCACTTTACCGCATATTAATTTTCCCATTCAAATAAATATACTAAGGTCTTGTCGTTCGATAATATATTTTTAACGCCCGACTCGACTCGCCACCCCGTATATTTACTTTCCTATTAAGTAAATATACTAGGATCTCGTCGATTCGGTATACATATATATAAATATATATATATATTATTTACTCGTCTCGGTTTTATTCCCGTATATTTACTTTCCCATTAAGTAAATATACTAGGATTTCGTCGAGCCGAACACACACACACACATATATATATATATACGTATTTTCCTCGGTAAGTCCATACGTTCGTTTAATGTTTGTAATCTTTAGATTATTTATGTTATATTTTCTCCCAAGAATATTTTCCAACACTTAGGAAAGTGTTATGTAATTTTTAACCCAAGTTATATATATTTTAACTCCTTAAAATATATTTTTACTTATCTTGACGTAATGATATTTTTCTTGTTTGTCCGCTTTTACGTCATTGTTCGTTAATACGTCAAGTCCAATTTATTAACTTATATATATATAGTTAATTTTTCCCAAGTTTTCTAATATGTGTTTTCTAGAAATATTATTCAACTTTCTAACTTCCTACACATATTACTTGGAGGTTTTAAAATACTTTTGTATTTTTAATACAAAGCTTGACACCTTATATACAAAAGTGTTCCAACACTTTTATATTCTCATTTATATAAAAGTGTTCATTTTTATATAAGTTCTCCCAAGTTTTAATTTGTCTAACATTTTTATAAAACCTTTGTTTTTATATAAATCCATATGTTAGAAAAAGTCCATATTTTTATAAAACTCCATTTTATAAAAATACAATTTTATACAAAATACATGAGTATGTTTACTAGTATTTACCAAATCTACCTTGGAAAATTATTCTTTATATTTTTGACACCAAACCTCCCATGGTTGTATTTTTTTGACTTAAGTTTCTAAAATATCCATTTTAGTCCCTCAACTTTCAAAGTTACAACATTAGTCCCTTAACTTATAAAAGTTGCATTTTTTCATACTAATTTTAAGATTAGCATTTTTCTACTAACTAGTAAACTTTAATGGATCATTTTTGCAATGTTAGTTTATTCTCACATTTTAACACTTTTAATAGTGTCATATATTCTTAATAAGGCTACTAATATGTGTAATTTGTGTATTTTGTCCAATATGTCCAATTTTCATATTTCAAGTTAGTAGACTTTAATAATGTAATTTTTGCAATACTAGTTTTCCAACAAAAATAATACTTTAACAAGTCTTATGTCTTTAAGTTAAGATGATTAAAATCACTTTCAAGTTCATCCAAGTTTCATTAACAAGTGTTACCCAAATCCCCATTTTTTCTTCAAGTATTCATGATCTTAGTAAAAACTACAAGAATACTTAACATCCATCACTAAACTTTCAATTTATTCACACTAACTAAACACCATTTTAGTCTTTAAAAATTCATATGTTTTATTATTAAAAGCTCATTCAAGTTCACCCCTTGTACAACTTGCTTCAAGCTAATAACATAACCTTTTTAAAGACAGAATATGATCAAGAATACTTACAAGTAGCACAAGGCTAAGGAAGCTTTCAATGCTTGATTATGATGGGGTTTAGTGTGTTCTTCCTTAGTGGTTAAGCTCCAAGCTTGAAACACACAATGGGGGTTTGAAGGATGGATGTTTAGGAGTGATTTGGAGGTGTTAAATTTGAAAGAAAGTTGTGTGTGGGTGCTTGCTAAATCACGGCCAAAAGAAAGAAAGAAGAGGATGGATTTTGCTTTGTTGTTTCAAAGTATTCTTCATATGTATTGTAACATTACGCATTAATACTTGTACGTTACTATCATTTCGAATAAAAACGCCAACTTTCATTATTATTATTCGCTTTTAAATATTATTGCGTCGCATTTGGAGCCCTAATACTATATATATATATATATATATATATATATATATATATATATATATATATATATATATATAGAGAGAGAGAGAGAGAGAGAGAGAGATTAATTGCCAAAAAATTATATGGCTTGGCCGGGAATCGAACCCGCGCCCAAGCCGGGTCAACAACATCAAGCAACATCACCAACTGGGCTACACACACATCTTGTTTTAATCCCAGCATACAATTATTATATCACGAGTTTGGTTATTCACAGTTGACTAGGAAAGTCAACTGTGACACCAATCTACCTTAATTAACCAAAATCAAACGCGTTAATATCCAAATTAGGAATGATTGGTGACTGATTGGTTGATTACGCGTCCCTTACACGCTGTCTTGATGGTCAAACATACCAATTTTATGCAATTATACGCGTTAAAACATTCATGACGGGTCAACTTACCAATTCTGTGATCCAAACCCTCTCCCTATAAATTGGATCTCCCAAAACCTTCTCAACTCGCCGATAACACTCTCTCAACCTCCAATTTCTGTTATTGAATCATCATTCGAAGCAATCGAGCTCGTGTTGACTTTTTCTGTTGACTGGGCAATTCATACGAATTCGTGTTTGTAAGTGATGTTTTTCTTGTGGGTTTTAATCATCGGCATTCACACAACAATAACCCTCTGATTAATTGGGTTATTGTTGTGTGAATCAAACAGTTGGAAAATCTAGGGCTCGATCGTTTAAATTGGGGAAGAACACAGTGTCAGCATATGTCTTATATTTTAAATAAACTGAAATCAAACACAACCACTGATCTAGATCAAGTGGTTGTGTCTGATGTTTGTTTGTCTATACACGCGGGTTCGAGTCCCATATAAACGGTTTTAATCTTTCTTTTTAAATGAATATAAATCAGTTTCCCTTATATCATATAATTAAATTAATCATAGATTAAACGTTCTCAGGGTCCAGACCAGTTGGTCTGGGCTTGTGATTTAAAACCAATGAACCGGCCAAGGGCCCGGGTTCGAACTATGGCATCAACAAACAATTCTTTTTCATTTAAGTATCTATATATATAATCCCTTGTATTTTAAAAATTCATTTTAAAATACTAAAACTCTTTTATAAATTCTACAAAAATTATTTTATGTTAATCTAGTTGAAAAGTTTAACATACAATTTTTAGTTTTCAAAAATTTATTTATTTAATATATATAATAAATAATTCAAGTTTATTCTATTTTATTTATAAAAATATCAAAACAATTATATAAATTTCCACAAAAATTATTCTGAGTTTTTATAATAATAAACTTTTCTGAAATGATTTTTATTTCTGAAAAATCATTTATTTAATATTTTTAATCAATTTTTGTTAGTTTTAATCATAAATAAATCATAATAAATTCATTTTTCAATATTTTTGCACCAAAATTTTATATAAATTATTTCTATTAATTAGGAACAGAAATACAATTTTTTAATTTAATAATTCTGTAATTTTAATATTTTAAATGTTAAAGTTATATTTTGACAATTTGTAATAAATAGATTTAATATTCTATTTTTAAGAAAATAATTTTATAAAAATTATTTTCATACTTAAAACTTTATATTGTGACCATCTTTAATTTAAAATTTACAAAATGACTTTTGTTTATTTATTTATCAAATTTCTCTTACTTATTAAACATTTTATTTATTAATCAAACGAGCACTTATCCCCAATTCGAAGCCCTAGAATATATTTGTAGACTAGAAAGACTTAGACATATTTATTACCTTAATTATAGGGTAATACTTGACATTGTTGGGCAACACATATTCTATTTTTCACGAGACATAACATTTTGCTAAGGTGAGTTTTACATAGCCCCTTTTCTATTTTTCACTATTTTTGGGGTGAAACATGTTACAACATTCTATATGCAATTCAATCATAAAGTGTCTATGTGTTTTTCTATGTTGCATTATGTCTTAAACATGACTAGGGTAAGCACAATATTCTAGCATAATCATTAACATTGATCAGCCAACGGTATACAATGATAGATCTATTGGATTGACAATCCTACCCGGATACGTGCCTCCTACATAGGTAGCGTGGGTGATTGTTATCGCATAACATAATCGAGTGAACCATGAGCGTATGGGATGGACCACAATATAACAGTCACAAGGGTTGATTATGCACTCGATTTACTTCTAGTATGTTTTCACATATGGACTAGACTTGCCATGACACTTGAATTGTACAAGCTTTATTCGATTATCAAAACCTATGTAATTCTCACCAACTTTTGTTGACCCAAAAATATTTTCAAAATTAACATGTTTCAGGTAACAACGAAGCTGAGGCTTAGAGTTTGCATGAGGAAAATTATGAAGTTTATTTTGAAGTTATTTGAAGTTATTGCCTTATTTGATATCATGTATTTGGGATTCTAGACATCATTTCATTTTGGATATTTATGTTATGAATAAATTATTTAAATTTCAATTTATACCATGTGCTACTGAAACAATCATCAATACGTGACATCCCGATGTTTCCGCCATCGGTTGAGGTGTTACATGTATCCTTTATAATATTTCCATATCTTTCCAAGGATTGCATATAATCTAACAAGGATTTATGAGATTTATGTTGTACAAAAGTGATTTTGGATGGATTATGTATGTGTGTATATGGCCGTAGATATGAAAGAAGAAAAGGAAAATTTTATAATCTTCCAAGGACTCACAATCTCATATATAATCTATTCTAGTTAAGTTTAGTTCTTTATTGTTCGGGTGTCGTTCGGGTATTTTTCGGATTTTATTCGCGTGTTATTCGGACATTAAAAGTGCCTCTAATAACCCTTAAACATAGCCTAGTTTAAGTGGATTGGTTATTTAGGCTCTTGTCGGGTGAATTTATGAGTTATACGCGTACCGGGTGCGGTATGCGTACTCTATTCGTTATCGGGAGATTTGTATGGAAAGTTTTCACTTATGGTTTTGGAGTTCCAAAACCCATTATATTTTGTGAAAATACCCTTTATTTTATATCCTGGGTGTCCGAGATCCTTTTCGTTTATTTAATTTTTACCGGGTAATCACCAACGTTCATACCGGATAAGTTTATTCGCACATGATCCTATCATGTTCTATCATTAAACGTGTGCATTCATATGCATCATACGGGAATTTATTATTCTCTAAGGCCTCAGTTAAATAATTAACACGTATCCGCACTTAATTACGTTAATTACATATTAATTAATTAGTACGGAATTACCTCATTTTTGCCGGTTGTTACATTTTATGGTACACACATTTTGTCACTTCATATTAGATTTGTCTATTCCAGGAAGATCTCGAAGGATAAACTAGTTTATTTATAAAATAATAAATAAAAGTTACTTATTTGTGAATTACGATTCAAAAACTTCGATGAGATGTGGTCAGTCAATATTAAGATGTTGGGAGCGGGAGCTTGACATGCTTTATAAACTGATATCCATGTAGAGGAGGCTAGAACTGCGGTTTGGTCTTGTGGGTCGGATAAGCCTCTAGCACAAGACAGGTTTTCTTTTGCGTTTATTGAAAATATTGAGAGATCTTGAAGTTTCATTTTTGGGTATCAGACAACGTGGAATCATCAATTCCCGAAGGTTGTAACTCGTCGTTTGTGACTCTTATTCCAAAGAATTCAAGTTTGGTTCTTGTTGAGGATTTTCAACCTATTTGTGACATCCGGAAATTTTTGTTGACAGGTGCACTTGTGTGTTGTGTTGTCTAGTTTTAGAGAGTATAGAGTTTAATTAGTTTTTGTAGTTTAGTTTAAATTTATAGGGTTAGGATCAAATAGGCAATGAAAGAAAAATAAGAAGTCGTAGGAAGGGTATCAAACGAAGTCCGATTGAACTCATTCAATCGACATTGGAATCGTCTCATCGAACCCTACGATCTTAGTTTTTAGGTTTTTTGTTGTTTGGATTTTTAGCTTGTGGTTTTTAAAATTTATGTTGTATCATTGTGTCTTTTATGTTGCATTGTGACTTTTCTTTATTTTCATCATTGGGTCATTTTTGTGATTCATTGTGTCATTTTTCCTCAGCATTATGTTATATTTATTGGCATTGTGTTTTATTTTATTTTTTTTTGACTCATTATGTTATATTTCATTATCTAATCTGTTTTTTGTATCATTCCCACCTTTCTCATTTTTGTTACACTGTGTATGATAACTTGACCCTATATTTATATACCGTTTTAGCACACTAGTAACAAGGATAGTACACATTGACGGGATGGGATAGAGTTGGCGTATTTTAATTAGATGTGGGTTTGAACAAGTTCAATTTGATGAGTTCTTTCGCTTATATCCGGATTACTCGGTCTTATGTTAATACAAAATATTTTTCAGTAAAAGTAGTTAGATTATTGATTGATGATTATGTATTACCTATGATTTCAAAGTCTACCATTTGGTATTCTTGCATCCTTAGAAATGTCAACATTTATTGTCACACCCTCAAAATCCACTTGCGGAGTTTTACCGCGAGGTGCATGACAAACCAGGATCCAAACCAACGATCACAATAAACAAGTCTAAATGAATATAATGCAATTTCAAAACATAGTTTAAAATCCCCGTTTACAGCGGAAGCTTATTCAAAACAGTATCTCAAAGTAACCAAATGTTCAACATGTGAAAACCATGCGACTCTAACTAGACGCCGTGCAGACGCGTGCGCCCTAGTCCAGTAGTGCTACCTTAGCGACCTGAGAAAACATGTAAAAGTTTACGTCAGCACAAAAATGCTGGTGAGTTTACAGGTTTTGTAATCCAAGTACCAAGTCCACCTGTCCATACTATAACAAATCGAAAACCAGTGTACGCTAGCTAGGCGTATGTTTTGTTACTACCACGATTGGAAAACCATTACTAACACGCATACCAGATGTTGTGCCCGAAAAGTAAACCAGTTGTTCCTGTTGTTCCTGTTTGAGACAATATGCACTCGCCCGGCCCTCCAAGCCGACGAGCGGGGTTGGTCACTCCCAATAGCGCTATTCACATTTCCCCGTTGTGCAAACCCGCACATTCATGGTTCCCCCCGGGACTTCCAAAGATCGTGTAGTACACAATAGAAACCCATAGTATGACAGTAGTTACCAAATAATCGTTTTAACACATGTTTTCTCCCCCGAAAGTATAAAACCAGTTTAAAAGAGGGGCCGTAAACTCACCTTAAGTTGCGTTACTCCTTAACACGAGTAAACTCAGCTGCTATGCTAGTCCCGTAAAGCGGCGACCTAACATATGACAGTTACAAGTACTTAGACTAATAACCCGCAGGTTAATTAGTCCCTAGATGTCCAGACCATAACCAAGTTCGTTTGAAAACACCGTGACTGTTTAACTGACCCAAAGTACAAGACTCGACATCCCATTGGTGACCCGAGACTCCCCGTGTTATGTTTACGCTCTCAAACATGCAATCATGTAAACACACTTAACATACGTTAACGCACAACAATTTATAGCACATAGTTCACGTATCACCGAATTACATTCAAACATATGTTACCAAGTTATTAGATATGTTACGGGGTTCCTAGCATGTTCCTACATGTCAAATCGGGTCTCGGAATGCTAATTTACACTTACAGCAGCATTACACGCGATTAGGAAAAGTCAACTAGCATTTAGGTTGGTCAACTGGCATTTAGGAAAGCTAATCGCATGTAACTACTAGCATTTAGGGCTAATCGCATGTAACAACTAGCATTTAGGGCTAATCGCATGTAACTACTAGCATTTAGGGCTATACCACATGTAACTACTAGCATTTAGGGCTATACCACATGTATCAACTAGCAATTAGGGCTAATCGCATGTAAGTACTAGCAATTAGGCCCTAATCGCATGAAAGACTGGCGATTGGCCTCCTAATCGCCTCTAACATAGGCGATTAGGATTGCTAATCGCCTGTAACCTTGCTGTTCCGGTTTTTCGCGCGTTTAACGCTCCAAATTAGATCCAGAACGTGTGTAACCACCCAATATCATCCCAACAACTATTCTAAACATGTTTCAACTAACACCCTTCGTTTTGCCTCGTATTATCAGCCCTGCATGCAATCACGTAATCCAAACACCATTCACATAGCATGCAACATCATACTAACATGCGTAACTATAACCCTAATAATCAATTCTTCGATTTTATCATCATAATATCATTATTATTCTGATCTAACATAATAACATGTCATTCATTCATCTTGAATCATAAAAACCCTAGCTTTCTAATCATAAACACCCATAACACATGTATACTAGTTAAAATCCGATTAACAACACTTATTAACGATTTTCAGAAAGCTTTTCCGTTTTAGAACAGGTCTGGACCATTAGGGATTGATTAAAAACGTTTATAAAGATTCATGGATGGAAACCAAACCTTAGATTTGTGAAAGAATGATGGACTAAGCTTGAAACCTTGTGTTTTGATCAAAAATCGCGTTCCAGAGGTTGTGTGTGTGTTGGGGCAGGTTATGGGACGACTAGGGTTTGTATAATGAAGTTTATGAGGTCAAGTATGGTATTTATAGTCGTTTTTAGTCGTCCAGCCCGTAACACGCGATTATGCAGCTTTACACGCGATTAGGGATCCTAATCGCATGAACAGTAATGCGTTTGGGCCTAATCGCATGAACAGTCATGCATTTGGCCCCCTAATCGCATGAACAGTCATGCATTTGGGCCTAATCGCATGAACAGTCATGCATTTGGCCCCCTAATCGCCCATAGGGGCTAGTTTCGTGTGTTTTGCGCGTTAAACCCCGTTTTAACATATGTTAACACATATTCACATACCGACAAGTCACATAATGATTATAAACACATAACACATGTAAATACACATATTCACACTCGTTCACCAATTCCCGGGACTCGAGACTTGTATGTTCCGTATGCCCTGACGATCCTACAAATCGTCACCGTTTGTACACTTGGTTAAGGACTGACATCTAATGAACCTCTAGACCAACATCCAATGATCTTCTAGACTAACCGATAGTTCCCGAACCATAACCCGACTTAACTAACCCAGTTAGGTACAATATACGCGTGACTCGCTAAGGTAGACTTTCATCTAGACAACGTTGTTAACCAGAATTTGCCGGGTGTCACATTTATGCTTTGGAGGGTTCTCACAAACAGGCTTCTTACAAGAGATAATTTGGAATGTAAAGGTTTAGACATTCCTCATTCATTATGCCCTAGTTGTAAAGTCAAAAACGAATCAATTGTTACATGTATTTGGTGATTGTTATGTGGTCTGGGATCTTGTGGCTGGATGGCTAGGTTTATCACTTTCGACTGAAAAGTCTTCGGTTTCATTGATGGACTAGCTTGAAGGGTTTAAAGTGTAGAATCAAAAGAAAGTTATTATGGGATTTGTTATATTTGTGGTTTGGCGGGCAATATGGAGATTTAGAAATGACATGGTACTTTTAAGAATGCCACTGAAGAGACTCTTTTGATGTTATCGTGCACTTATCGTTTTTATGGTATAGTAATCGTAATCATAATCGTAATTGTAAATGGCTCAAAAACCCGATTCTGCACATGTAACTTTTTCCTCTTCTAGCTCCTTGCTAGAAGCTTTTTAATATATTCCGCCATTCTAAAAAATAGATTTTATATAAATTTGTGTATTTTTGTAGAATAAAATATATAAAACAAAACTCGCTGGAGTGATATTTCACAAAGGTGTAGCTTTTAACTTCTCGCTATGTTGTTTAATAAAATTCCGTTCACCATTAAAAAAGAACCCAAAGGGAAGCCTCAACATTTAAGAGACTTGAATTTACAACCTATACATGTTAATTAAAAACACAACTAGTAAGGAATTTGACACAAGTTTTATTTCAAAAATCATGCTCAACATGTTTAACATTACAATTTGGTGCTTTCTAATATGTCAATCATATTACTTAAAAAATCACATGGCTTGATTGTTTGTTTTTAACAAACTAGCAAGCCAAATTCATCACCAATCCATTTCTTACAAGATACTAGAAAGTGGGAATCATACAACCAAGAAAGTACATCTCTAATACATTAAAATAATTAACATCGAATTTAAGTCATCTGTCTACATTCAAGTTTTTCCACCCACCCGAATCTTCAAACAAAGGTAGGTTCTCTTCTTTATGTCTTCTACCAAAGCCGCGACACAACAAGATTATTTCTCAAATATCCTTTTATTTCTATCATCCCATATCTTCCATAAACTCATCATGACGATCATAGTCGTAGTTTTCTTTCTTTTTGATTGATGTTGCAGTTCATCAATAGCAAGATACAAATCCTTCATTGTGTCTACTAATGCGAGTCCAGGGGACTCAGTCCACGCTCCCACAGCTAACCAAATCACCTTCGCATCAATGCAATTAACTAGAACATGGCTTGATTGTGCATCTACCATTTTGTATCTGCTCACATTTACAAAATTTGAGTTCAATAGATGTTTAAGTAAACATCATTCGCACACTTAAATGAATCTAATACTAGAAAAAACACTTATACTTGTAACCCCTTAGGTGAATTTCACCACACTTTGTTTTATTTTGTCTACACAAGATAGATACATGACTATAAGAAATGTATCGCCTCAAATATCACCAGCTCTTCATGTAAGTGTAAAATATGCTAATTTTAACCCAAATGCAAACATTTGGTTTATAAATATAACGTCCAAAGATTCTTTTGGGCTGATCTTTATTAAGAGAGTTAGAATGGAAATTTTCAAAACTTAAATAAAAGGTCTTGACGGTAAAAATCTAATGGGTCGCATTGTGCTAATCTAAACAGCACTACTACGGAGAATTCTTTCATTTGCAATTAGAAATATTCACCCCAAATCGCTCTGTTTAACCCGAACCTATTTTAGCAACAAGCGGATTTGACCCTAAACCAATTTTGACGTGAACCTATTTTGACCAAATCCAAATGAAAACCATTTTTCAATGGGGCTGTTACCCTGCCCGACCTAACGAACTCGGTTTGCCGGTCCTAGTTAAGCCCATATCCTTAAACGTGGAAAGGGTAAAAGTAAAACAAGACAATATAATATTAATAAAATATTATTATTAATATCAACTGATATGTGTATGATTCGTTGATCTCTTTGGCTGTATAACTGCAAGACATGAGCGGAGAAGACTCATCTCTGCTCTCCCAATTGGAGTCTATTCTTGAATCTGACCCTTTAATGTAAGTTCTCTATCTACCAATTTGTATGCCAATAATCATTTATAGGGTTTTGTTTTGTTTTTTTAGAAATTAATATATCTAAATAGAATGCAAACTGGCGTTTTCCGAGACCCGTTAGACTAGACTAAGTAGCTCTTGAATGCTATATGAATTGGAATTAGTGTTTGAAGTTGTAATTGGTTTAGTGATTTGTTAAACTGCTGTTTACTATAAACAAAGTGTAAGTTTTTGTTAGATTTTTTCAAGCTACCGATACACTACGTAGCGATAGAAGAAAATTTTAGAGATATTTTATACGAATATTTTACCGAAATAAAAATTAAAAAAATTACAAAAATCTCGCTTGAAGCATCAGTTACAAAGACTAGAAACAAACATCTGGATTAGGTAACTTCAATTAGAATCAATATGGAAGTCTTATCTTTCATTGCTTGTTCAACTAATATGAAGGTTTTTAATGTGTTAATTGCACATATGTAATGTACTTTCACTTTTTTAATCGGTTTCATACAACTCAATTTTAGATTTTACATGTGTATGTAATCTACTTGCATTTTTTTGTGCAAATCAGATTGTTACGTTATGTAGTACGGAAGGCGTAACGTTTTGGTCATAATATAAAAAAACGGCCGAGGCGCGCCTCATGACGAAACTGTCAAAAAACGCTCTGAGGCGATGTGCCTCAGGGGGCTTTGGTGTGTGTGTGTGTGTTTTTTTTTTTTTTTTTTTTTGATGTTTTAGACTTTTTGTGTCAATTTCAAACATTCCATGTCTTTTTTACGTGTGTTTTTTATGACTCCGGTGATGAAATTAGTTAGCATTTTAATTTTTATTAGATATATAGTTTTTATATTTATTTTTTACGACTTGTGAGGCGAAGGGAAAATGCCTCGAGGCTCAATTCCGTTTTTTAAAACCTTGGTTTTGGTACAGTTGTATTTAAATTAGTATGTTACATACAATGGTAGTAAGTCTAAAAGGAGGTGAAAGTATGTTTACATTTTGGTGCAATTAAAGATTTTGAGATTTTCAGGTTTACCGTGTATCAAGTTCGTCTTCCTCTACTCTTTCCTATTGTTAATGCTAGTTCATCCATATAGCTTCATCTTTTAATTTTCATCTGTAACCAGTGATGAAGTGGGGTTCGTTCATCCGTCTCAGTTTGCTGCTTTAAGTGACACATCTGTTTCAATGGAGCTTGCATCGTCAGATGATAGCATCAGGTCAAAAGAGTCTCAAGCTAATCCTACCGAGATGGCTTTCTGGAGTAGAGATCACAAACTAGGCATCTCAACAAACGTTATCCACTCATTATACAATGCTGCTAAACATGCGTTTATGTCTTCGCTAAATCAGTATAAAATGCTGACTGATGTACACGCAAAGAAAGTGGTGTTGGACACTGATGATGTCTCAAGTGCTTCATATTCTCTACGCAACCTCGAAACTGAAGTAATGAAGCATAGTAGGGCACTTTTGCTGCTAAGTTGTGATTTTGGAACCGCATGGAATTGCAGGTATCTCTTTCTTTTTCTCTGATATGTAACACATATTCATCTTTTTTATAGTCAAGCAACTTATTGAATCAAGATCAAGATGGCCTATAAATATGTTCCCTTTTAATGAAAACGTTCCTGACAGATGGCCCACTAATACTTTGCAGGAAGGAAGTTGTTTCGAAGAAGCAAAACATTCTGCTATATTTTGATGAGCTAACGTTATCAACTTTGGTTCTTTCATATTCACCAAAAAGCGAGCGTGCTTGGAGCCATAGGTAACATTTGGGAAGGTAGCTCCTCTATTGGAATAAAAATGATCAGGTTCATAATAATTTTGTTTCTTCTGAGCATCTTCATCTAATGAAATCTTGTTGATCAATGAAAGTAGTGTTTGTTTAGGGTTCAATTTGTTTTTGATCTTATGCTTGTTCATGGGTTATAGTATAATGTACCAAGTTTTATGCAACTATATTAATATAAAATAAATTTAATCCCATGCGGAAAAATAATCACCGGGTTTTGGAGTAATTGACACCTCAAAACATCTAAATATCTGGTTTTTGTTTTTATGAAAAAAGCTAATGTTTGTATGCATCTGCGTGGTTTTAAAAAACGGTCGAGGCGCACCTCAAGGCGATTTGGGGCAAAAACGAGTCTGAGGCGTCGCCTCAAGGGTTATTTTTTTAGGTGCACCTCACAGGCCTGGGGCGTTAAGAAAAGGTGCGCCTCAGGGGTTTTGAGGTATGCTTTTGATGTTTTAGACTTTTTGTGACATTTCATGTCCTCTTTTATGTGTGTTTTTGATGTTTTTTTATGAATTTGATGATGAAATTAGTTAGTGTTTTATTTTTTATAAGATATATAATTTTTTAATTTCGCCTTGGGCTTACGCCTCAGTTCGCCTCGAGGCTTACGCCTCGTGAGGTGAAGGGAAAACGCCTTGAGGCTCGTTTCCGTACTTTTAAACCTTGTGCATCTGTGTTGTATGTTCTGAGTTCTCCATTCTTCTGTAACTTTAATATTTTGTGAATTTAAAACAGGCGATGGGTGATTAAGATGATAGCTGAAAAGTGTACTAATCTGCAAGAAGTTTTGAAAAATGAATCCGAATTAGCCAAAAAACTAGCAGAGGTTGAATCTCATTTTGGAAATTTTGATGGTTTTAATGTTGAAACTGAAACCATTTCATCTTATCTATCACGGACTAGATGGACCAGTCATCACTCACTAATCCTGTTGACTCTAACTTGCAGAAGTCAAAGATGAACTACCGTGCATGGAATCATCGTTGTTGGTTAGTTTCTTATATGCCCAAAAGTCAGGTGTGAGCTTAAGAAACTTTCTTGGTCATTAATCTCATAATATTTTTTTTGTTAATTTTAATTTTGGAAAGCTGTATCATTGCGAGAAGTAATATCTCAACATTTTTTTCAATTTTAATTTTGGAATGTGTTTTTTCACCTCTTCGGTTCCAAGATTTATATCTTTTTCTCTACTGCACTTAGTGAGTGCTAATAGATTTTTCCTGTTTTTTTTTTCCAGATAATTGATGAGTTAATCAATAATCGAGATTGGTCTGGATTGCATGTTGCTGATAACTCTTGCTTTCACTACCGAACGGTAAGTTTAAAGTTCAACTAGGGGGCGTTTGGCAATTCGTTTTGGAATATCTGACTGTTGTGTTTTAGTGAAACTGATTCTGATAATCGCGTTATTTACAAAAATAATCTGTATTGACTAATCAGTTTAGGAGTAGCTGCGACAAAATTAGTTCTCATTATCTGACCATTTAAAGGTCATTTTATATGTAAAGAATCAAAACTTGACAAACACTCGAAACAACTCAGTTTATAACTACTGTCCCCTAAGTAATTAACTCATCTAGACTATTGATGTATTTATATTCTTTGAGTGACTGAAATCTATCTGATTGGGCAGCGGTTGATGACCAGGACATTAGATAATTCATGGTATAAACTAGATTCAAAAGAAAGCCCTTCATATACTACAGAAGTTTATCAACTTTGGAAGGTTTATGCTCATATCCCCTTATCTTTTTATGGCTGTCAAGACTCGTAAATCGATAAATCTGTTATATCTACTCGTCATTATCCATTCGTTCAACAACAGGAGGAGCTTACGTGGAGTGAAACATTAATCAAGCGTTACATAGGAAGAGAGGTATTATGTCGATCTGTTTTTCAATTCTTTTGTTAATAAAATTTTCACAAATCTGGTTGAATTTCTAAATGTGGTATTTATTTATGTGTCCCAGGCGCTTTGGCTTTACCGACGTTTCCTCTCCCTTTGCTGGATAAAACACTTTGCAGCTCATATGGGTGGGAACCATGTTGATTTGTTTTTGGATAATGAATTACTCCTCTTTCGCTCGTGTACAACTATTCCAGATAATGTTTTTGAGGATTATGAATCACAAGCAATGTTTGCAGCTACTTACATAATGTGGTTGATCAAGGTAATGTCAACTTTTTCCAAATTTCGTTGTCGGTAGCAAGTCAAAATGGGTTCACGTTGGGTTGGGCCGACCTATTGACACTCTCCTCACCCTATATTTTTTTCCCATCAGTTGGAGAGAAAACCAACCCGTACTAAGTAAATAAGTCGAAAATTGTCACTATAACGCCATATTTGTATTGTTGTTTAATAGCAAATGGATGAACTTCAAAGTGTGGAGATCCAAGAAAAGGTGGGAGAAGAAATAGAAGAAGTTTTAAATAAGGTATGTCCCAATAAGGCTTTTCTTTGGGATCTTGTGAGGATACAAAGTGGAAGGCACTAAACTCGTTTCTGGTACTTCGGATTTTGTTAACGATGAGATGAAATGTATTTATGTTGGACTATATGTGCAGTATATTTGTTTGACCCGTTGTTCCTGTTCGACTCATTTGACTTGTTATTTTGAGCTAAATTAATTATTTGACTCGCTTGCCTTGTTCGGCCATATAGTTTGATGGGTTTCACATGGGTGAAAATACAAACTCAAAAGTTGGTTTCACATAGATGTGGTAATGACTTTCTTAGTCGATGAACTCGTGGGGGCTACAAAGCCTTGTGTTGACGTAATGTGATGTTTTGATGGCCTACATGCGTGTTAAATTGAATTTTGTTATGCTGGTTGTGGTTGAACCATATGAATAGGTTCTTGGAAATAAGTGTACTCGCCACACTGGCTTGAACCATCATGTTTGTTGGTTCAATTAGTTTTAGATTTTTTTTTAATGGTCAAAATGCAATGCCATAAAATCAAAGGGTCAAACCATCAGACCTGTGTAGTACAGTGAAGAAAAAGAAACAATAACAATAACAAACCAAATTTAAAAATACCCACTTTAAGGATACAACTATCTAACAATAACATAGTAACCAATATGCCCAAAATTGGGTTGGGGTTGGATCCAATTGGCAAAATTATTGTTCCCCTTAAAATCAAGGGTTTGAACCTCACCAAAAGCGGATTTAGTGTACTTTTAGCCGCTAAAAAAACTTAATATGCCCAAAACGCAGTAGGGCCCGCTAAAGAAAACGTGAAGGCCGACAATGATCAAGAACAACTTGGGAAAGTTTTCATTTTAGAGGGTCACAACTAGTAGTAAGCGTGTTTAAAACCAGATCTTCACAATTTTGGATATCCGAAACTTTGGATAGTCCTTTCACTATCCGAACTTTTGTACGTGGATTAATATACTTTTTCACCATTAACCTTGCTAATATACATTTAGTTTTACCCTAATTTTTCTAATATACATGTTTAGTCCCTCTACTTTAATAAACTTTTCTTCTTATTATTTAACTTTGCTTAAAAGTTAAATTTGTGTTAGTCTTTCTACTTTAACTTTGATAATATACATGTTTAATCCCTCAACTTTTATTCCTTTTTGTATTTCGCCTTTTAGTGCTTTCTTCTTGCTAACGTGTCATACCAAACCAACTTGCACCGTAACACGTTGGGTAAAATTACGAGTTTGAAATAATACATCACCTCGTAACTTATTATTAATATAACAATTCTTGTCAAGCTTATGAATAGTATACGAATAGGACAGATTTTTTAAGGTATTTACGGTTATGCCATTAGTTCAAATTATTATTATATAGGTTTTTTTTTGTCTTTTTGTGAGTTTTGTCTTTATATGTTTTTTTATCTTTATATGTAGTAGGCCTAGAAATAGGTTAGGAATATTGGTTTAACCGGCTATACCGGACGGTTCAATCGGTTGTACCAGGTGGTTCAACCGGTTGAACATATGTAGTAGGCTTAGAAATAGGTTAGGAATATTGGTTCAACCGGCCATACCGGACGGTTCAACCGGGTATGTCGGGTGGTTCAACCGGTTGTATTAGGTGGTTCAACCGGTTTAATCGACCGGTATGAATGGTTAGGAATATTGGTTTAACCGGCCATACCGGACGGTTCAACCGGGTTTGTCGGGTGGTTCAACCGGTTGTATCAGATGGTTCAACCGAACCGTTGCAATACGTGATATTGGTTCGTATAAATTTTGTTAAAAATCGGTTTGCCCCGCGATGAAGCACGGGTGTTAAACCTAGTTACATATATAGCATAACATTAGAAAATATACATAAAAAGTTGTTTCCGGTGCAGTTATTTTATTTATTTAATAAATTTAAATACTTAATTTCCGTATATAATTTTATTTTAATTTTAAACGGACTTTTCTCTCTCGACCCGCCCGACCCGGCCCGACCCACATGTTATTCCATTACACATGGAGCTCACCTTATCCTTGCACCAGAAATTTTGTATGGAATCCAAATCATCATATCCTCCAACACAGAATCACACCACTCTCTCTCTCTCTCTCTACCTTCTCTGCACAATGATAATAACCTAAACTTGAATAATCATCAACCCAAATCATACAATGATTTCTGCAGAATTCACACCCAATTTCTTCCCCTTTAACCCCCACCCAAAACACACTGCACTTTCCCACTACCATTGCTCTGTAATAACCTGCAGAAACCCTAACCCCAACACAAACCCTAACACCAAAACCTCTGCAAATGTCAAACTTTATACCAATCTAAAGTCAACCCATTTGCAAACACGCAATTATAAAGAGACCCATTTCATGAAACTGCTAAACAGATCATGTAAAGCAGGAAATTTTGATGAAGCAATTTATTTCTTGGAGCTCATGGTTGGTAGGGGTTATAAGCCTGATGTGATCCTCTGTACAAAGCTTATTAAAGGTTTTTTCAACGCGAAGCGGGTCGAAATGGCTCTTAAGGTTATTCAGATACTTGAGGATCATGGCGAACCGGATGTGTTTGCGTATAATGCGGTGATCAGTGGGTTCTGTAAGTTGAATCAGATAGATTCGGCAAATCAGGTGTTGGATAGGATGAAGGATCATGGGTTTTCGCCGGATGTGGTTACTTATAATATTTTGATTGGGAGTTTGTGTAGTAGAGGGAAGTTAGGTTTGGCTATGAAGATGTTGAGACAGTTGTTGGAAGATGGTTGTAATCCGACGGTGATTACTTACACGATTTTGATTGAGGCGACGATTCTTGAAGGTGGGATTGATGAGGCGATGAAGCTTTTAGATGAAATGTTGGCTAGAGGGCTGCAGCCTGATATGTATACGTATAATGCGATAATCAGAGGGTTATGTAGGGAAGGGATGATGGATGAAGCTTTTGAATTCGTTAGGAGTTTGCCCGCGAAAGGGTGTAAACCGGATGTGATATCTTATAACATTCTGTTAAGAGCATTGTTGAATCAGAGAAGATGGGGTGATGGAGAGAGGTTAATGGTGGAAATGTTTTCAAGAAACTGTGACCCGAATGCGGTTACTTACAGCATTTTGATCAGCTCGTTGTGTCGGGATGGGAAGGTGGATGAAGCTTTGAGTATGTTGAAGATCATGGTGGAAGCTGGACTTAGTCCTGATGCTTTTACTTTTGATCCTTTGATTTCTGCTTTTTGTAAAGACGGCAGACTTGACGTTGCGATCAGTTTCTTGGATTACATGATATCAAGCGGTTGTTTGCCCGATATAGTAAACTACAACACGGTTTTATCGGCTTTGTGTAAAAATGGAAATGCAGATGAAGCTATGCAGATTTTTGAAAGGTTAGGGGACACAGGTTGTCCACCTGATGTAAGTACTTACAACACAATGATAAGTGCTTTATGGTATAATAAAGAGAAGGAAAAGGCTTTGAACATGGTTTCAGAGATGATAAGTAAAGGAGTCGAACCGGATGAGATCACATATAATGCACTTATCTCGTGTTTATGTAGAGACGGGTTGGTAGATGAGGCAATCGGGCTGTTGGAAAGTATGAAAAATAACGGATTTATGCCCACCGTTATAACTTATAACATTGTGCTTCTAGGCTTATGTAAAGCTCATAGAATCGATGAGGCAATTCATGTTTTGGAAGAAATGGTCGAAAAGGGTTGCAAACCGAACCAAACAACCTACATTTTGCTGGTGGAAGGGTTCGGGTTCTCAGGGAGGAGAGCCGAGGCTTTGGATTTGGGTAATTTGTTATTCAAAATGAGAGCTATTTCGGAAGAATCGATCAAACGGTTGAAAAAGACTTTCCCATTGCCAGATTCTCAAGAACACTTGTACTAAGAAGTATTCTTGGAATTTAAAGAACAAATGGTCTACAAAGGTATGCCATTTAAGAAGGTTTTTTTGAAGATCAAGCAAAAATTAGACAAAAAGCATTATATTTTACGCAGTTTTCGTGTACTAATTTAAGGGCAACGAGTAGATATCGACATTAAATCTACTGAAAATTAACATTCTTTTGCAGTTACGCATATCAAAAACGACAAATACGATTCAAAAAACTTCTATTCGTTTATGTATAACTGGAAATTATAAAACAGAACCTTAAACAGCCTTCCATTCAGTCAGTTTCTGTTGTAGTTGCTTAGCTTCTTCATGCATACCATCTGTAAACAAACTTCCAATCATATCCAAATAAAACTTTGCACCGTACGGTCTGTTTGGGCTCGAGATTAACATCTTTAAAACCTTAATCGCGTCGTCTAGTTTCTGTTTCTGACATAACTTGTGAATAATGTACTTATAAGTACTATGTGTAGCTCTATGGCCGCTTTTCTCCATCAAGTTCAAAATCTTTACAGCCTCATCAACCATATCAGCATGACAATACCCCCAAATCAAGCTTCTATGAGTAACATCATCAGGAACAACCTTCTTTTCTTTCATTATTTGTTCATATAAACCAACTGCTTTCTCCATATGACCCCTTTTCGCTAACCCGTCGATCAGAATGTTGTAACTTATCAAACTTGGAGGGGTGTTACTGTCTTTTAAATAATCAACAATCTGCAGGGACAGATCCATCATTCCTACATCACAAAGGGCGCGCAGAAGCGTGTTATATGTGATGACGTCCGGAGAACAATCGTTCAACACCATTTCATTGAAAAAACCAATAGCGCGATCAAGAAACCCGTATTGGCAAAACCCCTTTATCAAAATGTTGTAGGTAACCATAGTTGGGGCGTTAGACGTTACATTCATTAAAGATAGAAGCTCATCTACCTTATCCACGTAACCATGGTTAAAAAACGAGTGGATGAGTGTTGTGTACATTACTGTATTCGGCTCCATGCCGTGAGATAAAAGATCATATATAACCAAAATAGTATCTCCAAAATTCCCTCTTTTACTCGTCACGTTAACAATCGCGTTATAGGTCACTAAATCAGGATTACACCCATGAACCGCTAAATCTTGCAAGATTTCTATAGCTCTTATTACCCCACGAGACTTGCAAACTAACTCAACAAGAACCGAGGTAGTACTAGCATAAGGAGTGCAACCCTTGGCTAACTGATCCTTCCAAAATGAAATGGCTTGGTTAAGATAACCGAGTTCAAGCATAACACGGATTATGGCATTATAAGTAATACCATCTGGAGGACAACCCGATACACTCATGCCTTCTAGAAGATCAAGAGCGGCATCTATACGTCTGTCCTTGCATAAACCATTGATTAGCATATTGTAAGTGATGATATCTGGGACACCACCAGACATAACCATACAATTCAAGACCTCAGTGGCTCTTTCTATATAGTTGAGCTTAACAAGACCTCTAATTAACTTCATGCAAGATTCGAAGTCAGGAATTTGGTTATTTCGGCTCATTAGAGCTACCAATCTGGCTGCTTTTAGCAACTCCCACTGTCTGCATAAACTCTGTAAATGATCATTATTACTCTGCTCATCGTTGTTGACAAAAGTCCTACCAGAAGACGCCTCTTCCCTAACCCTAATTTCATTTCTGTTCTTCCTCCATGAATCTACTCTGGTTTCAGCGACTCTGTCAAGACAAACATGACACTGTAACGAATGACCTAATCTTTGTGAGCTGGTAACTCTGGTCCATGGTTCATGTAACTGAGTTTTGACAGGAGAGACGAACACATGATGGTTAACAAGTGAAGTGAGATTAAACTGATCAGAAATGCAATTCAAATTCGGCAACATTGATGCTCAATGTATGAACTCTAAGAAGCTATTGAACAGCCTTTTGATTAATCCTTCTGCCAAAAAATGCAATCCAAAACTAATCAAACAAATGTCACAAAATCAGAAACACAAAAGTTAACCAATTCAACATATCAGCTTTAAGCTCGGATTGACAGAATTAAATTCTCAAGACCTAATATCCTAAAACAAAAAAACTTAGAATATAGAAAACCCTAAATGTAATTGAAAACACACATGTTCACCAACTTAACATATCAGCTTTAAGCTCGAACATAATTATCATGACCTAAAACCCTAAAAAACTTATAAACACTAAATGTCACAAAAACACCAAATTTGACCAATTCAACAAACCAGCTTTAGTTCTCATGACCTAAAACCCTAAAAAATCTTATAAACCCTAAATGTCACAAAATCAAAATTCAAAAACACAAAAGATAACCAATTCAGTGTATCAGCTTTACGCTCAGATGGACAGAACACAATTATCATGACCTAAAACCCTTAAAAAAAACTTATAAACCCTAAATGTCATAAAAAAAAACACAAAAGTTAACCAAATCAGTGTATCAGCTTTACGCTCGAATGGACAAAACAAAACTATCATGACCCAAAACCTTAAAAAAACTTATAATCCCTAAATGTCACAAAACCAAACACACAAAAGTTAACCAATTCAACATATCAGCTTTATTCTCTAACTAACATGTTACGGACCAGAACCATTGCAAGGTATGGGACTTGTCCTACATAGGTTTTATGCGCAACAAATGTGAGGTTTATAGTGACTCTCTCACCCATTATAGTATTATAATAGTCTTTTGGATTGAACTACCCCGTTTGTGCCGTAACATGACTGAACAAAATTCTCATGACCTAAAAAACCTTATAATCCCTAAGACTATGTGGTGTGGGGGGCTGGCTCAAGCCCGTCATCACCGTCTCAGCCCGTCCAAACCGTCAAAAATTGGACGTTCAAGCCGGGCTTGTTGATTGGTGGAGCTAGCTTCTTCTTCTTCCTCGCCGCTAGTTTCTCGTCAACCACACCCTAGGCCCGTCAAGGGGTGATGACCCGGCCGGCATCTTAAATGTGTTGGCTTACGTGTCGCGTGGTGGTGATGGTCGGTCCGTCAACCACACCGTTTAGTCTAAGTGCCACAAAATAAAAAACACAAAAGTTAACCAATTCAACACATCTCCTTTTAGCTCAAATGTTTATCTTCACCATAAAAACCAAGTTACATTTGGACGATGGGTAAGCGAGCAACAAGTTGCGCCACTATCCAAATTAACAAAAAAATAAAATAAATAAATAAATATAAAATCATAACCTAAACCCCTAAAACCTTACAGAAACTGGAAAACCTATTTCATACTATCAACATACGAACGATAACCATTAAATTGAGCATAAGTAATCAATCGTAGACTTACCAAGCAGAAAATGTGTGAAGAAGTGAGGGTTTGATTGAGGAAAAGAGCGGGAAAGCCGGGTAGGTTTTATTTCCGGTGAAGCTGCGGCAGTTTCCGGTGGTGAGGGGCGATGGTATTGGTCGGTTGTTATTATGATGGGACTAACGGTCTACTAATGGCAATGGTTAAAGGTTAACTATGGTGGGCGATAACACCTAGGGTTCAGGGTTTTGGGAAGACGGCGATTACATGATATTACACTTAACACCCTTCTGTTTTGAGTACAGTCATAGATGGAATGATCATTACGAGGAACTTAAAAATATGATGTTTGGTTGGTCAATAGAATAGAATCACCTACTACACGAGATATTTCATTTTCTCAAAATCATTCCATCTACCCTGTTTTTTTTTCATCTCATCTCATTTTACACATTTCCATAACCCACCACCCATCACCATAATTCCACAACCCAACATTGTTGTCACCACCTACCACCTCCACCACCGACATTGCCGCCACCCACCACTATCACCTACCCACCGTCGCCGCCACCACTATCAGCCACCTCTACCGGCAACCGCCGCAACCCACCCACTGTTACTGTCGTCACCCATCACTGCCATCACTAATCGCCACCCATCACCGCCGCCCCCATCATCGCCGCCACCACCAACCACCACCTCTGTTTACCCCCCCCCCCCCCCCCCCCCCACCCCACCAACACATATCACAGCCCATCATCACCGCCACTAACCACCGATTTTATTCCTCTATGTTTCCTTCCTATCAAACAAGACATAGAATGGTAATGATCAATTCTCTTGTCTATTCCACTAACTCATACCAAATAAACATGTAGTGTTTATGATTACGTTCATGTGTTTAGTGTTATCATTTATGTGTCATAAACAGATTCACTAAAATACCTTTTCTTTTTCTTTTTTAATATTTTTTTATGAATATGTGTTATAAACACCATCCTTACATGAATGATACTCAGTATACTTAGAATAATTACATTAATAGTTGCGTTGACAGTTATCTTCATTCTCAAATTTGTATTGATAGTTAGAGCATTCCCATCAGAGGAACCAAATCCCCTCAATCAAATTACACTAAAAATCACTATTCTACATGAAATTTTCTCTCTCCTTAAATAAATAATATTTTTTTTATACTTTTATCATTCTATTTTCTCTTTCCTCACTCACAACCACTTACAAAAAATATTACTGTAAAATATAAATATGGGTGAACAGTGTTTCCACCAAATATTTCCTCTCTCCTCCACTCACAACCACTTACATCCACCCCATATAATTTGAGGGAAACACTCACATACATTTGGTGGACCAAATGTGAATGCTCTTACATTGTAAGTGGTAGTGACAATTCCAGTAACAGTTATATTTCTAGTTCCATTTGTGGTGAAAGTGGAAATAGTAGTAAAAAACGTGGATGCCAGAATGAGTGGTCAAATTATACGAAAAAGTTATACTGATCTGGATGTAACTCAAAAATACAAACATTTATGGGTCCAATGCGAAAATTGTTATTGATTAAATTACAAGAATTTTTTTAAATAAAAAATGAATCTTTGTGAACAATGTGGATATCATTTGAAAATGAGCAGTTCAGTTAGAATCGAACTTTCAATCAATCCGGGTACTTGGGAGCCTATGGATGAAGACATGGTCTCTCTGGATCCCATTGGATTTCATTCAAAGGAGGAGCCTTATAAAAAACGTATTGTCAGGGTCGGCCCTTAAGGGGTGCGGGGAGGACTCCCGGCCCGGGCCCAATTTTTCGGGGGCACATTGACCCTTCGGCAATCCAAGTTTTCTTAACAGTGATGTCCTTAGTTTTATGGATTTTTGTATGTTGAGAGAGGTTAAGAATTAATGAAGAAAATGAAATGGTTTGAGAAAAAAAAATTGCAGGTTTATTAATGAGTGTAGGACTAGAGATGATTCGAACTCCCAACCTCCTTCAAAAGAGTTTGTTCCCTCTACCGTTAGACTACAACCTAAGTGGAAAATAAAATTTAATCAATCAATTTGATATTACTTTAATCGTAGCTTAAAAAAAATGTTTACATTAATTATTTTGTTTAGGCCTAAAGCTAAGGATAAGGGGCAAAATCCTTGTCGCTTGGCCCAGACACCTGAATTTTTAGGGTTGGCCCTGCGTATCGTTGAGTTGTTTGCTTTTAAACTTGTGATTTAAACTATTAAAAATATGATATGATATGATATAAAGTAATAGTCAAGTAAATATGTTTTGTGTTGGAAAGTATATATAAAGCTAAAGTAAGTTTCATAAAATTAAACGTAATCATTTGTTTTCCTAGTTTGATATCATGTTTAGGGTTGGTCCAACTCTAACACCTTAAGTCCCTAATTTTTGTCAGGCTAACACATTACATCCCTGGATCTAACGTTCGTTAGTTTTTCTGTTAGTTTTTGGGTGAAATTATTAATATACCCTCCTTCCATTTTTTTTTCTCCAACCCACCCTCTCCACCACCACAATTCTGACTGCCCACTACCACCGACCTTAAACCATACACCATTGTGAGCTACCATCTACAACTCAACCATCACCACCCCTATTTGTGAAGCCCCTGCCGGCAACCGCACATCGCCGCAAACCATTTACCACCTTCTATCTCCGTCGCGTCAACCACCATTCATTACCCTCAACTCTACTAAGACCCCACCCGTTGCTACCATCCACCCAACCTGCACTATTTCTTTCTCTGTACTAATTACACAACCATAAACCTAAACCCCTTCTATGATTTACAAGTGATGAAGTTATTCGGGGTGATGACATTCCGAACCTGGTTTTATATTTCTTGTGATAGTTTGATGGTAGGTTGTGGTGGTGTTGTAGGTGGGTGTTGGGAAAGGCTAAGGTGGTTGTGGTAGTGGTGACGGTGATAGGTGGGTTGGTTGGTTGGAGAAGAAGATGGAAGGTATATTAGTATATTCACCCAAAACTAACAGAAAAACTAACAGTTGTTAGGTCCAGGGAGGCAGGGATGTAATGTGTTAACCCGACAAACGTTAGGGACTCAGGGTGTTAGGGCTGGACTGAACCTATTAAGTCGTGCAAACCACAGGGACAAAAATTGCACTTAACTCTTAGAAATTGGTTGGTTGATCCCAAGTTTGATTGCAAGTAACATTAAGTTATGCTATATTAACAGGAGGAATCATAAAGATGATAAAAGTTATAGGAATGTATTTGATTATAATAATGGGTTGTTTGAGTCTTAGTAAGTGTTTCGGGTTCCGGACACCTCAAATGGCCCTATAACACAAATCATCTTTAGCTTCGCGCACCTATGTATCAAGGAATCTGATGTGTAAGTAAGTATAGCATTTGAAACGCATAAAACATAAGCAACAAATGAGATTTAATTAGGGCTGGCAAATCATGTTTCCCCGACCTGTTAAGACACGAACACGACACGATAACTTAGCGTATCATTTTTTAATACCCGAACGCGAATCTGTTTATACCTGGTTTACACGATAAGAAACAATAAGACATGATAATACCATTTTATACCAAGTTAACACGATAAGACATGATAATACCTGTTTATACCAGGTTAATATGCTAATACACGAACATGTTTTCCAAATCCGACATGTTAGAATTCTAAAAAGGTAGAATTCTAGTTAGTAAAAACGTATAACTCCAATACTCCACCCCCACAACCTATAATTTTTTTTATTTTTTTTAAAATTTTCTTTTAATATGTCTTAATGGGTAATAAACAGGTAAATAAGTATTTAACCTGTTTAGACACGAAACCTGTTAATGTCATATCGGTACCTGTTAAAATCGTATAGGTTTGTGTCGGATATTCGTGTTCGTGTATGAAATTGCCAACCCTATATTTAATGTGAGCACTGAATGTGTTAGCCTAAATTTCTTATTTGTTGTATTTGCTGGAGTATTTGTGATGAGTACTACAACAATTATGTGCGTCATGTGATTTGAAGAGAAATTTATACACACATTTAAACATGTTCTTGGCGCCTCTTCCATCGGTTGGGTAAAATCATTGTTAAGCATAAAAAAGAAGGGTGACGGCGTGTTTAAAATATGCTCATACTTGATCAATTCAAGGATGAGGCCGTTGTCAAATGAACCTTTGAGAAATAGTTGGCCACAAAGAGAAACCTTAAATGATTATCAACCATCTCCAATCTCATGTGAAAGGTTTATTAGTATGTCCAAAGGTCAGAGGATGATAGGAAATGGTTTATCAGGGAGGTATTTTCACATTTCATTGACCAGGTTTGTCGAAGTGTTCCTTTAGCCATATGAAGATAACATCACTTACAATGCCTTTTCTTGAGTAAAGGCGAATAAGTAGGAACATGGTTACTCGCTATGATGATCTATCTTGCTTATAATTTTCGTTGAAACAGTTATGACAAGTCGTAACATCCTTGGTTTTAAAAAGTGAGCTTAAGCGCAAAGCGCACCTATGCGCAAATCCGTGCGCCTTATGTAACCCTAGGCGAGCAGTGTACGAAAAGCGCAAGAAAAGCGCACTTTTTGTACACATGATGTTTTTGTGCTTAAAATTGTTATACATGTAGCTAAAAAGGTTGTTCATTTTAGTTAAATCATATATGTACTTTATTTGTATCTATATTTTGAGTAAATAATGCTAAAAACCTATAGCATATATAAAAAAATTTATATAATTGTCTTGCGCCTTGCGTACGAAAAGCACACCGCTTTTGCGCTTTGCGCCTCGGTTTTAGACCTCGTCGCTTTTGTGCGCTTCGCGCTTTTTAAAACGTATCGTTGAGTTGTTTGCTTTTAAATTTTGTGAGTTGAACTATCAAAAATAAGATATGATATGATATAAAGTAATAATCAAGTAATATGTTTTGTGTTGGAAAGTTTATATAAAGCTAAAGTAAGTTTCATAAAATTAAACGTAATCATTTGTCTTCCTAGTTTGAGATCATGTTTAGGGTTGGTCCAGCTCTAACACCTTAAGTCCCTAATTTTTGTCAGGTTAACATATTACATCCCTAGATCTAACGTTTGTTAGTTTTTCTGTTAGTTTTTGGGTGAAATTATTAATATACCCTCCCTCTATCTTCTTCTCCAACCAACCTACCCAACACCACCACCACCACCACCATTCCGACTACCCACTACCACCCACCTCAAACCATACACCATCGTGAGCTACCATCTACAACTCAACCATCACCACCCCTATTCGCGAAGCCCCTGTCGGCAACCGCACATCGTCGCAAAGCATGTACCACCTTCTATCTCCATCACATCAACCACCATCCATTACCCTCAGCTCCACTGAGACCCCACCCGCTGCTACCATCCACCTAACCTGCACTATTTTTTCTCTATACTAGTTTACACAATTATAAAACTAAACCCCTTCTTTGATTTACAACATTTAATGAATGGAGATGAAGTTATTCAGGGTGATGACATTCCAAACCTGGTGTTATATTTCTTGTGATAGTTTGATGGTAGGCTATGGTGGTGTTGCAAGTGGGTGTTGGGAAAGGCTAAGGTGGTTGTGGTGGTGGTGATGGTGACGGTGATGGTGGGTTGGTTGGAGAAGAAGATGGAAGGTATATTAGTATATTCACCCAAAGCTAATAGAAAAACTAACGACTGTTAGGTCCATGGAGGCAGGGATGTAATATGTTAACCCGACAAACGTTAGGGACTCAGGGTGTAAGGGCTGGACTGAACCTATTAAGTCGTGCAAACCACAAGGACGGAAATTGCACTTAACTCTTAGAAATTGGTTGGTTGATCCCAAGTTTGATTGCAAGTAACATTAAGTTATGCTATATTAATAGGAGGAATCATAAAGATGATAAAATTATAGGAATGTATTTGATTATAATAATGTGTTGTTTGAGTCTCAGTGAGTAAGTGTTTCGGGTTTCGGACACCTCAAATGGCCCTATAACACAAATCATCTTTAGCTTCGCGCACCTAGGTATCAAGGAATCTGATGTGTGAGTAAGTATAGCATTTTAAGTGCATAAAACATAAGCAACAAATGAGATTTAATTAGGACTAGCAAATCATCTATACCTGACCTGTTAAGACATGAAGTCATGAACACGAAACATGTATACACGAACACGACACGATAACTTATCGTGTCATTTTTTGATACCCGAACACGAACTTGTTTATACCTGGTTTACACGATAAGAAACAATAAGACATGATAATACCAGTTTATACCAAGTTAACACGATAAGACATGATAATACGTATTTATACCAGGTTAATACGCTAATACACAAACATGTTTTTCAAATCCGACACGTTAAATGGGTACCATCTATAAAGTAATGAACAATGTTGTGTGTTTTTGTATTATGAAAGTTGTGTGTATATCAACAATACATCAAGGCCTTTATATAGGCTTACATATGATTAACTCTAGCTAAGATTATGGAGTCAATGGTTGACTAAGTATAATGTACAATATAAATACAATGGCTAAAATCATGGAGTCAATGGTTGACTAAGAGACTTGACTTGACTTGACTTGATTTATGTTAGGGAGTCAATGGTTGACTAAGAGATTTGACTTGACTTGACTTGACTTGATTAATGTTGTTAATATGCCCCCGCAAGATGGAGGATCCGTTGAAGACTCCAATCTTGGACCGAAAATATAGGAAGGGTGCACGTGCAAGAGGTTTGGTGAGCACATCCGCGAGTTGATCCTTGGAGCTGACATGAAGAACTTTGAGTTGCCTGGAATTGACTTGTTCCCGCACAAAGTGATAGTCCAGAGCGATGTGTTTCATGCGGGAATGGTAAACAGGATTTGCACATACATAAGTAGCTCCGGTGTTGTCACAATAAAGCGATGGGGTGCTCTTAATTGGGAGCCTGAGTTCACCAAGTAAATTTTTAACCCATGAGAGTTCAGCCGCAGCATTAGCGAGTGCTTTGTACTCAGCTTCGGTAGATGATCTAGAGACGGTTTTTTGTCTAGCAGATTTCCAAGAGATGATATTGGACCCAAGATATATGAGATATGCTATAGTGGACCGTCCCCCATCATTAATACCGCCCCAGTCCGAGTCCGAAAAAGCCTGCAAGTTTAGGTTAGTATTGCGTTTCAAGAACAACCCATGATGGACCGTTCTTTTCAAATAGCGGAGTACCCGTTTAAGAGCTTGCCAGTGTGATTGTTTAGGTGAGTGCATGAATTGAGATAATTTATTGACGCCAAAGGAGATATCGGGACGTGTGAAGGAAAGATACTGCAAAGTGCCTACAAGTTGGCGGTAGGGAGTGGGATCGACTGGGAGAGTGGAGTCAAAGGAAGAAAGAGAGTCGGAAGTGCTTAAAGGAGTGAGAACCTCTTTTGCACCATCCATTTTAAAGGTGGTAAGAATATCTTGAATGTGGCGATGTTGGGAAAGAAATAGACCATCAGGCGTAGGAATGACTTCGATTCCTAGAAAATGATGGAGAGGGCCTAAGTCTTTGATAGAGAATTGGTTGCTTAGGGCTTGAACAAAGGAATCCATAAATGGATTATGATTGCCGGTGAGGACATTGTCGTCAACGTACACAAGGAGGTAGCAAGTGATGTTGTTGAGGTTGTATACAAAGAGAGAGGGGTCAGAAATGCATTTTTTAAAGCCAAAACAAGTGAGAAAGTTGGTTAGTTCGATATACCAAGCACGCGGTGCTTGCTTAAGCCCATAGAGGGATTTTTTGAGTTTGAAAATGTGACGTGGGAATTCCGTATTGGTGAACCCGAGAGGTTGCACCATAAAGACATCTTCGTGAAGAGTCCCATGAAGAAACGCATTATTAACGTCTAGTTGACGTAAAGACCATCCTTTTGAAAGAGCAATAGAGAGAACTGTGCGAATGGTAATGGGTTTAGCAACGGGACTAAATGTTTCATGATAGTCTTTTCCATATTGTTGGTGAAACCCTTTGGCAACTAGACGGGCTTTGTACTTGTCAATCGTGCCATCGGGTTTACGTTTGATTCGGAATACCCATTTGCAACCAATGGGAGTTTGGGTTGTGTGAGGGACAAGTTCCTAAGTGTTGTTATGAAGGAGAGCATTATACTCAAGATCCATGACATGACGCCAATCCGGATCTTTCAAGGCTTGAGTATAAGTGGATGGTTCAAGAGAAACGGGTAAAGGGTGAATGGTGGTAGAGTTGACAAAGTTGGGGTTGTAATACTTTGAGTTGGGTTTTGGTTGTCGACGAGGTGGTTGAGGGTTATGTGGAGGTGAGTTCGTGGGATCATCGGATGTGTTGGATGAAGACGTTGGTGAACTGGGGTCGGTGGAGTGGGAAGCGGTTGGGGAAGGGGTGGTGCTGGCGAGTGGAGTCGGTGGGCCGGTTGGTAAGGGTGTCTCGGTGGGCTGGGGTGTAGGGCCTGTTGTGTGGAGGGTGGGTTGTGTTCAGAAGGTAGAGGATGTGGGCCGTGGGTTTGTGGAGTTGGGGTTTGGGCATCGGGTGATGTGTGTAACATTACGCATTTATACTTGTACGTTACGTATCATCATTAATAAAAAACGTCAAGTTCCAGTATTATTGTTCGCATTTAATTATTTTTGTGGCATTTTGGGAACCCTAATACTATATTAATTATATATATATATTTATATATTTATATGTTGTGGAAAAATGTTTAAAAAAATTGTGCTTGGGCCGGGACTCGAACCCGCGTCCCAAGCCGGTTCGTTATACACACCCACACAACCAACTGATCTAGCCATGATTCTTGTTTTAAACCCGGCTTATTATTAATATAACAATAGCTTAAAAACTCTCACAGTTGACTTAGAAAGTCAACTGTGAAACGCGATTTACCAAAATCACAACCAATAACTCGTAATTGATCTGTGATTGGCATTACAACGCGATTACCGGCCTGTTGTGACTCATACACACGCCAATTATCAATCAATTGTTACCAAATTTGATCCACGACGCGTCAACATTCAATACAAGGTCAACGATTGCCAATTCGAACATCCGAGCCACTACCCTATAAATTGAACCTTTCTGGACCTTCACAACTCGCCATTCATTCTTTCTAAACCTCTAATTTCTCATAAAAATCTGCTGTTCTTGGAATTCTTGTTCGAGTTGACTTTGAAGCTTTGATTTATCATTCGTAATCGATTCGGCTTTGTAAGTCTAATTCTTATTGTGGGTTTCATTAGTCGGCAGATGCACAACATTAACCCCATGATTAAATTGGGTTAATGTTATGTGAATTACTCGATTGCAAACCTAGGGCTCGTATGCTTATTTTGGGGATAAACACGATTTCATTTATGTTGTTTATTTTAAATAAACAGAAACCAAACACAACCACTGGTCTGGACCAGGTGGTTGTGTCTGGTGCCCACTAACTGAGCCACGCGGGTTCGATCCCCGGCTGTGGCAAAACATTTTCTTTTGTTTTTGTTTTTAATCAAAACAAACAAGTTTAATTATATATATATTACTTATATTTTATAAATTCGTTTTAAAATATTAAAACTCTTTTAATAATTCTAAAAAAATTATTTTAAGTTAATCTAATGAAAAAGTTTAACTTACAATTTTTAGTTTTCAAAAATTTATTTATTTAATATATTTAATAAATAAATTAAGTTTATTCTATTATATTTATAAAATTCTATTAAAATATCAAAACAATTTTATAAATTTCCACAAAAATTATTCTGAGTTTATATAATAATAAACTTTTCTGAAATGATTTTTATTTCTGAAAAATCATTTATTTAATATTTTTAATCAATTTTTGTTAGTTTTAATCATAATTAAATCATAATAAATCCAATTTTTAATATTTTTGCACCAAAATTTTATACAAATTATTTCTGATTATTTAGAACAGAAATATAAATTTTAAACTAATAATTCTTTAATTTTATTATTTTTAAATATTAAAGTTAAATTTTGATAATTTGTTATAAATAGAATTAATATTCTATTTTAAAGAAAATAATTTTATAAAAATTATTTTTATACTTTAAACTCATTATTGTGACCATCTTAAATTCAAATTTTATAAAAAGATTTTTGTTTATTTATTTACTAAAATTTTCTCAATTATCAAACATTTTTAATATTAATCAAACGAGCATTTATCCCAAATTCAAAGCCCTAGAACATATACATTTGTAGACTAGATAGACTTAGACATATTTATTACCTTATTATAGGGTGATATTTGGCATTGTTTAGGCAACACGCTATTCAATTTTTCAAGAAGTATAACAATTTGCTAAGGTGAGTTTTACATAGCCCCTTTTCTATTTATCACCATTTTTGGGGTGAAACATGTTACAACATCATTTATGCAATTCAATCATCAATGTGTCTATATGTTTTTCTATGTTGCATTATGTCTTGAACATGACTAGGGTAAGCACAATTCTAGCATAATCATTAACATTGATCAGCCGACGGTATACATTGATAGATCTATTGGACTGACAATCCCACCCGGATACGTGCCTCCTACAAAGGTAGCGTGGGTGTTTGTTATCGCATAACATATTCGAGTGAACCATGAGCGTATGGGATGTACCACATTATAACAGTCACAAGGGTTGATTATGCACTCAATTTACTTCTAGTATGTTTTCACATATGGACTAGATTGCCATGACACATGAATTGCACAACATTTTTATTCGATTATCAAAACCTATGTAATTCTCACCAACTTTTGTTGACCCAAAAATATTTTCAAAATTAACATGTTTCAGGTAACAATGAGGCTGAGGCTTGAGTTTGCATAAGGATTATACATGAAGTTATTATTTGGAGCTATTTGAAGTTTTGTTATTTGATATTATGTATTGAATTCCTAGACATCATTTTATATTGGATATTATGTTTTGAATAAATTATTTAAAATTCAATTTATACCATGTGCTACCGAAACAATCATCAATACGTGACATCCCGATGTTTCCGCCATCGGTTGGGGTGTTACAGATTAGTATCAGAGCCTTGGTTATAGGGAATTAGGTTATTAGAAAATAATCTAGACTATAACCTTAGGGACTTAAACAGTATTTGCTTCTCTTACTTGAAATCCTAATTGCTTCCTTAATCTTATCCCTAGCCTATATAACCCTAAGCCTACATGTGACCTACTCTTATTCGTCTGCTGCAATCCTGATCCACCATTAGATTAATAGGACAAAATCCTCAGGTTTAACCTGAACCCCCTTGAGATCTCATCGAAGTTCTAGATTTTAATAACGAACACGTGCAATCTGGAAGGGTGAACGCCTGTATTCTGAGTCTTCTGTCTAGGCTGGCATTGCGCATATATCCCAATCAGACAAGGGACCCGGATGCCTACCTGGGAATTCTCGGGATGAGTGTTCACTTATAGGCTAAAGCATGTCTTCATATGTTATTAAAATTTAGAATCTTTGATAAGTCAACGTTTTCGTTTATTCGTTTTAATTAATGAATAAATAATTACATTCCTTATATAATCTCATTCATTTCATTGTGTCTCTTACAGATCATGCCTCCACGTCGCAGCACTCGCAACAGCAATGGTGAGAACCACGATGAAGGTGGTGACAACCATAACCATAATCATGGTCCTAACCACAACAACAATGGTGTCGATGCCCAACTGGCTGCGATCATTTCTCAACAAATGGCGCAGCAAATCGCGACTCTGGTTCCCAATTTACTAGCTCAAGTCATCCAGATGAACGGCAACGGGAACGGTAATGGCAACGGGAACGGTAACGGCAATGGGAACGGTAACGACAACGGGAATGGAAATAGAAACCACAACGGAAACGGGAATGGTCTCCCAGCCTGTACCCTTAAGCACTTTAATTCTTGTAATCCCCCAAAGTTTAGTGGTGAAGAAGGAGCTACAGGACTCCTACAATGGTTTGAGGGTATTGAGAATACCTTCATCAACAGTGAATGCCCCGACAACTTCAAGGTTCGTTACGTCATGAGTGTTCTCCACAAACGAGCACTCACTTGGTGAAATGAGGAGAAGCGCACCCGTGGGGCCGAAGTTGCTCTTGTTATGACATGGGACCAAGTCAAGGAGGTTATGAAGGAAGAGTTTTGTCCTCGCAACGAAGTTAAGAAGCTAGAAGATGAGTTCCACACCCTTGCTCAAGATAGTGGGGAAAACCTTGCCTACAACACCCGCTTTCACGAGCTTAGCTTATTGTTGCCTCACAAAGTCACTCCCCTGCCGGTAGCCATCGAGAAGTATATCGGTGGTCTGCCCATGCAAATTCAGGACACCGTTTGGGGAAGAAATCCTGCCACCTTGGAAGAAGCCAAACGTCTGGCGGCTACTCTTACTGATAATCATGTGAAGAACGGTACTCTCTTTCGCAAAGGCACTAAGAAGACTGTTGCCAAAGACACTCCTCAGCCCACTATTGAAGTCAAGCCTGAGACCTCAAGCAACAAGAAGCGTAAGGCTAGGAACTACATGGTTGCTACTACCCCACCTGCAGCACAAAACCCAGCCAAGAAGCCATACACCGGACCTCACCCCTTGTGCAATACTTGCAAGTACCATCATCCAGCACAGGTGCCATGTCGCTTTTGTACTAAGTGTCAAAGGTATGGTCACCTTGTGAACATCTGCCGAGCCCCTCCTGCTGCCCAAAACAACAATGCCCCAGCTCCTGACCAACAAAACAACCGGCCTACTCGTGGTCAGTGCTACGAGTGTGGCAGCCCTGATCACTATATCAACAATTGCCCCAATCGTAACCAAAACCAAAACCAAAACCAAAACCAGAACCAAAACCGCAACCAAAACCAGAACTGCAACCAGAACCAAGGTGCTCGAGGTCGCGCCTACAATCTCAATGCTAACCAGGCCCGTGACAACAGCGAAGTGGTGAATGGTACGTTCCTCATTAATAACCACTATGCATCCATATTATTTGATTCGGGAGCTGATAAGTCATTTGTATCACTGAAGTTTGAACCTTTACTTAACTTACCCCAAACTAACCTAGAGGAACCTTTAGTGGTAGAGGTAGCTAATGGGAAGTCTATCTCGATCGACTCTATTATTCGTAACTGTGTGTTGAACCTCGACGAACATACTTTCTCTATCGATCTCATCCCTATGCATCTTGGAAGTTTTGATGTCATAGTAGGCATGGACTGGTTGTCAACCCATCGTGCTGAAATTCTGTGTTTTGAGAAAGTCATACGCATTCCTCTCGAATCTGGTGAGATTTTGAAGATCTACGGTGAGAAGCCTTGTGGCGAGCTTAAGCTCATGTCTTGTACTACTGCCCAAAAGTACTTACGAATAGGGTATACAGCCTTCTTAGCTAACGTGATAGAAAAGAAGGACAAAGGCAAAAGTATCCAAGACATTCCAATTATTCGGGACTATCCTGAAGTCTTCCCAGAGGATTTACCTGGTTTGCCTCCTGCTCGACAAGTGGAATTTAGAATTGATCTTGTTCCTGGTGCTAATCCTGTCGCTAAAGCTCCTTATCGTCTTGCACCCTCTGAGATGCAAGAACTTGCCAGTTAACTACAGGAACTTTCTGATAAAGGCTTCATTCGCCCCAGTTCTTCTCCATGGGGAGCCCCTGTCTTGTTCGTTAAGAAGAAGGATGGATCTCTTAGAATGTGTATCGACTATCGTGAACTCAACAAACTCACCATCAAGGATCGTTATCCATTGCCTAGGATTGACGATCTTTTCGATCAACTTCAAGGAGCAACCCACTTCTCGAAGATTGATCTTCGTTCTGTTTATCATCAGCTTAGAGTCCACGAAGAAGATATTCCCAAAACAGCCTTTCGCACACGCTATGGTCACTATGAATTCATGGTCATGCCTTTTGGATTGACCAACGCTCCCGCAGTGTTTTATGGATTTAATGAATCGGGTTTGTAGACCCTACCTTGACAAATTCGTGATCGTCTTCATCGATGATATTTTGATTTACTCTAAATCAAAATCCGATCACGAACAACATCTTCACTCCATCTTGGGTCTCCTAAAGAAAGAACAACTGTATGCCAAGTTCTCAAAATGTGAATTTTGGCTTAAGGAAGTTCAATTTTTGGGACATGTCATTGATATGAACGGAATTCATGTTGATCCTGCAAAGATCGAAGCTGTGAAAAATTGGGGTGTTCCTAAAACTCCAACTGAAGTCCGTTCTTTCCTTGGTTTGGTCGGTTATTATCGTCGATTCATCGCCAACTTCTCTAAGATCGCTGTTCCTCTCACTACCTTAACTCACAAAGGTAAACCCTATGAGTGGGGACCAAAGCAAGAGGAAGCATTTGAAACTCTTAAGCTGAAACTCTATGAAGCTCCTATCCTATCTCTACCTGATGGTAATGATGATTTCGTGGTCTATTGCGATGCATCAAACCAAGGTCTTGGTTGTGTTCTCATGCAACGAGGAAAGGTTATTGCTTATGCGTCTAGACAGCTCAAGACTCACGAAAAGAATTATACCACCCATGATCTTGAATTGGGCGCTGTTGTCTTTGCTCTTAAGATTTGGAGACATTATCTTTATGGGACCAAATGTGTGGTGTTCACAGATCACAAAAGTCTTCAACATGTCTTCGACCAGAAAAATCTTAACATGAGGCAACGACGTTGGGTTGAGTTACTTAACGACTATGATTGCGAAATTCGCTACCATCCTGGCAAGGCGAATGTTGTGGCTGACGCACTTAGTCGTAAAGAGCGTATCAAACTTCAATGCGCGAGAGTTCGTACTGATCTTCAGGATCGCATTCTCCAGGCTCAACATACATCAGTCACCCAAGGTAACATGTACGACAAAATGTCTTGTGGTGCTGAGACTCAACTTGAAACCAAACCCGATGGTCTTCTTTATTTCCTTAACCGACTGTGGATTCCCGATCGTGATGATCTTCGTACCTTTCTCATGAACGAGGCTCATAAGTCTCGTTACTCTATTCATCCTGGAGCCGACAAGATGTACCAAGATCTTCCTTATTCATATTGGTGGCCTGGTATGAAGAAAGACATTGCCCTTTTTGTTGCAAAATGCCTCACTTGTTCAAAGGTCAAGGCTGAACATCAACGACCATCTGGTATGCTCGAACAACCAGAAATTCCTGTATGGAAATGGGAGAGCATAGCTATGGACTTCATCACCAAACTCCCTCGTACACCTAAAGGTTTTGACAACATTTGGGTAATCGTCGATTGTTTGACCAAGTGAGCCCACTTCTTACCTATTCGTGAGAAGTATTCTGTGGAAATATTGGCAAGGATGTACGTAAGTGAAATCGTATGTCGTCATGGTATACCTTTGGACATTATCTCTGATCGTGATGGTCGTTTCACCTCTCACTTTTGGGATTCTTTACAAGATGCTTTGGGTACCAAGTTGAACCCGAGTACTGCTTATCACCCTCAAACAGATGGTCAGACTGAACGGACCATCCAAACACTTGAGGATATGCTCAGGGCATGTGTCATCGATTTTGGTGGCGCATGGGATTCTCATCTCCCTTTGGTTGAGTTTTCATACAACAACAATTATCATGCCAGTATTAACATGGCTCCTTTCGAAGCACTCTATGGTCGTAAATGTCGTTCACCTGTCTGTTGGACTGAGGTTGGTGAAGCCCGTATCACAGGACCTGAACTAATCCAGGAAACCACAGACAAAATCCAACTCATTCAGGATAATCTTCTCAAGGCTAGAAGTCGTCAGAAGAGTTATGCTGATAAACGTCGTAAACCCTTGGAATTTCAAGTTGGGGACCTTGCACTACTTAAGGTATCCCCTTGGAAAGGAGTAATTCGTTTCGGTAGAAAGGGAAAACTAGCTCCTCGATACGTAGGCCCATTCAAAATTCTTGACAGAGTTGGAAAAGTGGCTTACAAACTTGATCTTCCACCTGAGCTAAGCAATGTTCACCCGACCTTCCATGTTTCGAATCTCAAGAAATGCTTAGCAGATGAGAACCTTCATGTTCCTCTTGAAGATGTGCAAATCGATGAAACCATGCACATTATCGAGAAACCCGTCGAGATCGTTGATACTGGAGTCAAGAAACTCAAGCGCAGTCACATTCCGATCGTTAAGGTTCGTTGGGAATCTAAACGAGGTCCAGAGTTCACTTGGGAACGTAAAGATCAGATGAAGTCTAAGTACCCACATCTTTTTCCACCAGACTCTCCAACTCCAACTTCGGGACGAAGTTCCTAAAAGTAGGGGAGACTGTAACATTACGCATTTATACTTGTACGTTACGTATCATCATTAATAAAAAACGTCAAGTTCCAGTATTATTGTTCGCATTTAATTATTTTTGTGGCATTTTGGGAACCCTAATACTATATTAATTATATATATATATATATATTTATATGTTGTGGAAAAATGTTTAAAAAAATTGTGCTTGGGCCGGGACTCGAACCCGCGTCCCAAGCCGGTTCGTTATACACACCCACACAACCAACTGATCTAGCCATGATTCTTGTTTTAAACCCGGCTTATTATTAATATAACAATAGCTTAAAAACTCTCACAGTTGACTTAGAAAGTCAAATGTGAAACGCGACTTACCAAAATCACAACCAATAACTCGTAATTGATATGTGATTGGCATTACAACGCGATTACCGGCCTGTTGTGACTTATACACACGCCAATTATCAATCAATTGTTACCAAATTTGATCCACGACGCGTCAACATTCAATACAAGGTCAACGATTGCCAATTCGAACATCCGAGCCACTACCCTATAAATTGAACCTTTCTGGACCTTCACAACTCGCCATTCATTCTTTCTAAACCTCTAATTTCTCATAAAAATCTGCTGTTCTTGGAATTCTTGTTCGAGTTGACTTTGAAGCTTTGACTTATCATTCGTAATCGATTCGGCTTTGTAAGTCTAATTCTTAATGTTGTGGGTTTCATACCTGAATGGTTAAGAGGCTGATTAAGAGGCTACCAAACAGCCCCTTAGCCGATTGAGACATGTTATGTGACAATTGCCAAAATTTGATGCACTATCCGTATATAAACCAATCAATTTTGCATCTCCATATCAATATGGGACAAGAAATTTTAATTATTTAGATGTCCAACCAAATATCACTTAATGATTCAACACTTAACATTCAGACCGTTTACTGAGTCAAAAGTTGACCAACGGCAGTTAACTTTTTACCTTCACGTCGTCCATCAAAAAATAGTAAAGGGACCATATTGTAATACAATATTATTATCAGTTTGGCAGGCGGAGGCTGCTGCTTGAAACCTCATAATATATCATTTGGGGGGAAAATGCTTCTCAAATCTGTCTCTCTATTGCTTTCTCGAATCCCTCTGATTTCTTCTTCTTCTTCACGACAAAGGTTACACGCTGTTCCACCTTCTAATTCTACTCATAATCCTTGCAAAATTTAACTTATTATTATTATTATTTACTAATTTCTGCTATTCAGTATCTAATATATGCTACTTTGTATGTATAATGCTTATTAATATAAATCTGAATGTTTAGTTTTTGTTTTAATAGAATAGGGATTTTAATGTATATATTTTTTGTTTAGCTAAATGCTTAGTGTATTATTGAAGTAAATAATAATAATAATAATAATAATAATAATAATAATAATAATAATAATAATAATAATAATAATAGGTTATTATTGCAGTAAGATTTGTTCATATGAATTTATGCCATTCACTCTCTAATGTATGGTAGTTTGCAGTTGAAGAGTTGTTATTCAACTACATAGATTTTGATAGCTGAAACTATCTTAGATTTCGCGTGTATGTATGATCTCTATTAATATGAATCTTAATGTGTAGTTGTAAAATGATATCACTAGGCGCTAGTCGGCTGTTGGGGTACCTACTAGCGATTAATCGGATTGAGATTTCTATATGTAATTTTAGGTTTACACACACACACGCACACATTTATATAGGTAAATATTTTAAGTATACATCGCCGGAATTAGTGGCGAAGCTTGACCCGAAACTTCGGGGGGTCGGAAGTCACCGGGGGTCAGAAAACACTAGTTTCAGGGGGTCGAAACCGTATATAACAAAAAATTTCTATATGAATACTATGTAATCGGAACTTCTGAGCGAAAATTCGGGGGGGTCGCCCGCCCCTCCTCACCCCTAAAGAGCTCCGCCACTGGCCGGAATCTTCACGGTTTGGTTGGAAACTGTCCGGATTTTAAAGGTTTTGGCCGGTGGACTAGGTCCGATTAGGGCTGACTATTGATTAACGAAAAATTACTCAGTGACCGGCCGACTAGCGATTAATCGCCGACTTGTCCAGATTTTTACAGCACTGGTTTTTGTTTTAATAGAATAGGGCTTTTAATATATCTTTATTTTTTTTGGTAAATGTTTAGTTTATTGTATTAATTAAGCACAAACAAAGTTTGTTGATATGAATTAAAGTGTTGATGTTTTGCAGTAAGATTTGCATGAGAAGGATGAGTACTGATAAGGCTCCAGCTACACCTGTTTACCCTAAGTTTGTTCCAGTGGAGAAGAAGGAAATTACTTCAGTTAGCAAGTCTGATGGTATATGCAAAATTACCAGCTTATTGAGTTTTTACTATAAGCCATTAGTTAATGATTTATTTCTAGAAAGGCAAAATACGCATGCTTGTTTTCTAGATTCTACCTTCTCAAAATGTTTCATGTTGCTGAATGCTATTGATTGAATCCACATGAGCTAAATACCGTTTTATATCCTATACTGTAGGCTTCACATTTCGGCTTGTTTCGTATAACATTCTTGCTCAGGTATGCGCATAGGTTCATAAGTTGTCTAGAGATTTTTTGTTGACTGTGGATAGTGTTATCTAATGCATTTATGTTCATACATTTTTCGGAATTCAAGCATTCATATGTAATTTTTTCATAAGATAATCGTAATGTCAAAGAAATGCCAAGGTCTTGTATGTTATATTGGGCTTTTGTTGAACCTTGCAAATACTCATAGTCTCATACACCTAATCAAGCAAGCTCTTTGCAATTATCAAACTCTATATATAGAGATCTATGTAACCCTTTAATTCACACAATCAATACACAACTCTAAGTTGGTAACAAACCCTACTCTGAGGCCTAGCCGAGTAGCCAAACATACAAACTTAAACCAGGAAGAGTAATTGTATATTGCGTTGTGCTAAGTAGTTAATGCGGTAAAATATCGGATATCGGTGAAGGACCGATATTTGAGATATAGGTTATCGCGGTGAGATATCGGTGGGATATCGGCAATTTTTATATCATGCAAAATCCATACATGTAGCAATTTAACACTAACAATTCAATATACTCTCCTGCCATTAACAAATTAACCTTTTACAACTTGCAAAACACTAGCAATTGTAGCAAGTGGGAACTTGTTAAGACTTAAAACACTAATATTTAACACTAATTATTAACAATTAAGATTTAAAACAATACTACCAACTATAAGAAGTAAGAAAAATGGAAGAACTAAGAAGAAAAACACCAATATCGGGAATATCGGTGATATATCGGTCAAATATCGGTAAAATATCGGTCGAAATATCGGTAACAATATATCGGTTGATGACCGATAACCGAGATATCGGTGATATATCACCGATATATCGGCCGAGTTAACTACTTAGGCGTTGTGTGCCTAACATGGTTACCTATGGGCTCTACATATAGAGGATGATATTACAATTAGATAGACCTTCTAGATATGATAATTACATAAGTAGTCTAATGTTCCCCGCGCTGCCCCACAAGCTAAGGACGGGTAACAACTTGTAGCTTGGTTTGCATAAAGAGAAATCTTTGAGTTGGCAATGACTTTTTGAAAAGAGAAATCTTTGGGTTGGTGTTTCAAACTTCAAGCCTCAGCCCTTGCCTATGATCCCATCTAGCCCACCATCTCTCGTTCACAATGTTAACTTCTCTAATCTAGTTTAACAGAGACGCTGTTGTTACTCTTTCTCTCCCAAATATCACATTTGCTGACAACAAAGCGTGTCAATTTTTGCATGCCCACACAGAAAACCATTGGTTGCATGCTTGCACTTAAACGCATTCTACATTATATTCATGTCAGTGTGGCTATGGTTTGCTTATTCGACATACATATTAATGTACATTTTCTCTACGCTGCTTCTCACATGATTGTCAGTCACAAGGGGATTTGTTGTCTATTTGGTTCTAATCTTAACTTGGACCACCCACAAGCAACACAATTTCTCGTTTGTCTACTATGTCTAGATACAAATCTCTTGCCAATACAATGGTTGAACTTACATGGTTGAAAGCTCTTCTATGTGAACTTGACGATGTTAGCGTAGTCTTAGCTCCTACCCTCTAGTGTGATGATCTAGGTGCAATATATCTCTCAACCTGTATTAACTTTCATGCATGACAAAACATGTAGAAGTTAGTTTTCAGTTTGTATTTTTGTTAGAGAAAGGGTTACGAAGGGAAATCTTTTTGTATCATTTTCATCAACAAATAATTTAATTGATGATACCTTTGCAAATTGGTAGCCAACTCCTAGGTATATCTTTTGACATGTTGTTCCCTGTACTTGGCTTGCGGGGGGTGTATTACACTAGGTATGTAGTATGTACATATTGTAACTGTCATAGTCTGAAAGATATTTATGTGTAATATAGAGCTCCAATGTAAACCTTTTATACACATAATCAATATACAAATACATTTTGGTTCAACTTGCAGGCATATGTAAAAAGTTCTGTGTTTCCGCACTCCCCATCACCTTGTCTCAAGTGAGTTCTTGCTTTTGTAATATTCTATTGTGAATGCTTGAACTTAAGTTATTATGATTTGAAAAACTGGATGGCTAGAAAATCATAAGAAAAATATCATTAGATGTTTCTTTTATGGGCTAAAATATACATTGAATTTTGGCGCCTATTGTCACAGGTGGAAAGCTCGTTCACCAATAATTCTTGATGTTCTCAGGAGTCTTGATGCTGACATCTTATGCTTACAGGTTTTCCTCATATCCTTTACTTTGTGAATCATTATGGCCCAGTTCAGATACTGTTTGATATATCTATCATATTTATTATTTATTTTATCAAAATTCAGTTTCTGTGAAATGAGAAATTTCTTGTAATTGCTACCAGGAATTAGATGAATATGATAAATTCTACAAAGAAAAAATAGAGCAGAATGATTACTCAAGCATCTACATTAAAAGAAGTGGGAGAAAACTTGACGGTTGTGGAATTTTCTACAAACACAAGAAGTAAGCTTTTTGAAAGGAAACCAATTCATTCATTGAAATCTCCAAAAGTTCTTTTAAAAGCAAAAAACATTTAACTGCATTCAATAATTTTCTTACCCTTTTGTTGGTCTTATTTCTAGATTGGAGTTGGTCATGGAGGAAAAAATTGACTATAACGACCTGGCTGACTTGATTCTAGACGATTCATCACGCCTGGAACAAAAAGAGAAGGCTACTGAAACCGATAATAAAGGTACAAATCAAGTAAGGGTTTTTTGGTCCTTTTTTGTCTTCTTTATTCTTCGTTATTCTTAGGCGAACCTTTCTTATAATGATTTTTCTTTAAATCTATAACATTGGCATAGAGGAAGTAACATCTCCGAGGGACCGTGGGGATCCTAATGATCCATATGTCCGGTTGAAACGTGATTGTGTTGGAATTATGGCTGCATTCAAGTTCAAATATCCTTTTCAACATTATGTCATTGTGACAAACACACATATTTACTGGTAATGGTAATTCCAATTCAACCCTTATGCTGTCCAGCTTCAACTAAGTGGATCATTTCTTACATATGTTTAGTGTTCATGATAAATATTTGAATCCTGCCCCTCAGGGACCCAGAATGGGCTGATGTCAAGCTTGCACAGGCGAAATATTTACTGTCACGTGTAGTCCAGTTCAAAAAAATGGTATCTGACAAATTCGAGTGCACACCATCAGTACTTATTGCTGGAGATTTCAATTCGGTTCCTGGAGATAAGGTACACTCAAATGCATTTCTTTAATTGCATAAAAAGTATCTACTTTGTGTCTGATTTCCGTGTAGAAAGTATCCACCTTCAATCGGTAAAGAAATTTCTTTATGCCAGAAATGAATATTATCAAACTTAAAAAATATATGATTGAAGGTAACCAACTTTAAAGTATATCGATTCAAGGTAATCTGATCCAGTTACTAGTGAAAAATGATGATGTGGCACTTGATCTGTGTGTAAGTTTCGATGATGTTAACTTTTTACATTTGAGATACAAGAAACCCATAGTTATGTTTGTTACATCTCGTATAAGAAATCGATGAAAAGTAGCCCTTTTTGCTACCATGAATAACGAAATGGAAAATCGAATATCGAGTTTAACAGATTTATGTTCCAGGTATACCAGTACCTTGTATCTGGTGGGCCAATGTCAGAACCTTCACCAGAATGCTCAGAAGATGTACCAATGCCTTTGTGCAGTGTGTATGCGTACACAAGGGGTGAACCACGGTTCACAAACTATACACCTGGGTTCACGGGGACACTTGATTATATACTATTCTCTCCTTCCGAGGGCATTGAACCTGTCGGTTACCTTGAGCTTCCAGATGCCGAATCACCTGATCTAAAAGGTGGATTGCCAAATTACCACCATCCAAGTGATCATTTGCCAATAGGTGCCGAGTTCGCAGTGCTCCAAGATAGCTGAAGTATTTTTCAGGTCACTACTATTTTGTTCACATTTATCATTCTTTTATTATAAAGTTCCCAGTCCTTTAATTTTTTTAGGGAAAAAGTTACTTTACTTGTGGTTTTATGATTAGATTTGCTCTTAATGAAATGTTTTCCTGTTCTTATATTAGTTTGACAATTATTGTACACATTTATATAGGAAGAAAAATGGATGAGGTCATCATAGAACACTAACATATTTTGAGGAAAAAATAAATAAATTTGATCAATTTAATTGATTAATATTTTTTCACCACCTTATCTTAACACTGGAATAGTGATTAAAGGATTTTAAATCTTCCTAATATAGGTTATTTTTATCATAGGTATATGTAGATAATTATATTATCTTTTTTGTGGCCAAGACGGCCTGTAGGGGTGTTCATCGTGTCGTTTCATGACCTTTTTGACCCAAACCATGATTCGCAGTAGGCACCACTGTTTAATAAACCAAGTTAGTGAAATCGTCTTGTATATAAATACCGGTCATATTAACTGACAAAGAAACAAGGTAGTACAATGTAAGTCCCAAATACTAGATCTTGTTAAGTGCAAGAGATTGTTATCACTTAGAAACACCTATGGATTAGGTGTTTTAAGTGATTAATCTTGGACAACAAAAAAACTAGATGAATATGACACACAAGATGAACAAGAACACAATTCCATTACTGATTTATCATTGAAACACCATGGATTACAGACAAGTACGCACCGGATTCAACTTGTGCTAAGAAGATAACTAAAAACCCTAACCCTAGAGCTGCAACATAACATTCTATGTATAGAGGGGCTGATGGGCCTGCGCACTTAAGCTAAGTGTGCAGGGCCCGTGTCTAAGTACGCAGCCTCTAGGGTTTTCTTAACAACTATTACATAATTACATATTCAGTCCCTTGACTTACACAATACTTAATAAACTATCAAAAGTCTTCATTCTGGTAACTGTGGTCTCAACTAAACCCAACAATACTCCCCCTAGACCACAGCTACCAGCTCTTCTTCTTTCTCAATCAATCGACACGTCGCTTGTCTCCCCCTCTTCTCTCTCTCCCTGCGCCGGTGGATCTTGAATGAAAACTGTAATCGAAGAACCTGCTGCTGAAACTACTCAAGAACCACCTGTCATCGAAGAAGATCTTGCTGCAGTTTTCATTCAAGATCCACCGACGCGGGGAGAGAGAGAAGAGGGGGAGACAAGCGACGTGTCGATTGATTGAGAAAGAAGAAGAGCTGGTAGTTGTGGTCTAGGGGGGAGTATTGTTGGGTTTAGTTGAGACCACAGTTACCAGAATGAAGACTTTTGATAGTTTATTAAGTATTGTGTAAGTCAAGGGACTGAATATGTAATTATGTAATAGTTGTTAAGAAAACCCTAGAGGCTGCGTACTTAGACACGGGCCCTGCGCACTTAGCTTAAGTGCGCAGGCCCATCAGCCCCTCTATAAATAGAATGTTATGTTGCTGCTCTAGGGTTAGGGTTTTTGGTTATCTTCTTAGCACAAGTTGAATCCGGTGCGTACTTGTCTGTAATCCATGGTGTTTCAATGATAAATCAGTAATGGAATCGTGTTCTTGTTCATCTTGTGCGTCGGTTCTTATCATATTCATCTAGTTTCTTTGTTATTCAAGATTAATCACTTAAAACACCTAATCCATAGGTGTTTCTAAGTGATAACAATCTCTTGCACTTAACAAGATCTAGTATTTGGGACTTACATACAAGTCTATAGAAGGGCTAAGGTTCCAGGCAGAAACAAAATGGTTTGATTATATGTAAAGACATGATCTATTCTAAACTTTGGGTCCTAAAAATGAAGGGTCCTAAAGCAAGGGCTTTGATCTGAGTCGCCCATGACGAGACGCTTTGTGGTTCAACAACTTATGGATGAAAACAAGAGGCAACAACTTTTGGATGCAAAGAGGCATCTGGTTCACGCGTAACCGGACGTTTAAGTAACAAATAGTAGCAATATGATGTTCAACACCTGTAAACAACAATCTACAGTTTATACCCACAGATAACAAATGAATACATCTATTTGTACAACATGCTACAAAACTACAAGACATTGATAAAACACTGTAAGATGCAGATCTACATAACCATCCTCTTTATCTAGATCACATTTCTTCAATGCAAACGTTTTTATATTTTCGCCAATCCACCAGAAATGAGATTGATTAGCACCCAAAACAGTCATCCCACTAAGAACTATTTAGAAAGCGCGTCAGTGGCTCTCAATACGCGGTAACAGAAAGCTAAATCCCGAGTTCTCACGAATTAGAGGTGGAGGCTCGATGTCTGAGATTTGAACCAGTTGCATTGATTTCGATATATCATCAAGCGAAAATGGAATGCTACATAACATAAATGAATTATGAGAAAACATCACAACTGTCATAGTTTAAGCCAAGGGGACAACATAAAGTTATAAGTAACCTCGAATCATCATCCAACAGGAATGAATTGCTTGCAACACTGTTTTCTTCGTTCATCAACCCTTTCATGCGGGATATCACCTGAACAACGATTTAAGATACATGCTAATTCTATATGATTATTTCAAATAAGTCAATATGATCTTAAGGAAATGATAAAATTATAAAAAAAACATACCTCCGTGGATACACTTTGTGTGCCATACTTGTCATCCCAATACATTGTACTTATCCGATACAACTGTTGTATACTTAGAATCTGCAAATCGAGATATTGGATTGTGTAATGGTAAACAAAATTGCATTTGTGGTTATAAAAAGTGCAAGGCGCTCCGAGGCGTTTAGGTCCTCAAAACCAAGGCGAGAGCTTGACGTACGTGAGGCGTTGTTTTATGTACAACCCAATAAGCTTTACGTACAACCAAAAGATGCATCTCTCTCATCTCTTTTACACATACCATTCATAATCACTTTACCGATTTGATTGTTTTGACATATCAGCCGATGAGGACGTTGAGGCGGATGTGTGGGCACCCCATGTTGGATCGGATAAGAAATGAAGTTTTTAGTGATAAATTGGGGGTGATACACATTTTGGATAAGATAAGAGAGCTGAGACAGAGAGATTTGGACGTGTGCAGGGGAGACAGATGACACTGGTAAGAAGAGTGGAGACTCACAGTAGAGGTGAACTAACATGCAAAGAGGGTCTTAAATGATTTATTAGACTTGTACCTCTCTAAGGACATGAAAAATAAAGGTTTGGGATATTAGGGAGTTGTATTAGATTTCTCTTAGCTATGTCTAGGCGCATTTGCCTGTCCTACCTCTTTTAGTTACTTTCTAGGTGGCTAGTATACTTTCTTGGTCATTGTTTTTCTTTCTTTCCTCTTCTACTACTTGTCTTTCTTTGTGTTCTATTTTTTTAATTTTTTATTTATGTATCTGTTTTATCATTATTATTATTATATTTATTTTTAGTAGTATTTATTTATCTATATATTTTCAAAAAAGGAAGCGGGTCTCATTGGGTGCAACCTTTCTATCCTTTAGGAAGATGTAAAGTTTGCATCCGTCTCGCCCTTCCTAGACCCTAATTATGAGTGAGGCTTTGCTGGGTATCTTAGTTTGTTTGTTTGTTATGTACATACAACACTCCTCAATGCCTTGATGGCCTCACACACCTGAGGCGCCCCTTTTTAGTTTTTACAACCTAGATTGCATTGTGTTGTAACCTAACAAAGCATATATCACTAACCGGGCAGAGGTCATGTCTTATTTCATCCAGTGTTTTCTTCGGCTTTTGATGTATAACCTGAATGCAATTAAATTCTCATATAAATAAAGACTGGTCACAACTCAACTTTTCGATGAAATATGATGAAAAAGATACTTTACCAGAAACGCAATAGCCTGTCGTATATGCTTCAGTTCATCCCAAGCCGAACCTGAATACTGCAATTCAAATGTTTAACAAAAAACATATATGTTAAAAAAAAAAAAAAAAAAAAAAAAAAAAACAAAAATACCTCATCAGTTGCATTGTAACACCAGTGTTCTATTTCAGCCAGCCCTGCTTTCACATACTCACCATTACTAAACGAACAGCATTCACGCCTCAAAAGTAAGCTGCATCATGAAATCGAAATTACAAAAACAAAAATAATAATAATAATGACTAAATATAAAACAGATGTGTCTGCATATGGCATAAACAAATGGCATACCTGTTAAATAGCTGAACGTTGACGAATGAGAATATCTGTGTGAAAACTTTGCGCACCAAAAAGGGCGGCACCTAAGAACATTTTGAGGTTAGTAACAGAACAAATGACCCAAAAAAAAAAAAGAAAAATAGTAGAAATTGATAATAGTTCAACTAACATGATTTGTTTTTAAAATGCTTAAGAACTTTCCAAGACTCTTAACAATTCCTTGCCAGTGAGCAATTACGGTTTGCTGAGCTGTACTAGAAACTGAACGCGATGATCCCTTCACTAGGCTCGCTCTGGAAATTCTCGGTGCCTTCAATATCACACACCAGTTAGTAAATATAATTTCCAACAGAAAAATAATAAAAATAATTAAGTTTTTTTAAAATAATAATGATTATATTAATAAAGGGCAAATTACATAAGGATAACAGGTAGACGGGCAACAAACTGCGCCGCCACCCCATTAAGGTAATTAACATTACCTGAATGCACATCCCTAGGAATGGAGAGATTTCTTTTTTCAAGTTATCGCGAATCATTCCATATATTTTCTCAACATAAGCTGTTAGCTGCTGCTTAAAAAGCAAAGCTGGATACTTGGCTTCCACTTTGCTAAAACCTTCAACTCCATTACTCAGGCTTCCACTTGCGAAGGAAAGGTCAAACGCGCGTGAAGCGCCTTGAAGACTCTATAAAACCAATATGACCGTTAACAAAAATCATCAGATAAAATTCCAAATAATTAAAAAAAAGTTATGAATATTACGGATGTCATCCTGCCAAAAAGTGCAGCTGATGATCGACGACGCTGTGGGCCAATTCCAGATGTGGCGCCACTTGCTTTTAGTGTGCATTGGAGTAGAAGCAGAAGAGTAGAGGCGTTGGACAACCAGTAGGCCAATACATCGATGTTATCCTGTCTTTTCTTTAGATAAGCAAAATATTAACAAAAATCAGACCAGAAACACTTTATAAAAAGGCGAAATTTTTGTAAAAAATGGCGTATCGTGAGAAATTTTAAACCTCTACTGCATTGCCTATGGTCTGGATGATACGATCGAAAACACTTGTCTTCTCAACTTCAAAAGATCTCCATTGCAAAAGGCATTTGTAAATAACACAAGCTGCAATTGGCCTTTTCCCTGCAAAGCCTAAATGTTGTGCAATGCATTTAAGAAGCAACTCTTGATTTTCAATCTGTTTTACATTGAGTGATTTTTGTGGTTTGTCATCTAATTCCGCAAGATCTCGGTGGCCCACTGAAGGGCTATTCGGATCCTAAAACATACATAAAACAAAGATACATGTAACTAAATAATAAATAGCCAAGAAATGAATAGAATAATTCAAAAACACATCGATGTAAGTTACAATACCAGAGATGACTTCCTATCTCCTATTAAAGTACCACTGTGAGTCCTCTGCAAAGAATCAAAGATCAAAATATTTGCTTTAACTGTGATACAAGGCGGTTATTTCATAAAAGCCAAGTACAAGCGTTTTTGTGGTTCTTGCGGTTCTCTACTTAAAAAGAATAAAAAGTACCTGAATTATAGAGCGGGAACGGCCTGAGAGGAACTTATTAGGTGCCATGGATACCGCTTGCTGACGGAAGACTTTGTTTTCTGATTCTAAGTTGTTTAACTTCTCTTCCAGCCTGGCAGAGCGAAAATATGTTAACCATGTAGTTAATAGAAACCGAAAGTTACAAAAGATTAAAAAAAAAAAGGTTAGAAAACCTGCTCAAGGATTCCTGTAAGTGAACAACTTTCTTTTCTGTTTCATCCAGCTTAATACGTTTTTCTTCACAACGTTCTTCCAGATCGTCGGCACGTTTCTTTTCTGATTCCCACTTCGCCTGCAAGGCCGAAAACACAAACTTGAGGTTAATCTCATAAAAAAATTATTATTACCGATACTACAAGATTAAGCGTTAAATATACCTTCAAACCGTCAACTTGTTCATTCAGGGATTCAATTTTCTTAGTATCTTCAATAACTATCTCTTTTTCCTCAACAACCGAAGTCGCTTCTTCAATAGCTTTTTTGGCTGCTTCTCTTTCCATAGCTGCCATTGCATTTGCTTCATCAAGTTTGTTTTGCATAGCTTCTAGAGAATTTTGAAATTTAATCAAATCTTGTGCTTTTGCTTCTTCCAAATCAGTCTGGACATATGCATAGATGTACAATTGTATCAATATTTTTATGTTACTAGATATATATGCAGGCATTGTATTACCCTTAAACGTTTCTCCAGCTGTAAACGCCATGTTAATTCCTCCATTTGTTTCTCGAGCTTATCTTTCGCTTCTTTGAGTAAACCATTATCTCGGGCGGCCTGCAAGAAAAGGTAAAGCATGCTAATCAATATTAAGTTCTAAGCTCTTTCTTTGCAATTCAAAAAAAAAAAAAAAAAAAATAAAAAAATAAAAAAAGAAAGAAAGAAAGAAATTGACCATTTTAAGTTTTCTAAGCTCTTTCTTTGCAATTCTTCCCCTCCATCTGCATTGTGTAACTATGGATCCTCTCTTCAGTTTTTTGTAATATGCAGAATTGTTATGACAACGCCACCGAGTCTAAGCGAAGAAAAAAAAACAATAGAATCGTTCAGTTTAGGCAACGTAAAGTTAAAAAAGGCTGCGGTTTATATCATTACTTAAAAGTCAACCTGGATTATAATTGCGGCTTTAGTTTCCTTTCGGTGTCTAAATCTTTTACGAGCACCAACTGCACGTAAGTATGTCTGTACTACAAGAACCGACCATCGAAGTCTTGTATAGGCTACCCAAGCACGCCATTTACGCACATGTTTCTCAATTTTTACAGCAGCTGCAATTCTTTTCAGTTGTTCAAACTTTTTACAAGCCAATCTGCCTCTACTGAAAGATTGCAACAAAATTGAAGCCCTGCGTAATGCGGTAGCCTGCTTGTGAGCAATATGAGTTCTTGTTCGTCTTTGAATTACTGCGGCTGCATTGCTGATAACCTCAGCTCTCCTTGCATCTAATTCTGCCATCTGTCCAGCTCTCAAGAATACTTTCGTTTTACCTATCTGTATAGTAAAAAAAACATAAGTACAATAGAATACGAAATATAAAAACGACACAAGACAAGGTAATTACCTGAAAGCCACTGAGCCCCATCTTTTCCAAGATCTTTGCGCATACCGTCTTTTCATCAAAGCTACTTCAGAATCATTAAAATAAATGTTAGAATACATAAAAGAAATCAAATCAAGATTTTTGCGCATACCTTCCTGCCAAGGTTTCTGGTGCAAGAAGTCCAAATCTGTTTATAAATTCAAAGAACGGACGACGGGTAGGATAACCAGCACAACTGATTCTTATTGCCTCTAAAACACCCTAAGAGTAGAAGAATCAGTCACACAACTAGAAGATAAATAAATAAAATTAATAATCACGTATACTCACACCACAACGCAGTTGTTGCATGATGTTGACGTTTTCAAATATGGCAGGTTGCAGTTTATTGTTAGGCTTTACACATCTAACATAATGAGGCTCTGTAGCATTTAGTGTTTCCATCAGTTGTTGCAGTTGAAGCTGCATTAACATAGGGTACACGTCAGCATATCACATGCTCGGTTACACATCAACATACCACATCATAATGATTGATATAAGGTACCTTAAAACGGGAACCAATTGATGAAAATTTAGATGATTTTGAAGACTCTTCGGCTACAGGAGGAAAAAGGCCGGCTACAAACGGACACTTGGAAACGCTCAACAAGTCTTGGTGTTCAGGGACCACGTAATCTTTGTTTTTGTCAAGAAACTGATCAGATTGATATTGCACCTAAAAAAACAAAATGTTTTTAACTTTAAACAAATACTGTTATTGCAGTTATGAGTATGGTTTGGCTAACATATATAATACATACCTCTCCAGCATAATGAGCAATTATGAAATCTGTGATCGACAACTTGGGCTTTAAAAAGCGTTTGTGATTTTTGAACGTCTGATAAAGCTTGTTTGAGAATGTCTCGTGCGTTGACTTTGGGAACATGCTAAAAAACATAAGTTCAAATTTTGTAAAATATTATCGAAAACGAAATGAAGAAACATATAAACAAAAAGTTAAGTCGAGTATGGTATACCAAGCTTCATCAAGGAGAGCAATAATACCGCCAGGTTTCTGTAATAGAAATACAAGATGAGAGAATTATATACTTCAAATTTTATAAATTACATAAGGAACAAAATGTAACCTGATCATTTGTAGCTACGAAATAATTATACCTTTTCAAGGAGATCTAGAACATCTTGGTTATCAACGAATTCAATGTAGCTCCAGTCGATAGCCTCTTTTTTATATTCTTCTTGCTCAGCTTTAAAGACGTGCTGAAATTCAAACATAACACTTTCTATATTCAGTTTTGCAACAACATTCTCATGCTAAACGTCAATTTAAAAGATTCGACGGTTACCTGGTTAAAGTGTTGCTGCAGTTTCTCATTTGTAAAGTTAATGCAAAATTGCTCAAAGCTGCATGCATATGATTATATTCAGATAATACACTTGTCACAAGCAATTATTTTTTTTAAAAAAATAAATACATTAATTGCTGCTACCTGTTGTTCTTAAAGCTCTCAAAACCGTAGATATCAAGAACGCCAATAAGAGATTTTGAAGTCACGTCTTGTCCAATTGATACGTTGATTTTATTCACCAACCTGAAAAGGAACGGAAACTAGATATTGAATTATTAAACGCCGTAAGTTTATTTACTACGCTTAACTCAATGTACTAATTTGTACCAATCAAATAATCTGCAATATATTGTTTTAGCCAAACCGTCTCTGCTAAATGATGCACTGAGCGGATCAAGAGTCCTCTTGATAACTTCTTCAGGAGTTATCATCACTCGTTTGCACAACGCATCTTGCAAGCCAACAGGGTCACACCTAAGACGACCTCATAAAATTATAAATTTATAATGACATATAACAATACCTACAAATTGTTCAACATTCATAAACATACATAAGAAGCTCTGCAGTCATCTTGAGATGAAAATTCGCTTTGTCGTCTTTTAGCACAGAAGAATCAACCTCTTTCCCTTTAGTGAATGCAATATTTCCAAGATGAAGTATAGCAGCGGTAACTCTGAAAATTGCTTCCTATGAAAATGTAAAAAGATTGGTAATGAATTTATTTTCTTACTTATTATCAGGGCCGTCCCCGAGAACCCCTGAAAATCCAGGAGCACGAAGCGAGTAGAAAAAACAGGCCCCTAATATATAAATATATATTTTTATAATAAGTATATAAAAAATATTAAAATATATAAAAAAATTAAAAAAATATATATAATTTAAAAAAATGACTCCCGGGGAGAGCTGGCCCTGGGCGGTCACCCACCATATAAAAGGCAACAAAAACAAAATAAAAGAGGAACAACCTGTTCTTTTTTACTTATTCCAACAATATCCATAGCTCTCCTTGTGGTAAGATATTCAAGTCCATCATTCACACCAACAAGATCAAAGCATTTTGATTGGTTAAGATAGTGAAACGACTGCGGGCTTCCCAATTTATACTTCTCAATTTCCTGAGACCGTATGCGAAATTAATCAAATGTTAACTAGTGAAGTTGAGTTTTCAAAAGTAAAAATGTAGTACCTCTGGCGGCGCTGCACAAAGCAGGTAAAAACAGTGATAGTTCCGTTCCGGATCATTTACTTGGCAAACACGAGACCTTTCTAGCAGGTAAGTCCTGATAGCTGCTCCCGAAATCCTCCCATGCTTATCAAATTGGATCTCAACAAACTTACCAAAACGGCTGTGACATTTTCACATAAAATAAATAAACAGGAAATTAAAATTAAAATATAAACATTCATTCTTCAATTACTACATCAGAATAAGTTCGAATCTAGTCACCTGGAATTATTATTTCTAACGGTTTTAGCATTGCCAAAAGCTTCAAGAACAGGATTTGACTGCAGTCAAAGTTGTGACAGAAGTTTATAAAGTTTACATATATATATTAAGTGACATTAACTATAGATCAATAAGGAATTACTTAAACATAGAACTATACGTCATGTATCGTACTTCAAGAACTTGTTGTTCAACTGTGCGGCCTTCAGTAGCTTTTCTGCCACCCAAATATGCAAGAAACCGCATAATCATTTTTGTTGTCTCAGTTTTACCCGCTCCACTTTCACCGCTCACCAGAATTGAATTACTTTTTCCTTCATTAATCATGGCCCTGACTCCAGTAACACAATGCAAAACATGATGACCAACGTGCGTTTAACATAAAAAAAAAAGGTTGTTACTAACCACTAACAGACTATAATAACCTGTAAGATGTATCTGCAATTGCAAATACATGGGGACTCAATTCACCAAACGGCGCTCCCTTGTATTGTTGCATCATATGAGTATCGTACAAATGAGGTAACTTTTGGAACGGGTTGATTGCAATTAGAATGTTTCCTGTGTAAGTCTGCCATTATTTTACAAAACGTAAGGATATATATATTTGTTTTAAATTCGTTAGACTAAAATACTAGACGAAGACAGAAAACTTACATATATTTCATTGAGTTCATATCTGGTACTTAAGTTCTGCAAGACCCCTGGCTCGTGCAAATAAGACAGCTTTGTCATGTCATCAACGCCGCCAGCAGGTGCTTCCATATCCTTTGGATATATTTTTGATAAATCGGCAACAACCTGAAAAATAATCCATGATTATCAACTTTATGATTCTGCATGTATATTTGAAATGGAATACTCATTAAAATATTGATGACTAACCGTTTTCCCATCTGCGACTTGAATCTCTGCTTCTTTCCCTTTAATCTTTGTGACTTGCCCATCAACCCAAGCTTGGGCTGTATCTTCAACCCAAACATGAGAGCCGACTGTTATATTAACTGCATTGCTCTGTAGCGCATACAAATCAGTCAGTACATTCGCCTAAGATGACATGTTTTTAATCTCTTACGCAGACAACGTATGCTCCATTGCATATTTGATTGAACGAAAACGAACTAAATATCAATGTGCACATACTACCATTTGTTCAAGAGCGGTGTTCTTTTCAGAACCAGTATCATGTTAAGAACTGCGAGAACCGCATAAAGCACTTATATCAATATTTTGTTTTTAAGTGTAATACATAAGACAGTTATACAACCGCCTACCCCACACTCTCATTAAATCATCAATGTACAACGTACAACGTACAAGTACTTTATCAGGTTCTGGTAGTTCTTGACATAATATTGATTCTTGAAAGAACACTTTCCATCAATTCTGTTATCGATTCTTAAACCGACATGGACTTCGAAAATCAGGACTGACTCAAGGGGGAGTGAAATAAAGCTAGGACTTTGGGCCCCCACTTTATTAGGGCCCTAAAATTCTAAAAATTAAACTATATACTAGTAACTTTAAGCTTTCGGACGGTTGTGATTGAGGTTTGTGGTATATAATTATGCATACACACAAATGTCGTATAGGAATCATGGTATTAAAAGCAAACTTATTTTTTTTAACGAAAAGAGCCCCAATTTTATTATGCGCTTTCCTCCTCCCAAGAAGCTTGTTACGCCTTGTCGACAATGGATACGAACAATTGCTTATTACATAATGCTTCACGTCAAATATCACATGCAAAATAAAGTTGGTATATTAAAATTCCAACAACAAGAAGTTAGAAGATCAAAATTCATATATCAAAGAAGGTTGCCAAATGTTTGTTTAGCATCATCATATATAACTCAAATCCATATATATCTCATTCAAGGTGTATTAACAAATCAAAACCAACCCATTGATGATATATATAGAATTGTACGTCTAACTATAATATTGCAGAAGAAATAAATAATAAAAAGACATGCAATGCAAATCACCAACCATTATGAAAATGCAGATCGAGAAACCCTTATTAATTTTGGCGGCAAATGTGTCTATATATATACATATTCGTCTTCTTTTTCAACCAGATTCAGCATTCCATATATTCGTCTTGAACTAGCTTGCTCGGGATCTTAACCGCAACAACTGAAAATTTCTGGGCATATTAATTAATTTAAAATAAACGTTTGGATTCAGCTTTTGTTAATCATTTGTTTTGGATTAATTAATTTGTGCATGAACAAGTTTCTCTCTCTCTCTTCTTCTTGTCTTAGGAATTTCACGTGTTGGGTGTCACATTGTTGAATCGGTCTTTTTTTTTCTTCTCTCCTTCGTAAATTTCTCGTGGATTGGTGGTTGACACACATCATCTGTCTCTAATCTCCCATTTTCTGCATGCCTAATTTCAGACAATGTTTGTGTACGTATATATATGTTTTTGTTTTCATTTCATAACCGGACCCAGCCAGAATAGGGTGAAACCCGATTAACCCAAGCCCGGATAAGGGTTGATCCGTATCCGACAATTGGTATTTAATCGGGTTAACTTGATTAATCCGAATTGGGGGGGGGGGGGGGGGGGGGGGGGGGGGGGGGGGGGGCTAGACTCATGCCATGCCAAATATAAGCTAAAGTTACTAGCCTAAACAATTGAATAATAAATAAATCATTTAAAATAATAAAATCATACCTTACATTAATTTTTTTTATTCTACAAAATATAACGAAATTAAAGTAACGATATTTTATTCTTTAACATTTGCAACGTGTTAAGTTTTGTGACCTTCATGGTGGGTCAATTCAATTGCCACGTCTTCCTTTAGATTGGATTTTCATCTATGTTCTTTTTAAATATCTTCTCAAACGTTTTACATTCGCTTTTTACGATGTTCCACTTACTCCGAAGCATAGAAGCAGTGTGATGTGGTTCATCTTGAACCCGTTGCTCGCAAAACTCGACCAACACATCATCCCAAAATTCATCGATATTGTTTGACATGTTTGCTTCCTAGCCACGCAACGGCCAACGCTAGAACCTCGTCGTGGGACCAGTCAACCGTTGAAGACATGATGCCAAAAGTAATTTTTTATAAAATTTGGAAGTAGATATGTGATGGATGGTAAAAAAATTGGTGAATTTATATGAAAAAAATGACCGTTGGCCTCATTTGAACATTTTTTAACCAGTTGTAATAGTCAAAAAGTAAATGCTTGGGGACGTTTGGCTCAGTTACACCTAGCCGAAATATTATTAGACCGTAGCCAAGGGGTGGTGCAGTGTAGCCATTCGGCTGCGGTAGCTGAACCACCCTAGCCGGTCAGTGCACCGTCCCCCTAAAGAATATCGATTAACTCTAGGAGCTATATACGGTCATATTTATTGACTCTTTATATCATCGAGAGATTCACTGTGTTTTCGTATAAGTTCGACTGGTGTACTAGCCAAGGTCAATTGTTATTATAAGTTCCGTAATGGATTTACTTCTAAAATAAAAACTTCTTTGCAGCCATCTGCATTCCATACAATACAAGGTCAATTGTCATTACAAAGTCGAGTTCCACTACAACCTAGTGATCACTCAACAATAAAAGTTTACCTAGTGATCACTCAACAATAAAAGTTTACACTCAAAACAAAAATGGTGAGGTACTTTAGAGGCTTGGGCCTTGACATTGTCCTATAAAAAAATTGTGTCCGTCTTTATACCCTTCAATTTAGAAACTTTTTTTTACCCTATCAAACAAGTTTTGATTTTCCTTGTTATTATTGGTGTTTTTTTTTTCTAGAGTTAAATGTCAATTTCGTCCTTGAGGTTTGGTACAGTTTGCCATTTCAGTACAAAAAAGTATTTTTTTTTTTAGTTTAACAATTTCCATTAAAACAAAAAACGGAAGTTACATCATGATAGCAGGTAGACGGGCAACAAACTGCGCCGCCACCCCTTTTTGAATTGCAAACCCTAGTCTACTAAAGACAAAACCTTGCCCCCTGGGGATGAAACATTGCTGTGGACAACCCGTTGGACCCTGGTCAAGAAACGAATAGCTTCTGGCGCCAGGGAGCCAAAGGTGTCGAAAGCCAGAGGGATACAGACATGTTGGTTATCTGCACAAGCTTTAGCATGTTTATCTACTTTCTTTGATTCCGCCTTTCTTGATGCTTGCCCAGCTACGAACCCTGTTTCCCGTAACCCAACCAGCGGAGATACCCCGGTGAGGTCCACACAGGCATGTTTCCCTCTCTCCAAACCAAAGACAAACAGGTCTACTGGTCGCAGGGTGGATCTCCCTTCCGTGGGGTCTGTGAGGAAGTTTACAGGGGCCTCCTTTTTGGCAGAGATCCCAGCTCTTCTCAAGATATCCCACAAAACATCCCTCACCCAGTCATGCCGATATTTGAACCCAGGGAGCTCCTTGCAATGAATTGCATGCTCCCCATATTTATCCATGCAGGTTTTACGGCAGATGGGGCATGTTTCATCTTCCAGGTACATAGGGATCATCAATCGGTACTTGAGTATAGCCCTATACTCTACTGCAGACATTCATTGACCCAAACCCTCAATCAAGATAACGGTCAAAAAATCCTGAGCATGAGGGCCCTTTAGGCATTCAATCACCGCCTTCTGGCGAGTGGACAACTCAAAAACTTCTCCCAGGCTCTGAGCAGTTTTGCTAAAAAGAACATTCGCCAAAGTTTTTTGTGGCTTTGGGGGGGCGGTGTCCTTGTTAGAAAAACCGCCAATATCAAAATCCGGGAGATAGACATTTAAGCGTTCGAGCGCCTGTTGATAGTCTGGGTCTAGTCCAATGACCCCACTGTTTCGGAGGATATGATCCTGAAGTTCCCAAGACTGAGCTCTGGACGCCATAAAGGCATAGACCCCAACATCTCGAGCTGAAAGTAGGCCCAAACCACCTAAACGCATCGGCAAGGATGCCAAGCGCCACTGGAGGTCCCCGAAGAAGGGGCCGCCACACACAACTATATCTTCAATAGCTTCACGGAGACCATCATCGAAAAGGGATACCGCATCCACCATGAAGTGGGGTTGGCAAGTTCGTAACCCAAAAAGTAACTTAGCGACCCCCATGCATGACCTGAGCAGCAGGAGTTCACTTTGAGGATCTCTAAGGCGGGGCATTAGTTTCATGAGGGCAACCGCACTCGTAGCCCGCCGCCCTGCCAACTCCCCAATAAAGGCAGGATCTCGGCTAACAGCCCCACCAAGGAGCTTGACCCCTTTCTTAGGTCTACCAATCCCTGTCGGGAAAAGCCCTTCCTGGCTTTTCAACCCGTCACACGTCGGCCAAAAGACCTCTGTTTTCTTAATATTGAGATGAAGCCCCAGAGATGGCCAATGCACGTTGATAATGTCTAAAGCCTTAGCAACCGCAGCTGCGTTGCCTATAATCGTCCCATCATCCAAATACCAAGCATGGAACGGGAGATTACAGTGTTCCTGAACCCGCATGATGAGAGGATGTAAGGCAAGAGCAAAGAGAAGGGGCCCCAAAGGATCTCCTTGCTGCACTCCGGTGGTAGCCCCAATACAATCATTACCCACATACAGCCTAGCAGGCTGGGCGTAAAGGAACTGGACCCACGGATAGATAGACGGGCATCGCTGGTGGACCTCTTGAAGAAAGGCTGTGCGGTCGACCATGTTGAATGCATTGGAAAAGTCTACTGTAAGCAGAGCCAAGGACCCATCCACATGAAAAGAATTCAGGAACCTGTTGGCACTGTGAAGCACCGCCTCTGCCCCATTAGGTACCCCTACTCCAAATTGAAAATCCCCTAGGTACTGGGCCATGTCTTTCCGAACCTTCTTCATTGCCACCTTAGAAACCAACCTCCGCCAAATGCCCCCCACAGCAATAGGTCGAATTCCATTATAGGGCTTCAATAAGGGGGTGAGGGGGCCGAGGCAACAAACTCAGCAAGTGCCTTAGGGCAGGCCCCCCCAAGCCATAAGTTGACAACTTCAATAATGGCCGCGAGCAAGCCCGAGGAAGTGACCGAGCCTTCACCACCCATAGCATCCAACAGGTGTTGGGCCCGTATCCCATCCCTACCGCAAGACGTCCCTTTAGGGAAAGATCAGATACATTTGAGCACACAATCCCCATCTACAGATAGAGCGGGTTGGGCGATAGGGTTAGACGGAAAGGATGGAGGCGGCACCACTGGGTGTTTATCAATGAGGGCTTGCATGGTCGATTCACATAGAGGGGCAACCCTACTGGAGCACAGAACCTTAACCGCCGCCGTGAAATGCCCATCCCTGACTTTTCGAAGACATTGCTTTATATTCGGTTCCGTTTCATTGTCCTCTTCCCTTCTGACCTCTCCTCTAGATACCACCACATTCCCCACACTATCTAAGAGGGAAGAGACCAAGACCGCAAACCCAGACCCATCTTTCCATACTGCAAGTGCTTGCATTATGCTACTACACTGCAGAGATTTCCTGTTCCCAGATCTTCGCTCTTGCCTGGAGGACGGTCTGACCAACCTCAGGGTTAACCGCGGGAGCAATTTGGATTTTCCTGCTATTTTCATCCTTTTCACTAACTCAGTTAAAAACTGACGTTAAGGTCATGGGTAGGCTTGTCATTTTGCCTACTTAATGAGGGACAATTTGGACATTTCATCCTATGATTATTTTAATAAAAAAATCATTAGTTATCTTCCCCTTTCCCTCTTTTAAAACCCTAACAATGTTACCACCCACACACACTCTCTCTCTCCATTTCTCTCTCTAGAATACCCTGTCACAATTACTCCATTAGACATTGGGCACCACAATCTGAACAAAATGGCCACCTACAACCACCACCGTGAACATCAACCCCACCACCACCGTACCTATAACCACCACCATGAACATCCACCACCACCACGAAACCACTAATCACTACCACCACGAAACCACTCATTTCATCTTATAAGAGCTAGAGAGAGAAAGAGAGGAGATCGAAGAGGAGAGAGAGAAGCAGAGGGGGAGAGAGAGAGAGAGAGAGAGAGAGAGAGAGAGAGAGAGGCGGAGTAGATGGTGAGAATGGTTGGAGATAGTTGTATGTTGATGGAGTTAAAGTGGATCTGATTGTAGAGGTAAAATCCCCAAATTAACTCCTCCTCTTCCTTTGAATACATTCTGATATAGCCATGGTGGTGTTGTTGAGTTTACAGGCATAAAGAGTAGCTGATAGAACAACTAATCTTTCACGAGCATTGACACTTGTATTATCTGATGGTTCAATTATCATTTTGCTGAAGAACTGGAGCGGAGAATGTTACTTTTGAGCAAGAAATTAGTTGGGATTTTGGGGATGTGATAATATGTGAAAGAAGGCAGCAATATCAAGTAATGGAATTAAAGAGTTCAACAAAATTTGATTGAATAAATGGTTCGAAGTCCATATATGACTTCGTGTGTTTGGTTTCATGCTCAACATTTTCGGAGGTTTAAAGTGAACTAAAAAGTTAGGGTCCATTTCAAAAAAAAAAAAAGCTCTTTGATATAAACCTCTATCTTTCTTAAACCTGAGACTACCAATAATAAACTAAAAACTTTATAGTTGACGGAGTCAATAAAAACTCAAAAAGTTATATCTTGTATATGTGAATATGTTAAATCAAAATTTAATTTTTTTTGGTTAATTTGATGCATAAACTATTTTTTAGAAAAAAAACCAAAAAACATCTACCATATAAATCTTTTTTCTAAATGGGGGGCCCAATTTTTATGGGACCACAAGCCCTAGCTTAAGTTAGCAACACTGTAGAACAAGCCATACGTAGCTGTATGTAAAGTACCGAAGGAAAAAAAGACAAACATTTGAGGCAAATGTAGCAATTTGACGTGCTATGCCTCGAGTAAAAGCTATCAATGCCATTTCATAACTAGTTAGGTGTGTCCTAATCAATGTTTTAAAAATCGGTAAATATCGGCCGGTTACACCGGTAATACCGTTTTCGGATGAAAATTCGGTACAAAACACTCCGGTAAATTTGAAAAACGGTATCGATTTTATACCGCCGTTAAAATCCGGTATACCGGTTTGAACCGCTATACCGATACCGGCATAAGTTAGTTTTTGGGTTACTTTTAGATTATTTTTTTTTTATTAAGGACTAACTTTTAAAAAATTTAAAACTTTAGATTATCTCTTAGATTAGTCTTTAATTATTGATTAACTTTTTGATAGTATTTTAGTATGTAATTATGTATTTTTAGATTATTTTTTGTGTTAGTATTGTAATTCATCAATCATGTCTAGGCAAATCACTAATCATGTTAAGATAGTATATATGCTTTTGAACCTAGAATCTATTTTTTTTTATGTATTTTGAGTGGTGTTGCTTGGAATATCGATTACAAAGGTTGTTAAGCCGGTTAGATGTAGACTATGATTCTTGGACATCAGATAAATCTCTAGCCGATAAGTGATAATTAATCACACAATCACGGACGCCTCTTAAACTAATCATCATCATGACATATCATTTGATACCAAATTAGTTGTTTTTTCTAGAGTCACATCACAGTTTTAGACTGTCTTGAGGAAGTGACAAAGTTGTACAGAGACTTCACTCGAGCAAGATGTGCACACGCAGAGTAGAAGTCGGTTTTATGAGTTATCAACTGTTGATTCTTTAAAAGAAATTTCCTGAGAAAACGACCTAATCTGTTTACGGTACACATATTTTGTGACTTCACATTAGATTTGTCTATCCCGTAAAACACCCGGGGGATAATTTAGTAAATCAAATAAAGGGAAAAGTATGTGATGAGGTAGAGATTTGGAATGGTTTATGGTTGTAGGAAAAAAATGGGTTTAAAATGGTTGTGATTTAGAATGGTTTGAAATGATGTGGCATGACGGTTTAAAAATTCCATACTCGTTCCCCATTGTGAAAGCTCTTATCATCTTCCACCTCATCAAACAAATATTTTAACCAAATTGAACGTCATATAGTGTGACTTTTTGAAGAAAAAAAAATATATATTCTGAAGTCTGGTTTTTCAATTACTTATAAAAAAATATATTCTGAAGACCTATTCTTCAATACACGTAACGAGAGATTTGATATGACCATGTCAGCGTGACTTAGTTTTCAGGAAGGACTTTTCACGTATGAACATTGAACATGACTAGAATAAGATGGATTGGAAATTCGTAGTTTGTATATAGAAAATTCCACTATAGTAAAGATATTGTAACCAAGAGTTTATACATCTGCAGTGTAACTGTCAAATGAAATATAATACCACGATGTCCATCTACTCGGTTATGAATTCCTATGACACGTGTTGAGATTAAACTTATTACAGTAAAGCTATAAGGCTATATGGTGTGCCCTATCGGTGGAGTTGCCACCTCAGCTCCACCGAGCTTTTCCCCGAGACCATACCGTTTGATCTAAAAAGTTACATCTTATGTGCACTGGTTTACTCAAACCCATAGTGCTTCGCCGCGGGTGCGGCTGTTGTGCGAAACGCGGCAAGAGCTTCTGTTGCATTAAGTGTTTGGCGGACGTTAAAGATCGCGCGTCGCTGTGGGAGCTCCTGTTGCGTGGAGGGTTTCGTGGACATAAAAGATAATATTAAGTGACTGTTATTCTTGCGTGAGCTTCAAAAAAATACTTGCGGCTAAAAGCTAAAAGTTTGGTGGTCAAAGTTTGAAATCCTAAAAGCTAAAATTTTGGCCAAAGTGCAATGCAAATTTAAAAAAGTTGAGTAGTCAAAGTTTGTAATCCTAAAAGCTAAAAGTTTGGTGGTCAAAGTTTGAAATCCCAAAAGCTAAAAGTTTGGTGGTCAAATTGGAAGAAAATAAAGTTAAAGCTAAAAGTTAGTGACCAAAGTTTTAAATCCTAAAAGCTAAAAGTTTGTTCGTCTAAGTTTGATGGTCAAATTAGAAGAAAATAAAGTTAACCTAAAAGTTAGTGGCAGAAATAAAGTTAATGTAAAAGTTAGTGGCAAATATATATATTAGGTGGTCAAATTGGAAGAAAATAAAGTTAAGCTAAAAGTTAGTGGCCAAAGTTTTAAATCTTAAAAGCTAAAAGTTTGTTGGTCTAAGTTTGGTGATCAAATTAGAAGAAAATAAAGTTAACCTATAAGTTAGTAGCAGAAATAAAGTTAATGTAAAAGTTAGTGGCCAATATATATATTAAAACAAAGAGAATGTTAAAGTGTGTTTGTATTAATATATATAGATAATTTTAAATTAATATAAATATGTTATCTACTTTATCTAAATGATATTGATTCCTTTAAGTTTTTTTAGATAAATAAATTTCATATTCCTTTAAGTTAAATTTTATTTTTCTTTAAGAATGTTGTTATGAGGTGAATAGGGCATAGAGCGATATGCGACAATCACGTTAGTTCGCCTTCAACCCCCAAAAAAACCATAGGGTGGTGGTGGCGTGGGATTTTTTAATCAACCAATTGAAGAAACACGTATTTAAGAGTAGTTCAAAGAAGAACAATCCGAATGGTGGTTCTACCGTATTTTATAAAGAGAGTGTGATTATAAAATACGTGTGGGTCTGTAGGCAAGACCAAGGATTTACGAGACTACCAATTAGAAGAGCCGAGCCTCTAATTGTTAGTATAATAAACAGGGGGGGTGAAGAAGGTACGATAGTTCGTATTCTTCTTGAGTGAAAGTGTATTGGATATTCGATGCCAATAAAAGGAGAAGAGAGTCCTCCTTTTATAGTACCGAGATGCCCCACTTTCTCAGCCCATCCTCTACCTTTAACGGGGCCCGGCCCAGGTAGAGGAGTCTCCATAATCCGGCCCAAGCCTTTAGGCCCATTTGGTGCAAGTGGGTTTTAGTAAAGTGGGAGAAAGTGGAATGCTAAGGGAGATGTTACCGTCCTGACGCGTGTATACGTGGCGCCCAGTAAGTGGACGCTGATGGGCGGTTGACACGTGGTGCTCGCCCATTGGTGGATCCAGGCGGTAAACAATTTATGCTTTCCAGGATTTCAAGACGGACAGAGAAAATCTGCTTTGTTAGAAAGATATCTTGGTCGAGAGGCTGCCATGTCATCGCCTTTTCTGCTCGTCAGACTGGGGAAAGTCTTGATTGGAGAGGAACTCTGACGGGGCTGCCTGTCGTGTCAGAGATATTTGTTTGGGGCAGGGGTGAGTCCCAAAGCTGCCCCAAAAGGTATTTTCCACTTGTAGTGACGCTTGTCAAGGAAGCCTTGATTGTTCATGCGCCTGGCGTCGAGTGTACCGCTGACCTAAAACGGGCGGGTGGACGCCAGGTGTTCCGTCGACGTAGATCGTGAATATGAATGCACGCGTCGGACGGCAGAAGCATCGCTGACGTAGAACGGGTTTGTGGACGCCAGACGTTCCGCTGACGTAAAACGGGCGGATGGGCGCGAAACGATCCGCTGACGTAGAACGGGCGGGTAAGCGTCTGGCGAAGCCTGTTCTAGGTGGGCGACGGTATGGTATTTGTAATGTTTTAATACCATATCCCTTCACCAATATATCAAAGATCATTCATAACTCAAGAACCAATCACAACCATCCACCTAACCCTCATCTTTTACCCCACGCTCATAAAAATCTTCACCCAACTTGTTCCATGCTACCTTTCACACCACATACGAGGTGGTGTTAATGGCCTTGAGGAGCTTCACATATCCTTTCACACCCTCACACCGTGTAGGCTAAGTAAGATTTTAAAATGTCGTATAGGATTTACGTGAATTTTGTGAGAAGGAAAAAAAAAAGGTAATAATCATCATTGTTAAATTTTATTTTGTTCTACTCATAATTTTAACCGCAAAATTGCTTTTGTATGCTTTCATTTCCACCCATACTAGATTGTTGTCGTACGCCGCACGTTGCGGTGGCGTCAACTTAATTGTTTATAGTTGACAGCAAGTTATGTGATACGTTAATCATGTGAAAGCACATGTTTCGACGTATCTATTATAAAACATTACAGTTAAAAAAGAAACGAAATCAAACCGAGATTGGTTCATACAATTGGTGTTGGGAGATGGGGGTCCAACTAACACTACACCATTTTTACCTTTGCATTAGAACTTAGTGGCGTTAAAACATACAATAACTCGAATTTATACCAGCGAGAGAAAATGTATTATCTTTGACCTGACTCGTTCGAACATAGTTTACATCAAAACATAAACCAACCAAAAATGTATTATGCCTGACCAGACCCGTTTCCGAAAAAATATGTCGAAACATGAATACATCCCACACGTGTCACATGATAATATAATCTACAATGTATTATAATTAACTAATTATGTTATCGGTCAATCGTTTATACCTCTCCAAACCATTCGCTTTTGTGGTTGGCGATATCAGACCCGTTTCGTCTTTGTTAACTTATGTTGACAGGATTTGATTCCATTGACTACAATTGACCGACTATACTTCCATTGATCATGTTGGACCGACTTTGACTTGACGTTTGACGCTTATTAAACTCAACATTTCTCACCCAACACCAATGTTTTCAGAATTGGGCCAGATGAATTAGACGTAACACGGGTCGGATAGGTCGAACCAAATTTAAAAAGCAAAGATGTTATAAATATTATAAATATTTGAAAAAAGTTAGAAAATATAAAACATATCCAAATACCTATATTTGAATAATCAACCAAAAATAAACAAACTTTCAGTGACATCCAGTCGTCACTGGGTTTTCATGTACCGAAGTGGACGTGTGTTTTTGTTTATTCTTCGTCAACTGGTGCGCGCACAGAGATCAAGCTGTGGGCGTATGACGGAATGCGCATAGATTGTGTTTGGTGCGCAACCCTTGAGCCAAGATGGGCGTTGGGCGTGTTTGCGCGGCCAAAAGTTGTGAAATTTGATTTTTTCAAAATCTTCGTTCTGGCGCGCAGGCGTTGAGCCAAGATAGGCGTTGGGCCTCTTTGCGCGGCCAGAGGTTGTGGAATTTGATTTTTTCAAAATTTTCGTTCTGGCGCGCAGGCGTTGAGCCAAGATAGGCGTTGCCCCTCTTTGCACGGCCAGGGGGGATGAAAAGTCATTTTTTGTCGCAGTCTGCGCCTGCATTTACTCCGCATTGAATTTGTCTCCTTGGGATTTGTGTGAATTAAAGGCGGGAATGTTTTGAATTTGAAAAGACGTGCCTGACGGTTGGTAGACCTGCTTTGGAGATCGTGTCTGACAGTTAGTACGACTGTTGAGTTGCTAGGTCGCCACGTGTCGTACACCTGGTGAGTGGGGACAACTGTTGATGGTGGTTTTTGAACGTGGGCGTACACGTGTCAGTCATCGTCATCTTTTTTTGGACGTGGGTGTACACGTGTCAGTCATCGGCAGCAATTGCCAGTTTGGGTAGGAAGACCGTCTCGCGAGTGGGACACGCGCCGCGCGTGGGCCGTTTTAGCACGTGGGTTGAGCGACATGTCTGCCTGTGATTGGACCTTTGTGTGAAAAAGCCTGCCCATCATAATTACCTGCATTAAATGCGATGGGTATAAATAGTCGTCCAACTCCTTTGGATTTCTTTCATCTTCTTCATCTTTCGAAATTTCTTCTTAGTTCCCTTCGTTTTCTCTGTTTCTCCGATCAAAAAGTTAGGTTTTTCTGATTCGTCGTCAAAGATGTCATCCGAAGATAAGAAGGCGGAGCTGTCTATGAAAGACGCCCAAATCTCCTGGTCCAAAGACAAATTTAGGTCTTTGGTCAAGAGGTTTGGTATTCTTCGTGAATGGGACCCGGAGTTGCCGGAGAAAGGGCAAACTTCGGTAGACTGCCCGGAAGGGAAAATATGCCTCTATGAGGCATATTTTCAGAAGGGGTTATTCCGGTTGCCGGTTTCTCGCTTCTTCATCTCTGTCCTTCAGAGATACGGAGTGCACGTCTCTCAGATGAGCCCCTTCGGGGTGATGAGGGTGATGCACTTCGAGGCCACTTGTCGGGCCCTGAGGAGGCAGCCGGAGTTTGAACACTTCAATGTGTTCTACAAGCTGGAGGTTAAGGAGTCGGGCTGGGTCTCTTTTGTGGAGAGATCCAAGAGCGTGAGCCTGATTGTACCGAAGAGTTCTCCAAAGACTCTTCGGGACTGGAAGAGGTGCTTCTTCTTTGTGAAGAAGGAGGTCATCCCAGTGGAGATGGCCAAGCTGGAACTGCGCCCTGGGAAGAAGGTGCCGTCCTTCGAGGTTATGAAGGACTTCCAAGAGGAGGCGTGGTTTCAGGACCTCTCTGCGCATCCAAGTCGTCTGGATGACTTGGATAAATTGGATGAGGGTATTATGCGCTTGCTGGGGCTAAGCCGTCTAGGCGTTAGGGAGGGCTACAATGTAGCGCCTGCTGGTGATGGTGGTGCGCTTTCTGTGGAGGGTAAGTTTTGTGTCTGCTCCCCCTTTTCTTTAGTTCGTTTTGTGTCTCATATCTTTGTGTATCGTCGCAGGTGATTTGCTCTTTGACTACTTTGCCGCCCGGGCTGTGAAGACCGTATATGTCGCGGTGCCAGAGGGCGGCGTCTGGGAGATGGAGGCGTTGGCGGAGAACTTCCTTGAAGTAGGTTTTTTGATCAACCCTGCTCCGCTGTCTGTCAAGACGGCGGAGGGGGTTGATTATGTGTTCTTGTCTGACGATGAGCTGAGTGACCCATCGTCTGATTTGGTCCATCGTTCGCGTCGGTCTACAGGTGGCGCCGGAGGCGGCTCTTCTTCGGCCACGGCGCAAGGCGGCGTTGCGACTGCTGAAGGTCGCCCAGTAGAGGACGCGCCTGTTGATAGTAAGTGTTCTTTACCTCTTTTTTTTTTTTTTTTTTTTTTTTTTGAGACATTTGATGTTGTTTGCAGCACGCAAGCGCAAGGAACCGGAGGCGGTTGAGGAGACCGTAGCTGGTGGATCGTCGCCTAAACGGGCGGCTCATGGTGGGGATAAGCCTAGTGATCTAGAGCTTGAGCCGCCGCCGGTGCGTCAGCCTTTTTACATGAAGGCGTTAAAGAAGCTTAGCAGTAAGTGGCCCTCGGGCCTTTGCCTTTTTGATGTTTTCTTTATGGTTGCCTTAATTTGCTTTTTGTTTTTCCTTGTAGGTTCCATCCCTCCTTCTGCCGACAATATCAGGAGGAGCGGAAGAAGAAGCTCGAGGAGGAGCGCGTCCAAGCTGAGGGGGCGCGACAGACTGAGGCTGCGCGAAAGGAGGAGGAGGAGAAGCGCGTAGCCGAAACAGATTTGAAGAGGAAGCAGGAGGAGGAGACTGCCGCCTGCCAGGCCGAACTTGAGCGCAAACGGGCAGAAGATGCTCGTTTGGCTGAGGCTGAACGCAAGCGGGCTGAAGAGGCTCGCTTGGCCGAACTGGCGGCGGAGAAGGAGGAAGAGGAGCGCCGCCTCGTGTTGTTGAAACAGCACGAGGATTTGGTGTGTAAGACCCACCCCGTTTAAAGAGGTATTATGAGAAGATTTACGAGTTAATAAACTTAATTTGAAAGTTTGAGATTTCGTCATTGAGAGCTCAACGAGTTTTTGACAAAATATTTGCACATGTATCTCATGGTTTAAACATACGTACGATGATTTTAATAGCGAAAACGTTTTCAATGGCACCTTCCAAAACTAAGTTTATAACCATTTTAGCTCAAAAGTTGCGGAAGCGGACGAGTCTTGTGCGTTCGGATCTTTGTTCAATTCTTGATCATCATCCATTCAGTATAATAGAGTACCTGAGGGTTAAACGCGAGGAAATAACCCATTAATACGTTATTATGAATGTATAGTATTGAAAGAATAATAAAATGAAGTTTTTATTTTTACATAACCTTTACCCGGGCGGGTAAGTGTTTTACCCGGGCGGGTAAGTCTGCTGTTAGAAACTACCATTTTTTTATCAGAACCGTTACCCGGGCGGGTGAGTGTTTTACCCGGGCGGGTAAACCTGCTGTTAGAAACTACCCTTTTTCTTGCACCAAGCTACACTTTTAGTGCAGCTTCAAGGCCATTTACGGGGATTCTTGGGACTTGTTAATGGGTCATAATACGTACCTCTTACATGATTAAAGATATGTTCAGATTCCTTGTTCGGTTTCTAACCCAAGAACCCTGAATTATATGTCCATCAATATGTTGACCCGTTAACTTTTGCATACATCCAAGTTTTTAAGATTTTATGATTTCCAAGGCCTAGTAATGATTTTTTTCTATGCTCATCAAGCCTCAACTCGACTAGGTAACCTCCGCCCAAGTCATTTATACCGGGTTTGCGATGCCTCGTGTCCATGGCCACATGTGCCATTTCTCTCGGTCTTGTTCGCTCGGTCTCTATGACTTGCAACGTGATCTAAACACGATGTTTTCTTATGACCCTTGGTAATCACAATCTCATCTCATCTAAAGATATACCCATGATTTATACACCCAACATGAGAATATATGTATATATATATATCCTACAAAGTCATAGATATGACTTACCTTGGCTCGCGCCCTTTTTGCTTCTAGACTAGCTTGAGGTAGATAACATTGAGCCTATGAATACACTCAAGTAACTAGCACGATTTCGTTACCGGCTTAAGGTTAACTCATGGCCTAAGCTATTGTCTATCTAGCATTTTTACCCAATTGACCCGATAGTCTAAATGGGATATTAACATCCTTCATCTAAGGCAATCGTCTATGAATCATGTATCGTATTTATGCTTCTTTTTGTGACATTACAATGTCTAATTCCCAAATGCATATACAAAGGTATAATTAAGCATATTAACATACTAGAGACATATTAAGAATTAAGTCATCGAGTGACTTACCTTATGCGTGCTTCCTCTTTACCTCATTCCGAGATTCCGGCTATCCAAAGTTTCTTGTATTCGCACCTATGAGGTGAACGATCACTTAGGTTGTTAGAACCTAGTCTTTACATGTCTATAAGCATTATTGGTCATGTTTTACCAACAAACATGTTTTCACCAAGTTATCTATGCTCAAGTGAAATCGAGTTTCATTGAGGCATTTTATCAAACACTTGGTAGGCGTGATTTTCCTAACTTTAATTTTAGGACTTAAGGACCTCATTGATACATCCTTGACAAAGATTAACATTACTAGCATTCCAATAAACATCTAAACCATAGTTTATCATTGATAAGTATAAAAAAAAAGCTAGTATTTCATGCTTTAAAGGTGGTTCCTACCAATCCACCAAGAAACCCAATTCATCTTATAACATGAATTTGCAAAGATATAATCATCTCATAAGGATTTTGCTTAACACACACAAATTATCATGTATTATGGTCTCCTCATACTAGAGTAACCTTTGCAAGCCTTTAATTTTCGTTTTTATAACAACCCATTATTTTTCATCATAACCAAGCATGAACATACCATTAAAATTAGCCAAACAAAAGGTTACCTTGGTGTGTATTATGCTTGGATGATTCATTTTAGGGCTAATGAAATCAAAAGCCCCTTGATTCCACCTTGATTTAGGCTTGTTCTTGAGTTTCTTTAGGGTTTGGTGTATGTGTGTGTGTTATGAACGAATTTGGGGATATGGAGTTCATCTCCATATATATTTTTTTTTTAGTATTAACCAAACTCAAGTTTAGTCATTTGGCAAATATGGCCCCTCCCATCTTTTGTCAAGTATTTTCTAGTTAAAAGCCCCGTGTGCTTATATTATCATAAAATACGGTTTAGAAATTTTGGGGTGTTACAACTCCACCCCCTTAAAAAGGGTTTCGTCCTCGAAACCGGATATATCTACGAATTCCCATGGGTCGCGCCTCATGGTTAATCTTGAGTTTTATCCCCGCTCGACGAGGTTTATTTTAATTGAATTAGAATACACCCCCTATATTACATGTACATATTCATTTACCCTTGCCGGGAATTATTCTAGTTCAGGCACCCGTAGGTGTCATGGTTTGCCCAGGCGTCAGCGATTTGACTCCTTCGTGTGTTTGGATCCCTTAAATCCACAAGGGTTTAGGGAATTCATTCGACTATTTATCTTACTTGGAATCATTTCTATGCACTGAGGCACATATTGGGTTTAGTTATCATAATGGGTTTCCGAAGATCGTCACCCACTCTCAACGTGGTTTTAGTTTCAGTTTGATTTCACATCTAAGTCCTCTTATAATGCCATGGTTTTACTGGAAGGAATCGAGTCTTTTCCATGCCTCACGTTTTCCTTAACCTAGACACCTCATGTCCTTTCTGATAGTGTTTTCACCTGCCACTAGGCTTAGTTATATTTAGGCATTCCTCTGGGTTCCAGTCGTGATGACTACACTTAACCTGTTTGAACCTTCTAATGATCGCTTAGCTATCACTAGACTATTAATGGTTCATCATTCGTTCTGTTACTATCCAATTGCCAATTCTGTGAATAGTTAATTCATTAGGGTTTTCGGCTACGAATAGACTTAGTTTCATAAGTCACATGCTTTAGTTAGTCACCCAACCTCAGGACTGCGACTTATGATGTGTTTCTACACACCGTCTGTCAAACTTTTGAGTTTAGATTTGTTGGACTTTATAAAAGTCCAACTTTCATTTAACAGGCTGTAACTGCCCAAGGTAACTTGTATCGTATATTGTCCGCTTTGCCCGTCCAGCCGTATTAGACTGTGACCAAGCTCACAGTTTTGCATTGGTCTCACCCCCGGAGGACCGGCCAAAACGCGCTGTGATAGTAAGAGTAGCCACTCCCTTATAAGGAAGTGTTTGTTTCTCTTTCCCAACCAATGTGGGATCTTACAACATGCATATGTCCTAGTTCAGTCCTAGGCTAGTATTTCGCATTACTCATTTAGAGTTAGAATATTCCATGGAATCCTCCATATAATACCTCAGATAGCACTCCGCCTATCTCATGCATTCTTTAACTCACATTGGTGTTATCTTATCTGAATTTTAGTATGTGAGTTTCACTCTTAGTCAAATTAATTCTAGGCGATTGATCACCTGTTGTCTTTTCGCCCCAATGCCTCGGGCTTCCAGGATTTTTATCCTATCGAAAGAATTAGCATAGGGTTCGTGAGCCATTTCTGTTTATTTATGTCCCTTAAGACTTATTGACCCATAAATCAATTCAACGTATCTCAAAAGGGTTCTTACTCATCTATGTTTCATGGTGTTACATTACCATGTTTAGTCACGCAAGTCTATTACTTATGTTTTCTTTACTTAGTATTCGTATGCATAGTGATTCAGCAGGCTGCGTTTGGTTTATTATGAAGGCATTGCCTTCATTTCTATCATTTACAGCCATCTATATGATTTAGAGTTTAGATTGCATGTTCATCCATCGCATTCTAAGGCGCATGATATTTATCTCGCTTTATTTGATGTTATCATGTCCTTTTTTTTTAGACCGTATCACTCATCGTTTTCTCTCACACGATTCTTGCTCGAGGCTAGGATCGTCCCTCTGGTGCGGATGCACCTCTGATTTCTAGGGTCTTCCACGAGCCCCTTTTTGACTTAGCATTTAATTCCTTCTTTTATTTAACACTTCGTTTTATGGTATAAAAGCTTGTTTTTAGCTCAGACTCGTGTGAATACACTTGTCCCATGTGTTCTGTTTTCGTCGCGTTCGAATTTAGCGAGACAAGTAGTTCTTGGTTGCCCGTGAACTTTCACGGATCCTTATGATTTAGTGTGACGCATAGTTCACATTTACTCCTTAGACTTTCATGAGTTTAACACGAATTGTGTGACACATAGTTCACATTTGCCCATAGGCTTTCACGAATTTATTATGATTAATGTGACGCATAGTTCACATTTGCCCGTAGGCTTTCATGAATTTATTACGAGTGAAGTTTAAGTGTAACTTAACCTTAAGCTTAGCCCTAGTCTTGGCTTTTGTCTTACCACAGTACGGGTTTCCCGTTGGTATACAAGTTAGCTCTCAGGTACGGTTTAGACTCATTAAAAGTTTACCCTTTAGATGAGGTTCAGAGTGGTTTATGATTTAACCTTTCGTTAAGGTTTGACGTAAACTGCTTGATTGACTTCCCATTTAGGTTCGAGTTTGACTATGTCTTAACCTTCGATTAAGGTTCAAGTTTCCTTACAGTTTAACCTCTCCTCAGGGTTCAAATGTGATTATGACTTGATCCTTTGATTAAAGTTCAAGTCTACTTACGAGTAAATTCTCGATTATGTCTCAAGGTGATCATTATTTAACCTTTTGGTTAAGGTCCAAATCCATTTAGGAAATTGGCCTTCGATTATGGTTTGAATGTATTTAGGACTTGACCTTGGACTAAGGTTCAAGTCTATTTGCGTGTTAACTCTTAACTAAGATTTGAGTGTGTTTACGACTTAACCATTGATTGAGGTTCAAGTCTTTTATACGGATTAACCTTTATTGTGGTACGAATGTGATTATGACTCAACCTTTGATTAAGGTTCAAGTCTTCTTACGGATTAACCTTCTATAAAGGTTCGAGTTTAGTTATGACAACCTTTGCTTAAGGTTCAAGTCTATTTATGAATTAACCTTCTATAAACGTTTGAGTTTAATTATGACTTAACCTTTGATTGAGGTTCAAGTCTATTTACGAATTAACCTCCTATAAAGGTTTGAGTTTAGTTATGACTTAACCTTTCATTAAGGTTCAAGTCTTACCTTGGTCCGTGTAACCGTTGTGGTAATACCTTTGGCTCTATGACCCTGTGATCATTTATGCATTGGTTTTACTTACCCGGTCTACCCGGCCTCTTAAGTTGTGTTGGCAATACTTCCTTGTTATATGACCTTGCGAGTTATATTTTTAGAGAAGTTAACATGCCTTTCTCCTCTGACCCAGTCCTTGTCACGTGAAGGGTAGACGTGTAGATCATGAGAAGCCCACCGCACCATGTGTTTAACACTTACCTGGCCAGGGTAAGCAATCCACACATGACACGGTGATCTTATCGCGATCACCACGGTACTCTCCAGGTGAGCAATTTCTGGTCATGCATCTTGTTTAATAAAAACATTCTTCTTTGTTTGTGTAATACATTTTCGTATACACGCGTTATTAAGCTATTTGTGTTTTAACCGATTGTACAGTCTTAACCATACAATCACGTCTTCCAATTCTTGGTTCGGCTGAGCCTTGACCCACCATGACCGTATAATCGGTGTGTTTCTTGGGTGTTAGTGTCTAGTACACTGTTCCCTTAGTTCGTTTCTGATTGACTCGTGTTCAATCATGAGATAGATCGTTTTTGACAAGATTATTACATTTTGGAAGTGAATTACTTACTGGATTGATGATCATACTTGAACCGAACGCTTAGACTCGTTTAACCTTGGGCTCTGAATACCACTTGTAAGACCCACCCCGTTTAAAGAGGTATTATGAGAAGATTTACGAGTTAATAAACTTAATTTGAAAGTTTGAGATTTCGTCATTAAGAGCTCAACGAGTTTTTGACAAAATATTTGCACATGTATCTCATGGTTTAAACATACGTACGATGATTTTAATAGCGAAAACGTTTTCAATGGCACCTTCCAAAACTAAGTTTATAACCATTTTAGCTCAAAAGTTGCGGAAGCGGACGAGTCTTGTGCGTTCGGGTCTTTGTTCAATTCTTGATCATCATCCATTCAGTATAATAGAGTACCTGAGGGTTAAACGCGAGGAAATAACCCATTAATACGTTATTATGAATGTATAGTATTGAAAGAATAATAAAATGAAGTTTTTATTTTTACATAACCTTTACCCGGGCGGGTAAGTGTTTTACCCGGGCGGGTAAGTCTGCTGTTAGAAACTACCATTTTTTTATCAGAACCGTTACCCGGGCGGGTGAGTGTTTTACCCGGGCGGGTAAACCTGCTGTTAGAAACTACCCTTTTTCTTGCACCAAGCTACACTTTTAGTGCAGCTTCAAGGCCATTTACGGGGATTCTTGGGACTTGTTAATGGGTCATAATACGTACCTCTTACATGATTAAAGATATGTTCAGATTCCTTGTTCGGTTTCTAACCCAAGAACCCTGAATTATATGTCCATCAATATGTTGACCCGTTAACTTTTGCATACATCCAAGTTTTTAAGATTTTATGATTTCCAAGGCCTAGTAATGATTTTTTTCTATGCTCATCAAGCCTCAACTCGACTAGGTAACCTCCGCCCAAGTCATTTATACCGGGTTTGCGATGCCTCGTGTCCATGGCCACATGTGCCATTTCTCTCGGTCTTGTTCGCTCGGTCTCTATGACTTGCAACGTGATCTAAACACGATGTTTTCTTATGACCCTTGGTAATCACAATCTCATCTCATCTAAAGATATACCCATGATTTATACACCCAACATGAGAATATATGTATATATATATATATCCTACAAAGTCATAGATATGACTTACCTTGGCTCGCGCCCTTTTTGCTTCTAGACTAGCTTGAGGTAGATAACATTGAGCCTATGAATACACTCAAGTAACTAGCACGATTTCGTTACCGGCTTAAGGTTAACTCATGGCCTAAGCTATTGTCTATCTAGCATTTTTACCCAATTGACCCGATAGTCTAAATGGGATATTAACATCCTTCATCTAAGGCAATCGTCTATGAATCATGTATCGTATTTATGCTTCTTTTTGTGACATTACAATGTCTAATTCCCAAATGCATATACAAAGGTATAATTAAGCATATTAACATACTAGAGACATATTAAGAATTAAGTCATCGAGTGACTTACCTTATGCGTGCTTCCTCTTTACCTCATTCCGAGATTCCGGCTATCCAAAGTTTCTTGTATTCGCACCTATGAGGTGAACGATCACTTAGGTTGTTAGAACCTAGTCTTTACATGTCTATAAGCATTATTGGTCATGTTTTACCAACAAACATGTTTTCACCAAGTTATCTATGCTCAAGTGAAATCGAGTTTCATTGAGGCATTTTATCAAACACTTGGTAGGCGTGATTTTCCTAACTTTAATTTTAGGACTTAAGGACCTCATTGATACATCCTTGACAAAGATTAACATTACTAGCATTCCAATAAACATCTAAACCATAGTTTATCATTGATAAGTATAAAAAAAAAGCTAGTATTTCATGCTTTAAAGGTGGTTCCTACCAATCCACCAAGAAACCCAATTCATCTTATAACATGAATTTGCAAAGATATAATCATCTCATAAGGATTTTGCTTAACACACACAAATTATCATGTATTATGGTCTCCTCATACTAGAGTAACCTTTGCAAGCCTTTAATTTTCGTTTTTATAACAACCCATTATTTTTCATCATAACCAAGCATGAACATACCATTAAAATTAGCCAAACAAAAGGTTACCTTGGTGTGTATTATGCTTGGATGATTCATTTTAGGGCTAATGAAATCAAAAGCCCCTTGATTCCACCTTGATTTAG